>OX638371.1:17239384-17934873 GCA_951812925.1 Calliopum simillimum | reverse complement strand
CGGATACTTAACGGTCGGGATTTGGTCTCCGTTTATATGGATATTGAGTGATTTATTAATCACGCTAGTCCATGATGTGAAGAGCGTCACAGAGGACTTCTGCGTAGCAAGTTGCAGCCTGCGGTCTTCAAAGAACCGCTTGAGTACAATAAGATACGCATTGATCCTCTGCTTAGCCTCCGAAACAGTTTTTGCTGATGCCACGATAGTGCAATCATCAGCGTATGAGACCAAAGTGACCTCGGAAGGAGGGGTGGCATGGTGGAAAGATAGAAATTAAAAAGTAGAGGCGAAAGCACGCACCCTTGCGGCACGCCCATCTTCAGTTTTCGCAATTCAGAGCTAGCACTTCTGAATTCCACGAAGGCCCGTCCGGTTTGGTTATAGGTATTACACGGGCATCCTTCCACATAGTGGGTATGTTCCTGCGAGCGATGGTGAGGTTGAAAATCTCAGTAAGGTATTGCATTGCCGACGGAGGTAACTTCTTCAGCATCACCATGGCAATACCGTCAGGACCTAGGGCCCTGGATGTTCTACGAACTGCCTACAAAAGTGGGAGGCGCACTTTTTACTATCGCTGTACTGACAGCTGTCAAAACTTATAGCGGTGCACGGGGGGGTTTTCCTCTGCCCCGAGAGATCCTTTATTGTAGACCAGATTTTTTTGGAACCGATGGAGCACTCATCGAGGTGTCTCTGCTACAGCGTCCTTTTGTGCTCGTTGACCAGGTTACGAATGTCTCTGGTCAACTGCGGAATTCTGGGATCGCCCGGAGTGTATCTCTTTCCTCCGACAATCGTAGGGCAGCAGTAGGGTACCCCGGTTTAATCCGAGGGATTCTGACAACAAAAGAACAATCCATTGGTAGGCTCCAGTAGATAAAGAGCAGCTCATCAAATGCAGCGCAACGTGTGCGAGTAACCCGTGTGCTACATAGATGTATTTTTTTTTTCGACCTCAAATTAACAAGTTCTTTTGACAAATGCACCACCAAATTAAAGGGGACTTAGCGATGATTCCAAAAAAAATTATAAAAGGGTTTGTTAATAGGACCTTTTTCATACTAAAATGGCCGCCAAACTCAAAAATTAGGAAAAAAATTTAAATATCAAATTTAAAGATCCAGAACTTTGCAAAATCCATCCAAGTCCTATAAACCAAATGCACCCTCAGAAAGTTCATACAATTAGCTAAATTTTCTTATTCAAAAGTTTTCTCTAAAACGCTAGGGTGACCCAAGAAAATTATTTTTTCTAAAACAAGTCAGAAAATCAGTTTTAACCTTATAACTCCTCAGGGGTACTTTTTAGAACCTTTCCCCCTCAGGTGCAATTTTTTGTTAATCTAGGCCTTCTTTCTCACCTTCCAGAAGCTTCGTTACCTTTGCGATACACCTAGTACATTATAATGCTGAAGAAGTTAATTGGTGAAATTATTCTTCAGAAATTTTTTCTCTGTGTATTAGAAATATTTTTGAAAGTAATTTTGCCGAATTGCCGACAATATTCTCAGGTTCAAGCTTTTTTGTATTTTTCTCGTATTTCTTTGTTTTTGTTGTGTTTCTTGCGCTTGTGCCAAAACAAGACACTGATTAAAAATGAAAATGAATTGTTTTCTTATTATTGGCCAAAGAAGAAGAAGAAAACCAACCAACCAACCACCTGATGCATCTTACAATAATTTGGTATTTGGTGGTGTTTCGGGGATCCCATATGGATTTTGTTGTTGCTTTCATTGTTAAATATTTCCACAAACGATCGCATTGATCATTTTTTGGTTTTAAAAAGCGTTACTTTCTAAAAAAAAAGAAAAATACAACAACATACAGTAGATATTATGAAAAACATGAAAAATCTGAAACAACAACAAACTTTAAGCCGAAAATTGTGGTTTTTTTTGGTGGTAACGATGTGTTTGAATGAGTTGAGAATTGGTTTTAAAGAAGTTGCTAGTGCAGCAGCAACAACAACGACAACAGCAACCAGTGAAAGTCTTTCTAATGCACTTGTGTGCTCCCAATACTCAATTAGGCCAAGTCTATTGTAAAGACCCAGTTATTGGCATGGGAACCCAATACTTAAGCTGCAACAAGCCGCACAACAGCAGCAACAACTTGCTTCAATTGCATTTGAATGAATGCATGAATGAATGAACGAGCAAACGTTGAAAAAAATGGATTTATTACATTCATTGTCGACATACTCGCTCGCTCGCTCGAGTACTCTGACTGTTTAGTTTATTGGTTACACTTTAAGCCCACATTATAGTAAACGGTAGTCATCGTCGTCGTCGTCGCGTTGTCAACAACAACGATGACGATGACGACGACGTTGCCGTGTGTTGTCGATTCACCAATTGCTGCTGCTACTGCTGCTCTCCTAATGCCATGTGTTGAGTCGGCAACACTCCATTAGAAAACAATTAAGTTGGCTGCAGGTTGATTGAAACGACCAGATTATTTCAAGAGGATTGTAGTGCAGTGCAGTGTACGAGTATGTACTGCATGACGTTGCTGTGGCGGATGTTGCTGCAGCATTTGCTGCAATTATTCGTTAAGAAATTGTTGTAAAGCGCGGCATTAACTTTATTTTACTACTTTTATGATATTTAAAATGATTTTTTTTATTCTTGTTATTGTTGTTTTATTTTTAATGGTTTCGGCACGAATTTCTGGAGCTGTTATACTCGTTGAAAGGAATTCATACAGCTGTTTATCGATTCATCGCTAATTGGCGAAAGGTTGAAATTGAATACTTATGTTTATTAGTTTGATCTGATGGCATAGTTTTCGAGATATTGCAATTAACATTTTATGTTTATAATGATGGCTGACACTTCATAAAATAACAAAAAATTAACTATCAATGGGTAAATGAGCAAAAAACGTATTAATATATTGGAAAAGTCCAACAATGATGAAAAAATCCTAAAATGTGAAATCACTGAACAAGTGTGGAAATAATTGGGAATGCCTTAACACATTGAGTGCTATGTCGAACGTTTAGGTGTAATCTAATACTTCGAGAGGTGCCAAACAAAACAAAAACAAAAAACATACGATGCCCCATAATTCACGCAAGATTTGAATTCGCAACCATTTGTGCGGCAGAGTAACGCCGACCAAAAAAAGAAAACTGTTTGATACCTGAAGGTTTACTGTTAATAAAAATGGAGCACCACATGAAGCATTTTCGCCGTGCAGGTCCGTGTCGTCCAAAAATGTACGACTCATAAATGCAGTTATCAAATCAGAAATAAGCAAGAGAATGGAAAAAAAATCCTTGGCCTCTAGTGAAGATTTTCATCAAATCCTAAAAAACATAGAAAATTTGAGAAACTTTCGAAAAATTTTTAAGAAGTTAGAGGAAACTGAAAAAGATATGTTGAGTAGAAATTGCACTCTAAGCGTAACAAGATTTGACATGGCCCTGTCGGTTTTCGTTGAAATTTTGTTAGTGATTTCGGCAAAAACGACAATAAAAACTTTTGAGATTATTTTTTGAAGTTTTCGGGAGGTATAAGAAAAACATATTGTATATGAGCCGTTTATTTTGAAAGTGGCTTAAGTCCATGTCATAATGTCATACTATGAATTAGCTGGCATTTTGTTCAGAACGAATAAAATAAAATTGAATTCTGTCTTTACAGAAAGTTTACCACATTATTTGAAATTAATGGCGTTATGTTTAAAAAGTAGTATCGGGCAAAAAACCGATGATTATGGCACATAATGTGAATAACATTACTTTTGTCCCGATATGGACTTAGGCCACTTTCAAAATAAATGGCTCATATATCGACCGAGTTATGCACAATTTCAAAAAGCAGTAACGATCGATCTAGCTATTTTCACCAAACCCTCAAAATCCCATAAAAAAAAAATGTTATTGCTGATGACTTTAAACAAAATCAGCGACAAAATATTAAAGAAATCTTATAGGGTCCATAAAAACGTTCGCTTTTTATTATAAATTCACTTTGCTATGAAATTCAACCATAAAATTGTAGCTGCAGGTTGACTACGCCAAGTCAAATCTTTTTCAAACCTTATCAACAATCAAATTAGCGCTTTTGCATATTAAAACATAGCTTTTCCAAATCAATTTACCTTCTTCCAAATCAATCGAATTAAACTTTTCAATAAAACTTTATCTAAATCACATTAAAACTTTTCAAAAACAGATTAAACTTTTCCAAAATCAAATTTAACTTTTTCCAAATCAAATAAAATCTTCTCCAAATCAAATCACTCCTTTTACAAATCAAATTGAAATTTTTCCAAAACAACTATAACCTTTTCCAAATCAGTCAAATTATTAAATTATTAAGCCTTTCAAATTGAAGCTATCCAAGTCAATTTAAATCTTTCCAAATCAAATAAAATTTTTCCCTTACCCTTTCCTTTTTCCAAATCAATTAGCTTTTCAAATTTTACCAAACAAAATTAAACTTTTTCTAATTCAATCCAAATAAACATTTTTCAAAATAAATTATATTAAACTTTTTCCAAATCAAATCAAACCTTTTTGAAGTCAAATTAAACCTTTTCCGATTAAAACATAATCTTCCAAATCAAATTAATCTTTTTCCAAATCAATCAAATTAAACTTTTTCAAATATAACTAAACTTGTTCCAAATCATATTTAAACTTTTCCAAGTCGAATTTAGCCTTTTCCAAGTCAATTTAAACTTTTTCCAATTCAAATTAAACTCTCCAAAAATAAAATTAAACCTGTTCCAAACCAATCAATTCATCAACTTTTACCAAACAAAATTAAACATTTTCAAATCAAATTAACCTTTTCAAAACGATAAAATTAAACTTTATTCAAAAAAATTAAAATTTATTTGAAACCAATTTAACCTTTTTACAAATGAATCAAGTTACACTTTTTCCAAGTCAAACTAAACCTTTTTTCAAATCCATGTACTTATGGAATACATTTCAAATCAAATTATATTTTTTGCAAGTCAAATTAAGCGTTCAATAAACAAATCAAAACTTTTCTAAATCAATTTTATCTTTTTTCAAATCAAATTAAACTTTTTCCGAATTTTGAATAAAATTTTTTTTTTTTTTTTTTCAAATAACAATGAGATCATTGCCAATCCTTGAACTTGTACTCATAAAAATATACAAGGTGAGCTGCTGTTCCAATTTGTGACAAAGTCCAATTTTTTATTTAACATCTTACAATTACAACGTTAAACTCCTCTACTTCTTGTATTTGCTACGACAACACGATTTAAGTAGGAAACTAAGTACGTTATTGGTAGGTACTGGTACTGAACTGAAGTTGAGAAGGCAAAAAATTCGTACCAAGTCATAAATTTCGATACAAAAGAACGAAAAAATAATCATTTTTCATTGAACTTGTGGTTTGTAAGTTGCCGCAGCAATTCGAACTCAATTATTCAAAAATCTACAGAGTACACCAAGACACCACAAGATGGGTCAAGAGATGTATGAATGGCATAAAACAATTGCCGATCAGCGGCAATAGCAGCATATGATCATCATAATATGATGATCATCATGATGATGATGATGATGATGATGGTAATGTCGTAGACATGGAAGCAATCGTAGACATAAAGAAGAGACTACCGTCTGGGCGCGTCTTCTCATAAAATAAGCCCACATCATGAGCATCAGCAACAACAACAATAATAACAACAAAAAAAGCAAATTAACCTAAAGTTAAGAAAATAAATAATAATAAAATTGTTTTTGTTTTTTTATTTTTTGGTTTTAACATCATAAATGTGAGTGAAGTGGTGGAGTTAAATAAAAATTGGAAACACAGAAGGAGGGCCCCCATTGGCGTTGCCAGATAGTAAAAAGGTTATAGTTAATCGGAAGCAATAGTTAAACATGAAGATAAAATGAAAATGAAAAAAGCAGTAAATTGTTTGTGGCAAGCAATAGTTGCCGACTGTCGGAAATCATTTGAAAAACTCTAGACAAAGACCAAGCCGCTGCTATGAATTCAATAACCACAAGCCCAAAGGTTAGAGATTACTATAAAAAATCAAAGAGCAAATCTACAGACCAAAGACTCAGATGAAACCAGGACTAAGACCAAAGGCAACAGACCCAAGGCCAAAGGCCAAGATAAAACTAAGACTAAGATCAAAGGCCAAAAACTAAAGATCATACATCCCTATCTTAACCTTCTCCGATTCGCATATTTCTTGTTCCAATGCATTCGGATGGACGCAACTTCAACTGCCTTGTGGGTTCCATGCCCATGCTTTCTTTGGTGATTTCCGTTCAATTTGCTTTTTGGTCAGGCATATGGTAATTAACGTCATTCAAATTAACCCATTTGCTAATAAAAATAAAACTTTTCCATATGAGGTTTAAGTTTTTCGAAATCAAATAAAGTTTTTCCAATTCTAATTAAACTTTTTCCAAATCAAACTAAACCATTTTCAAATCCAATTAAACATTATCCAGATCCAATTCATCATGTTAAAATCTAATGAAACTTTGCCCAAAACAATAAAATTAAAAACTTTTTGAAATCATTTTAATCTAAATCAAATTAAACTTTATCCAACTCAAATTAATCTAAAATTTTCGAAACCAAATTTAACTTTCCAAATCAAATTAAATCTTTTCCAAATCATTCTTTTTAAGATCTTCATAAATCAAATTACCCTTTTTCCAAATCAATTAAACATTATCTATATCATATCTAAACTTTTCCAAGTCAAACTAAACCTTTTCCAAGTCAAATTAGTCTTTTAAAAATGTAATTAATCCTTTCTTCAAAACAATAAATTAATCTTAACTGTTTCCAAACCAAAATAAGTTTTTTCAAATCAAATAAAACGTTTTCAAGTCGAATTAAAACCTTTTTAAAATCAAATAAATCCACATCTAATTAGTATTCATCCAAATCAACTTAATCTGAAATTTTTCAAACCAAATTGTACTTTCGAAATCAAATTAAACCTTATTCAAATCATTTATTTTAAGTTCTTCATAAATCAAATTAACCTTTTTCCAAATCAATTAAACATTTTCAAAATCATATTTAACCTTTTCTCAGGCAAATTAAACCTTTTTCAAATCAAATTAATCATTTAAAAATCTAATTAAAACTTTATCCAAATTAATCAAATAGACATACAATAACTTTTTCCAAATTGAATTAAACTTTCTTTAAATCAAATGAAACTTTTCCAAGTCAAATAAAACCTATTCCGAATCAATTGGGGGATTCCTTTAATCGTGTAAATCTGTAAACTGTCAAAGTTTGTATTGATTTTGACAACTTTTACGTTTAAAGGAATCTCCCAAATGTTTTTTTATATTTGAATTCGAAAGCAATAACACAACATTTTCGAAAATTCGAATATTCAAAGGAAGTATGGCAACATCCTTTTAGCTTGTGATATTGTTGATGCTACTCGCAGTATCGCGTTGTGTCGTAATGCTCGCATTTTATAGATCATCGTTGTTGTCATCATCGTCAATTGCACGTTCAACCCATTTATTTACCAACTGTGGTGTGTTCTGATTTTGGTCAAAATTGTTGTTGTTGGTGTTGTTGTTGCTGTGTTTATTGTTTTCCGCAGCTGAACGGTGTGGTCGCCTTTGGCCACGCCAATTTTTGCATCTTCAATAAAAATACAATTGATCGGGGTAACAATAAAAATGACAACAGGCAACTGCAACAACAACTACAACAACAAAGGCACATCAAATTAAAAGCAACAAAAAAAAAAAAAAAATAACGTAATCCTCAAAAAACAAATAGAAACAACAACAAGAGTCAACAGAAAACGTAGCAAACAACAACAAGCAACTGCAACGACGACGACGATGACGTTGTTTTGTTGTCGACTCGACATTTGTTGCGGTCTCATTGTTGGCCAAGTTCATGACCAAGAAATGGCAGCAGCATTGGCAACCAAACAAAACACACATTTCGGGAAACTCGGGCTTGTACCAAGTCGGCGGTTACATGTTTCGGCTTTTAGCGGCAATTCGCTTTGCGTCGCGTCGCAAACGTTTGTTTGTCTGTCTGTCTGCTGTTCGTCGCACGAATTTAAATGGATTTTCGGTTTCTTGGCTTTTTGTTGGGAACACAAAATGTTGGCGGAGAGTTGCAGAGATGACGACGACGACGGTGACGTTGATCAACATGATCTGAATTTAGCCAACTTTTATTGTTGTAATTTTTGTGGTGAAAAACGAAAAAAATGTTTTTTCATCACAGTTTGCTTGGGTTTATTTTTGCTTTGAAAGATTATTTGAGAATCGTTAAAACAAATGTTCAACTGGGAAGATCGTTTGACTTGGTTTTAAAAGTTGGTCAAAATGATAAATGAAACTTTGCGCACTTGAAAGCGGCCTTTGCTCATCAAATACTAAGATGGCAACAAGCAAATTATCTTGTTGGTTTAACCATTAGGTTGGAATCAGGTCAAAATATATCCATCAACAGTCCAAAAATTCAAATCTGATGATTTTTTCCAAATCGAATTAGTGATGAGCAAACCAAGACCAAGACCATAGCAGTCTTGGTCTTGTTCTTGCACATTGAGTCTTGGTCTTGGTCTTGGTTTTGATATTGAGTCTTGGTCTTGGTCTTGGTCTTGGTCTTGCTCATTAAGTCTTGGTCTCGGTCTTGGTCTTGGTCTTGAAAAAATTTTCAGAGATATTGAGTATTCAAAACCATATTTTTCCAAAGCAGTTGGGTTTTTAAGATGCCGAAATTCAAATCGATAGATGATTTTATCTTCAAAACGGGCGTGAAACAACTTTTTACTATAAATTAGCAAGACTAAAATGCAGTCTTGGTCTTGACAATTATCGTGAGCAAGACCAAGACCAAGACCATAGCAGTCTTGGTCTTGGTCTTGCAAAAATATCTGCATCTTGGTCTTGTTCTTGGTCTCGCAAAATTAGCTAGACCAAGAACAATACGCAAGACCAAGACTAATTTTGCTCATCACTAAATCGAATTAAGCCTTTTACAAATAAAATCCAATTATGCCAAAGAGTAAACTTCAAATTATATGCATATGTACTTACAGCAGTAATTGTAATGAAAAATTATGAATAATACTCTTGTAAAAGGTTAATATGATTTGTAAAAAGGCTAAATTGATTTGGAAAAATGTTAATTTGAGTTGGAAAAGGTTTAATTTGGTTTGAAAAAGTTGATTGATTCAGAAAAAGTATAATTTGATTTAGAAAAAGTTAAATCTGATTCGAAAAAAAGTAAATTTAAGTAATTGATTCGGAACAGTGGCGGATCCAGCATTGTGAAGAGGGGGGACCGATTGACTACATTTTTAGATAATAACAGAATGTTTTTAAAATCTTTACATATAATTTAAAAAAAAATTTAATCGCTTGGCTTGAGAAGGGAGCCGATCGGCCCCATTGCCTCCCCTTGGATCCGCCACTGATTCGGAAAATGGTAAATTTCATTTGCAACAGCTTAAATTTAATTTTAAAACGTTTAGTATGACTCTAAAAGTGTTAAATTTGATTTGAAAAAAGTTCAATTAAATTTGGAAAGAGCTTAATTGGTTTGGAAAGGTTATTTTGATTTTAAAAAAGTTTAATGTTGACTTGGAAAAAGTGTGATGTGGAAAGAGGTTATTTTGATTTGGAACAGATTTGACTTAACTTGCATTAGGTTTGGTTTGACTTTGAAAATGTTTTATTTAATTTTGAAAAATTTAATTTGATTTGGTAGAGTTTAATTTGATTTGGAGAAGTTTAATTAGATTTTGCAGAATTTTAATTGAATTGAAAAAGGTTCAATTTTACTTCAAAAAGGTTTGTTTTGATTTGAAAAAAGTTTTGATTGAATTGGAAAAAGTTTAATTTAATTTGGAAAAGGTTTTATTTAGTTTTGTAAAAGTTGACAAGCTTATTGAAGGTAATGTTGGAGATACAATTGAAATACTTTATTTAGAATTACTTGTTTTATTATGAATATAATTATTATGTACGTTTTGTCTCTACTGTAATAATTGAAAATATTTTTCTTCACTTTAAATATAAATTTCCTTCAATACGTTTGTCCAAAATAAGAGTTTCTTCACTGCTGTTAAATTGAACAGGTTATGGGCCATCACACCATGGATTTTCTTAAAGGATCTTTTGCAAAATTAAACGCAGAGAATTACCATCTATGGAAGTTTAAATTGGAATTGATCTTGCGCAAGGAAGGGACATGGAAATGTATTGCGGAGCCTACACCCAAAGAGCCGGATGCTGCTTGGAAACAGTTAAGTGATGAAGCTATCGTCACTATTGGATTAAGTGTAGAGGATAGTCAGCTGCTGTTAATCAAAAAGGCGAAGACGGCGCTTGAGGCTTGGGAAATTTTGAAAAGTCAACATGAAAAGGATACGCTCGGAAGTAGCGTGCGGATCATGCGAAAAATTTGCGGAATGAAATTTTCTGCTGGTTCAAATATAAGTGAACACATCATGGAGATGAAAATATTGTTTGAAAAGCTAGAAGCACTTGGTGAAGAATTTTCAGAGCGATGGTTGGTAGCTATGTTATTAAGTAGCTTGCCATCTTCATTTGATACCCTGGTGACAGCTCTAGAGGCTCGCAAAATGGATGAATTAACACTGAAGGTAGTTGAATCAAGTTTGGTGGAAGAATGCCTTAGAAAGGGTACCACTAGCGAAGAATCAGCATTGAAATCAGAAAAGGTTTATGATAAATCATCAAAACGGTGCCATTTTTGCAAAGGAAAAGGACACATAAAGAAGGATTGCTGGAAGTTTAAGAAGTCTAAGGAATGTAAAACAACAAATGAAGCGCGAAATTGCGAACATGGTAATAGAAATTATTGTTTTTCTTTATTAAATGATCGCAATTCTTGGGTCATTGATTCTGGTGCAACTTGCCATATCAGTTCGAGGTCTACAGATTTTAAAACTCTTGACAAGTCTGTGCATGAGAAGGTCACAGTTGCTAATGGTCAATGGGTGATATCTAGCGGCAAAGGAACGTGTGAAATTGTACTTTACAATACAAGTGGCGAAAAGAGCAACGTCATTGTGAAGGATGTGTTATTCATACCATCTTTTCAAGGTAATTTGTTATCAGTATCGAAAGTTCTACAAATTGGTTTCAACATGGTGTTTAAGAAGACAACATGCAGCATTCAAACTCAAGATGGGAAAGAAATCGGTATAGCAGAAACAAACAATGGTCTTTTTCGTTTAAAACAGAATTGTGAACAGACGGCAATGGTATCACAATGCAGTTTGCGCAACTGTCAGCATTACTGGCACAAGATTTTGGGTCATCGTGATATAAACGCAATTAAGGAAATGCAGAAAAATTCTATGGTAAGCGATTTCAAAATAGTCGATTGCGGCGTGAAGGTAGATTGTGATGTGTGTATTCAAAATAAAATGGTTAGGAAGCCATTTCAAGATTCAAACATAAAATCTAAGAATGTGTTGGACTTGATCCACACAGATGTTTGCGGTCCTATGCAAACAATAACGCCGGGCAAAAAGCGTTATTTTCTGACTTTTATTGACGATTATAGTCGTTACACTACAGTTTATTTGCTTCATGAAAAATCAGAAGTTTTCGATAAGCTCAGGAGTTATGTCCAATTTGTATACAACAAATTTTCGCGTTATCCTAAAATAATAAGATCAGACAATGGAGGGGAATTTTGTTCACGTAAGGTTCAAGAACATCTTGATACAATAGGTGTTCAACGCCAGTATACAGCTCCTTACGCACCACAACAAAATGGTGTTGCAGAGCGGAAGAATAGAACTCTGGTGGAAATGTCTAGGTGTCTGCTAGCTGAAGCTAGACTGCAAAATTTGTTCTGGGGTGAAGCAATTATGACTGCAAACCATTTGCAAAATCGTAGTGTAACTAGTTCAACAAATTGCACTCCTTTTGAGAGATGGGAAGGTAGAAAACCAAACATAAAATATTTACAAATTTTTGGCTCAAAGGCATATGTTTTGGTTCCGAAAGAAAAACGCCTGAAGTTAGACAGCAGGTCTAAGTTACTAACATTTGTTGGTTATGATGAGCATTCAAAAGGCTTTAGATTAGTTGATGTAACCACGAAGAAAATAACTGTTAGCAGGGATGTCAAATTCATTGAAAATGGTGAAATTCACCATAATTGTCCGACTTATCCAGAAAAGAATTTGAATAATTTTTCAGAAATATCTGTTGGTGTACTGAGTCCTTCGAATCGACAAATTGAAATTGAAAGAAAAGAAACTAAATCAATATCAGAAGTATGCTCGGAAGATGAAAGCTCGTTTCGAAGCATAGAAGATATAATAGGTTTTGAGAGCGATTCTAATAAATCGGAAAATGAGATGAATACATCAGATATACACATTCAGGGTGATGTTTTAGAGATTGAACCTTCTGTTGAAAGTCAGGAAATACAAGCTTCTAACGATACAGTTCGAAGATCTTCAAGGTCAACGAAAGGCAAAGTGCCAGATCGTTTTGGTTACCAAGTTAGTTACGATAAAATTGTTGAACCAAAAACATACAAAGAAGCTGTTAGCTCAGTTCAGCGTGATAAATGGGTTGAAGCGATGAAAGAAGAATATTCATCACTTAAGTCATCTAAAACTTGGGAATTGGTAGTACCACCTCAAAATGCTAATATTGTCAGTTGCAAATGGACTTATAAAATCAAACGAGATGAAAACGGGAAAATTCAACGATATAAAGCTAGGTTAGTAGCAAGAGGTTTCAGCCAAAAATACGGTTGCGATTACGATGAAGTGTTCGCGCCTGTTGTGCGACAGGAAACATTCAGAACACTACTTAATATTGCTGGTGATAAAAAGATGTCCGTTGTTCACATGGATGTAAAATCAGCCTTTCTTAATGGCACATTAGAAGAAGTGATATATATGCGTCAACCTAAAGGATTCGAAGAAGGGGAAGATAAAATGGTTTGTAAGCTAAAGAAAAGCTTATACGGTCTGAAACAGGCAGCAAATGTCTGGAATAAAACTTTGCACAAAGTGCTGATATCAGGAGGATTTAGCCAGAGTAAAGCCGATGCTTGTTTATACACAAAATGCACCAACAAGGAAGGATTAATATATGTTTTAATTTATGTTGATGACATTTTGATAGCAAGCGGTGATATAAGAAATATTACTTATGTTGAAAAACTATTACGAAATAATTTTGAAATAAACAGTCTGGGTGAAATCCGACACTATCTGGGTATAGAGGTACTCCGGAATAATGCTAATAAAAACTTTTCAATTCGCCAGAAAACTTATATAGAAACACTATTAAAAGATTTTGGATTACAAGATGCAAAAATTTCAACTTATCCATTAGATCCAGGATATGGGAAATCGGAATCTGAACTTCTTTTGAATAACACTGAGTATCAGCGTCTTATTGGCTCTTTACTATATTTAAGCGTTAACACACGACCTGATATAGCCTCCAGTGTTTCTATTTTGGCAAGAAAAGTAAGTTATCCTACTCAAGAAGATTGGAACGAAGCTAAGCGCGTGCTTAGATATTTGAAGGGAACAGCAGGGTTTTACCTTCATCTTAATAATACTGAAAATGCAAATAATATCCTGACTGGATACGCTGACGCCAACTGGGCTGAAGACAGAGCAGACAGAAAATCGAATTCGGGTTACATATTCCTACTCAATGGTGGTACAATTAGCTGGTCATGCAAAAAGCAGACATGTGTCTCACTTTCGTCAACGGAAGCAGAATTTGTGGCGTTGTCAGATGCATGCAAGGAAGTCTTATGGATGCGACAACTCTTAGCTGATATGCATATAAAGCAAAAGTGTCCAACAATTATTTTCGAAGACAACCAAAGTTGTTTAAAACTCATCAAAGAAGAGAAGCTCAGTAATCGTACCAAACATATTGACACCAAGATACACTTTGTAAAGGATCATGTAATTAAAGGTGATGTGAAATGCGAATACTGCCCAAGCGAAGATATGTTAGCTGATATGCTCACAAAACCGTTGCCAGCATCAAAACTAAAAATCCTGCGAACAACTGCTGGAGTATTCAATTGAGGAAGGGTGTTGGAGATACAATTGAAATACTTTATTTAGAATTACTTGTTTTATTATGAATATAATTATTATGTACGTTTTGTCTCTACTGTAATAATTGAAAATATTTTTCTTCACTTTAAATATAAATTTCCTACAATACGTTTGTCCAAAATAAGAGTTTCTTCACTGCTGTTAAATTGAACAGGTAAAGGGTTAAGGAAAAGTTTTATTTGATTTGGATTTGGAAATGTTCAATTTGCCTTAGAAAAGGTTAAATAGAATTGGTAAAAGTTTAATTTAATTGATTTGTAAAAGGCTATAGTTGTTTTGAAAATATTTAAAATTAATTTGTAAAGAATTCATTTGATTTGGTGAAGGTTTAATTTGATTCGGAAAAGGTTAATTCGATTGATTTGGAAAAGGTTTAATTTGACTAAGGAAAGGTTTAAGTTGATTTGGTAAAGGTTTAATTTGGCAAAAGATTATTTTGGTTTGAAAAAGGGTTAATCTGAATGTTGATAAAGTTAATATGATTTAAAGAAAGTTTAATTTGACTTGGAAAAGGTTAAATTTGGTTTGGATAGAGTTCTATTTGCTTTAGAAAAAGTTGAATTCATTTGTGAAAAGTTTAGTCTAAACGTGAAAGGTTTAACTTGATTGATTTGGAATAATATTAATATGATTTAAAAAAAAAATTTTTTTGACCTGAAAAAGGATCGGTAAGCTGGCCACCCAGATCATGTGGTTTTTTTTTACGGTTTTTTAAGAATATTTCCTAAACAGTTACTTTTTCGTTAATGCAAATCAATGTTATTTATAGAACCTGTAAATTTACACAAAAGAGATTTCGATATTTTTTATCGATCGACTCATTGTTTTCATCAAAAAGCTTCCAAAATTAAAAGTTAATCACATTGAATTCGGAACAGGCCTGACTATCTTAATTTTTGATTCATATGAAATGGAATGGCTGAGCGAGGCTTCTACGTTGTTGTTAGGAGAGTTGTAAATTTGCTAGACTTAAAATTCTCAAAAAGAAAGAAATTTAATTTGATTTAAGATAAAAATAAATAAGAGTTGTAATCCTATTTGCTGAAAGTACAGAATTATAATTGGCGTTTTTCGACAAAAGAAGAACTTTTAATATCTTCCGACTGATCGTCGAAAATTTTCGTAAAGAATTTAAAACAAATAATATAAAAAAATTCAAAATTACGAGAACAAATAAGAAACCAACAACAATAACATGTACAACAACAATTTAACACCTAACTCAATGCGATCTTGTTGCGTCAACATTTAACGCTTTTTCTCGATCACTGACAAGTGTTCTGTGCTGGCTGACTGGATGGTAGAAAAAGAACCTATGCATGGATGGACGGGCAGACGGACGGACATAGTTGTTATTCGTTCGCCTTAGAACCGAACTCGTAAATATTATTGCAGTCGACAATGTTGATGACGAGGATAATACGAGTTGTTAACACATAAATAAAAGTGGAACACGTAATTTATACCTTCCTCGATTGGATCGAGTCGTCATCATCATCATCATCGTCATGATCTCAAGAACATTGAATTCGTTCAAGGTAAAAATATTCTCTATGGCAATATGTTGCTGATGTTTGTGGATGTTGTTAATAATGTTGTTGTTACGTTGGTTGCGTTGTTGTTGTTGTTGTTATTGCACTCATTTATGTTGCTGTTGTTTTGAAAAAATCATTGCATTTTTTTTGCAATTTTAGCATGGGCGATGATCTTGTCGTTGCTGGTATGTTATGCTGTTTGTTGATCAGACTTATTGACGTTATTTTAAGAAACGAATTCTGAATTCCGCTGTTTTATTGTTATTTCTTGTTAAAAATTTTGTGAATATCCTGTATTGCAAGTGGTGACGTCCTCTTTGCATAATTCTTAAAGATCTCGAAAACTGTTGACAATGGTAACAAGGTTGACATAACCGCTTAATGTGTAACAGGTGGGGCAAAAGAAATGTTATAATATCAATTGGCTGCCATTTTGTTAGAAATGAAAAACGCTTAGCTCTGTTTTTACAAAAAGGTTATCTGTAAGTGTGAAACTTATAACATTAAATTTAAAAACCATATCGGTTAAATGACCAACTCCTGAATTAATGCACATTTGTGCTAGTTTTACAACATTTCGAATTGTTGCACGCAATCTGGGTCCAAATTTTTCATCTGTCTACAATATAAAAGTCAAATCACACCTTTGTCCACAAATCAACAACTTGCATGATCATTAGCCAATATCTACTATTCTCTCCAAATTCTCTCAATTTCATGTATGGATGATTATCCGTAAAATGTTCCATTCGTTGTCTCAAAACCATATTTAAATTTAGAATTTGATATTTGAACTATTTAAAACTTCAAAGAGCTTCTATACGAATTGCTCAAAAAAAAAATATTGTAGTTCTAAATATTTTACTACGAAATTATAGCATTAAGTGTTAAAAAGTCATTCTCCCTGCTGTCTGGTTCTTAGTGCTGTTAAATGTTTTTATATATGTTTCAGAGAGGAGACTCAGTTCTTTTCCAGCCCAATCAGTTTTTGTTTTTCGATACTGAGTGCTAGTGCATTTTTTTTAAAAAAGTTTAAAAATTTTGTAAAGAACGCAAGTGCATGTCATTCTCCCTCAAAGTTTTTTTTTAATTTAAAATACATATTCTTTAATCTTTATATAATTAAATCAATAAACAATTAGAGTGGCTATCCACCAGTTTCAACTTTTTTAAAAATAATTGCTATTTTCAATGTGATATTTCTTTTTTTGAAAAATTTGTCACTCTCCCGTATAGCAATGCTACCGTTAAATTTACTCCGGGTTTTCTTACGAGACATTGTTATTTGATGGTTAAATCATTAGATTTGTTGAACTAATTTTCCTTTTTATGATTAGAGGTTGTCCATAAACCTTGCGACACTCCAACATAAATTTTTCGAGTTGCCACCTGGATATTTTCGAATATCTTATTTAATTCATAAATTTTTTGGCTAATTTGAAATTTTTGGTTTCAGAAACACTCAGCTAAACTATTTTTAAATTGTACAAAACTTTTAGTGTTGCCACCCGGTTTTTTTGTTAGTTTTGATTAAACTATTCATGTGAAGAATAAAAAATTTAAATTTAGTCTTAAAACACTTAAATAAACATTTTAAAAATCCAATATACATTTCTGGGGTTGCCACCTGGTTATTATCGATAATCTTATTTAATTCTTAGTTTTTTTTTTTGACTAAACTGAAATTTTCAGAAACGCTCAGATGAACTTTTTAAAAAACTGTCGGTGTTGCAATCCGGTTTTTTTTTTTTTGATTTTGCTTAAATCATATTTCGTTCGGTTCGGCTGCTGTTAAAAATTTAAATTTAATCAATAAATGTAAGATTTAAACAAACATTTTCGAAAAAAAAACCATGTGGCAACCCTTAAAATTTATTTTGGTTTTTGAAAAAAGTTTTTTTTTAAGCTTTTTCAGATTAAAATTTAATTAATTTTATTAAAATTTTTTAAATACGTTGTTCAAGCGAAACTTTCAACAAAAAAAAAAACATATGGCAACTCTAAAAGCTTATGTTAATTTCTTAAAAAGGTTCCAGAAATTAAGGCCATCATATCCTATTTCTTCAAATAATAGTAAAGAAAAAAATTGGTATGTTTTCGTACATTTTCCGGAGAATCACCCATATCTCTTCTTTCTGAATGGTGTTTTTTGAGAGGCCTCTGATTTTTAGAGTTCTACCCGGTAAAACTAGTTATTCAGTATTCAACACCTTAACTTAAGAGCGTGTAACCGGGTTTTGCGCTAATACACCATTTAGTCGCAATATCTAGATCCTTTTCGACATAGAATGTTCTTTTTGCTATACACGAACCTTCTTATTGGTACTAGCAGTTAAGTTTATTATATTTCTAGCGCTTGATTTGTACTTCATGATGATTCTATAGGAGACTGATTCCATTTCAATTCAACCGGTGAGTGTGCACTTAGGTTTGCAAATCAACTTCAATCTAGCAAAATATTTTTCTACAATCAAAATAAGGGAACATGTATTTTTTTTTTTTTGGTTTGGACCAAAATTGGGGATTTTATGGCGTTTTGTAGGAATTTTGCCGAAAATTTAATTTTGAAAAATTCATGGAGTTTAATCGGTTTTTTCAACCGCATTTCTTTATTTATCAACTGATTTACATGAATCAAAATTTATTTGGTGCACAATGAAATTCTTTTAAGTAATAATTAAAAAAAAAATTTCTTTAACCCTTACTTTCCTTAAAATTGATGTTTATATTTTACATAAAAATGCTAATTTTCTCAAAAACACCATCTTTTTTTTTCTCGAAAATTTGCACAGTAATAGTAAAGCACGTCCTCTTTATTTCAGTAATAGCGGTTTTCTTGCTTTTTTTGTTATAAGTGTAAAATTTGCAATTTTTAACGTTAATATTAAGTTCTTCTATACAAAATGAATAATAAAAATTACACAGTTCAATTTTCACTTTCCTAGACGGTTTTGCGATACTGATTCCGAAAATGGCACTTACATTCTTCTACCATTTTTGGTTTTCAAGATATCTTGAAAAACTTGAATAAAACCCATAAATTTGAAAAAAACCGAATTCTTTATTTTTGAGGCACAAAATTCATTTGTAGTAAGTTAGATGGAACTTAAATATACTCACGGTATAGAAAACTAAGCATTGTTTGTGTTTTTTGCGAATTGACCGTACCTTGGCTTTTGTTTTTCTTAGAAAGTTATCGGGATTTTTATTAGTTTCTTTTTCGATTGCTTCATGTAATTTCGCGACACATCATAGTCTGTGAAATGACCACACGGCTGCTATCCAGACTGCTTGTGAGTTTCTAACTCAAGTGCTAAAACTGACACCAGCTATTCAATTAAAAATTTTGCTGTTGATGAACTTTATTCCTTTAGAATAAACAAAATTGAACAGTGGAAAAATGCAAAGAAATGCAAAAGTATTCAAAAATGCCATGTTTGGAAGAGTGAGGGAACCAGAGGGTTAACTTCTTGTTACATAGCCAGAACAGCACAACACAATTACACAAAAGTAATCGAAAAAAAAACTAATAAAAATTCCGAGATCTTTCGAAGAAAACCAAAAGCCAAGGTACGGTCAAATCGCAAAAAACACAAACAATGCTTGGTTTTCTATACCGTGAGTATTTTTAAGTTCCATCTAACTTACTATAAATGAATTTTGTGTCTCAAAAATAAAGAATTCGGTTTTCTTCAAATTTATGGGTTTTATTCAAGTTTTTCAAGATATCTTGAAAACCAAAAATGGTAGAAGAATGTAAGTGCCATTTTCGGAATCAGTATCGCAAAACCGTCTAGGAAAGTGAAAATTGAACTGTGTAATTTTTATTATTCATTTTGTATAGAAGAACTCAATATTAACGTTAAAAATTGCAAATTTTACACTTATAACAAAAAAAGCAAGAAAACCGCTATTACTGAAATAAAGAGGACGTGCTTTACTATTACTGTGCAAATTTTCGAGAAAAAAAAAGATGGTGTTTTTGAGAAAATTAGCATTTTTATGTAAAATATAAACATCAATTTTAAGGAAAGTAAGGGTTAAAGAAATTTTTTTTTTAATTATTACTTAAAAGAATTTCATTGTGCACCAAATAAATTTTGATTCATGTAAATCAGTTGATAAATAAAGAAATGCGGTTGAAAAAACCGATTAAACTCCATGAATTTTTCAAAATTAAATTTTCGGCAAAATTCCTACAAAACGCCATAAAATCCCCAATTTTGGTCCAAACCAAAAAAAAAAAAAATACATGTTCCCTTATTTTGATTGTAGAAAAATATTTTGCTAGATTGAAGTTGATTTGCAAACCTAAGTGCACACTCACCGGTTGAATTGAAATGGAATCAGTCAGGAAGAAAAATTAATTTTCTCATCGGTTCTATCAACAGCTTTGTATGAACATTATCGTTGGTTCAAGTTGTTATGTTTGTTAAGTTTTTATACCCTACACCCAGGGTATATTCACTTTGTCCTTCCGTTTGTAACGCAGAGAAGGAGGCGTGGCAGGTATAGAAAAGTATATATATTCTTGATCAGCGTCACCTCCTGAGTCGATATAGCCATGTCCGTCTGTCTGTCTGGCTGGCTGGCTGGCTGGCTGGGTGGCTGGGTGGCTGGCTGGCTGGCTGGCTGGCTGGCTGGCTGGGTGGCTGGGTGGCTGGCTGTGTGTTGAAATACACTTTTTGGGAAAACTGAGCAAGATAATTCAATGAAATTTGGTACACTGCCTCCGTCGTCAAAGTTAGCTCGGGGGATTGAAAATGAGCAAAATCGGTATACGGACACGCCTACCGCCCATACAAAAATTATATTCAAAATGCAATTTTAGGAGTATTTTTCACGACAATGCAACCACAATACATATAAGTACTACGAATTGTAAGCGCAAGCTCTGATAAAAAACTGAGCGAATTCGGACAAGAGGATGTGGCACCTCCCATATAAGCAAAAGCTTCAAAACGCTATACTGAAAGCGTTTTTTGAGATATTCGAACCAACTTTGACTCAGACACTAAAAATTATAAATTAAAGCTCTCAGCAAAAATTGATTGAAATCGTACAAGGGGGCGTGGCACCTCCCATATTAGCAAAAGTTTCAAAATGATATACTGAAAAAGTTTTTTGAGATAATCCAACTAAATTTCACTCTGACACTAAAAACTATAAATGCAAGCTCTGAACAAAAACTGGGTGTACTCGCACAAGAGGGCGTGGCACCTCCCAAATAAGCAAAAGCTTCAAAACGCTTTACTGAAAGCGTTTTTTGAGATATTCGAACCAAATTTGATTCAGACACTAAAAATTATAAATGAAAGCTCTCAGCAAAAATTGGGTGAAATCAGACAAGTGGGCGTGGCACCTCCCATATAAGCAAAAGATTCAAAATGCTATACTGAAAGAGTTTTTTGAGATAATCCAACAAAATTTCACTCTGACTCTAAAAACTATAAATGCAAGCTCTGAACAAAAACTGGGTGTACTCGGACAAGAGGGAGTGGCACCTCCCATATAAGCAAAATTTTCAAAATACTGCAGTGTAGGGTATTTATTTTTTGGCCAGGCCAAAATTAACACCCTTACTAGTTAGCACTTGTTTTATTCCTGACAATAATTCTAATGGCAGCTACGCGAATCTTCTCATTGGTTCTAACAACAGCTACTAAAAAATGTCTTCATGGTATATACTTGAATCTTCTCGATGGTTTCAGTATTTACTTTCGTTATATTTTTAACACTTGTTCTGTACTCAATTCTGATTATAGCAGCAATCACAGGAACACCCTCGATGGTTCTAGCAATAGCTGCTTAAAATGTCCTCCTGCTATATATTTTTAGCACTTGTTTTGTACTCAATTAATATTATAGCGTTAATCACAAGAACCTTCTCATTGGTTCTAGTAACAGCTAAGTAGAATGTTCTTTCTGTTATACATACAAAATCTCTTGTCGGTTCCGGTAGCTACGTTTGTTATATTGTTATTATAAGGGCTAACGTATTTTTTTTCTCATTTATACAATTTAAATATGATCGTTTTAAGCTAAAACTTATAATCGTCTATGCTCTTTGGAATATCCAAATCATCGCATTGAATCCATTTATTGTTAAAAAAAAAACCAACCAATTTACGTAATGCAAATCCTTCAATTATGGCCTATTGAAAATACTCGGCCTATTAAATAAAAAACTCTGTACATGGTACTCGTATCTCTATAAAAGTAAAATTGAATTCATTAAACCAGTTTAACTAAGAAGATTCATTTTGGCATAACTCGTAAAGTACTAATGTTTATAATGTCAAGCAAAGTCAAGGAAAGAAACCAAGAGAGCAAGATACAAAACAGAAAAAGAAAGAAAAAATGCTAAAAAAAGACTGTAGAGTTGCATACATAGTTGAATACAAACAAGCAAGCGCAGGCGCTAATTTGGCCAACACTGGCAATAACGCTGACGCTGAAGCCAAATCAGTTAGCTAACAACTCCAGCCAGTCATTTGAACGACTGCTGCGACGGTGCGCGCAATACGGTGGTGTTGCCTTCCTGCGGCGTTTAACATTCTCGGAACTTTCCAGCTCAATTAATAACTAATTAGATGTGAAGATGGGCCACAAACGAGCTGTGTGTATGCGCAAGCGCGCGCGAGTTACGTCCTGACCTAACCCTCACTTAGTCCTAAACACTAATTACAAACTAATCGTAGATTAATTACAATTTAACTAATTCTCAGTATCTGTTATTACTAAAAGTAACAGCTGTTTCGTAAGATTAAGAATGTGCACTTAAGATGCAAGGGATGTTTTTATAACACCAACCGTAATAAATATATCTCAGGATTCCATTTTATAATATCGACCGCAATAAAGTTTTATTGTTACAAATGTATTATTCTAGGTATTTATTTAGTTTTAAGGAAAAACCTATAATTAAGAACTTATTTAGTTTTAAGATAATTTTGTATAAATACTTTCTTCATTAGAAAATAAAAAGAGAATACTTTTGTCACTCGAAGAAGGCAGTTCTTCAAAATATAAATAATAATAACCTAAAGATTAAAAATAAAAATAAATAAAAATAATTAAATATTTAAAAATCAAAGTTCGTGTATCTTTTAAAGTGAATAGTGAAAATAGAAACATTCATCAAACACGAAACACATAATTGGCTTAATCGATAGGCCAAATTATATAATTGGCGCAGTCATAGAGGAAAAAAAATCCGAAGATTTTTTTTTTTAAACGAACCAAAAATATTGTGTGAAAAATTGAATCAACAATGGAACAACGATTGGACCAGTTAATGGAAATCGTCATGAAATTGGACAAGAGATTGAAAATGCAAACACAGCAATTGTTTCAACAACAAATTCAACAACAAACACAACAAAAAATGCAACAATATTTGCAAAAGCAGGGATTGTATGGACAAAAGTTGCAAGTGCAGCAACAAGAAATGCAACAGAATTATAAAACTGAAGAAGAAAAACCAGTGACTGAAACCCCTAATGTACCACTCACAGCTGATGATGATATTCTGCTTAATCCGAAGAAACAAATATTAGACATTGATGTTGCAGAAGAAGAAGCAGCAGCAGCTAAAGTCACATTAGCTGAGAAAGTCGTAGTTGATGCAGAGCCAACTAAAAACGTTAAAAGTACCATTGTAAAGAAAGATGATGCAGGCAAAACAACCGAAACTGAAAAAACCGCTAACACTATTGTCGACGCTGCTGTTACTGCAGATGTGGATATGCAAGAGACGGGTGAAAATACTGAAGAAGCATCCAATGTGATCCGAGCTCTACCCGAACCAGATAAGAAAAAAGTACAAAACCAACAAAGTCAACAACTATACCAGAGAACGATCAACACAAAAAATTCAAACGTAAGCGAATATTTGAATGAAAAACATATTACACATATCCTAAAAACCTTTTTACTTAACATACCGCCACGTTTATTTGGTAGCATATATAATAGGAATCTGAAAACAATAAGAGAGTCATACTACTGTCTATAGTAGTCATTTTATTGACAAATTCTCAAAACAAGCTATATGCTTTTACCTTGAAGACAGAAATAGTCGAACTTTAGTAGAAAAAATCAGACTATATATATCTATAGCGGGAAAAATTAAAAAACTAATATCAGATAATGAATTCAATAATATAAATATAAAACAGTTTTGTAAAGATGAAAACATTGACATTCATTTCGCGAAACCAAATAGCCATACAGGCAATTCAGATGTCGAAAGACTTAATAATACGTTAACAGAAAAAATTCGTACTTTAAATATGGCTGACAAACTGCCTATTAAGGAACAAATGTCTAAAGCTATAGAACTTTACAATAACACATATCATTCCTCCATAAAGGAAACCCCTCTAAATGTTTTTCAGAATAAAGTAGATAAGACAGCTATTAGGGAAAGACTTAAGTGTAATAAAATCAGTAAAATTTTTAAGTTAAATGAAAGCAGGGAAGATTATGAAGAACGGAGAGAAATAGGGTTCATTAAAAACTATGCCAACCTAAGGCATAAAGAGCAACCCAAGTTTAGGAAATACCCATTAAAAAATGTACACACTACAAATATAAAACGTCCTTACAGATTTACAGACGCCTAAATTCACTATACAAAAAAATATCATATGAAATAAGTGCTACGGCAACAACATGTACAATTATAATTACAATTATCCTAATATTACTTCTAAGAAAACAGGAAAAAATATTTCAGGAATTCTAAATCATGAATATCTATAGGAAAATCGAGATAAAATAAGATAAGAAAAATTCTGCCTTGATAAAAAAAGGGTTCTACTTTATGTATATTTTTCTTATTTTATGATAAAGATTTTCCCGTTAATATGTGTTGATATTGTCCGAGGACATATCGATTTATTCTGAATTAGAGAACTCAATTTACAATCAACTACAGCTAAGGCTTATTGAATGAATCGGAAGAAATTATACGTACATATATAAAGTTAATAATAACACTGAAATTTTACAAATAGATGAAGATAATTTATTAATCAAAAACATTGTTATCATAAATGTAAACCAAAATGGAAAAATAATATTTAAAAAAAAAAAAGTAAATATATGAATTAAAATAAAGCGATTCGGGAGAATCTCGATTCACGGGATGGAGGAGTTACGTCCTGACCTAACCCTCACTTAGTCCTAAACACTAATTACAAACTAATCGTAGATTAATTACAATTTAACTAATTCTCAGTATCTGTTATTACTAAAAGTAACAGCTGTTTCGTAAGATTAAGAATGTGCACTTAAGATGCAAGGGATGTTTTTATAACACCAACCGTAATAAATATATCTCAGGATTCCATTTTATAATATCGACCGCAATAAAGTTTTATTGTTACAAATGTATTATTCTAGGTATTTATTTAGTTTTAAGGAAAAACCTATAATTAAGAACTTATTTAGTTTTAAGATAATTTTGTATAAATACTTTCTTCATTAGAAAATAAAAAGAGAATACTTTTGTCACTCGAAGAAGGCAGTTCTTCAAAATATAAATAATAATAACCTAAAGATTAAAAATAAAAATAAATAAAAATAATTAAATATTTAAAAATCAAAGTTCGTGTATCTTTTAAAGTGAATAGTGAAAATAGAAACATTCATCAAACACGAAACACATAATTGGCTTAATCGATAGGCCAAATTATATAATTCGCGCGCTCATTTACTATGCTGGCCAGAGTGTAAATGAGATGAAGTGTGTTCTCCACAAACAAAAATAGAGATCCATGCATATAAGGTCTAATGGAGTAAGTTGGCTTTTTGTGGGACAAATTTTGAGTTGTTTACATTATTGTTGAATAATAGAGGCACTTGTCTGTGGTACTTAATTTCAAAAAATATTGTACTATGTTGAAAAATTACTTTGTTGGTGATATTATTTAAGTGATGTATATTCGCCACATCAGAAAAAGTGTCAAATTTTGAGTTTTGACGTCATTTCAGGAACATTGTATTTTTTTATAAAATGACTTTGTTGATAATACCTCGAAGTTAATCATGCTCGTCATTTCAGAAATAATTACAAATTTTAAATTGTGTGTCGAAAATTAAGGTTCTTAATTTCAAGAGATCTCTACCATTTTATAAAATGACTTTGTTGGTGATATTTTTCGAGTGAATTGTCAACTATTCCATTAGCAAAATCCACACTTTTTAACTTATGAGCAGGCCCGTGCACACGGGGGGCGTTTTGGGGGTTCAAACCCCCCAGGAAGGTCTTTTACCCTTACATAATGGTACAAATTTAGTGTTTCATCTAGTGTTCCCTCGTTTTTATATATGAAAACCGCCCCCAAGATCAAATCCTGCACACGGTGCTGCTTTTGAGTTATCTTGTAGTCGCTTCTGCAGTTCTGCTTTTGTGCCAACTTCACCATTTTCAAGAGTTTGACCTCTAGACGAGATAATGCAATCAAAACCGCAAATAATTTTCATAATTTTACATACATACAAATAAGACTAATTCAAAAAAAAAAAAAAAATGTTTTTTGAATTTCCAACATTACGCTCAAAAATCTGAAAGAGGGTGTTAAAAGAAATGAGCTAACATTTTTTTAAATGTTTTTAGGCATTTCTCGTCTTTGATGGCCCCTAATTAAATTTTTCGTAGAATATTTCTGTAGAATAAGTACTTCAACAAATTTTAACTCATTTTCTTTTTAATAAGGTGTCAAAAAGTTTCAGCAGAACCGTATACAATGGGTCAAGATGTTTCAAAACATTGTTCATTACGTGATTTCATGGTGATCTTGGAAGAAAAAGTTTTATCCAAAGTTAAGATTTCGAGTTTTACAGCATGGTGAAATTTGGAAAAAAGATTTTTGCGAGTATTTTAGCTTATTAAACAATATGTCTCCAATGTTAGGTTCCAATTTTCCAAAACTTGATTCAAGAAAAAAAATTCGATATATCGTATGGCTAATTCCGAGCATTTTTAAGATCGTAATAAAATAAAAACCGCTTCAAGCCGAGATTTTGCATAAGTCGGCCTTGCGCCACCTCTAAATGACCTTGAAAAAAATTTTAAAAAATCTCAGCTCACTTTTTTGATACCCTCTTTCAGATTTGTGCATTATCGTGGATATTTTAAAAAAAAAATTTTTTCCATCAGCCTAATAAAGGGTGTTTTTTTTAGAGGTTTGTTTTTCGAATAGAGATAAAATTGGCATTTTGTGGTCAAATCTGGCAACTCTAATGTCATTTATGTTCAGTTTGGTTTGCCATTTCATCATGAACAGGTTGACAAAAGAACAACGCTTGCAAATCGTGCAAATTTATTTCGAAAATAATGGTTCAGTTCGCGAAGTTTACCGCAAGCTCCGTCCATTTTATGGTCGACATAATCGTCCATCAGAGCAATTAATTCGGTTAACCATGGATCGTTTTCGCACTACGTTTACTCTTTGTGATAATACGCATCCGCAGAGACGTCGAACAGTGCGCACCGAAGAAACAATTGCCGCTGTAGAGCAAAATGTTGAAGAGGACCCGAATGAATCGATTCGCCACCGTGCACAGCAAATGGAGCTTTGTCCATCAACTTTATGGAAGATTTTGCGCAAAGATCTTGGCTTGCGACCTTACAAGATCCAGCTTGTGCAAGAATTAAAGCCGCGAGACCATGCAATGCGTCGTGATTTTGGTGTATGGGCCGAAAATGAGATTGATCTCGATGCTGATTTTCATCGCAAAATTTTGTTCAGTGATGAGGCTCATTTTTGGTTGAATGGCTACGTCAACAAGCAAAATTGCCGCATTTGGAGTGAAGAGAATCCACATGAGACCCTTGAGACGCCATTACATCCACAAAAACTGACTGTTTGGTGTGCTCTATGGGCTGGTGGAGTCATTGGGCCATACTTCTTCCGAAATAATGCTGGAGAGTCAGTTACCGTTAATGGAGACCGGTATAGAGCCATGATAACCGACTATTTTGTTCCCGAATTGGATGGCATGAATGTGGATGAGTTGTGGTTCCAACAAGACGGCGCTACATGCCACACAGCGCACGTCACAATCGATTTATTGAAGGAAACATTCGATGAGCGCATAATTTCGCGGAATGGACCTGTCAATTGGCCACCAAGATCGTGTGATTTGACACCATTGGATTATTTTCTTTGGGGATATGTGAAGTCGCTCGTCTACGCCAACAAACCAGAAACGTTAGGGGACTTGGAAGCCAACATTCGTGGCGTTATTGCCGACATACGGCCCCATATGCTCGAAAAAGTGGTTGAAAATTGGACCTGTAGAATTGGCTTTATTCGAGCCAGCCGCGGCGGCCACATGCCCGAAATCATATTTAAACATTAATGGCATAAAATTATCCTTCTAATAAAACCAAATTGATGGACATTAAAACGATTTTCTTGTGTTTTATTTCAATTCGAAGTTCTATACCTCTAAAAAAAAACACCCTTTACATATGATATGTAACATATCTCTATTTCACTTAACAATATTTCATTTAGCTGAAATTCACTGTTTTTACTCTAAAATTGATTTAGTTTTTACTCAACTGGGCAAACAATTTTAATGTAATAGTGTACAATTTAATTTAACTGCACTGCAATCAAACTATAAGCAAACTGCAATCCAATTTGTACGCTGTTATGTACTGCTCCAGCCTACATGCCGAGATTAGCATTGCTATCGCACATTCGCTTCCTATCGCTTTGTTATTGTTTTCTACGCACAATCAACAACTGATCAATCGATCAGTCAGCAAGTTAGGTATACTATTTTGTAAATTTTCAAGGACGCAAAAGATGTCAGCTCGTTACTTTTTTATTGTTCAAGGTGCTGAAATCAGCAGTTTAAATAAAATTTTGTTGAACTCGAAAAATTATTTTGTCTGGCGCCCCTTGACTCAAAACTAACAACTTTTCATATTTTTGACCTTGGTTGTCCCGGCCCATTTTTTTCTGTCGATTTTTTAATACAATTTCGATCGAAAAACGGATTTTATTCAAAACCAAGGCGTCTTACGAAAAAAGTGTATAAGGCAAAAAATGCGTAGCATCGTCCAAGAAATACGAGTCAATTTTTTCAGAAATTTTTTGGGACATTTTATTATTTTTCAAAAAATGGTCAAAAAAAAAGTTGTTAGTTTTGACTCAAAGAAACGCCAGACAAAACCATTTTTGGAGTTCAGCAAAATTTTATTTAAACTTCTGATTTCAGCACCATGTGCTGTTTTTGTTTGTGGCAGTATTTATGCGAATGTATTTTAATATTCCACGGCTCTGGGAAATAATGTCAGAAATTTTTTTTTTGGAAATAACGCCAGAAAATATCGACACAAAATTCTGGAGTTATTTTCATTTTGTTTTGGAAATAAGGCCAAAAATTTTTCAGACCTTTAAGAATTTATTTCTAAAAGTTAAGTAGCTTACGTGTATAAAAAGGAAATGACACCAAAAAATATTTTGCAAAGAACGCCAGAAATTTAACTAGGAAATAACTTCAGAAAAATTTTTGGAAATAAAGCCAGAAAAATCTCTTTACAAAATTCTGGCGTTATTTCCATTTTGTTTTGGAAATAAAGCCAAAAGCTTATGACAAAAAATCTGGCGTTATTTCCTACGGCGTTACTTTTTTTTTGTAAGCCACATAACTTTTTGTAATAAAGCCATAAATTTTTGGAAAAAACAACAAAAAAGTTTTTGGCTGTATTTCCGAAATAAAACGGAAATAACGCCAGAATTTTATATGTAGATTTTTCTGGCTTTATTTCCAAAAAATTTCCTGGCATTATTTCCTTTGGCATAATTTCCAAATTCTGACGTTATTTCCTAGTTAATTTTTGGTTTTATTTTCAAAAATTAATTCTAAAAATTTCTGGCGTTATTTCCAAAAAATGTTCTTGCTTTATTTCCGGGAGCCAAATTTTCAAATCTTGATTTTGATGTATATCGCTTCTGCACAGAAGGTTGCTGCAAAATTACAAAAAAAAAAAAAAAAAACAAAATTGAGTGCATGAAAAATTATACGGGAACGTCTTAAAACAAAGGCTGCATACTTAATTTTGAACAAAACCCAGTCTTTGCAATAAGGCCTGCTTGCAAGATAACCTTTGATGCAACCTTTGAATTTCCCAATACTTCGAAAAAGTGCTCTCTTTGTATTAAAGCTGTTATATTGTTACTATTTACCCCATTTCACCATAATCTTGTGTGGTTTTTGTATAATTTTAGCTTAGTCACAGCGGCATCAGCTACACGAAATTAACAGTTTAATTTGTTACACGTTATTGCGTGCAATCATAATAAAAAATGTATTTTTTTGATTTTTTATTGGTCAAAATTTTAAGCCTTTTATTCAGATTTATGCAAAAATTTGTTTTCGAAACATAGATATCACTATGTACTTTGTATTTCCGTAGCTTTAGGTGAAAACTTTTCACTACTTAAGAAAATATATGAAAATTGAAGATTTCTTATTGAAATCTTTCCGGTTGCTTCTCAAATTAAAGCGCTGCATTAGCGTATCATTTAAAATCTGCGTCTAAGCCTCTAGCGCTCATAACTTTAGCGTGAAATTTACTTCAACATAAAAATTAAAATAAATTCTGACTAATTCGATCCGCAAAAAAAAACTATTCTAATAATTTAACTTAAAACAAAGCACCTTCTTAACTCATATATCCATAATAAGTACAAATGTAATATGTAGGTACCTTTTCTCAACCTTTTAAACCATTCTTATGTGTGCAGTATATTAGAATCTAGCCATAATTCCGTCAGTCAGATCTATATTAAATGTTGGCGTAAAGTAAATTATTCTGGCACGCGGGTATAACACAAACCATCAACACTCTTCGTATCCTATAATTTTGCATTAACAACTGCGGCGGCGGCGGCGGTGTTAAAACAACAACACTCTACGAGTACACAGTGTTTGGTGTGAATCGATTTAAGCCACTTTCTTCCCGCATTGCCCAAAAGTGTTAAGTTAAGCCAAATGGCTTAAAGGCAGTCATCTCTAGTGTTTTTGTTTTGTTTCAACTGCACACTCGCAGCAGCTGCCTGGATGTATCCATAACTATGCGCCAACCGATGTTCGAGGCGTGATAATGCAGTTTAGTCATAATTCTTCCCTCAAACTCTGCATTACATCGCATTTTATTTTAGGCATTTTGTAGGTTTCTTTGGAAGCAACAACACAAGAAAAAAAAAAAAAGCTCTAAAGCCGTTAGTTTAAGCTTCGTGTCAGTTTTAAATCATTCTTTTCTCAAGTGAGTGTACACCATAGCACCATAGTGCAGCATAATACAACACCACAAATAAACACTTAAAACGTGATCGAAGCCTTCCTGCCATTTCATTTCGTTCCTGATCTATAAATACTTACGTAGAGTATTGCATTGCACTGTGCTTGATATGCATAAATTAAAGGGAATATCAAGAATATTCAGTTTTCTATGCCCAATAAACTTTTCATAGCAACTCAATCCAAAGTATTCGGAACATTGTTCCAAGAAAGTTTTTCTCTAGCGTCAAGCCTATCCGACAGAACCATCAGAACATTTAAAATATTAAATAATATTTTAAACTGCTGGCACTATTATAGGAGCTCTTTAGGAGCACTTCGAAAATCATACGCAATTAGTTATGTTTATAGATATGGCAACACCAATTTGAATATGTCAAAACTACCAACTTTTTAATGGTAAACGTATTCAGAACGTTTTGACATTCGAGTGCTATTTGTTTGGCCGAATAACGTTTTGTCGTTGGAGTACTATTTGTGTTGTTGACGTTGACTTGAAATATTCATCTGCTATAAAAAATAAAAATAGCATAAGAACGTTTTTAGATTTGAGTGCTATTTGTTTGGCCAAACAACATTACGTCCTTGGAGTACTATTTGTGTTGTTAAAGTTGACTTAAAAAATTCGTCTTGGATAAAAATGAAAAAAGAACATTCAATCATTCGAGTGCTATTCATTTGTCCAAAAACTGCGCTTAGAACGTTTTGTCATTGCAATACTATCCGTGGAATTAACGTTGACTTGAAATATCCATCTCTGCCAAAAAAAAATATAAAATAAGATCGATTTGAGATTCGAGTGCCATTTGTATGACCAAAAAGTGGAATTAGAACGTTTCGTCATTGGAATGCTATTTGTTTAGAAATTGGAACATTTTGTTATTGGAATACTATTTGTGTTGTTAATATTGATTTGAAAATTCACCTTTGACAAAAAATGAAATTAGAACACTTTGGCATTCGAGTGCTATTTGTGTGACCAGAATATGAAATTCGACGTTATGTCATTGGAATACTATTTGTTTACTTGAAAAATTCATCTTTGAAAAAGAAAAAAAAATTAGAATTCGAGTGCTATTTGTTTGGCCAAAAAGTGGAATTAGAACGTTTTGTCATAAGAATACGATTTGTGTTGTTAAAATTGACTTGAAAAATTCATCTCTGACAAAATATGGAATTAGTACACTTTGACATTCGAGTGCTATTTGTTTGGCCAAAAGTTTCAATTTGAACGTTTTGTCATTGAAATACTATTTGTGTTGTTAAGAAAAATTCATCTTTGAAAAAAAAAAAAAAAAAAAAAAAATAGAATTCGAGTGCTATTTGTTTGGCCAAAAGTGGAAGTAGCACGTTAAGTCATTAGCATACTATTTGTGTAGTTAATGTTGACTTGAAATATTCATCTCAGACAAATAAAAAAAAAAGAATGAGACTGTTTTTACATCAGAGTGCTATTTGTTTGACCGAAAATTGGTATATGAACGTGATATTAGTGTTGGAAGTGCTATTAGTGTTGTTTACGTTGTCTTCAAAAAGTTATCTTCGATTGCAATTTATTTGGCCAAAAAGTGAAATTAAAACGTTTTGTGATTAAAGTACATTTTGTGTTGTTAAAATTGACATGAAAACTTAATTTCGGTCATAAAATAAAGTCATTCGAGTAGAAATTCAATACCAAAAAATGGACATTTTCAAGCTATGACTCAGTACGTTTTTCGACACAAATTATCTTAAGAACATTGCATCTATCAACTTGAATTTGATTTACATTGGATTCAACACTATCCAGCACCTCTGTATTTAGCTTGTTCTCTGAATTCAATCGTCTGGGAATTACTTTCTGAATATAAAAAGCGTAGGAGGTAACTAATTTCTAAACCAAATAAAGGGTGTCCCATAACTCACGCAAGATTTTAACTTGCCACGATTTGTACGGTAGAGTATTGCTAGTCAAATAAAAGAAAACAATTGGATAGCTTACAGTTTAAGGTATAGATCCAAAGCTGCATTAATGAGATTCCGTGACATTCATGCAAAATTTCGACAAGCCGTGTAGATTATTTGCACGATGCACAATTAAAAAAAAAAGTGTTTTCTGTTTAAATCAAGGGCGTCAGCGTTTTCAAATCACTGAGCCAAGCGCATGCAGCGCAGTCAGCGCAAAATTTTCGCTTTTTTTTTTGTTGTTTTTTCATGCCTCGTTTACAACAACAATAATATTTCAACAATTTTCATAATTTCTAGGAACTGGGACGCACACAAAAAGTAGGGGTATTCACGCCTTGATGCGCAATGCTCTTGCGTCGTTGCGGAAGTGCGGTTTGCGAAAGTTTGATATTTGTAAAACATCAAACACATTGCCGAAAATTTCGCACTACTTCTGCAATTTCTCAAGATGGAAATATTCAAATTGAACGTTCAGACGTTAGTGCGCATCAACACATTAATACCCACATTGTTTTTTGTTTTTGATGCGACGTAGTCGTTGTTGTTGTTTTATGTTGGTTCAAGTTCGATTTTGTGTGTACGCAAAAAAAGCAACAAAAACGCGAAATTTTGTTCTACGCTGACACCCTTGGTTTAAATCAAATCTTTCATGAGTTATGGGACACCTTTTGTTTTGTACCTAGGGATATGCGTAAAGATGTAAATTTTCCTTTAAAATACATATGGGCACAAGATATCTCCAAGATGCAAGGAAAACGGATACAGCGAAAGCATGGAGAAGGGTCTTCCGCCTTAACTGAACTGTCGAAATCTAACACGCAAACTTATGTCAGGAAATACAAGAGGCTTTCGGAGGGACTTCTACTGAATAGCTAATATGGGACTTCGACTCCAATATCTATCTCCGTAATGATTGACTTGAGTTTACTTGGAATCCGGTTCAGGTTGTTTTTAGTCAGTACCTTCCTGGACGAGGCAAAGTTCATGTATTCTATAAAATTTTAACAAATGGTATGGGAACTTGTTGCAATTCGAATTAGTAGTCGCCTAGCCGTTCATCATGATTATCACTTTGAAAATCATTAACTTTCAAAAACTACAGCTCGAATCTAATTTTTTTAATTTAAGGATCTTGTCCCCGTGTGACCATACAATTCGTACAGTTTGCACGCTCTATGTAAGCGTAGTGCAGTTAGAGTGGTGGAGTAGGAGTTTAACTAAAGAGAGACGGAGTGTAGGGGTGAGAGGAAATAAGGTCACGTGCAAAATGATGTATTTCTGAACGAAAAGATGTTAATGATTCCGGCTTTCAAGTTGAGTTAAAGGAAATTTTTTTGGTTTTTTTTTTTTTGCTCGCCACATATCTGTCTGTCTGTACGTGTACGAGATTTGTCTGTCGATGTTTTTGACGGTTCATCGCTCTGCCTAAAGATTTTTGCATATTTTTGTACAATAAAACATTAAAAATAAAAACCAAAAAAAAAGTTGTAAAAACTAAAAATCATGTCCGCCATGATTTTGTTGTTATTGCTTTTTTAGTTACGAGTATTTAGGGAAGACAACAAGGAAGTGATTGAAGTTTTATGTTGCCCCCTTTCAGGCATCATAATCTGATAAATGTATCGCATCAGTCGTAGATTTTTTTTTTTTTCTCTTCTGATCACCATTGAAAGCATTTAATTTAATTTAAAGTGCGCGCTTGAATTAAGAACCTTTCTATTTTAACAGTCTCGTTTATGATTTGAAATTTCCTTGCTGTTAAATTGTAAAAAACTTTTATATAACTCAAAATGATTGTAACTTATAATTGAGCCGAAGCATATCTATAAGAAGACGTAAAATTTAGTTCGTACTTTGCGAAAAAAAGGTGGAGATTTGACCAACTTCAGCGTGATCCTTTAGATATTTATTACAATTCCATCAAAAACTGCGTTCGAATTTAAATATGGTAGAATATGGATAATTCGCACTTTTCCTTACGATAGATAGTACTTTATGACTTGCCAGTGATATCTACCTAACTACCATTGTAGCTTACCTACCTCAAATATTTTGTTCTTAGAATTGTCGCCAGTCGAATCAAATAGGCATTGCAAGACTCGGAGCACTCGCGTCCTCAATTCTGACGGTATTAAGTAATACAACCAAGGCTAGCAGCAATCCTAAAAGTATGCCATGCATCATGCACGTAGGTAAGCTCCAGTGGTGACTTATTAGTTAGGTGATGACTCGCAACATCCCTCCCCCAAAAAGAAAAGAAATGGTTAGGGCTGAAAACCAGCTGTTTGAAATTATTTAGAAACTCATTTGTGTGTACGTTGTTTATATGGTTAACTTTTATCACTTTCCGGTAGGTTACAAATGCGAATGTTTCACAATGTCCTTCCCTATTGGAAAAAGAAAAGATATAGCTAAGAATTAGTTCTTAAAAATTATTTAGAAATTCGTAGCATAGAAGTGTTGGCAAATAAGTTAGAAATAACGTTATGTCACATTATTTTAGTTATAGAAATCGGTAGTGCAAATGACACAACATCCCTCCCCCTCAAAAAAGGAAATAGCTATGGCTGAGAATCAGCTTATGGATATTATTATGAAACTCTTTTATCCATACATTAATTATATGGTTATATTCAATTAATTTCCTGCTGATTACAAATGCGAATGCCCCACAGCATTCTTCCCGCCTAGGGTGAGTATAGGTTAAGGCAGCGATCTAGCTCTTAAAAATCATTTAGAAATTCACGTTATGTCAGATTGTTTCAACTATAGGTAAAGCGAATGATTCTCAACATCTATCCCCCTGTAGGAAAAATAAAAGGATATGGCTGAGAACTAGGTCGAAAAGGTAATGTTGGAACTCTTTTGAATAAACATGGTTTATATGTTCTCAAACTGTTTTCTTTACAATAGCTTCAATCACTTTCTTCTGGTTGCAAGTGCGATTCACAACATCCTTCCCCCTCATGAAAAGAACAGATAGTGTGGATGCAATTAATGATGAAATCTCATGCAGGAGCCTGCTATAGTTACATAAAGTTGGAAATCTTTCGACAGTCCCATTGTAAGCTCTCAAAAAAAAAAAAGGAAAAAACAATTTCCAGAAAAAAAATTCTATTTTTGAATTCTATTTTCTTACTTTTCCTTTGATTTATTTTTTACTCATCTCTCAGTATGCAACAATATTTACCTTTACGCAAAAGGCAAAATTCTATCTGAAGGCATTTTATCCTTTATGGCACATTTTTCTGTATATCAGCTAAAGTTCATTTTTTGATTTAAAAGTCCTTATTTTAAATTTTTTTTATTGGCTACTGTTTGACTTGGTCTTTACAAGAGAATGATGTGGGGTAGGTATGTCGGTTGATAAGTTGGTATTGGTTAGTTGCAACAGTTTTTTTCTCATGTATCCTTTTTAAATTGAATTTGTTTGATTTCATCCTTTGAATGCTCGAATTTTTTTGTTAATTTTTTCTATTTGTGTATAGATTCGTCCTGATTCTTTTATCAGAAGAAACATGTGAGTTAACATGTTGATGGAAGTTTTTTTTATTATTATCATGTAAGGGCATATCTATTGTACAGGCTCTTGGAATAGGTGTGGCCGTTAAATTGTATAAAATTGTGGTTTTGTAATTCGCTGACAAAATATTTCTTTCAGTTTTCTTTTTTTTAGAGATTAAGGAAACGGACTGTTCCTTTGTGTTTTGTGAATTTGTTAACTTTGTTTGCACACTCTGTATTTGTAAAGGTTGTGGGAAATATTTTCTGTAGCTTGTCTATGACCGAAAAAATCTGATTTACAATTGCAAATGTTTTCAGCAATTGTACAAGGCGTATACAAATATTTGTATAATTTTCTCTTTCAAAAATTTTGCAACTATTTGGACAAGTCCTTTTATTATTTACATAATATGAATTGGCTGCCATTTTGTTAGAACTGAAAAAAATTGGGTTCTGTTTTCACGAATGTTTACTTGAAACTGTAGAATTAATAGTGTAGAACTGAGAATTGTGTTGAATAAGGCTCAAATGATCACTTCCTGAACTGTTGCTTATTTGTGTCATGCAATTCTTTTTCAAGTAGTAGAGAAAAACAAGGCATTTTACGAAAATATAACATTAAATGCTTAAAATCATCTAAGGAAGACGTGTGCGTTTTTTTGGAATTTTTGGAATGTATTCTTTTTTTTTAACGATTTTTGAAAAATTATGAAATGGCTCAGAAAATTCTGAAAAAAAAACACGCGTATTCCTTAGATGATTCTAAGCGTTGCCATACACACTTTTTTCTAAGATGCCTTGATTTTCTCTATAACTGAAGAAACAAATGCACTGCACACTACGTAGGGCCCAACAAAAGTTCGCTTAGTTGGTGTCATGTTATAAATTTTTAGTAAATCAAAAAATTGCGTATTATTTGTTATAGTCTTACGATATAACATTTTAATTTTCAGAAAAATCGGTCAAAATGGAGAAGAAAACTTAAAATTTGTGAAACAATGTCAGCAGTTATTCCAATGCCAACGCAGCAAGAGATTCGGTTTGCTATTCTTTTTGGATTTCGACGTAAGCTCAAGGCTATGGAAATATGTAATGAATGCCAAATAGCATTTGAAGTTAATGCGCCATCCCTCGTGACTGTTTCAAAGTGGTCCCGAAGATTCCAGACAGGTCATTTTCTGTGGAGGAAGAACCTCGTGAAGGCCGCCAAAAACCTTCGACTGATTATGAATGTGTAGCGCTGGTTAAGTCTAAAATTGACGAAGATATAAGATTGACCCAGGAAATCATTGCTGAGGAACTGGGCTTGAATGCCATGGCTGTATCGGAAATATTAAAAAATGATCTTTGATACGCGGAGAAATCTGCACTGTGGGTTCCTAGAATTTTAAGTGATGCTCAAAAAGAGGCATGTGTGCGTTTTGCTAAGTATTTTCTTGAAAAATTCAAAAACGGAGGGTCTAACACCTTCAAGAAATTTGTAACAGGTGGTGAAGCATGGTTTTAGAAGTACGACCCTGAAACCAAACAACAATCCATGGTATGGAGCCCAGATAGTGCAAGTCCACCTGTTAAAGTAAAGCAAAAAAAAGTCAGCAACAAAAGTAATGATGTCAGTTTACTTCACCAGAGAGAAAGTTGTAGCTGCTATTCCTCTGGAAAAAGGTCAGACGGTTACTGCTAAGTAGTATACTGAAACTTGTTTACCAGAAGTCTTCCAAAATTTATTGGGAAACGCCAAAAAAAAGGAGCTACGCCACTACTTTATACATCACGATAATGCGTCAGCGCACACTGCTGAAAAAACGACCGATTTTATTGCGCTTTCAGGCATCGAAGAAATTCGTCCCGCACCTTATTCCCCAGATCTACCGCCTTGTGACTTTTGGTTGTTTCCAAAAATAAAAAAAAATTTGAGAGGGAGAGTCTTCAACAGCAATGAGGAGATAATAAATGCGGTTAATGATGAAATTGCAAAACTGCAAAAAGCCGATTTTGAGGACTGTTTTTCAAGATGGATTTATCGACTTAAAAAATGTATCAAAATAAATGGCGATTACGTTGAAAAAATACAAATAGATGAATAATAAAGTTATAGATTTAAAAAATTAAATTTAAAAGTTTTTTCAATTCAACTAAGCGAACTTTTGTTAGGCCCCTCGTATATTGTTAATTACTTTTGAACCAATGTCGATTACTCCAATTTTTTTTGGGTTATAAGTTCTAAACATGTGGAGAGTGCACACATATTTTTTATAATTTTCTCAAAGGTGAAGAAGTTCTTAAATTTTTATTTATTTGATTTCGGATTTTCAATAAGAAACTAAAAATTTTGGTCCCTGGTCAATGTTAAACATTTTAGAAAAAAAAAAAAAAAAAAAAAAATTTGCCGAAATCTTTACTAGTTACTAAAAAAAATAATTTTTTCTTGATAGCTTTTTTAACGTTTTTACGCTTAAATTCTTAGGTGACTCACTTGAGAAATATTTGGCATATTGCCTTCCCTTCCTTCCTATATAACTCTTACATGGCTTGTTATACTTTTATGAAATTTTTAATCATAACATGATCTTCTTTAAACAACCTATAACTTCCTCATCATATTCTTTAAATAACAAACTTCACTCTAATTAATAAAAGCAGTTAACAACGGCTACATCCAAATGATTCTTCATACAAAAACCACAACTGAACAGCAACGTCATCTTCACCTGTTCTACTCGAAATCTTCGGAAAAGAAAGAAAAAATTCCAAGAATAGAAATTAAGATTTTGCATGTCAATATTTGGACAAACTGAATGAATGAATGCACCACAGGTCGTACTTGCCCATACTCTCGTGTATACAATCTGTGAAGCAACTAAAAAAATTGAAAAAAATAAGTTAAATAAACAAAAGGCTCTAAAGAAATGTTAAAGCAACGCTACAGATAAATAAAAAAAAATAGTTTTCAACAATCGTTCCACAGATCCGATGTGCCTTTAAATGGAAGCAAACAGTTAAATAAAAATGAAAAAAAAAAAAAACACTCTTAAAAACCACAAGATCGGAACAAAAAAGCAATACTTCAAAACATCGACATTAAATGGATGATAACAAAAAAAGTTGTTCGCATGATATGCAAAATTTGTATGTTTTTCGAGAGTTATAAATCAAAATAAATTATTAGAAGTAATTATGGCCAACACTGTGCTAAAAGTAAAATAAAGGAAGTTATATTTATTGAAAATCGATGTTTTACCATCTTTAGCAGATGCTAGAACCACTGAGAGCCAAACTATAGCAAAAGCTATTATTGTTAATTGAATTTTAATGCTTTTGAAGCAATTTCACAAGCCGATATGTATGTGTGGTGATGAATTAGCACTTATTAGAATTATGGGGAAAACTCTAAAAAAAAAGAGTTTGATTAGTGTTTTTAGGCAGCTAAAATTATCTAGAAGATTTTTCCCAAATTTAGGAAATTCAACCGCCATTTCCTGCCAGCATATCAGTTTCTTTTAAAAACAGATAGGCACTGCCATAAGTCAAACTTTTTACGATGTTTCATACAAAAGGTCCATGTTTTCTCTTTTTGTTGCAAAAAAGTTCAATACAAAAATTGTATTTGCTAAGAAGATATAGATTTTTAATTACTCAGTTCAAAAAATTTTGTGTAAAAATTTCGAATGATCTCGATATCATTTTTTTGTTACTTTGCAATCATGACCAAAATAAGATATCTGAGATAAAACTAGCAGCATCTAGCTACTCGTTGAAAATGAGCGTAAACTGGTCAAGGATACGCCAATCTCCTATACAGCTTAAAATTTTTAATCACCATAATTTTAGAGATATTTCAAGTACAACAACAATATTTGGTTTCTGAGGTATAATAAGTAGCATATAACTATGAGTTAAAATGTGAGTGATCGAAACATGAACACGCCCGCCTTCCTTATAGACTGAAATTTATAATTGCCAGAACTTCGGGAATATTTCAAGTACAAAAATTGTATTTGAGATCTGAGATACAATAAGTAGCATCTAACTCCTAGTTGAAAATGGGAGTGATCGGATCAAGAACACGCCCACCTTCCATATAGACCAAAATTGACCGCAATTTTTTTTCGAAAAATGTATCAAACATTTGGAGTCAGCGAGTTCCAACACCACTTTTGCCGTAATATAATCAATTTTTAAGAAAATTGTCCAGAATCAGCGACCTCAAAAACTCCTCTAGCCACAATTGTACCGTGATGTATTTATGTCGAATTTGGAATAAGCGTCCTCAGTAATTTTTTTGAAAGTCATTTTGGATCCGATATTTTGATTTTTAAAAAATGGTTCCCAGATTTGGTATCAGCAACCCCAAATATATAAAATCTGAATATTTTTTTTATTAAAAATAACACAGGCTCACAAAAAAAAAAAATTTGAGACCAAAGGGTACACTTCCCATGTATTGGGGCGTTGAGCCCGGAAATCGTATTTTTAGAAGAAAAAAAAATATTGGTCTTCCCGATAGCGCTCCCTTAATACCCCCTTAGGGATTAGAATTTTAGTTGTTCTAAAAATTTTAAATGTGCGCATATTCGCAGGTTTTTAGGTGCTGTGAAAGCGAAAATAATGTTAAAAAATAATTTGGAGCAACTAGTCACCCTTATAGCCCCTAAGAGGGATGAAATAAGGCTTTTTATAAAAATTTATAAGTAATGTATAATTGTAGGTTTTTTGGTAGGTTAGAACAGAAGATGACGAAAAAAAATAATTTTAGTAGCACAGGTACCCCCCAACGCCCCCTCCAATGGGGTTTGAATTTCACGTTTCATAAAAATATAAAATGTGTATAAATTTTTAGTTTTTTTTGGTGCTCTGAAACTGAAAATTATGTTAAAAAATTATTTCAACCACCAAGTAACCCTTAGCACCCCCTTATAGCCCTTTGAAGGGATTAAATTGGGCTTTATATAAGAATTAAATATGTATGTGCATACTTGTGTTTTAATGAACAGGAATCAAGTTCAACGATAAAAAATAATTTCAGTATCACAGATACCCCCTAACACCCTCTGCAAAGGGGTTAAAATTACACTTTTTATAAAAATATCAAATATTATATATCAATTTCTAGGGTTTTTGGTGCTTTGAATCCGAATTCAACGTAAAAAGATGATTTCACGGACTCAGTAATCTCTAAGCGCCTCCTAGAAAGCGGCAGGCATCCCCAATAACTACTCCTTGAGACTACTCCTTAAGTTTTTTTTTATCGTTGAACTTGATTCCTGCTCACCAAAAAACCCAAATATGCACATATGTATATTTTCCAACTTACCGTTCATGAGATATAACGATTTGAAAATCAAAAAATTTTTATGAACACTCTAAACTTATTGGTAATATTCAATTCTTAAAGCAAAATTTGACGACGTAGTCGAAAACAAACATATCGCGTTCTTCTAATACAGACTTGGGGGTAATGCACTAAATTTTTTAGTTCATTGAGCTTTTCACTAATATTTAATGAATATTTTGATAGTGAACCTTTTTCCACTACCACTAAATCTAATTAGGGATAGTGAAAATTTTCTCCATTAAATTTAGTGATAGTGGAAATTTTTTCACTATGAAAAAATTCATTTGATGGTAATAAAAAATTTTTCACTATCTAACAATTCATTAAATGATAGTGGAAAGTTTTTCACTATCATTAAAATTTAATGAAAATATCCAATAAAAATTGCACTAAATTTAGTGATAATGAAAATTTGTTTCATTGAATTTAATGAAACATTAGTGGAAATTTTCATTAAAGTTTCATTAAATTCAATGAAACAAAATTTTACTATCACTAAATTTAATGAAGCTTCTAATGAAACTTCTAACGAAAATTTTCATTAAAGTTTCATTAAATTCAATGAAACAAAATTTTACTATCACTAAAATTAATGAAGCTTTTAATAAAACTTTTAATAGAATTATTCATTAAAATCCAAGCTGTTCGTTTACTCCAAGGTTTTGCAAGTTTTTAGCCGAAAAGCTCTCGTTTGAGCATAAAACGTACATGAATGAGAGCTTTTCGGATAAAAACTTGCAAAATCTTCGAGTAAACGAACATACTGATTAAATTAAATTTATTGAAAGAGTTAGAATGAGTGGGAATAGTATCAGTTTGAAGGAGATTCATTAAAGTCAAATGCAAACACGACTTTTAGTTTTTGAAGTTCTTCAGACCCAAATAATTTCTGCCCTTTGTCAACTAAATGCTTAAAACAGCTTTCGTAAGCTTTTTTAAGTACTAGTAGGATTAATGTTCACGCAATCGTCTCGTACAAGATCTTGAAGGAAAAATTTAAAGATATCAAAATATTTTGACCTAGCACGGCATATTTTGTCTTAATTGAATTGATATTTCCAATAAAGAAATCACTGAAGTTATTGAAAGTGAACATTTATTCATTGAATTTAATGAAACATTAATGAAGATTTTCATTAAAGTTTCATTAAATTTAGTGATAGTGAAAATTTGTTTCATTAGATTTAATGAAACATTAATGAAAATTTCCATTAAAATTTCATTAAATTTAATGAAAGTGAAAATGTTTCATTAAATTTATTGCAACATGTATTGAAAATTTTCATTAAAGTTTCATTAAATTCAATGGAACAAATTTTCACTTTCAATAGATTTAGTGATAATGGAAAATTTGCCATTACCACTAAATCAATTTTTTGATAGTGAATGAATTTTCACTATCACTAAATTTAGTGGAAATATTATTTAAAACTTTTAACTAAATTTAGTGATAATGAAAATCTTTTTCATTACCACTTAATGAATTTTTTGATAGTGAAGGATTTTGCACTAACACTAAATAAATTCCTTGATAGTGAATATTTTTTCACTAGCACTAAATTTAGTGAAAAATAAAATCTAATGCAAAACCCCCAAGTCTGTTCTAATATACCCTAAGACCTAGGTGTACGAAATAAAATTTAAAGTTAAGACATTTCAAAAGTGGGTTCGTCATTCGTTTGAACTAGATCAACAATCTTGAGTTTGTAATGCCAAAAAAGAAATTGTTATTTAAAAATACGATTTATCCACAATTTCAATGCACATTTGATGAGTGAAGAAAATAAAAAAATGGAAATAATTGTAACTCAAAATTTGAAATCGTTGTTGGGAAAACGCAATTAAAAAGCCTTTGAATAGAATTTTTTTTTATGATTCGCAGACATGATCACTGAACTGCATCCACAAAAAACCATAGTTAACATGCATGTTTTGTCTTGGTAGTATGAAGGAAAGTAAAAAAAAAAAAAAAAATTCGGGGTACCCTTCTTTAGGGGCACATGGTGAAATATTTTGTAAACAAACATTTCATGAAGCCAAAACATTCAAAGAAATTGAAAAGGCGAAAGAACCCTTGGGTGAGGCAACAAACAAAACGAAGGTGAAACTGCCAATCGATTTGAGAAATTGGCTACATCCGGGTTAAGTTAAATGCAACGAATACACACAGAAGTTTTTTTTCTACATCTTATGCATACCTGCTTATTAGGGTGTTACTAAATTTATGACATTATTTTGTATTGCTTGAAATAAATGTTGAACGTTGCTATGATTTTGAAATCCACCCTATGCATTGAACTACTACTACAGACAGCTATTATGTCATACCGTTGCACAGTTAAGAAATAAATAATTGCTGCAGGACAATTGGCCATTTATGCTAACCAAGAAAAGGACAACAGCTGCTGCTGTAAAGGATATAATAGCAAAAGAAAATAAATCCTTAGGGTGCTGTGACCCAATACACGTTTACCAATGTACCTTTGATGGAAAATTCTTTGTTGTCGCTTTCTTTTTTTTTCAATTTTCTTTGCTTTCTTTTTAAATTCATCCTATTTATTGTTACAAAGGATATGCATGCAAACAAAGCACCAAAAGGATACAATAAGTCACAAAAATGTAATTTCTTGCTTTGCAATTTTATTTCTTTTTAAATTTTTTAGTTTTTTTTTGTCATTGTTGTTGGTACCTTTAGATACCAAAGAAAATTGTTTTCTTAGCAGATTGGAAATAAAAAAATCTTTTATATATGCATATAAAAATTTCTCTAAGTATTCTGCATAGTATTATGAATGCTAGTGTTTTTTTAATCTCTGGTATTTAACTTCTTTTTTTTCCAAGTTAAGTCGTATTGCAATTTTTTAAAGCAAAAATAATCCTTTGATTTGTTGTATTAATTTTCTCTGAGCTTAGCAAAGTTTATTTGAGACATTTTTGCTTATGTTTTATTTGCGTTGCGTGCAATAACGCCCTAAGTCGAAGAATGGCATTTCTAGATGAGCAAACCATCATTTATACCTTGGAAAACAAATTTATTTAATAAAAAAAAGTAAGTGATTGCCGCTAACACATAATACTAATGCATGTTGACAGAATTATCGAAGAAGGAAAATTTAAATTATAGGGCGTTATTGCATAAATCCATTTGGCCATCACTGGAGTAACGTTAGCATTTTGTTTGGGAAACTGGCAAAACTGCTCCGATTTTAATAATTTTAAATGAGGGAAACGAAAAATACTTTCACCTCAACCATTTACAAATATGCCAAGGTGCCTGACGAACAAAGTGTATAAGACGAAAAACGCTTAAAATTGTCCCAAGAATGCGAGTGATTTTTTTTTTTTTTTTTTAACCAATTTTGGAAAAATTATAAAATGTTGCAAAAAATTCTGAAAAAATTCACACGTATCCTTTGGACAACTCTAAGCATTTTTTGCCATACACACTTTTTTCGTTAGGCAACTTTGTTTTGAGTAAAAAGCGTTCTACCTAAAGCGAACTGATTTATGCAATAACGCCCCAAATCGCTTTAAAGCGTTACTGTTCGCAGCACCTCAATTGTAAGGCCTGGAGCCGCAACGTGTAGTTTTCGTTTCATTTATCATTACTGTCCCTTTCGAATATAAAAACGCACCCAAAACTTGAAAAAACTTTTTTTTGTTGTTCCAAAAACTCAACTGTGCGATATATTACACAGAGCGACCAAAAAAAATGTTATTTCTGCGGCCTCAGTTTTGTGAGTCAATTTAGATTCACCAAGATCATGCGATACCTAGGGTAATTTATTTGTCAGGATTGACTCTAGTCCTCCAGATATCCTTGCTTAAAAGTGCAAAAAAAGCTGTTTTGAGGCATATTTGAAGAAGTACATATAACACTCACAGCAAACAATGTAATTAATTTTTGTTAAAGTCATCAAAAAGCCATAATCTTCTTCATTAAATCATATATTTTAATTTTTCCAATTAGATCCTTACTTTCGAGTTATCACCCATTTCAACTACATACAAGCAAAACAGCTATTTTTGCTCTTTCGAGGAAGGATTTCTGGAGAACTAGAGTCAATCCAAACAAACAAATCACACCCTAAGTATTCAATAACTTCAGTGAATCTGGATTAACTTAAAAAACTAGTAAGGGTGTAAAATTTGGCCTGGCCAAATATTAAATACCCTACACTGCAGTATTTTTAAAATTTTGCTCATATGTGAGGTGCTACGCTCTCTTGTCCGAGTTCACCCAGTTTTCGTCCAGAGCTTGGATTTATAGTTTTTAGTGTCTGAGTGAAAAACGTTTTCAGTATAGCGTTTTGAAGCTTTTGCTTATATAGGAGGTGCCACGCCCCATTGTCCAAATTCGTCTAGTTTTAGCTTAGAGCGTGCATTTATAGTCTTTAGTATTTGAGTGAAGTTTGGTTGGATTATCTCAAAAACTCTTTCAGTATAGTATTTTGAAACTTTTGCTTATATGGGAGCTGCCACGCCCCCTTGTCCGATTTCACCCAATTTTTGTTGACAGCTTTCATTTATGATTCTTAGTGTTTGAGTCGAATTTGGTTCGAATATCTCAAAAAATGCTTTCAGTATAGCGTTTTGAAGCTTTTGCTTATATGGGAGATGCCACGCCCTCTTGTCCGAACTCGTTCAATTTTTTCTCAGAGCTTTCGCTTACAATTCTTAGTATTTATGCGTATTTTGGTTGCATTGTCGTGAAAAATACTCCTAAAATTGCATTTTGAATATTTTTTTTGTATGGGCGGTGGGCGTGTCCGTAAACCGATTTCGCTCATTTTCAATCCCACGAGCTATCTTTGACGACGGAGGTAGTGTACAAAATTTCATTGAATTATCTTGCTCAGTTTTCCCAGAAAGTGTATTTCAACACACAGCCACCCAGCCAGCCAACCACCCAGCCAGCCAGACAGACGGACATGGCTATATCGACTCAGGAGGTGACGCTGATCAAGAATATATAAACTTTTCTATTTCTGCCACGCCTCCTTTTCTGCGTTACAAACGGAAGGACAAAGTGAATATACCCTGGGTGTAGGGTATAACAAAGGCCGCACAGAAAAAAAAAATTAGTCCTTTGTATGTAGTTGATATAGCATTACTTCAATGGTTGATTACTCGCAAAGTAAGGATCTATCGGTAAAGTTAAAAGGTAAGGTTTAATGAAGAAGGTTACGATTATTCGATTTCCTTAGCAAAAACTTATTACAGTGTCCATTGTAAGGGTTATACTACTTACTTCGAATATGCCTCAAAACAGCAATTTTTGCACTTTTAAACAAGGATATTTGGAGAACTAGAGACAATTTGGCAAATCTGATATTATTTTCGTTTTAAGTAGGTCACAATCACTCGAAATCGACTGCGAAAACCTATGCCACAAAATCAGTGTTGCCCTGTGTTATTGCTGTCCGTGTCACTACAATCTCCCAAAACTAGATGGACAGTGACATAAAACAAAGAAAACAGTTTATCAAAATCAAATTATCGAAATCGGAACTCCGAAATAAAATGCTTGCATTACTCCACCATAAGATGGACTTGCACCACTTTCAAAATAGACATATTTAAGTATAATACCGTTAATAGCCACGACTTCCATCCACCATATTCGGATATACCCAACAGAATCTGAATTTTTGACTACGTAGGTTGCCTTTTATATTTCGGGATTGGGCAACCCTAGTGTTGCAATCTGGCAACTGCCAGCTCTATCTTAAATTTTTAATTTTTGAGGTTATACGTGAAAATTTTCGTGCGATTATTTTTTACAACTTTCGACGAGGATTAACTCAACAACAGTGCATCGATGAACTTAATTCAATTTTTGGCGATGAAGCTCCATCAAGGACCAATGTTTATCGATGGTATGGTGAATTCAACCGAGGTCGTATTTCACTCCAAGACGAATTTCGTATAGGTCGTTCAAAATCAGTTGTTGTTCCGGAAACCATTGATGCTGTGCGCCAACTGATATTGTAAGATAGTCATGTGACCTATCGTGAGATTGAGACAACCTTAGGTATTAGTGGGTTAGGTTAGGTTAGGTTAGCGCGGGAGATAGCAGTTGCTATCATTACTTAGGCCGCGATTGGGCCCATTGTATACGCGATATATAACTTCGTTGTCACCCTATATGAACCACTTAGAAATTTTTATAAACTCCAAAATGGATTTGGGACTCTTCTGAGCGATATCTTCAAGAGAGTCCAAAAAATGAACACCTGGCCGTAAAAAACGTTTGTTCTCGTTGGAAACCCCATAATTTATCAACTGCTTAAATTTTCAATGGAAAAATAGATTTTCTTCACTCACTGTAAACAAAACAAATAGCACTTGTACATCAAAACGTTGTGAGTACGTTTATGCTAAAAAATGTCAAACTTTACTATGGTGTTGCCAAATTTTAGCTAGTGACATTAGTGTTGCCCAATCCCGAAATATAAAAGGCAACCCTCGTATTAATTGTTTTCTAATATAAATATCATACTCGTATTATCACTATTTTCATTTTTTTTTTTTTTTTTCAAAAAAAGTTTTGCCCCACTTTCAAAGCAAACGCCTCAAGTATGATAAAATTTTTGTGCGGGAAAATTAAAAAAAAAAAATCCAAAAATGCCCAGAAAATCGGCATATGTTGAAAAAAGTGGCAGAATGCTTGAAAATATTGAACAAATTTTAAAGGTTTGAAATAGAATTTGGTATTCTGCAATATGATCAAATCCGGATCAGGTGTTCTTTAATCGTGATTTCCAAAGATGGAAAAGAGAAACAGTTGGACAAGACTAAATATACTGAATAGGTGACTCTATTATTAATACTTCTCTATGTCTGCCAAACCTTCTTCTATGCAATACATATGGATATACAAAGTGAGTACAACCTGGTTGAAAAGTATACTTTAATAACAATCTTTTCAACTTTCAAAAAATTCAATCTTATAATGTTTTCAATGTCGCGACATTTGGGTTTTTTTCTACTTGGTGAGAAATCTTTTCACTCAAAGCCGTTAACTAATTAACGCTTCATTTGATTTTAGCACCTCGTTAAAATTAGTTTCAATTTTATAAATGTATTTTTCCAAAGTGTCTTTCATTCAACCAGCAGTCATTATCATTAGACCTCAACCAACAATATGCTACAGTCAGTTGCATATGCTCCTAAGTACAATAAGACCCATTTAAGTCTGAGTGTCAAAAGTCTTTCATAAACAAATCGAAAATAAAAAAGAAAAGTTTAAATAAGCATGACAATAAAAAAATATCAACAACAACAACAACAATTACAACTACTACAACAATATGTTATAACTGTTATTTCAATAAACAAAAATACCAAAGGATTGAGTGGAATAACTTTCTGAACTAACCCTCCCGGTTTTATTAAAATTCTGACTTGAAGCTCTCTTCACTGTGTAACATCAGTTGTTGAGCATTAACCCATTGGTTACTACATATGTATCTACTGGAGTAAATTGATTTGAAGAGCAATGCTTACTTTTTATCCTTATGATCACAATAACTGATTTTACATTACGGAATTATATTTAAAAACAACAACCGTCAATATTTCTTGACCCAAATAAAGTTTTTTGACTTTTTTGGAATTTTTTGATTAATTTAAAATCTTTTGACTACAAACTCCGATTTCTTTGACATTTTTCGACTTATTTAACATATTTTGTGGTGAATTTCCCGAGTTCTTCAACTTTGTCGATTTCTTCTTCTTATCGCGACTTTGTCAACATTCTGCGACATTTCAACAATTTCTCCACTTCTTCACCATTTTTCTTTTTTTTCTTCATTTTCAACATTTTCCGACTTCGAAAACATTTTTTGACCTTTAGAATATTTTTCAATTTATTCTACAGTTTTTGATTTCCTTGACATTTCTCAGTATATTTACCATTTTTTTTCTACTTCCAGATCTTCAACATTTCCCAAAAGCTCAACACGTATTTGACTTCGTCAATATATTTCGACTTTTTCAATTTTTTTCGACATTTTTGTCATATTTTACAATTTTCAAATTCTTCTGTAATTTGTCAAGACTTTGTCATGATTTTGCGATTTTCAACATTTCTCGACTTCTTCAACATTTCTATATTTCAATATTTCACGGCTACTTGAACACTGCTTACATGTAAAATTTTTAACATTTTTCGATGTCTCAAACTTTTTTGACTGTACAAAATCTTAAGAATTTTGTCAAAAATTTTTTTATGCACATATTAGGGTGGTTCAAAATTTTAAAAAAATTTTTGGAATTACGCTCCCACAGCACTAAAATGTACTCTTTGATATAAACAATTCGATGTAAAAGATGGTCCACTTCAGAGAATAATTGAAGCATCCCAAACCATTTTAAAAGCCGAAAGGTGGTGCTGAATAAAGAAATAATTTTAGGTTTTAAAATTTAAATTGATAAAATTTTTACATAGATTTTGATCCGCTTAATTCAAATCTACAATTTATTTCTCCACAAGTTCTGTAGTTTTGAAGATATTGTTCATTCAAGTTGGATAATTAAGATACGAAATTGAATGGCCAATATCTCAAAATGAACTTATGTAGAAAAAAGTTGCAGATTCGAATTTAACAGCTCAAAATCCATAGTAAAAGTTGAACATCAAAAATTTTTTTCATATTCAGGACTACTTTTCGGTTTTTAAAATGGTTTGGGATGCATCAAATATTCTCTTTAAGGGATCAAATTTCAAAGAAAATATTTTGGTGGCGTGGGAGCGCAATTCCAAGCAAGTTTTTTTTCATACAAATTTGAACCAGCCTACTGTTAATCACTTTTAACATGTTAGTCATCGTGAGAGAAACATTTACAAAAGGATCCAATTATTGTGCAATCAAAACTGATATTTCTAATTTTTCTTCGAATCCGATTCTTTTGAAACGGTTGTCAATTCACTCCCTAGCAACCTTTATCATGACTTTCGTTCTACTACATTTTATACTGCCTGATATATATAAGAGTACATATGGAGACTGCAGTAAGAAATGGGTTAACGTAATGTTTACAACACGTTATGTACACAACGCTTTTTTTCTTCTTTTTTTACTTGCAAGTTTACTTAACACTTGATGGCAGCGGCATAAAATACTCAAATTATGGCCGTTAATTTGTTTTCTTATTGACCCAAGATGAGATGTGAAAAAAAAAGTTTACTCTTCTTTTCTTTCTCTTGATTTCTAACTAAAAATCTTTAACTACTTCAATATGAATTCTTCTACTTACTATTCTTCTTCGTCGTCTTTGACTTTATACATATATAAATTGAATGCACCAACAGTGTCCGCGCTGTCTTAATTTGTTTATTTTAGAGACTTTAAGTGGCAACGCCAATAAGTTTTATACTCCGTAGACACTGTCGGTGGCGTCCAGCAGCAAACATTTGTGGTATAGTTTAGTCGTTGGATGTGAAATGAAAAAAAAAAAAAAAATCTCCAAACTGAAATCAACGGGTTGGGTCCATGTTTAAACTGGATTTGAATCTGTGTTTTTAGCTAAGCATATTTATGAAAATTAATATTTCCGCTGCAAATATAAAAAAAAAATCTTTGAATTTGACGGAAAAAAATATAATATCAAATTTACTGCATAAACTGCTATTTGTCAGCATAAAATTTATTATGATTGCAGTCTGAACTATTTTTATGCAAAATTTTACGTCATGATATACCAAAGTAGCATAAGTTTCATTTTAAGGAAAGAAGACGCAAAAATTTTAAATATGAATAGTTTTATCTGAAAGTGGTATAAGTCCAATTTCGGAAAATTTGAGTTTATGGAAGTAATAGTATAGTTAGCAATACATGTCCTCTTTTTATATTTAAAATTACAGACTCGTTAGACAACGATTTCAACATAAAACACTCAAAAGACGGAAAATTTTAATTTTTGTATGTTGCTAAATTTTTTTCGATTTCTGAAGACTTTTTCGATGTTTGATAGTACGAGTATAAGGCCCTTGACAAATTTTTCAGCATTTTCGGATATCTTTCGATAACATAGTCCTGCGATGAAAAAAGTATAAGATCAGAGTAGGTGACTTTTGTAGATTTTTTCTCGCTGAATCCGAATATGACCTCCGATTTGCTCCATCACGTCTAAGTTCCGAGTTATCCTTGATTTTAAGTGCAGAAAACGCTTTTTTCAAACATATGGCGTACATCCTCAAAGTAGTCTAGTTCACTTTTGTCAGCGGCATTGAATAGCCTTGAGCTTCTTCTCTAAAGCGTACTTTTAATTTTTCCAACTGGATCATTACTTTCCAAGATATCATCCATTGAAGTAATGGTATATAAAATAAATATAGTCCTTTACAGGGATTAGCGATACCTTTACTTCAATCGATGATATCTCGGAAACTAATGATTAACTTGAAGAAGTTAAAAGTACTCTTTAAAGAGGAAGCTCAGGGCCGCTGTCAAAAGTGAACAAGACTACTTTCAGGACGTACGCCATATGTCTGAAAAAGCGTTACTTGCACTTTAAATCAAGGATAACTTCGATCTCAGATGTGATTAGAGGTCATATTTGGATTAGAGGTCATATTTGGATTCAGCAATCAAAAATCTATAAAAATCACATAATCTCATTTCATACTTTTCTAATTTCTTCAAAAACGCAGGACTGTGTAATTTATGATTCTTGCCAAATTTTCGAAACTCTTCAACTGATTCGGATTTCTTCACTCTTTTTCGGTAATTTCAGGATCTAGCCAATTATTTCAGTGTTTTTCGATGTTTTCTGAGTCTTACCGAATTTTTTTCGAATCAATCGAACACTATCGAAAAACATCAAAAAAGCCTATGGGAATTTGAATTGATCATTAAGTATCGAAACCACTCGAAAAAGTAAGAAACCATCGAAAAGCGCTGAAATAATCGGTTAGATCCTGAAATTATCGAAAAAGAGTGTAAAAATCGGACTCAATTGAAAAGTATCGAAAAAAATCATAAATTACCGAAAAGCATCCGAAATCTCTACAAAAAATCTATATTTAGTGACTGAAAATGGAATAAGTCATACAAAAATATAACAAATTATCGAATTTGTTATAGAAGGAGATCCGCTGAAGCCTTCGGGTGCCCTTCGGCAACCTTCATGCATAGCACAAAAACCTTCCCGTACCTGAAATACACTCACTGCCGAATTTTCAGCTCCATTGGCTGAACAGTTTCCAAGTTATAATGCTTCAGACACACACACACACACAGTAATGTTTAGACCTGATTGGCAGGTATCCTTGCCAAGATTAAAAATGCCAATCAAACAGCGGCATTTTCTATATGATTTTTGCTTTCGATTGCCACCAAACTTATTGAGAAAGAGAATGAGGGTAGTTTGGGTCAAAAATGTGCCTAAATAATATATAATTAAAAATATCCTTGCCAGGATATGGAGTGCCAATCAAGTCAAGTTTTGTTTATCTCTATATTTTATTGCGTAAAAAAAATATTTCATCAGGAAAGCCGATGAGGGTAGTAATTTCTTCACCGGATCTTAGACTATTATAAATGAAAGTGGAATAAGTTTATTCAGAGCAAAAGAACTCGACTATTTTCCATTACACTTGTTAAAATTTTTACAGCATAACAAAATTTGATAAATTTGTAGAGGCATACACATTACGCCACACAGTGGACGGGTTTGTATGGAACGGCAGTCATATATATGTAGTAATAGTAGGGTTTAGGCTCTTGAAATATGAACAAAATCAATGCGAAAAATGGGCGGTGCCACGCCATATGAAAATAAAATTCTTCATATTACTGAAGCTATTTGACGCATATTATAAGATTTGGTACACTAATTTGCTCTTTTATGTCCAAGTTAATATATTGCAATTTCCAAGCTGGCTAAAAGTGGAGGAATATACCCCTTACCTACTGCCCTTTCTTTAAAAACCTAAAATTGATAAATAACACTATGCAACAGCCAAATCTCCCAGTGAATGCCACTATCCATTTCATATGTAAAATGGGCTGCTGATTCCGAAAATCGCATTATTTTTTTTTTATTTCGTGTCGCTTTCGAGATATCGGTTATTTTCGGTTTTCGGACAAAAAAAAAGATAGTTCCATTTAAATAAAAATATTTCAAGAACCAATATTTGTATTGAAACGTATTATATGTCATATTAAAGGTAATTAAATTGTCTACAAATGATATTTGGTTGATTTGTTAGTTTCGGCGAAATAAATTGATTTCTAAAAAAAACATTTTTTTTTCGAAAAAATTAACAAAAAATCAAAATCAACTGCAGATTTATACAAGAAGAAATAAACTTTTTATAATTTTTTTTGTTTTTGTATCATAGACTATATATTTGTGAAGAAAATAAGATACCACTTAAAAAAATCGATAAGAAAATGCAAAAGTTGTATACAATTCATTGATAAACTACTAAATAAAATGCGTTTTTCCCTATTTTTTCGGTTTTTTTTTAGTAAACTGTCGATAATTTGAAACTTTTTGTAAAACACATGAGAAAATCTAAAAAATTCTTAAAGAAATCGTTAAAACAAAATACCCGTGTCTCGTCGTTTTTCTCCAGCACGTCAGATTTTTTTTTAATCGATTTTTGAAGTTTTTTAATCCACTGTACATGAAAAAAACAAAAATAACGCATTCTTGTGTTAAATCGATGCAAATAACTATATGATCCTTACATTTGAGGTGTATCATGTGTTCAGTAAACTTATGCAGGATATTACGAGGAATATTTTTGTAGACAATTTTAACCCTCTAAGACCCTTACATGTGGGTCATTTTGACCCCCCCACATTTAGGTTAAAAGACCTACATGTGGGGGTAAATAATGCGATTTTCGGAATCAGCAGCTCATTTTATATATAAAATGAATAATGGCATTCCCTGGGGGAAAAATTTGTACTCATTTGTTGCATAGTGTAACTAGTAAGGGTGTAAAATTTGGCCTCGCCAAACATTAAATACCCTACACTGCAGTATTTTTAAAATTTTGCTCTTATGGGAGGTGCTACGCTCTCTTGTCCGAGTTCACCCAGTTTCTGTCCAGAGCTTGCATTTATAGTTTTTAGTGTCTGATTGAAAAACGTTTTCAGCTTTTGCTTATATAGGAGGTGCCACGCCCTCTTGTCCCAGTTTGTCTAGTTTTAGCTTAGAGCGTGCATTTATAGTCTTTAATGTTTGAGTGAAGTTTGGTTGGATTATCTCAAAAAACTCTTTTAGTATAGCATTTTGAAACTTTTGCTTATATGGGAGGTGCCACGCCCCCTTGTTTAGTTTTTGTTGAGAGCTTTCATTTATAACTCTTAGTGTCTGCGTCGAATTTGGTTAGAATATCTCAAAAAACGCTTACAGTACAGCGTTTTAAAGCTTTAGCTTATATGGGAGGTGCCACGCCCTCTTGTCCGAATTCGTTCAGTTTTTTCTCAGAGCTTGTGCTTACAGTTTTTAGTATTTATGCGTATTTTGGTCACATTGTCGTGAAAAATACTCCTAAAATTGTATTTTTAATATATTTTTTGTATGGGCAGTAGGCGTGTCCGTTGACCGATTTCGCTCATTTTCAATTCCCAGAGCTATCTTTGACGACGAAGGCAGTGTACCAAATTTCATTGAATTATCTTGCTCAGTTTTCCCAAAAAGTGTATTTCAACACACAGCCAGCCAGCCAGCCAGCCAGCCAGCCAGCCAGCCAGCCAGACAGACAGACGGACATGGCTATATCGACTCAGGAGGTGACGCTGATCAAGAATATATACACTTATCTATATCTGCCACGCCTCCTTCTCTGCGTTACAAACGGAAGGACAAAGTGAATATACCCTGGGTGTAGGGTATAAAAAAGAACTTTGGATTTCGATTAAGCATACTTTTCAACTTCAACAACTTTATACGCTTAATGTAGAATTCTTTACCTAATATTTTTCGACACAATTAGAGTTATCTAGATTTGGATGGACCATCTCCGATTTCACTGAAATTAATACTAAATTTCCATCGGAGATATATGAGCTGATTTACGATTGTTTCAAGGCTTAGCTCTAAATTTCGCGGTAAATCAAGTGATTTAACATACGGACAATATATGTTTTAAATCTTCGTATAAATCTAAACTGGGTAACCGATTTCGGCTCTCGACCAAGTGGCACCGCTCAACTTTAACAATTGGCATTAAATATCTAAAAAAAAAGCAAATGGAAGATAAATATTAAGAAGAAAAGAAAGAACCCCTCTTATAACATTAACTGTCAAAAAATGTCTTTTGGCCGGGTAGGATTTAACGACTAGATTTAGAAATCTCGTCACAGCTTAATCTCCGGTGGAAACGTAGTACGAATACTAGTATTTGAATTTCGTAGCAATAAGAATGGCAAAAAATTTCCGTTTTTTTTTATGGTTTTGAGGTTGTCCATAACTTGGACGTTTCTAAAACTACAATGGTCGAAATAATTATTTAGAGAAAGTCCATTCGTGACTATTGAAGTGTCAAATAACAGCATGAAAATGATGCTCAAATGATGCATACTAAATATTCTTGTTCTCCTAATAAGAATGCAAGCAAACAACGAATTTTGTCAGAAGTATTTTGACATCAACTTCACATAATCACTGTTTCACAACAAAACTTACGATTCGAACGATTCAAATTTATTTCGATTACTCGGAGTGTGCTGAACTAAAAAAATAAAACAAAATTTTTTCGCCCGTGCAGTTTTGCTGAATTCGTTTTTTCTAAATATGACTTTACTTTAACTGATCTGTAGAGAGCACGGATAGTCCGATTTCAACTGAAAAGCTTTTTTTTAAAAGGCGATAAAATTTCGTTTCCGGCAATGTTTTTTTTATTATCTATTAAAAAATAGTTGGTTTCAAATTAAAATTTTGAAAATTTTGGTAGTTTTGCTTCACTATCACAAAGTTTGGATTTGTATAAGCTGTTTTTATGTTCTTTCCACGAAAATTATTTCGGAAGATTTTCATTAATTTTTTTTACTAAAATAGCATTAAAAATTGTGCTTTTTTTGGTTCTTATATCCCGATTTTACTACCTTCCAAAATAAGTACATCAGTTTAGAAATGTCGAAGCTATGAGTAGTGATGAGCAAACCAAGACCAAGACCAAGACCAAGACCAAGACCAAGACCAAGACCAAGACCAAGACCAAGACCAAGACCAAGACCAAGACCAAGACCAAGACCAAGACCAAGACCAAGACCAAGACCAAGACCAAGACCAAGACCAAGACCAAGACCAAGACCAAGACCATAGCAGCCTTGGTCTTGGTCTTGTTCTTGCAGATTGAGTCTTGGCCTTGGTCTTGGTTTGATATTGGGTCTTGGTCTTGATAGTGCTCATTAAGTCTTGGTCTTGGTCTTGAAAAAATTTTTAGAGATATTGAGTATTCAAAATTTCAAAACCATATTTTTCCAAAGCAGTAGGGTTTTTAAGATGCCAAAATACAAATTGTGGATGATTTTACCTTCAAAACGGGAGTGAAACAACTTTTAACTATAAATTACCAAGCAGTCTTGGTCTTGACGATTATCGTGATCAAGACCAAGACCAAGACCATAGCAGTCTTGGTATTGGCCCATAGCAGTCTTGGTCTTGGGCTCGCAAAATTACCAAGACCAAAAACAAGCAAAGTTGTTATTTTTTTTTTAGATTTTTTAATTTTTTATACCACCCCAAAAATCCACAAAAAAAAAAATTTTTTATGCCATCTTTATTTAGCCTGGAACGAAACTATATACAAAATTTCAGCAAAATCTAAGAAATTTATTCTAAATCCTGTAATATTTAACATTGAACATTTTTAGCATTTTTAAAATTATTCAACTTATCTAGCATACCTTTGATTTTGACATAGTCGTATGTTAAAAGTAGCTCGAATGAAATCTTTTTATAAAACCATAAAAAAGAATATTAAAATACGCACAATTTACATTACTCACAATTAAGTAGCTTGCCATGCCAAGCTTTACCAAAAAAGATAAAAACAACAATGCGCTTCATTGAATCAACAGGATGCCGTTGCTTCCAAAAGTTAATTCAATGAATCAAAATGTTAAAATAACAACCGAACAAAGACACATACATAAGTTGAACAATATACATACTCGTAGCTAAATAAAGACAAATGTATGCGTATCCTTAGGATCAATTTTGGAGATTTCACAATAAGGATAACAAATAAAGAACATATGAAATAATAAAAAAAAAAAATAAAAAAATTTCCTTGCAGGATTTGTCTATTTTTTCGATTTCAGCTCAAAGTGTCCTGAATTCCATTTGTCTGTTTTTGTTACTTTTTTTCCTCTCTGCCTGACTGCGTGTCTATGCCCCGACAGTTTGTTAAAAAAATCTTCAAAAGGCACAGAGTAAATCCTGCAGGATGTAAAAAACTTGAAAACTAAATCCATGAAAAATTAGCTCATGCAAACGCATACGCCGCAGTTACCAATGCGAATGTGTGAATGCGTCTTTGTGTGATCCTTGGGATTTCGATTTCGTCTTTCGTTTTTGATTAATTGAAATTAATGGAGAAAGTTGAACGTCAGAGTTGGTTTTGTGAAATTGAAAAGCAATTGCCACTGTTACAAATACAAATGGGAGGAGATTGACTTATTATGTCTGCTATTAGTTGGGTTGGCTTCAAACAATTCCAAACCAATTTACGTTATCTCTGCCTGTCTCTCTCTCTCTGCAAATAACTCTATAAACTTTTTATGCAAAAATGTTTTAATTAATTGAAAAATACCATTAACGAGAGACTTTCTCTCCACCACTAAAATGTTTGGAATTCGAAAATAATTCGCAATATGTGAAAATTTTAATGTGGGCGTCTTTTTTTGTCTTCCTGTCGCTCTCGATCGCCAACCACTCACGTTTGCAACAATCGAATCGCTCCCAATATCAAATGATGCGGCCTACATCAAAGGCCACATACTTTGGCCATAGACGACGACTTCAACTTCCACGTATCTCTACGTAAAATAAGGAATTTTCCAAACACTTTTCCCTCATGTACAACACGACAGTGAGTAAGTTAGTGAATGAGTGAGTGAGTGGATAAGAGGAAAATCGCATTGCATCAGCAATCGACGGACACGGGCACCACCAACAGCACCAGCAGCAGCCAGCAAAAGTCGCCTTAGACAAATTTCATAACAACGGTGATAATTGATTGCCGTCTGCGCTGCATGCCTTGCGGGAACCTTGAGTGCGGCACGTCTATGAACAACCAACGACGACGACGACAACAACGACGAAAAAGAAATGGAGTTCGCCTTGTGGCGGCAGCTGACTATTCGGGGCTTCCTTGATATGTAACAACCTATGCAATAGAGTTGCCAAGTGCGTGATTTAGTTAAATAATATGTAAAGGGTAATAATATCCCACTTTCCCACTGACTTGGTAAAGGTGATGTAGTTACATACTTAGTTTATGCATAGTTATGTACAAATCTAGTTAGTATATCATATGCAGAGCTTTTTACATAGTTAACCAAATAAACTGTCAGGATGGCAATGCTTTTTTAACCATTTGTGACTCCGAATTTAAAAAGCTTCATGGTAAAGCTTTTTTGACACAGGGATAATTTACGTCAGAAAATATTCGGCCAATCTAGCTCAAAAGTTTGGCAGTGAGTGCATCTCAGGAAAGGTTTTTATCATTACATTTATTTGAATGTTTTCTAGGGCACTTGAAGGTTTCCGAAGGTCACCTGAAGAATTAATAGTCAAAACGAGGGTGTATTAAAGTTCTAGCAAATGAAATTAACTTTCCACTTTTTTTGGTGCCGTGGCAGGGGCGTAAGTTAACGTTTTTGTCTATATCTTCTAAACTATATTGAATTTTATGACAGTTTCATCGAATAAGTTTTAGCGAAACAAGCAGGGAGATCTAGTATAAAAATAAAAGTGGAATTTTGAGCTTACGTTTTCTTATTTCGATTTGCTTAACCAAAATACTGAGAACAATGGTACGTAAGTTTGAATTAGTTTACAAAAAATGACAGAACTTTAGCAACTTGTCAGCTCCAAAAATTAATTCCTAGTCATATTTGAAATAAGCTCTCAACAGACATATGTGAGAACTTTAATTATTAAAGTGAAACTTTAAGAACGCGACATTTCTTTGAGACACTTTTTCATAGGCATTTTTTTATAGCAACTTTTTGGGATAAAATTTTTTTGAGACACTTTTCGTTGCATCCTCTCATATCTCGCAAGCTTTAAAAACTATTTCGATAAAATTTCGTGGGTAGGTGTAGAACAAGACTACCATATACTGGTCCAAATGTGGGACACCCGAAGTTCACCCGAAGGCTTCATAGTCAAAACGAAGAAAGTTTCCAAAGGTTGCCCGAAGGATTGATAGTCAGAACGAAGTATATCTATAAAGGTATATTAATGTTTTGTCTATATCTTCTAAGGTGTTGGGAATTTTGTAACGGTTTCTTCGGAAGCTGGCAGCGAGAGCTACAATAGTTAAAAATAAAAGTGAAAAAAGTGCGAATAGTGTTGTGATTTGGTTAACAACAGACCAACTATCAGAGAAAAAACTGAGTTTTACTCTGAAAACGTTAATCTTTGAGCTTAAGTTTTCTGATTTGGATTTGATTAACCAAGATAGTGAGAACAAAGCATAATATACGAAAGCTTAAATTAGTTTACTAGAGATGACAGAACTTTGGCCAAAATTCATACCTAATCATATTCGAAATAAGTTCTCAACACAAGTATGAACGCTGTTTACACAGGCCCACAAAAAAAAAGTACCCTGCGCGAAAGATCAGACTACCTGAACTTTATATTTTCGGGGTCGCTGAATCCGAATATGGTGCCAGAATAGCGAAGTCAGAAATCAGAAATAATGCTGAAAAAAATCTCAAATATCAGCATAATTGCTAATTTCTGAATAAAAGCGAACCAACTTCGCTATTCTGGGATCATATTCGGATTCAGCGACCCCGAAAACATAAAGTTAAGGTGGTCTGATCTTTTGCGCAGGGTACTTTTTTTGTGGGCCTGTGTTATTGAAAAATAGCCAAAATAAGGCATTTAAGAAGCTCGCAATCGATCTTAGTACTGTGCACAGTTCGATTTCACCCATTATCTCAAGAAAACTGACCGAAATCGAACATTGCGCTGGATTGAATTTATTTCAATTTTACATTTAAACTTTATGCAATATAAGACCGTCACTTAAGTTTTCCTATTTGTCTACTAAACTGCCTGAGATACCTATTGTCGCTGGACAGTTCATTACAGTTGGACATTTTTGCTGCATACTTATAAGACAGCTTACCTAAAAAGAGATAGAAAGAGAGAAAAAAGTTAATTTAAGTTTATTCAGAGCTTGTAAGTTTGAAAGAGCCTATCGCTCCTATACAAGTGAAAGCGTTAAGTCAGTTTGTTCAAGTTTTGAGTTATTTGGTATTTCTTGTCAAAAATATTATAGTCTTTAGTTCGATAAGACCCTTTTAGCCATATCTATGTTAAAAAGTGGTTATTTTCATCATAAAATTAAAAGCGAAACAACAATTTCCACGCAAAAGCAAAATTTAATTTTTTGAATATCAAAAATCTCAAAACTTGAAAAACTGACTTAGTTATTTCTACTTGTACAGGGACGATTTAAGCTAAAACATGCTTTTCAAAGCACATTTTTTTAAAGGAAGAGAAAGAAAATTTGTAAATTCTGTGATTACTTATAAAAATCTGAAATATATGTACATGTAATCTGAGAAAGTCAACAAAGAATTTTTTCAAGTAATATTAAGGTCATTTAGTGTTCGCTCGAAGTCATTCGAAATTTGCCAAAGGATATCTTAGTCTTTTCGCTTTTGATGGCACAAACATCAATTGAGGCGTTGCGTGCAATAACGCCCTAAGTCAACGAATGGCATTTCGAGATAATTCAATTTAAAGTTTCTTACGTAGGATGCTATATATATTTCTGGCCTAGGCAACACTTAGTGTTGCCAGGTGCAATCTGACGTTTTCATTGGAAAGTTTGACATTTTTTGCATAAACGTACTTAGAACGTTTTGAAGTACGACCATCATTTGTGTTGTTTACAGTGACTTGAAAAAATCAATTTGGCAAAAAAATGGAATTAACTCGTGAACATTTTCGTGCGATCATTTTTCACAACATTCGACGTGGATTATCACGACAAGAGTGCATCGATGAACTGAAATCTTTGTATGGCGATGAAGCACCGTTCTATATCACTGTGAAAAACTGGTTTAATGAATTCAATCGTGGCCGACGCTCGCTTAAAGACAAATTCCGTGAAGGTCGTCCAAAAATGGCCGTTGTGCCAGAGAACATTGATGCAGTGCGTGAACTGATAATGCAGGATCGTCATGTGTCATACCGTGAGATAGAGGCATCCTCGGGCATTTCTCCCATTAGCATACATTCGATATTGCATGAACACCTGGCCGTAAAAAAGGTTTGATCTCGTTGGATTCCGCACAGTTTGACAATCGCTCGAAAAAAGGCTCGTGTCGATTGGTGCAAAGAAATGTTGAAAAAATACGATCGAGCTGCTTCAAAAGACGTTTACAAGATCGTCACAGGTGGCGAATCATGGATCTTCGAAGCAAATGGTCGCCTGTTGCTTCGGCAAAACTGGATATGTGGCGACTGTTCCGCTTGATCAACGTAGGACGGTCAATTCTGAGTGGTACACCACAATTTGTTTGCCTGAAGTCTTCGGAGAAATTCGAAAAATGAACAAGAGAAGACGAATCATCGTTCACCATTACAATGCGAGCTCTCACACATCGGCTCAAACCAGCGCCTTTTGACCGGCCAAAACGTCGAATTGATGGGTCATCCGCCGTACAGCCCTGATTTGGCACCCAATGACTTATTTTTATTCCCGCACATCAAGAAAAAAATGCGTGGTCAACGATTTTCGTCGCCAGAAGATGCTGTTGAAGAGTTCAAAAACCATGTTTTGGAGGTGTCTCAATCGGAGTGGAAAAAGTCTTTCGACAATTGGTTTGAGCGCATACAAAAGTGTATAAATCATGCTGGAGAATACTTTGAAAAACAATAAAACCATTTTTGATGCTAAATATTCGCATTTTCATTATTAGGCCAGAAATATATATAGCAGCCCACGTAATTTTGCACAAAGAGCAAACCATCATTTAAACCTTGGAAAACAAATTTATTCAATTAACACTAACAATATGAGTAAATGACTGCCACTAACACATATGTAAAACTAGTGCATATTGACAGAATTATCGAAGAACCAAAATGTAAATTGTAGGGCGTTATTTCATAAATCCATTTGACTATCATTGGAGTAACGTAAGCATTTTGCTTGGGAAACCGGCAGAACTGCTCCGATTTTAATGATTTTTTTTTTTAAATGAGATTGGAAAATTCTTTAACCTCAATCAACAATATGGAAAAATAAATTTTCTCTTTGGAACCGAATATTCAGCTTAGGACCTTCATTTTCCGCCTTCTATGCATTTAAAGCACAGCAATATTGTGAAATTTCCCTGTATAATGCTTCTACACAGCCTGTCAACCCTACAAATACAGCATTTGGTTGGCATACCTTGAGGCATCGCTTCGATTTTCCTTTTTTTCTTCCAATTTTTTGCTTTATTTGCTTTTTATATCAGCCAAATGCGGCATTGTTATTATTGGTGCTGCTGCTGCTGCTGTTGCTTTAAACCCTTTTTTTATTACACTGCACAATGTCATAACGCAACCTTAACTAACTTCTTTTCTAAGCCAAGTCCTCCACACACTAACGATTTCCTGGAAGGTCGGACTGTCGGTCGCTTCTTCAGTTTCGCGTGGATGTTTGTGGATCATAAAATAATAAAAGAACGGAAAATAAATAAATAAAAATCGCTTGTAGAAATTGTATCGTAGCCGCCGCCGCGCAAGCGCTTACCAACTGCTCTCACGTCATATGCAATGTGTTGTATTTGTCTTCACTACCTTTGTACAACCAACAATATCGCACAGATATAAATGGATACGACGGGGGTTATATAAGCGGTTAAAGATTTATGAAAGAAATACTAAAAACTAAAGAAAAGAACCAAAGACTCTGGCTGACTGGCAAAATATTTAAAGGTCATAAACGTAAAAATTGTTTTTTAATGACTTCGCACGTTTGCAGTTTGATAGTTTTAACTATTTGACCAATGAGTCTGAAATAAGTTTTCTATTTTATATGGCTTTTCCTTATTGGTAACATATAATTGCGTTTCTTTGTGCCTTTTTAGTGTTATATTGATGTTATTACGAAAGAAGTAGAAGCCAGTGACCAGCTGTCAGTTTGGAAATTGTAGAATTTTATTTATTTATTGCAATTCACTCTTATGAACTTTAACTCCACAATGCAATGGGAACATAGAGCTGCCATAAAACTAGATAATGCCTTCAATTCTTTTCAGTATAAACCCGATTCAAGCATGTCTTATTTTACCGAGCGTTTTCGCCATGTTTTCGGATTACAACTTTTTCCGATTTATGAGTTCATTTGCCTCATGAATTGTTTATCATGTTCGGTCTTAGATTTCTCACCATATGCTTCGTAGAAATGGTTTATGAAGAAAAGATAACAAGATGCTCTCAACTAGCTTACAAGACTTTGAATATGCTTCAAATCGGGGACTGACACTCTAAATAAAAATTTCAGGCAAGAGTTCGAGGCTTATTTAAAGAGTGAAACCTAAACAGTAAGACCTGACTTGTCACCGAAATATTGCGTAAAAACATCTACATCTGGTGGCCCGAACAATTTTGAACGTAGACCTACTTACATGGAAGATGTCAACTAGATCCAGTGGCTGTCGAAATCAAACGACGAAAATTGAGATGGATCGAGTAAACTTTATCGGTAGGCATACTGGTAAACTGAAGACAACTGAAAGAGTGGTCGACTGAGAATGTCACAGAGACAAACTCTAGAGTCCAACTGACGAAAAGCGATAAGAAGCCAGAGAAAACTTGGATCGTTTTCTCGCGACCAAATATAGATGGATCAATTCTGTTGAGGCCTTGTATACCACTGGAAATTAATGGACCATGATGATGATGCTGTGGTTCAACGTCTTACGAATGCGGATGAATCATTTAAATGACACTGGTTGGAAACAATGCTAGAGTAACCTTAAGAGATCTTTTATTCCGATCAAAGTTAAGCCAAATGATTATGACTAACTTAACCCAAACAGTGGAATGCAAAAATCAGGATAGCTGGGACAACGCCCAGACAATCAAAATCATTCATGCCATGAGTTTTCAAACAAAGAACAAAGCAGTAACTTGTACTGAACGGAAAAGGTATGCGGTTTGTTACGGAATTTCTCACGGGGCACTGCCAAGTTAGGAAACATCTCTTCAACTTGGGATTAGTTAAGGATAAAGTCTGTAGATTCTGTAGAAAAAGACGAAACAGTATTCTCGGAAGACACAGACTTCTCCAAAGCTTACTACTCAGCCCATGAGGTGGGTGCCTTACCTCTAACGGACATGACAACCTTTGTTAATTCCATGTGACTATGAAACTAATTCTAATTGAGTCATATCAAAGTATGCACATTAGGTCTTTTAGGTCACAGTGGCATTTGGTGACTGCAGCCCAACCCTTTTCTAATTCGAATAGGTGGACTGTTGAGTTCTTTGAAATATATTCTGACGTACAATATAAAGTGATTTTTTATCCGCTACATTTTCAGTATAATAGAGTTGTCAACACCTTTATTTGTGTCATAACAATCCGAGTTTTCCCAGCTGCATTGTTCTTAGTTTCTCAATATGGTATTATATTCTTCTGTTGCATCTAGCAAAAGTAAAGGGCCAAACTGTAGCATACTTTTTGAACTATCTTCGTCCTTTCCCTGGTGACTTTTAGTCTACGACTTCCTTTACTGCATTGTGAATTGCCCTCAAGGGCTTGGAGGCAAACTTGCTATATGTTTTCCGGCGGGTATCTTCTATCCGTTCTTATTAATATAGGTTGATCTCGTTTGCTATGGGCATCTGGCTCCATTGTAGATTTTTCTTTTTAACGAGGAGCAAAAGCTTGTAGAGACTGCGTGCGAGAACCAAACCCGCCAAAAAATTCCTCTCGTCAGGATGGGTTGCTCCTTCTGGAGCTTCCTTCAAGTATTACGTCAGAAGCCTGTCTAGAGCATTACTGCTAAACTATCTGTCAGTTGGTCGGTCTAGTCCGTACCTGTTCTCGATGTAGCGGGATCGCTGGTATTTTCAGTTTGATGATGTATGCGTTCCACCATTCTTCTGCGTTCAATAAACCGGAGTTTTTCATCAATTTCGCTGCAAATGATTGAACCGCCAGCTATTTTGTTGGTGTTTCACATATATTTGGTACAAAGTGTAGCACTGCGATGGGTTCAGCAAAAGTTTCTTGCTGAAAATCCGCCTCATCGTGTTTTACAATCGATCCATGCTCCAATATTTGGAATTATAGAAAATGTCTAATTCGGCATTTGAGATGGTGTGAAGCTGCTTGCGTAGTTCTGAAATAAAATCGCTGCTTTTCGCAGAAATAATATGACTTTCTTTCCAAATTGCTAAAATAAAGTTTTCTTTGTCGCACAAGACAGCAAACTGATGTAAGAATTTGTAAAGGACCTGCCTTTTAACCCAAAAGTCAGTTGTTTAAGGAAAATCCCAGAAAAAATATCATCAATTAACATCAATCATTACACCACCACCAGTTGAATTTCTTTTCTTTGGATAGAAACACATCCTCGCTGCCAAGAATTTCAATCCATTTTCCTATTTCCTAATTATGTTCAGCAAATACTGGCCAACGAGAGAGATAAATGCATTGAACTCAATATCACCTCATCTTAGTTACCTCCCACTCCTTTAACGAGCGCACGATCCTGTGTGGATGAACAATGACTCAAGTTGCCAGTGGTGGAGTGTTGTTCTTGTTGTTTTTGTATACTTAAAGCCAGCAAGCACTGAAGACCATCATCATTTCTTTCATTATTAATAATTTTTCTCATTTTTGACGTTGTTCGAGGTCGTCGTGGTCGTCGCGCGCTACAAACAGCCAGTCAGGCAAATCAAGTAACGCGAACGCGTTGTCAGATGATGGAAGCGATCCCCGGCTGTGCTGATGCTAACAAGGAATGGACAGCTTCCCAGCCAGAGCAAGTTAACTGCAGGAAGGTGCACATTATAACAATACCTAGCAAAAGGCAAGAGCATTTGTACGCGAAGAAGCCAGGAAGGATTACTAATTTTTTTTTGCATATTCCTTTGTTTGATTTTATTTCTTTTTTTGTGCAACATCATCCACTACCACCACCACTGGCTGCGTTTTGGGTCGCAACTTCGTTGTTGTTGTTTGGCCCTATCATTGGGCCAACACACACGTTCACATTGAACGAGTTAGCGCTGCCATCTCGCAGTGTTACAGCAGGAGTGCATCATTTATCTCACAGTTGTGGCGATCGGCAGTATTTGACAGCTGTTCTCCATGTTGTTGTTGGTGCTGTTGCATTCATTGTTGTAATATATTGGGGAAGCAGTTCAAGCGGTCAACTTGGTTAAGGATGGCAATGGATTTTTCCCATCTTTTCAACTTCAACCAAACAAACCTATGGATGGAATTCCTTTCGACAACACAGACAGCATGGAATGGAAGATGGTAAATGGTAGAAGCTTTCTAAGTGTTTTTGCTATTGTTGTTGTCCTATTGTTAGTATAGTAATAGAATTTTGACAGTACAACAATTTGGTAAATTTATTTATATTCATAAATTATATGACTCTTTCGTTGAGCGAGCCATAGAGTTCATTCGCGGTTCGCTAGGTTTTGTTTAGTATGCTGGTTATTGATTGGGTTTCCAGGAATGATGTCTACAAAACGTTGTAAATGTTTAACGAGCGACAAATTATGCCTAATGTCAATTCAAAGTGAAGGTGCTAATTACTTAACTCTCTGCTCTGTTGTTCGTTTATATGCCACCCAGCTTGATGTGCCATGGAAGTCAAAGATGCTGACGCTGTCAGGGAGTTTAATGAAACCAAATGTTTGCATACACATTAACAAATTCAGTTGGAATATTTTGAATAACCCATTATGATTTTCCCATCAAACAGATTTATCGTCCTCTTTTTTGCCGATAGGTTAATCAGTTTTTTAAAGGAGTCAGATACAAACAATTCCGAGTGTAGAACCTTAAAATCTTGACAATCGATTGGCAAAATGTACGATCTATCCAAGTTTCTTTCCCTTTGGAGCGACGCTCTTTTTTGTGGACTTTCATTTTGCTCACTAAGAAATTTACTGTCAAATATAAATCTCTTTCGGCCATTGAAAAGTGGTAAGATTTAACGACGAGATTTCTGGATCGCCTCACATCTAAATTTCCGATAGAAACGTAGTATTTGAGTTGGAATTAGAATTAAAAGAGTTTTGGATCCTAGAAAGAGTTAATTAAAAGCCGATCCACAGACGAATAGAGTTACTGACTGACTGTGATCCTTGGGGGTAAATTAGTAAGTGAAATAGGATACTAACAAAGCCTGAGTCTGGCGAGACTGTCACAAAGCCTAAGTATATATATTCTACTGTTTTGTCTTCTTTCTTAATTTATCTTTAGAATTTATACTGGAGCAATCCCATGTTGGAGATATATTTCCAATAAAGATCAGATTGCTGTATCGAAAAGAACTGTTGAAACTATAGATCCATATGGTTAAAAAATCAGACCGTTTGTTTTCACTGTAATTTTGTTAAAATTGACAGTGACAGAGAATATATTCTTATTGTTTACAGAATCTACAGAATTTATCTTGAACTAATTCCATGTTAGAGAGATGATTGATACCTGCGCAGTATCCCGTAAGTAACCCTCTAATAGTTCGTATACCCAGCGTTCTTGAACGCTTCTGTACAACTCATTTTTTCAGGTTAAATTGCGCAAAACTCCTTGAATCACCGCCGAATGGAGTAGCTTCAATAAGTTGTTTCTTTTTCTACCGAGCTAGTCTGCAGTTGTTCTTGCGGTTTTTCTGAATGCCACTAGGCATATCGTGGAACTAAACCTTATTTCGGGAGGCTAGTTTGATCGGTTGTTGATTCCAAGTTTCAGCGTAATAGTACCGATGTGCTATCGGATAGAATATAGATATTTACGCCACACGATAGCCTTTTTTCATGTTCTCTACGACAAAAGTTCGTTGCGTCTGAAGCATTCAGTTTTCTTGAGTCTGACCAATATAAGCCAGCACCAACTTCCTTATTCGTTTTGGAGCCATCCGCATATCACCAAAGAATTGAGGTTGCTCCTTTTCCCAAGTACTTCTGGTGGGAAGTGTGAAATCATCAGTGTATCATCATCGAATAGAGGTTGTTCCTTTTGCCAAGCATTTCTGCTGGGGAGTGTTACTTGGAAGTTCATTGTGATTGCAATTTTCTTGTTGGTGATCAGTTCTTTTCCCAGAACGGAATTTTTGAAAGTTTTTACCCCACTTCCTTTCGACAACATACCGAAGTTCTCTAGATGCAAAGTTGTTGAACACAAGCGCTGCTTGAAGGGCAGTAGTTGGTGCATTTTTCATAGCTTGTGTTACTTTGACTTGCGCCGATTTTCGTTGCACCTTTTTATGTCATAATGTGGCTCCCATCGCACCTAAGCACTAAAGAACCACTAAATTTCCGCTCAATCAATATCCTTGAAAATTATCTTTTCGGTTAAATAATATAAATCAAATAGCAAAATTTCTGATGAATGAGTTATGGTGTTAAAAATTGAAATTTATTGCAAAAAATCAGCGCAAAACAGCTGGAGCTCAATATTCGTACACTATGTAGGTACCAGCATTGCCAACCAATTCAATTCAATCACTAGCGCACAAAAAAGAGACAAAGATCTAAACAACTTCTGTCTGTCATAAAATCTCTGAGCATAACTATTCCAACTGAATCACATGATACAATGAAGTCTATGCATTCAACAGCAGCGCCATCATGTGGCAAAATCTTTTAATTACTTAAAAGGTTTTTTAGTTGTTACTTTGAGGTAGTAAAACAACACAGCAAATAAATAAAAGTAAAATTCAACCAAGAACAAGAACACTTTCTTATCACCCATCAAACCGACATAACTTTTCAATTTCATTTTGGGTCAACTGCACCGACGACGACAACGATCCAACCACCATTGAGTTATCTGGTTACATATCACAATACAGTGCAATGCTCTAAGATAAAACGGGAATTTTGTAGCAACCAGTAGCAACAATCAGCAGCAGCAACAGCAGCGGCAGCTGGAGCAACAACGCACAAGTCAGAAAAACCGCACGTGTGCAGCAAGCAACAAATAGTTGCAGGAGGACAGTAGGTACAGTGGTTTCAGATTGCAACTTTTGTGTCGCAATAATTGGTATGGACTTACTTTACATATGCTATGTTATGTGCTATTTTACTTAAGACAGAGGCGTTTTGATAGGGTTTCTTTTGGGGGTGTAACGGACCGACAAGTTCCGTCGTTTTTATGTTAATACCAAAATCATGAAATAAATGTTACTCGTACGACTTTTTAGAAGGTATTTCGAAACATCACCCTCATATCCAAAAACTTCCTCAATTTGAGACAGATTCGTTAAAAGCTCAATATAATGTGTATCAAACAACAAATATTTATACCTTCTGGTTACACTGTGCTGCTCCGCTGACTCAGTGCTCTGCACTCAATGAAAACCCCGAAAAGCAGGGTTTGTTTTGGGGGCAAGCGACACTATCACCGCTGACAAATGTTGCGGTTGTAAGATACCAATGCCGTCGGTCGGTCGGTCGACACTGATGCCAAACACCGACGAATAAAACTTTTCAATATGGAAGTGTTAAAAACTTTGTTAAAAAATGAGAAAAAACCTTGAAACCTGGCATACTCTGATTCATGTTTTATATAAAAAAACAAAACAAAAGAAAAAAAAACTGTGGGGATTTGTGTTGCCAACATTTTGTGGCATGTGTCCATGTATCAAAGGTGCTTTTTCCTCCTGCACAACAACACAGCTGTGTGTTGTGAACTTTTGCATCGAAAATTTATGTCCGTCCGTACTTTGTTTATGTGGTCGGGGTTGTTCAAGTAGTAGTTGCTCTCTGAGGTTTCTTCTGCTGAAGATACATACATATAGGTAGTGTAAACTAAAATGTTTTTTAAATACATACAGATATGTTATATAGAACCTTGTTCTTACAAATGCTTCAAACAAAGTAATGTCAAAAGCCAAAATGTTTACATTTGCCATTAAAACCTTGATATACTTTAACTTTGCAAAAGGTTACGTGTGTGAAAAATGTAAGCCCCAAGCGGAGGCTTCGTCATCATGTGTGACGGAGTTTTGCTCAGAGTATGCTGAAATCAAATGATGACTTTTAAGATATTACATTACATTACATTGAATTCGTAATCTGTTCAAATCGTTTTCATCTTAAATATTGGGTGTACAACTTAAAAACCGGAATTTTTTAGCGAAATTTGATGCTTTATTGTGGAAAAATGTTACAATATATTTTATTCAAAGTATTGTCCATTGGAAGCTACAACATTTCCCCATCTTTCAGGCAATTTATGAATTCCATCCCAAAAAAATTGCGCCGGCTTGGCGGCCAAAAATGAATCTATCCAATTTTCGATATCTTGAACTTAAGTGAAGCGTATTCCTGATAGGGCATTCTGCATCGATCGGAACAAATGGTAGTCTGATGATGCAAGGTCTGGGCTATAAAGCGGGTGAGGCAAAATTTCCCATCCGTTGTTTTCCGTTGTTTTCCAGGTAATTTTTGACTGGGGCAGCAATATGTGGCCGAGCGTTGTCATGATGAAAAATTATTGCTTCGTGTCTGGTCGCATTTTCCGGGCGTTTTTCGATGATGGCACGCTTCAAACGTATTAATTGTGTTCGATAGAGGTCACCTGTGAGCATTACAGAGCATTACCTTGGCACCATGGATATTTGCCTTTGGCTGGGAAGGTCCTGGTTGTCCGGGCTTCATATATGAATGTTTGCGTTTCGGGTTGTCGTAATGGATCCACTTTTCATCCCCAGTCACGATCCGATGCAAAAATTACTTTTGGCAGCAGTTTTCTTTGCAAAAAAATGACCCAACAGAACCTCCCGCAAATGCTGTCTTTTTCTCAAATTTTCGAAGTTATTCATCGTGAAAAGTAATAATGATGCACACAAGATAAAATTGTTTTGTTGACTGATTATGACAGCTGTCAAATGTACCTTCAAAATGACATATATATATAAAGTTCGAGCTTTCACGATATTTGTTAGTACGGACATCCACCGTCAAATTCCAGTTTTTAAGTTGTACACCCAATAAATACTGTAAAGCTCAATTTAGCCAACCCTTAGATAAAATTATATACACAGAGATTCTGGAAAAACTCCTTTTAATAAACAGGTGTTGTACATTCTTAGAAGTAGCTCGGGTAGCTTTTTTGCGATTATTTGAAGTATTTCAGATGGGACCCCGTGCGGACCAGGTGACCTTTGATTTTTCATCGCACTAGCTGCCGTGATAAGCTCTTATTCAGTGAATGGTTCAGGCGGGTCATCGATTGTCAGCCTAGTTGCTTCGGCGGGCATAGTTTCATTTGTTGGGAAGAGCGCAATGACAGTGCTTGCCATATTTTCTTCTGCTTCTGTGGGGAACTTAGCACCAACTTTCTATGTAACCAAGTTGTAGCCAAGGCCTCAGGGGTTACTGTTAATGTCGCTATGAATTTCTTCCCATTTACTCTTTTGACTCTCGAGCATCGCAATCTACAGAGAGTTTTTGGCTTTCTTGTGCCAGCTCGGTGTCGTCGCCACGTCTTATTAGTCTTGTGTAGTGTCTTCGGCTGCGGATACATGATGATTTTTCCTTCGTTGTCATCTACTGTTTCTTGGCATCGAGGACTTGCAATGTTTGGGCAAAGTTCCATTTACGTATTCCTCTGCTTCTGTGGATAGCATCGATGTTTATATTTGTTTCCATGCAATATGACAAATACTGATGACCGCTGCTGGTGTTATCTTCCAAAACTTTCTGCTGATTCATCTTGCTAGCTATTCCTAGTCCCAATCTGGCAGCTATATCAAGGACTCGCCTTTCTCTAGAGTTTATGGTGGACATATCCCATTCAATTCCTTTGGAGTTGCAATTACAAGCAATGATGAAATTTCCTCCTATGCGATGTGGTGTGTCTTCAATGTTGTCAAGCTTCGTTTGAAATTCCCCAATTTGTTGGGGGTAAGGTAACAGCTCATAACCGTGTATTCTTTGCTACACATCTAAACGAAACACTCACCCGTTCTATTTGCAGTACTATAAAACTGATTAATGTTCCTGACCCAGATAGCTGCAGTTTTGGTAGGTTTTCGAGCCACAATCCATTTTTTGCTTTATTATACTGTTTGCTTATAATTACTTTGTCCGCATTGTGTTCCACCATGACTTGTGTCAGCAATGCAACGGATGACGTGCTTCTGTGAAAGTTTGCTTGCAGTGTCTTTATTTTGGGACTTATTTCTTATTGGTTTACTTCTGCATTCTTTTATGTTGTGCCCTGTGGCTCCGCATCGAATGCACAGACCCTGATATTTCCTGTCATGTCCTTTGCAATTAAGCTGTGTGTGATCTGAACCAAAATATCGGTAACAGTGTTTTAAGTCCTTGAACAGCTTTTCTCTGCAGTACATTCATCCAATCTTTGTGCGTTCCTACCTTGTCGTCAAGGTAATAAACGCTCGGTGTTGTGCTCTGTTGTTGGTATTGGTTAACTTATCTACAACGTCTTCATTTTTGTAATTCACTACTTTTTTGACAGCAAGGGCTATTTCATCCTTATCAGTAAGCATGTCCAGATCTTTCATCTCTGTTTCCATTTTAAAACATTTTGTGGATGATTTCGTACAGGTTACATGTTCAATTTATGAATCGTCATATGTGGACCCATCGGGCAGGTTTCTTCAAGTATCTTAGACAAATTCACAATATTCGTATTGATAACAAAGCATTCAAACCAACATACTTAGTTTACCAGCATCAAATACTTGGGCAAATCTTTAATCCTCAGGTCCACATGTACTCATATAGTTAATCAAAGGATTCAGGCGGTCTTCACGAGGTTTGTTCTGCACAGAAAAAGTCCAGTATGGTATTTTTGTAAACCATTTAAAGACAGTTTTGAGAAGAAGCATATATTGGCAGACGTGGAAACTTTGCATTGACCAAAAATGACTTCGAAATCAGTAGAGGATGTCAAATCCAATTTTCTTGTTGTGTAAGTCGGGCAATATTTTTACGACTTAGCATCAGTATAATTTTTGATTACATTCTATTTGTTCTTTCTAAAATTTTAAAAAGAACAAGGTCAAAAATTATTCCCTAATGGGACGCTAAACACACTGTTACATTTGACATGCACTTTCAAAGCCTTTCTTTTGTTGATGCTGTTGCCTTAACGATGAGAAAGACAAATTTTCAGCTACTGAAGCTTAAATCTACAACCTTTCCATATTTTTTTAAATTTGCTTATAGAGCTTAAGATTAGTACTGTTAGCTCTAACAACAATGCAACTGTGCATTCCGTTTAACACCTCCCTTAATTGCATGGGCAAACAAAGGTGTCCTTTTGGGTTTTAAAGATTTTCTCTTAAGGTGTGAATTAAAGACAACTACCAAACATCAGACTACTTTAAACTGGCAGTGTTTCTTTAAACACACGATGATTGATTTTAGAAAACCAATATGACAATAATGGTTTGAATTTGTCATTGTCATGACCATATGAAATTAATATTTACTTTTTTACACTTAATACACTAGATTTTCACAGCTCGGTAGCTAAGTAAAATTTAGCTTTTTCCTATTTCCTAAAGACCCTTTTATACAATTTTCCCCATATTTTGGAACCATTGCATGTGGTTTTTATATAGCGTCAAACAACTTTATGTGTTCGTACTTGAGCTTTGAGTTAAAGCGTGACTTATGTAAATACTTCTCCCGTTGAAAGTGTGTTTCTACCAAAGTTTTATTTTCACTGCAAAAACTTCATGATAGTATTCTTGTTCTTGTTGCTCTGCTTTGGTGCTGGGCAAAACGCTACCCTAAGGTAGCTTCATATCAAAAAGAGGGCTTTTTGCGTATTTTTTCGTATAGGATAAAACGAGACGAAAAAAAGAGAGTTTTTCCCAGATCCACTCTGTTTATATCCCACCTCATTATTTTTCTTCTCTGTCTCTCTGCTATAGATCTGGGATGCCCATCATTTATTTCTTTCTACTCTTTGCACTCTGACAACAATAACATTGTTTGTAAAATTTCAAATGTGTGTTGTAATTCCAGGAATTCAGTTTACTACCGCACATGCGCTACCTATTGCTTTGTAACTGTTTTTAACGATTAGCGTTGCGCTCGTATTGAAAACAAAATCAGCTGCAGTTTGTATTTTGTTGGTAATTTCAAGATTACTTGAGCGAATCGAGTGAATTCTTTTTCTTTAGTATAAGTCTATCATTTCTAATTTAAGTAAAAATTGCTTTTGCACTCACGCCACAGTATATTTGCAGCTGTTTATTTTGTTCTAATCAATTTGCTTAATATTGTAATGCAAATCTTGACGAAAATTCAGACTTTACCAGGAATTTTCTTACAGCATCCATACAATTGTATAAGATGATTCGCCTAACTCACTTAACGCTTTTGTTATTCAACTCTCGAAATATAGGAGGATATTCTACAAAACGATTACGTATAACTCCCTCGTAACTCGTAAAACTGTCAAAGTACGTATTATTTTTGACAGCTCTCACGAGTTTATAAGGCTTTAGAGGCTTTTTTTATGTTACGTTTTCATATTTGTGGTTTTTAGGATTCATATTCTTGATTTCTGTTACGTTTGTGAAAATGTACGTATTTCTGCATAAAAGGGTGCAACTTATATGAACTCATTATATGCTCTTTTTAATGACTCTTTTATGATTCATATTACTAAAAGGCTCACAAAATGTTAGCTGGGTATTTTTTAACAACAAAATTGAATTCACAAGTCAATTGCGCATGTCAGGGCCTATGTCACTGATTTACACAAAATCTTTCAACTAATTAATTAAGTTGTTTTATCATATATTTTTTTTTTTTTTTTTTTAATGAATCAATGTGTTATCAAAAAGGAGAAAGCATATTATAAAATATTGCGCCATCTACGAAACCAAATCAGTTGCTTTAAGTTCGGCATACAAAATGAACGTTAAACTTGCCACAGTTTTCGTTTTTGTAGCCGGTTTGTATATTCTCGGTTGTAGTTCAAATGAGGCTGGTAAGTAAATCAATAGCCTGATAAATAAAAAAGAAAATTAAAGTAACATTTTTGTTTTTATTTTCAGTAGAGCTTCCTAGATTTGAGAACAAGTATTACTATGTTGTGAAGGACAGAGTAAGTGATATATTTACTACTCCAAATATATTCGAATTATTATACCTAAAACTTTATTTCTCTTTTCAACCTAGGTAACTTGGTTTGAAGCTTTGGCAAGCTGCAACAAGAGAAATATGCAATTAATCAGCATTGAATCACCGGAGGAGAATGCGTTTTTGAATGAGTATTTGCGTAAAGACCGTAAGTTAATTAAAGAATATTCTAACACAAAAATATCGTTATAATGTGAAATACCACATCTTTCGCAGTTGACTTGTTGCCTACACAAAATATATTCTACTGGACAGCCGCTACTAAATTTGCCCATACTGGTGCTTTCTATTGGTCTGGCACCGGAAATTTTATTAACTTCACCAACTGGAGTGAGGACAGCCGTAGACTTTCTGTGGGTTATGACTTTATAGTTGTCAGAATTTCAGGCGGTAATGATGAATTAAAATGGAGCAAGCATAAAAGTGACTATATGGGCATTCCAATTTGTGAAAAAGTTGTAGATTTTCCATATCTAAGGGAATAAAGAAAAATCACATCAAGCAAATTTGGAAAAAAATAAATTCTTCAAAATAAGATAATTTGGCGTTTTAATTTTGTTTTTGTTTTTTGAGTGATAATTGGTATACATACATTCGTTATAGACCAGTCAAATTAGAGACTGGCTTTGTTGTAACGACCCTTCCTTATGCCTGGAGTTCAACTCGCCGATGTCCAAGGTTCTTGCAAATAAGAACAAGCTTAACTTTGTTTTTTTATTGATTTATTCCCGTGATGCGTTACAAAATATTTATTTTTAGTCACTAACTAATTCTTTGTCCCTAGCTAATTCCTTGTCTCTAGTTTAACTTCGATGTCCCTAAGGAAAGTACTAGCCCTAACCTTTGCTTATGTGCTAGTTACTCCGTTTGACAAGGTCCTCATAGGCTCGAATAAGACTTTTAAGGGCCACTTATTCCTGTGAAGCTTGGTCCAGCGATTCTACTACCTATTCTTACTATCTTAAATACCACTAGACAAGTGATTACTTATGTCCTGTAGCACGCTTGGCTCGATCCTGCAGGACGTAGTTGGCACACTGTTGTCTGCCACTAATATAGGGTATAACATAATCAAATATTACTAAAATCGGAAATATCAAAAATATTTATTTGGCGCTTCACGTGGAAATCTCTAATTTACATACTTTTTCGAAAAAATTGCGAGGACCCATTTTGATATGTTGTTCAGGGGAAAAATTCTTGGGATTGGAATACATTTTACCTTGGCGACACATTTTTGAAATTTTTTTGGCGATCCATTTTTCTTCAATTTCACAATTTTTTGGGCGGCACAATTTGTAAGGACACTTTCTTGGTGACACATTTTTCGACTCTTTTTTTGGCGACACGTTTTCCGACACTTTTTTGGCTACACATTTTTCGACATATTCCCGGTGACTCATTATTCGACACTTTTTTGACGACACATATTTCGACAATATTTTACGACACTTTTTTGTGACACATTTTTTTTGCGACACTTTTTTTGAAACTTTGTTGGTGACTCATTTTTAGACACTTTTTCGGTTGCACATTTGTCGACAATTAATTCGGGACACATTTTTTGACACATTTTCGGCGAAATTTTCCGACCTTTCTTGGTGACATGTTGTTCGGCCTTTTTTTTTTGGCGACACTTGTTTCTACAGTTTTCTTGTGACAAATTTTTTTACACTTTTTTCGTGACACGCTTTTCGACATTTTATTGGAGATACATATTTCAACACTTTTTAGAGACTTTTTATGGCGACACATTTTTGGACACTTTCTTGGTGACACATTTTGTTGACACTTTTTAGCAACACATTTTTCGAAATTTTTTTGCCGAGACATTTTTCGACACTTTCTTGGTGACACATTTTGTTGACACTTTTTTGGCAATACATTTTTCGGCACTTTTTTGGCGACATATATTTATGGTGACACATTTTTCGACACTTTTTTGAGGACACATTTTTCGAAATTTTTTTTGCGAAACAGTTTTCGACACTTTTTTCGACACATTTTTCGACACTTTCTTGGTGACACATTTTGTTGACAATTTTTTGGCAACACATTTTTCGAAATTTTTTTGACAACAAATTTTTGATGACACATTTTTCGACACTTTTTTGGTTGCACGTTGGCCTACGTTTTCGAGATACGACAAATAAAATTATGTTGAAATGGAATTAAGGGCCCTTTTATACCTTCCTAAATCATTTTTTTATGCATTCTTTGCCTACTAGGAAATGTCTCTGGTTTGACTCAGCTACGACTGTGATATAAGGCACAAAAAAATCACTCATATCACGTCATCACAAGCTCAGACACAGAAGAATGAAGGAGTTTATGCTGTTGACAGCCGCTGACAGTCAGCACGAAAAGGAAACGCAATTACGCTGAGACACAAATATTGCAGTTTTCAGAGGCAGCACGCCAAAAAATTTGTGTGTTCTGTCATAGCAATGTCATTTTATATTCTTGATAAAAAAAAAAATGTTAGTCATATCGAATTTTGCGCAAATTTTAATTGAAAGTAAAAATTATATTCTTAAGCACAATCATATTCACGCAATAAAATAAATAAAATCGTCAACATCAACATTCAGCATCTACGTACCATAAATGGCAACAGCAAACGCAATTTAATGTCGCACAGTGGAATGAGTTTCTAACAGCAGTAGTTTTCGCAGCAACAATTGCAAAAGTAAAGCTGAATAGATGAGGGAAAATGAAGGCTGAATATCTTTAAGCTAAATTCTTTACCCGCATGTTCCTACTGTACGTGATCCACATTGATGTTATGCTTTTTATTTATTTTTTTCATTTGTCTGCATCTCTTCATCATCAGCAACAGATCAGCCGTTGACTATAGCCAGCTGACGAGGTGTGCACTGCTACCAACCAACACTGCATTCTGTTGCAACGTCGTCGCCGCCAATGACGCTATGCTTCGGCATTTGGCTCGCAGCAGACCGTGGAGGAGCCAAGTCATTGGAGGATCGCATGGTTAGCAAGTGTAAATTAAAACCCAATCTAAGGCGCAAAAGGAAAAATACCATCACCATCAGCATCATCAGCAGCAGCAACAGCATTGCCGTCTTCATCGTCATCGTCGTCGTCGACTGCACTTAACTGCACTACCGTATTTCATCGCTGTCTGTTGTTGTTGTTGCCGCTACAGCTTCTGCACAAAATACATATTGTTGCATTTGTTGTTGTCGATTTGGTGCTCATCTGTATCTTTTTGTAGTTGTTATTATTGTTGTTGTTGCTATTATTGGTGCCAAATAATTACGCTCACACTTTGGAGCAAAAATAAAACGAAAGGGTATGGATGGATGGATATGGATAGGGAATTTATTGAATAATTTGTTGTTGTAGTTGGGGTTTTTAGTTAAAGTGTGGTGAAATTAACCAAGTTGTCCGATTGAAAAGACCTGCTGAATCCATGACAGGTCAAATCCATGAGCTAATATGAGATGTGGTCAAAGTCAATAGTTAGTCAAAAGTTAATATTCGATAGAGTCAATATATACTATATAATGGAGAGTCAAAAAAGTCAAAAGAGTCAATAGTCAAAAGAGGCAATATTGTCGATAGAGTCAAAAAAGTCAATAGTCAATGAAGTCTAGAGTCAGTATAGTCAACAAAGCCAACAGGGTCGATTGAGTCAAAAAAGTCAATAATCAATAAAGTCAAGAGAGTCAATAAAGTTAATAGGGCCGAAAGAGTCAAAAAAGGTCAATAGCAAATAAAGTCATGAGAGTCAATAAAGTCAACAGATTCAAAAAAGTCATTAAAGCGAATAAAATCAATAGAGTCAATAATCAATAGATTCAACAAAGTTAATAGAGTCAATAAATTCAAAAGAGTCATTAAAGCGAATAAAATCAATAGAGTCAATAATCAATAGATTCAACAAAGTTAATAGAGTCAATAAATTCAATAGATTCAATTAAGCCAATATAGTCTATGGATTCAATGGAGTCAAAAGAGTCTATACAGTTAATATAGTCTGGAGCCAATAGATTCAAAAAGAGTCAATAGTGTCAATACACTCAATTAAGTCAATAAAGTCAACAGAGTCAAAATAATCAATAAATTCATTAGAATCAATAAAATCAAAAGATCTGTTAGAGTCAATACAGCCAATAGAGTCCATAGATTCAATAGAGTCAAAGAATCAAAAAAGTTAATAGAGTCTATAAAGTCAATAGATTCAATAGAGTCAAAAGAATCAATGAAGTCAATAGAGCTAACAGAGTCAATGAAAACAAAAGAGTCAATAGTGTCAATGAATACTGTCAATTAAGTCTGTAGAATCAGTATAGTTAAAAGAGTCAATATAGATTGCAGCCTAATGATTTAATAGAGTCAAAAAAAGGCAAAAGTGTCAAAGCAGTAAATTTAGTCAACAGAGTCAATAGAATCTATAGATAAAAGAGTGAATAGATTGAAAGAGTCAGCAAAAGCAATATAGTCAATTAAGTCAATAGAGTTAATAGATTTAATTGAGTCAAAAGAGTAAGAGTCAAAAAAATCAATAAAGTCAATAGAGTCAATAGTCATGGTAACACAAATAAGGTTGAAAATCAACTTAGGAGGAAAGCGAATAAACAAATCAAGTCGAATCTTAAGAGCCAAATTCAAAGTTAAATCAAAAATCAATCCCTCTAATTCCACTGTTATCCCTCAGTCCTTCTCTCCACAACGCTTCGAAAAACACATTCACGCAAAGTCCGAGTAAAATTGCAAATTGAGCGAATTAAAATCGTTGAAGCCAACGAATGAATGTGTGACATGTAATTATGTAATTTTTAAAATACAACCAAAAGATACAGACCATACAAATGGTAGCAAAATCAATGTGAAGAAATCAAAGCAATCTTATAAATGCAGTTAGAAGCAAAAAGACATTCATACAAATGTATCTAAAAATGTACAAATGCGACTATCTCTAAAGAAGAAAATTGAAAATCGTGCACATAAAATTGAATCAAAGCGCACTTTCAACAACAGCGCCTCTTCCATTTTTTATTACTGTTGTTATTGTTTTTGTTGTTGTTGTTGTTGGTGTTGTTTCTGTGTTGCATTTTGATTGTTCTACGAGACACTTCGACACATTTCGTATAATTACATAAATGCAATAGCAACAGCAAAAACAACAACAACATGCACACAGCTCGAGCACATGCAACACTTTAATGTTGCTACTAAAATGCGGATGCACATCTGTAAGATATTTTTGCAACTTTTTATCTAACGTCGATAAATCTATTTACATGAAGTGAAAATTGCTAAAATTACAATTGTGCTGTTTACTTTTATTGGCTATGTTGTTGTTGTTGTTGTTGTTGCTTGTATATTCTGTTGTCGATGCAGCATGAGAAGAAGAAGAAGTACTAATAAAAAATCATCAAAAAATCATCATAGCGTAGAAAAACAATTTCGTCGTTTGGTGCTAATGCATTAAAATGTCCTAAAACATCTTTTTACATATTTGTCTTTCTGAAAAAACCAAAGTTTTTTTTTACACTGAGAAACTTTCCTGTCAAAGATCCTGTTTTTATTAAGTTTATGTTAATTTCAATTCAGTCTATGGAACATAATTTTCTAGGTTAGGTTAGGGTGGCGGCAATATTGCCACACATAGACCGCAAGGGTCCATAGTGATGAATTTTCTAACAGACTAGATAAATAATAAGAACGAAATTAAAAATAATAACAGTTACTAGTATCGCCGTTGGCCAAATTTTGGCCAATCTCCTAAAGATAGATACAATTTTTTCGAGTACTGTTTTGTATAAAAGAAAGCCAGAAAATTAAGTATTGACAGAATTCAAAACTCGCAGTAACCTCTTTTGGATGTAGAAGGCTTAGTGTATCTCAAAATCGAATTACCTAAAAATTGGTGTAGTGGCTTACCCGTGGTAGCTAGGATATTTCATTTTGGGAGCGTGGCACCTTCTACTAAAAAAAAATATTAATATTCTTTCTCAAAAATCCGCTTATCTCCATTTCAAATTAGCCGAGATAACCTATTTTCTCTTTAGGCGCATTACACCACTAGCATATAAATTTTTCTGAAGCTTTCTTTCTCAGGGCTTAGCATATTAAGGCATAAGAACGAACCTGTGTTAAATTTCAGCCGTGACAGAGTATTATAAAACCGCATCTCACTGCAAAAATGGCACTAAGCTCTTATCTAAACAAAACTAAAAACCATTACATAGTAATACGCAAGGGCGAGAGTGTGCCCGCGCCATTGCAGAACTGCAGTCGATAAGTATCAAAAGTCAAAAATATCGAGAAACATCCAAAATATCGATAAGAGTTCAAAAGTGTCGAAAAACATCCAAAATATCGGTAAAAGTCCAAAAGTATCGAAACTCATCCAAAATATCGGTAAAAGTCCAAAAGTATCGAGAAACATCCAAAATATCGATAAAAATCCAAAAGTATCGAAAAACATTCAAAATGTTGGTAAAAGTCCAAGAGTATCGAAAACCATCCAGAATATCGGTAAATGTACGAAAGTATCGAAAAACATCAACAAATATCGGCAAAAGTACAAAAGTATCGAGAAACATCCAAAATATCGATAGAAGTCCAAAAGTATCGAAAAACATCCAAAATATCGGTAAAAGTCTCAAAGTATCGAAAATCATCCAGAGTATCGGTAAAAATACAAAAGTATCGAGAAACATCCAAAATACCGGTAGAAGTCCAAAAGTATCGAAAAACATCCAAAATATCGGTAAAAGTCCCTAAGTATCGAGAAACATCCAAAATATCGATAGAGGACCAACAGTATACAAAAACATCTAAAATATCGGCAAAGCTCCAAAATATCGAATAACATCCAAAATATCGATGCAGAACGTGGACAGAGTGCAACGAAACAGGTTTCGTGCAAGCAAGAGAAAAACAACAACAACAAAATTTCTCCCACTCCACTGTCTCATTCACTTCTTAACATCACAGCATAACACTGTGGGTGCTGTTGTTGTTGTAATTATATGGGAATTTTGTATCCTGTTTTTAAATGCCTTAATGGCAACTTATGAGGATAATTTTTGGTTTTGTGCATTCTACACCACAGCACCTTTCATATATAAAGCATCAAAAATCGGTTCAATGGTTAGCTCGCAAAAGGGGCGCAAAAAAAACTGTTCACGTATTTATATATAGATTTTTTAATCATAAAAGCTATTCATAAACCTAATAAGTACATTTTTTAATAAGCATAAATCTGAATCAACAACTATGACCGTCTAATTAAATTCATTTAGAGCTCTAACGATTGGAGCATTTAAAGCATAATTAGTCCTACTAAAGCTATAGTATAAAAGAAGTCATTTTATCTAAGGCTTCTAGCAAGAATATTGAAACTGATAGATTGTAAAAGTATTGGATAATCAATGGAGCAATCAACAATATCATGAAGAAAAGAAAGCGATAAAATACTAAACTTCTTCTACTATGAAGGTTTTAAAGATTCAGAATCAAACAACGTGCTTAGTATGACGGAAAATATTCCGCAAATCGAACAAACATTTTTTGAATGCGTTCTATTCGATGGGATTGGGATGGTAAGGCCGACAAATAAACAAAACATATTCTAATCTAGAACGAACCAAAGGCATGAAGAGCAACCTTAGCATATAGTGGTCATTGAATTGAAAGTTAATAAAATTATTATTAGAAATTCAACTTATAAGATTTTTCAAAAAATGGCCGCCAATTTGTAAATTTTCATTAACTCTATTAAACAAAGAATTATCAATGTAATAATCATTTTTTGCAAAAACTAAGCTGAAAACACTGATTTAAGTTTAACGGTAATCGATTATTTGAGCACCAACAATTAAGATCATCCAAGTCAGATTGAAGTCTTAACAAATTATCTGCCGTGCCAAATAAAAGTTCGAATCTAGAATTCAAAGTAGTCTCTCTAAAGTAGTTATAACCCAAAAAGCTCGAATCCGTTGTCCAACACTTTTTACCTATTATAGTTTTGCCAGGGGCAATTTTTAGTGAAATTTTTTCCCCGCTTTCAGGGCTTTCGGAGTGCCCCTGGTGTAAGAATGTAAGACTAACCTGCATTTCCCCCCTTCAACATTTTTCCCGAACATACCTGCCCCCTCTCTTTAACTACAAATGTCACTTGGTGTAAATTCCGTGATTTAAGCGGCCTTCGGGATAATGTTATTAAATATAATTTTTGTATTGAGGGTCACCCTAAATATCCACACTAAATAAAACATATGGAGTCTTTGTAACGCCTTTTAATAAAGATGATGTGTGAGGTATACCCTAAACATGTACCTACCCTAATTAAAATTTATATTTTCCTAAACCAAAAAAGAAATTTTTAAAAATTTTCACACAGCAGTTGATTTTTATCTAATCGGATTATTTTTCCACGAACCGCCACTGTTCGACTTTTCGAACAGTCATTTTTCCGGGTCTATCCATGCTTACTTTTGGAACAAATCATATATTTATTTTTCAATAATCTCGACCCTTATCTACGGTATAAAAGTACCTTGGGATAAGAATTATTTATAATTATGTGTCATTTAACCCACTGAAAATAAGTCTGCCCGTAAGGTATTTTTAACCACCAGCAGTAGCCCAAGGGGGGGAAGGGGGTTGACCGACATCATATTTTTCTAAAAGTTACTTTAATCAACTACATACAACATTGAGTATAACATCAAGCTTCACTTAAATTCCGACAAAGAAAAAAAACCCATTAACCCATTTGGCTTCTTATACAATAACATACAATATCTGTAACAGCTAAAATCCATTTTTTTATAATGAAAACCTGTCAAATAAAAAAAATAAGTTAAATTTTAGGTATTTTTCAGTCAAAAAGAAATGAACATGTGAAGCCTGTGCTATAACTCCATTCTATTAGAACCAAAGTTTTGAATAGTTTTGGGTAGATGGTCTCAAAAAATTATATAATACTTGGTTGCAACAAATTTGATTTTGTGCCACACTGTATTTCAAAGTTTAAACACCTAATCCACTGAACCGAACACAATCTTAAAAATTTTGTTTTTTCTTTAATTGACCACAAAAACCTAAACTTAATGATTGCCCTCATTAAGAAATTCCAGCACATACCACAAAATATTTGTCACTCCGTTTCGCTAGAGAGAAGAAAAATCACCGGCATATGTCAACATATAATCATCCAGATCTAAGATGTCGTTGTTGTGAATAAAAAAAAAAAAAAAAAAAACAACAAAAATTTTATATGTTCACATGTCAAAAACTATCAACGTTTGACAAACAACTTGGTAAAACAGCGCTATCGTGGTGAACAATAGAAACACTCTGCAATGACAAGCAACATCAACTCCAGAAACAAACAAAAAATTTGTCGCATGAAACTTTAGACTTCAAAAACATCAAAATTGATCACCACATGTCCGAAAAATATAAATAAACAGAGAGCTTTGTACATATCTATATGTATATTGGAAGAATAAACCCCATAAAAACAACATGAAAAATATAAAAATCTTCGGAAAACTTTAAAGTCTTTGACCAAAACATCATCAAAAACTTTGTCAAGTTACAAAGCTTTTGAAAAATTTTATCTTTTGGCTTTAAATTCAAAGATTTTTCTTTCATGTTCTTTGAAGACATTTATATTATTGTTGTTGTACCATCCTACATACAAACAAAACTATAAATAACTACCAATTAAACGGTTAGAGCTTCAAATGCACGCTAGAGTGGACCTTATTGTTAGAGAGCTGGTGGCAATTTCAATACATGGTTATTTTAACTTGCAAAGTTGTCACCATCCTTATGGTAAAGAAAAGGTAAGTGGTTACCTCAAATCACATTGATTAGTGATGAGCAAAATTATACTTGGTCTTGGTAATTTTTCGAAACCAAGGACAAGGCAACTATGATCTTGGTCACAGCTGTCTTGGTCTTGGTCACAATGATCACCAAGAACAAGGCCCCTTTCAAGCATAAAATCATCTCTTAATTCGAAATTTGGCATCTTAAGAACCCAACTGCTTTGTAAAAATAAGGTTTGGAAATTTGGAATACTCAACAATCTTTAGACATTTTTTCAAGGCCAAGGTCGAGACCAAGACGTCTTAATGTCCAAGATCAAGACCAAGACTAAAACCAAGGCTCAATGTCCAAGATCAAGACCAAGACTGCTAAGGCCTTGGTCCTGATCTTGGTTTACTCATTACTAACACTGATTTTATTAAACCGAATTTTTGAGATTTAAAAAAAAATGTTGCCTTATATCATAGCAATTTGAATGCCATTACCATACTTTATTCAAATAATTCCTAAAAATAATAATTTCAAGAAGGCAGACGTCTAGAACAAGGGTGTCAGCGTAGAACAAAAGTGAGCCAATTTTGGCTCGACCAACAACATCAATATTTCTGTACAACATTCACAGAAATAATTTTTGTTGTTTTTTTTTACGCTCGTCAAAATTTCGCGTTTTTGTTGCCTTTTTTGCGTACACACAAAATCGAACTCGAACCAACAGAAAACAACAACAACGACTACGTTGCATCGAATGCGAAAATGCAAGTCTTTTACGCACTAACGCCTGAACGTTCAATGTGAATATTACCATCTTGAGAAATTGCAGAATTAGTGCGAAATTTTCGGCAATGTGTTTGTTGTTTTACACAGGCCAAACTTTCGCAAACAGCACTTCTGCAACGACGCAAGAGCATTGCGCATCAACGCGTGAATACCCCTAGGTTTTGGGTGTATCCCAATTCTTGGAAATTTTGAAAATTGTTGAAATATTATTGTTGTTGTAAACGAGGCATGAAAAACAACAAAAAATTGTGTTCCTAAAGTTAAAAAGTTGAATTTTTGTTTACATGTCAATATATTTGAGGTCAAAGGTCATTAACACTTATTTTTACAGAAAACTCAATTAGAACAATCTTGTAGATTTAAAAATTTTCTACAAAAAAAATTCAGAAGTTTTTTTCCTGCGACTTATGGCTTAGGAGATATCCTTATTTAACTTAGTCTAGCTCGCTTAGCCATAACACAGTATACTCTGTATTCATACATATTATGTTATAAAAATTTTGCCTTAAAAGAATCAGAACGCAAATTATCTGCCTCTTGTAATTTTATGCTCAAGACATTTGAGATAACCATTACTCTAAATGGCAGACACGATGAAATAGTTTAACTTGATATTGTTTTTTTTAACAATTTTACAAAATTGTACTAATTTAGCAGCATTTCTGGAATGCCAGAAATGGGCTTTATAACATTTTATGATGTTATCTTTACAATAAACGTAGTCTGCCTAAAGATGAAATCATTTATTTTTATAAACTGTAATAATAAAGAAAAAAAAAAAAAAATTGTAATTCATAAATACAGCACGGTAAACGTCTGCCGCTTGCACTTGTCTTGACTAACACAATTTCTTAAGACAACTGGCAGATACGATGTTTGTTATATACACACCTAATGTTTTTTCACATGTTTGATGAGCCGCCATTTCAAAAATCAGTATAAAATAAATGGCAGATATGGCTGATATTGATTGATTAACTTCATTCTTTATAGTAATCATCATCTGCCGAACGATGAAATCGTTTAAAATCGTCTGCCGCTATTAAGAGTATTGTTGTTCAGCACTTGATTACTAATTTTCATCAAAATTGCTAGTATAGTTTGATTTGCATTTGTTTGGTAAATGGGCTTGTCGATTAACCGATCTGGTTTAGCTCTTTCTATTTCTTTCCATTCCGCGACTACATTTATTACTTTAGAGCGCAATGTGCGTTAAAAATCTACAAAAAGGTACACCCTATTAGATATGTTTGTATATAAAAGTTAAGCGAAATCTACTCCAAAGATAGTAGATATGTATTCTGATTGTTTCTCTGTATGTTTGTCTATTTGTTTTCATGTGACATAGTGCGGCCGGCAATAGGCCAAGTTTTTCGGAAACCCCCCTCCCCTAACTCTTTATATGCAATCGATAGAAGCCTTTGCGCATGCGTTGCGCATTCATTCAATAGATAAGTCAATCATATGTATAGATCTGTGTTTCATGTCGATAACTTGTGTATGCGCGCGCGCTAAAAATTTTTCATTTTGACTCCCAACAGGAAATGAGCGCGTTAAGTGCTAACTGCTGTAACGCGCGTATGCGCGCAGTTTTTCAACTCAGCTGCCTATGCCTATGTCACTCAGTGTGACCCCTTTGTGTCACTTTGGCGCTGTCACTATTTCACTCTATTCACTCTCTATGCACACACACACATTTTGGTTTGATTTTGATTTCTAACTCTGATTTTCGCTTGATTTCCAATTTAATTTGATAATTGACAGATTGTTTGTTTGTGATATTGTTGAATGCTTTATTGTTGGTTGATTATTGACAATTTTGGCCTTTTTTTATTGTTGTTCTGTTTTGGTACATTTCGTCGCCCATTGAAGTGGAAATCAATTTACTTACAGAAAAAGCACATATTGATTTTGTGTAGAGTTAAAAGCAAACATATTTGTTGATCGATTCGATCGATCGATGGTCAATAATTGCCTATGGCTGAACTTCTCAAATTGGCTGTATTGTTGTGCTACATGAATTAACAGACAATTCTGTCCAACTACCTGGCAGCATGCACTGCATATTCCACAAAAGTGGCAACAAATAATTTTACATGCCTACTGGACATATAACGAGATATTTGAACAAGATACCTTTTTGAATGTTTTTAGTTTTGGCTAAATTAAGGTGAGGAAAACTATAAATAGAGTACAGCATGTCTTAAAGCGTTACACAAATTAAGTAAAACTTAACGAATGGGTTCTTTAGAATAAAGTGCATAGCAATTATATAGTAGAACCATAATCACAAAATGATTAACGTAATAAATATCAAATTTGTCCCAACAGAAAAAGGCTAAAATTCACTTGGAACACTTAAACTTCACTGTGTGTTAGTTTAAGAAAAACTAAAATTTGTTTTGATTCCTCTAGGGTTTTTTGTAAAAATTTTACCATTTGAAGGAACCTTTTGTATTTTTTTGCTAAAAAGTATTCAACAGCTTTATAGCTTTGTTTGATGATTGCTCTAGAATACTCTAGAGCAAATAAGAGCAGTCAAAAGTGTTCGATGAAAGTTTTTTCTTCTCTAGGTTGCTCTATTCTACTCTGAATAGTGTTCGATGAGTTTGCTCCAAACTGCTCTGTTTGCTCTTTTCTGCTCTAGATTTTTATGTAGAGCAGGTTGGAGCTGCAAATTTTCATAAGAGAAATCAAAACAAAATAAATATTTTTAAAATTGATCGTCAACTTTGATATTTATATTTTATTTTTAATGTAAAAAAATGTAAATATTTCTAAATTTTTGCTGATTTTCTCAAAGTTACTTGTTTTGTGTTTTTTGAAATTTCTGCTCTGCCCTACTCTACTCTACTCTACTCCAGCCTGCTCTTAAAGTAATATGACGTTTTTCAAAAGCTGCTCTACTCTGCTCTAAGTTCGTCAAACAAAGCTTATGTGTGCTTATTTGAGCTAGCTGTACTGATACGGTTGACAAGACATCTTGAAATATGGTGTACATTGTCTTACTCACACGTATTACACTGAACTGAAGTATTTGATCCAACAAATTCAAGATAGGGATATCTGTTTACTGCCTAGGACTTTTCGTGCGATTATCATGTGTGTTGTTAACTCTGTCGGTAACACAATCTCATACGCATTTGTGGTTGCGTCATACGTTTGTTGTAGCGTATATCAATGAATAAAGTCTTTATTCTGCCGAAAGTGCTTCAATCGTGACATTAAGTTATTCCGAAAAAAGTTTCTTGTTTTCCATTGTGGCACTGAACTCGATACAATTTCTTGCTATCGTTAGTACATGAAAATTCTGTAATTTTCACAAATGATTCTGCTACATTGAAATATCTCACAGCACCTCAAAATTATTTCCAATTTGCTTAGATCTTATGGGGATACATGAACCATTTTTTGTAAGGATATATGAACCACTTTTTATTTTCAATTTTTTCAATTTTCCGCCTACAATGGTCTTTCCACGTGCCAATTTTGTTTCGAAAATGTTGAAAAACAATATCCCGAATACGTTTGGCCTTGTAAATAAATCAGAATGCATGAATGTAGAGCTATTAGTGAAGGTGTTGAAGCATTTTGTGAAATATTCTTACTCATCATTGATAAAAGTTCAAAGTTATTGATTTTGAATAACCACGAAAATCACTTATCTATCGGGGCTTTGGATTTAGTGATGGAACATGGCATCACACTCTTAACTTTGTTACTACACACTTTTCATGAGTTGCAGCCATTAGATAGAACTTGGTACGGTCCATTCAAAGCAGCCTACATATAATCGGTCTCTGGATGTAATGGTAAAGTCATTGAAAAAGCAACTAACAATTTACAGAATGAGTGGGTTTCTGCCAGAAAGATCACAAGAAGACTTAAGTGGACTTCCTATGGCTAAGCCACGGAACTCTACAACACAGGGAAGAAAACGAGGAAGGAGTGTCATTGCTACAGACTCACCTCAAAGAAAATTGATTAAGGAAAATCATGATAAGAAAAACTCGTTAAAAACTTCCAGAAAAGAACGAAAACTTCGAATAAATAAAAGATTCGACACATGTTAGATTTCATGCTTTATAAATGTAGTGGTCCAAATGTTGAAAAAAATTTTGAATGATTTTTTTCAGATCTTTATCTTGAGCTCTGATTGAGCCTTTGATAAATGTGTCTGTCTGTCTTTGTAGCTACGATTATGACCAAACGATGTCTGACATTCACGATAGAGTTTTTAACTCGAATTTTTGAAATTTGAACCAATTTTGATAAAAATTTTTCATAAAATTCGTGTTCATATCGAACATGTCTTACAATCTATTCTTGAATGAAGGGTTATCATAAGAATTTTAACTGTCTGCTGGTAACAACACATCCCACTAATGCACTGTTGCACGTTTACCGTTGATGATAGGCATTTCCGGCGCTTACAAGTTATGTGCAATAGAATTACTTTTCTTACTCCCTCAATTTTATACTGATCGAATTTAAAAAAAAAAAAAAAAACAAAAAAGGGCTAATGGTGCGCAATTAAATGTTACGCTTCAAACATTTTTTGTTAAAATGTTAGGTATGTAAATTATTATTTTCTTCGTTTTCGTTAATTTACGACTGACCTGTCAATATTTTCTAACTCTTTCAATTGAATAAATTGAGGAAAAAGAGTATTAAGGAAGCGCGTGAGAAAGTATTCTCTTGGTGGCGCCAATTATAATGGATTGAGGTCGAAATATGAATACTTGTTCACAATTTTTCAGTAAGCATATTACTTATGTGAGTATTTCTGTGATCTTGTACAAAATTAAATAAAAACTATACAAACTTTGAAAGCACCAAAAACGATCTTGATAGTTCAAATATTCGCTCTACGATTGAATGCTAGAATTTTTTTATTTATTTATTTAAGTCTTTGGAGCAGATCTTTACAGACTAAGACAATTTTAATAAAAAAAGTTTTTATGAACTTAACTGTTATATAAAAAACTTTTTACAAAAATACAAAAACTTTTATTCGCCAGACTTTTCAATAAAATTTTAAAGGTCTGTTCCAAGTGATAGAGTTAATGCAAATCAATCATTAATAACAGCTGATTGTTTAAAAAAGAACTGCCTTTGACTTTCACATTTTGCTAACAAAATTTTTGACATGTTTTTACTTTTACGGCATAAACACTTGAAAAACAGTTTGCGTGCAGTTGCACTCAATGAACACCTTTTATTTTAACTAGAATACTAACTAAGTAGTAGTGTTATCTTTGGCCTGTACAAAAGATAAGTACCTACTCTATACCATATTCAATAAAACCTCCACTTAACTCCGTCAGTGATTTCTGTTTCAATTTATTGAAAGAAAACCGGCACCCGTCTTTTCTTTAAGCTGTAAAACACGAAAAACCCACCATTTTTATGACATGGCCCATGGTAAAAAAACCGGTTGAGGGAAAAATAAAAAAAATATGTATCTTGTCAAATTGAGTTACTTACCATGCCATAAAGTTTCAGCGCGATCCTTGATGATCGACCTAAAAGTTGGTTCGTTCTCACGTAGAAACCGTCATATATAAGGTTGCCTAAAAAGACAGTTCAGAAAAAAGAGCTAAGTTTAACCAATTTTTTTTTTCATAAATATGTCAAAATAATTTTATTGAGTCAAATATTTTCAATTGTTATTGACCACCCCTCGCTATCTTTCGGGAAAAACTATAATACGAGGGTTGCCTTTTATATTCCGGGATTGGGCAACACTAATATCAATAGCTAAAATCTGGCAACACCATTATAAAGTTTGACATTTTTTAGCATAAACGTACTCACAACGTTTTGATGTACAAGTGCTATTTGTTTTGTTTACAGTGAGTTAAGAAAATCAATTTTTACATTGATAATTCAAGTGATTGATAAATTATGGGGTTTCCAACGCGAACAAATTTTTTTGACGGTCAAATGTTCGTGCAATATTGAATATATGCTGGTCCCACTAATTCCTAAGGTTGTTTCAATCTCACGATAGGTCACATGACGATCTTGCAATATCAGTTGCCGCACAGCATCAATGGTTTCCGGAACAACAACTGATTTTGGACGACCTTCACGAAATTCGTCTTGGCGTGAACTACGACCTCGGTTGAATTCACCATACCATCGATAAACACTGGTTCTTGATGGAGCTTCATCGTTAAAAATTGAATTAAGTTCATCGATGCACTGTTGTTGAGTTAATCCACGTCGAAAGTTGTAAAAAATAATCGCACGAAAATTTTCATGATTTAATTCCATTTTTTGGGCGAGATGAATCTTTTAAGTTACTGTAAACAACACAAATAGCGCTCGTATGTCAAAATGTTCTGAGTACGTATAACCTAAAAAATGTCAAACTTTACGATAGAGCTGGCAGTTGCCAGATTGCAACACTGGGATTGCCCAATTCCGAAATATAAAAGGCAACCTACGTACCCTCCTTTAAGAATTCCTATGGTTTCTGCTTGAAAAAGCCTAACAATACCTTTTTGCAATCCTCTAGGGAATTTAATTTGTCGCCATCAAGATAATTCTGCAACGAGTGAAACAAATGGTAATCCGAAGGTGCAAGGCCTGGGCTGTATGTTGGATGCATTAAAACTTCCCAGCCAAGCTTCTTCAGTTTTTGGCCTTCCGTTGTCATGAACGACTTCCTTTCTGTTGACTTATTCTGGACGTTTTTCCTTGAGCGCTTCATTCAATCTTGTTAATTGTTGATAATACAGTTCCAAATTAATCGTTTGGCCACGCAGGAGCAGCTCGAAGTACACAGAACCCTTGCAATCCCACCAATTTGGGCAAGCTAACCTTATTTTGACCATGATCTTTTTCGCACATAACCATCGTACGTTAACTACATTTCATCAGCAGTTATAAATTTGTGTAAAAATGGTTCGAGATCAGTCCGTTTCAGAAGAGATTGTCATATTGTAATGCAATCAGTTAGATTTTTTTCACTTTCGCGATGCCGTGACTGCTTGTGAGTCGGTCTTATTCCTTTTTTCAAGAATTTCGTTCACTTTTTCAGTGCATTGTCGTCTAGATTTAGGTGCGTCTTCCTTTTTTCCGAAGCGGTTAGGTTTTTAAGATGCCAAATTTTGAATTGAGAGATGGTTTTATGCTCGAAAGGGTCGTGACACACCTAATAACTTTGAATTCGCAAGACTTAAAAGCAGTCTTGGTCTTGAAGATCATCGTGACCAAGATCAAGAACAAGACCATAGCAGTCTTTGTCGTGGTCTTGCAATGATATCAGCGTCTTGGTCTTGGTCTCGAAAAGTTACGAAGGCCAAGAATCAAGACCAAAAGTAATTTTGCTCATCACTATTTAAACTTTGCTGTTTCACTTTTCTGAAATTTTTTTTTAGGCAACCTTATATATTTGAGTAGGGTGTTCCACGCCTTTTTTTCTCAGAGTTGGCACAATTTTACACGAAGAAACTCAATTTCCACGCGCAAGAGGTGTCGCTGATCAAGAATATAAATAATTCTTTACCTCGCCTTCTTCTCCCTGCGTTACAAACGGAAGGACAAAGTGAATGTACCCTGGGTGTAGGGTATATATAAAAAAAAAGTAATGAAATTAAATGACCTCAGACAATAAATTGACGCGTGCTACAATTTCAAACTACGAGTATCATTATCTAAAAATGAAAAAAGTTTTATTTATAAAATTTTTTCTCTGGAATTTTGTTATCATTTAATAAGCTTCTGTTGTTTTTATTCTACTGATTTTTATCATAAAATATGTCAATTTCAATTATCGGTATAGTGTAGTAATAGTATATTTGTACGTATGTATGAACCTACATCCGCACAAGGAATATTTTTTTAAAGAGATTTACTTTACTTTTTTTTTCACTTTTAAACGTTTCCATATTTATACTTTGTCGCTATTGCAAATTACACAGTGCTAAAGTGATTTCACACTTTGCAATAGACTTAGTAAATACTGTAGGTCTGGTCGAGTACTAATCAGGCTTATACTTACAAATTGTAATACTTACACTATCAAAATCTTAATGAGCTTTCTAAGAATGTATTTGGTGTATAAGGTTCAAAAGAATTTCGCAAATTGAAATTTGATATTTTAATTTTTTTCTTTTTTTTTTTTGTGACAGGTGGCCATTTTAGTATGAAAAAGGTCCTATTAACATACCTTCTCATAATTTTTTTTTTTTTTTTTTGAATCCTCGTTAAATTGTCCATAATACAGTGGTACATTTGTCATACTAATTTTTATAATTGAGATCAGATAAAAATACTTTTAAAGAATCATCCGTTTGAAGGCTCCAGTAGATGAAGGGCAGCGCGCATCATATGCAGCGCAACGCGTGCGAGTAACCCGAGCGTTGCATAGAAACGTATTTTTTTTCGACCTCAAATTAAAAAGTTGGTATGAGAAATGTACTACCGAATTGAAGGAAATTTAGAGAGGATTCGAAAAAAAATTATAAAAGGGTATTAGTAGGACCTTTTGATACTAAAATGACCGCCAAAGTTAAGAAAATAGGAAAAAAAAAATTAATAGACAAACTATAAAGGTCCCGAACTTACCGAAATCCTTTTAAATAACCCAAACAACAAACAAATGTTTTCCCTAAACCGTTGGGGTTGCCCAATAAACTATTTTTTGTAAAAAAAGTTAGAAAATCAGTTTTAACCCCATAACTCCTCTGGGGTACATTTTAGACTCCATCCTTAGGTAAAATTTTTTGATACTCTAGGCCTCTTCTATCAACTCGCAGAAGCTTCATAACCTTATGCGATATACCCTATATATATTTTGATTTATTCACAATGTTCGTTCGATTCCAATTACCAATGAAAAGTTAGAGCCCCAAAGCCCAGTTCACAACCAAACCCTCTCCCCTATCTTACGTTTCAAGTCAAGCCTAAAAAATATAATAAGCTAAAAAAATTTAAAAAATTTGCAAATTTCAACTTTTCTACAAAATATCACCGCAGTATTCGATTATACTTTCGCGTTAGCAAATATTTTTTAGAAATAACGTAGAGTAGAACGGGGCAATGTCGTGCACTCAACTTTGACATGCTCGTAAAGCCGTACATCTCAAGCGAATGCGACGAGTAAGCATCCAATCGAAAGATAATTTTGTTGGTTACATCCATGTGTAACAACATTTGTGTAGCGAGAAATTGTGTTTGTGTAAGTGAAGAAAAAAAAAAAAATGTGCACGACATTACCCCCCTCAAAATTTGTGGGGTAATGTCGTGCATTGTTTTCCGAGTATTGTAAAGGTACCAAAATGTGTGAGAAATGATAGGTAGTGGTTCTATTAGTGGAGATTTAGCATTATCATGTATTTATTCATTATTATACAAGTTTGAAGTACATTATATGTTGTGTAGAGTAGAACGGGGCAATGTCGTGCACTCAACTTTGACATGCTCGTAAAGCCGTACATCTCAAGCGAATGCAACGAGTAAGCATCCGATCGAAAGATAATTTCATTGGTTACATCCATGTGTAACAATATTTGTGTAGCGAGAAATTGTGTCTGTGTAAGTGAATGTGCACGACATTACCCCAATGGTCGTTTTAAAGGTCAACTTCGATAACTCGGTGAAGCCCAAAATTTTTTTCGAAAACCAAATACTACTTTTCTTTGCCAGGATATTTAGTTTCAGAAAACACTTACCTGGTATATTTTCCCGGAAAGAAAATTATTTTTCTGACCCGATAAAAAAACATTTTTATCGTCCCGAAAGCGTGCGTTTTGAAAAAAAGGTTACTCTGTAGAGACGAACTGGTGAAAATTGCTAGTATTATATGCATAAGCTCAGTAGGTCAGCAGGTCCCTACCTTACGAACAGTTTGTAAATCATTCAATTCTTTGGGCTAAAACAGCCAGTGCACGACATTACCCCCTGTACGACATTACCCCGTTCTACTCTACATATTGCCGTAAAAAAAATTCGAAATCAGTAATAAAAAATTAGTGAGCTACAAATTTTTAGAAGCGCAAAGTCAACCAAAAACCGTTTTATAAGGGTAACTGAACATTTTGAGGGTGTAAGTATTAAAATTTTAAGTATAGGCAAATTAAGTACTCAACGAGACCGCCAATATCTGCTAGGTCTCTGTTTGTTTGCTTTTATACCACTTGTTATTTAGAAAAGTTTATGCGGTACATTTAATTCAAGTTCTTCTGCCAGTCCGGACATCCGCGAGGAACTTTAGTATTGATCTAAGTCTTTGGAGGCTAATTTTCTAACTGGTACTAAAATTTCATCCCAGTTGTAAAGTCTTAAAGTATCAATGGAGTAAATACCCTGCATTTTCTGGTGCTGATTCAGCATACAATGCACTGTTAACATCCCATAATGATTCTAAGGCTCTTCTTTATCATATTGACACAGTACTTGTATTGCTTAAAGTTGAATTACGCTATTCAATTTCTATAATGCTTTATCACTACTAGATAATCCTAGTATTCTTTTTTGTTCCTGAGTGTTATAAAAAAATATTCCTCTCCCCATCGCACAGAACGACAAGTAAGGTAATTGATTGTTCTCATTCAAGCTTGGTAGTTTTTAAGGAAAACATTAATTATGGAATGATTCTGATATGTCTGAGATATCCTTTTCGATTCCAAGAGAGGGTGTTCTAATTTTTTTTTTTTTTTGTATCCGAATGTTTGGAGGATAGAAAGCAATTGCCATCAGTCGAGATCTTTTAATTTTTGGTTAAAGTTTCATCTAATTCTTCTCTCGACTTAAAAGAACGGTTTCCAACTATAGTAAATCTTCACCAAAAGAAAGTAATCACACCCTGTATGTCTTCTTAAATCGATGAGCAATCTGATTCTGAGTAATGCAATCTTATCGGTGTGTATATGATATGATAATACTTACTCACATAATATAAATTTAAAAAGCCTAAGCATAAATTTAAATAATAAATATTTTGATATTTTAAGGTGAAGAATATCTACTTAAAGTTTAGTTGATATTCGTAGCTAAACAGTTGGATACCTCAAATTTGATCAACACATCAAAAATGAAAGGTTTGGATTTTTATTTTAGTGTTGTTATGCTATATCATCAGTTATCATTCCATAACTATATATCATATTTTGGCTTTTTTCAGATTTATATATGTTTCTACCATTTGCAGCGTTAATATTTGTGTCACTGAGTGGTGCACAACAACAAATTCTATCCGATGAAAATGAGATTTGCCGCTTACTTCAAGATCATATCACGTTGAGAAAACCAGGTACATGTTCCTCAGCTATCCAATGTATCGATCGTAAAAGTGTTCCCTATATGGAATGTACAAGTCCAGTACAACATTTTAATAAAGATACTTTAAAATGTGCTAAAATCTCTTCGGATACATACTGTAAGTCACCGTGCGAAAAATCTTCACCAACATATGTGGTAGATCCGAAAAATTGTAACAGCTGGTACAAGTGCGATGGCGAAGAAACAATCACTACAGGTAGTTGTAACGACGGCTTGGTCTTCGATCAGAAATCACAACTTTGTGTTTATGCTTCGCAAAGTACATGTCAGGCAACATATAAGGTTTGTGATCTTCTGCCACGTTACGTCCCCTTTAAGGATGAAGAAAATTGTAATAAATATAACACATGCAATTTAAACAGTAAAGAAGTTACAAAAATATGCGATCCGGGAAATTATTATGATGTAGAGCTTGGTGAGTGCCAGCCCAAAGGACAAGTCCAATGCAATAAACATCCATATCCAGATGGAGCTTGTGATGGAATATCTGATAGATTTATTAGCGATGACGTCACTTGTCGCGGTTATTTCTATTGTAGTGGTATGCCAAAACCAACGCCACAATGGAACCACTGTTCGGAACTTTATTTTTTCAATGAAGAAAAACAAGCTTGTATGGACAAGGCTTTGGTGAAATGTGACAAAGATCGCTGCGATGGAATTGCTGAAGGCAAGATAATAAGCGGAAAACCTGGTTGTCAACATTATTTGATATGTGAGAACAACAAGACGGTAGAAGAAATACAATGTCCACAGGGAAATTATTATGATCCATATATGAATACATGTACTAATCAAATTCAATCGTATATAGCTTGTAAGTCTTAAAAAATTAAAATAAAAAGGTTATCTGCTATTAATGTAGTATTTGAAATGCTTGCTTCTACATGTGATCTTTTATTGAAAATTTGAACAAAGCGCTTTTTTGGGGTGGACGCTTATCTGATTGTTAATGATCTGGAAAGCGGAAGGAGTGGGTATTCTTTTCTTATTAAAGCAATTGGATAATTATAAGCATACCAACCTCTGAACCTTGGTTAAATCTTTTATAAGCGATTTATACCTCAGAGGCATATGCCGAGCTGTACTCAGTAGAATAATATTATTCTTACCAAGAAGAGTCATAATGGCACAGCATAACTTTGTGTGGAGCGCCCAACTTTTACCAAAAACACGTTTGCTGGTGTACAAAACTGATGAAGGCTTTCTTGAATGTTGTTCCAGAATAATTTAGTGTAATATCTAAGAATTTTACATAGTTTGAGAACTCATTTGAGTTGAATATGTTTGATGGAAAGATTTTTATATTTCTAACTTGAAAGAATTAAGTCTATTTATTCCCTTTCAATACAAAATAGTGACTATATTCTGCATTCCATGATGGAAATATCATCATTGTCGAATCCAATAGTTTTTGGATTAAGAAAATCACGTTTATGTCGAAAATATAATGGACTGATTTATTATTTTATATAGAAATCTCGCGCGTAATCACAACTGAACGATCAAGTACAAAAAGAGATACTAAAATCAAAGTAATATGCAATAATTGTTAATAGCTATGATATACGAAACTGTGATACGCATGGAGAGCGTGTATAATACTTAACGGTATGAAACTACATATTTAAGAGAAAGTTAAAGAATATTTATGTTAATAAGTGTTGCCACAGGATGATATGCTCCAACATCCCGGGCGCCTTGACACAATGTCGTCAATCAATCGGTAAAACAGCCAACTTAGCAATTGGTCGTCTAAAAACGCCGGCCGTTGTTTTGACATCCGCCGCGCGCACTTTGTTGTCGCTGCCAGTGTTGACGCTGATCACCCGACCTGTGAGCCGTTGCTGCGGACGAAGATTGTCGTCGTGAATCAGCACGAGCTTGCCTACGACTAGGTTTGGTTGCTCCTTGCTACACTGAGTGCGTTGTTGAAGCATATGAAGGTAGTCCCGTGACCAAGCTTTCCAAATTGCGGTTTTGACTGCCGATAATTGCTGCCACCGTTTCAATAGCGATATTTTGGCTTCGTCCACGCTTGGAACGGATTTTGGCGGTAGCGTACGCAGCATTTCGCCGTGCAGCATGTGGGCGAGAGTCAGCGCTTTCCCATCGCTCGCTCGGGTCGTTGCTGTGAGGAGCCAGTGGCCGAGAGTTGAGAATTGCTTCTATCTCCGCGAGAATAGTTTGCAGCTCTTCGATTGTTGGAAGCATTTTGCCTATTGCCTTGATGAGAAGGGTTTTGGCCGACTTCACCCCCGCTTCCCATAGACCGCCAAAATGGGGAGCCTTTGGCGGTATAAAGGCAAAATCCATTCCTTCTTTTGCTGCGAATTCCTCCAGGCAATCTTTCTGAGAGGCGAAAGTTTCTTTCAGGTCTTCGAGTTTTCGATGAGCACCGACGAAGTTCGTCGCGTTGTCGCAAAACAGCTTTTTCGGAAGCCCTCTGCGGCTGATGAACCTTTTAAGACAGAGAATGAAACAATTAGAGCTGAGGTCTGTAACAGTTTCCAAATGTATAGGTTTTGTGGCAAAACAGACAAAAACCGCTATATACATTTTCACTGGCGGTTTGCCACGAATTTTCAAAGTAACGTCTACTGGACCACAAAAGTCTATACCACTTATTAGGAAAGGGCGACATGACGTAACACGCTCGGTGGGTAAGTTTCCCATTATTTGATTTAAAAGTTTTGGCTTGTATTTAAAACAGTGGATACAGCGTCGAACTATTTTACTGCACTGTTCTCGAGCGTTTATAATCCAAATTTCTTGTCTGAGCATGCCAATAAGAACTTTTGCTCCAGCATGGAAATTTTTTATGTGCAGATGTCTGAAGTACGTTTCTACGAAAGTGCACTGTGGCAACAATAATGGAAAACGAGCCTCATACGGTATGGATGTAACCGACCTCCAACGCGAATTACCGAAAACTCAAGTCCGTCCTCTTGAAAACTGTGCACGAATGGATTGAGATTTTGATAGCTGGGCGACAGAATTTTGGAACTTTTTAATTTCTGAAATTCTGTTGCAAATGCTTGATTTTGAATGACTTGAACGATTTTAAGAAAGGCCAACTTCAGCTCTTGTGAAGATGGTGGCCTGTCACACTGAATTTTCCTTTTAAATCTTTTTGATTTTTTAGCACGCAATACATATGAAAAAATTTGTAAAAGCTTTGAGTACGGAGATGTTTTATCAATGAGGTCATAGAGAGAATTATTTGTGGTTTCAGCTATTACAAGTGTTACTTGAGTTTTTCGCTTTTCGAGAGCGAGCTGCTCTTCAGTAAGGTCAAAGTTTTTGTTTTTAGGCCAAAACTCTTGTTCAGTACACAGAATGACAAGTAAGGTAATTGATTTTTCTCATTCAAGCTTGGTAGTTTTTAAGGAAAACACTAATTATGGAATGATTCTGATATGTCTGATATATCTTTTTCGATTCCAAGAGAGGGTGTTCTAATTAGTTTTGTGTATCCGAATGTTTGGAGGATAGAAGGAAATTGCCATCAGTCAAGATCTTCCAATTTTTGGTTAAAGTTTCATCTAATTCTTCTCTCGGCTTTAAAGAACGGTTTCCAACTATAGTAAATCTTCACCAAAAGAAAGTAATCACACCCTGTATGTCTTCTTAAATCGATGAGCAATCTGATTCTGAGTAATGCAATCTTATCGGTGTGTATATGATATGATAATACTTACTCACATAATATAAATTTAAAAAGCCTAAGCATAAATTTAAATAATAAATATTTTGATATTTTAAGGTGAAGAATATCTACTTAAAGTTTAGTTGATATTCGTAGCTAAACAGTTGGATACCTCAAATTTGATCAACACATCAAAAATGAAAGGTTTGGATTTTTATTTTAGTGTTGTTATGCTATATCATCAGTTATCATTCCATAACTATATATCATATTATGGCACTTTTCAGATTTATATATGTTTCTACCAGCGTTAATCTTTGTGTCGCTGAGTGGTGCGCAACAACAAATTCTTTCCGATGAAAATGAGATTTGCCGCTTATTTCAAGATCATATCACGTTGAGAAAACCAGGTACATGTTCCTCAGCTATCCAATGTATCGATCGTAAAAGTGTTCCCTATATGGAATGTATAAGTTCATACCAATATTTTAATAAAAATGCTTTACAATGTGCTAAACTCTCTTCGGATACATACTGTAAGTCACCGTGCGTAAAATCTTCACCAACATATGTGGTAGATCCGAAAAATTGTAACAGCTGGTACAAGTGTGATGGCGAAGAAACAATCACTACAGGTAGTTGCAACGACGGCTTGGTCTTCGATCAGAAATCACAACTTTGTGTCTATACGTCGCAAAGTACATGTCAGGCAACATATAAAGTTTGTGATCTTCTGCCACGTTACGTCCCCTTTAAGGATGAAGAATATTGTAATAAATATTACACATGCAATAACAACAACAACCAAGTTACAAAAACATGCGATCCGGGAAATTATTATGATGTAGAGCTTGGTGAGTGTAAGCCCAAAGGACAAGTCCAATGCAGTAAACATCCATATCCAGATGGAGCTTGTGATGGAATATCTGATAGGTTTATTAGCGATGACGTCACTTGCCGTGGTTATTTCTATTGTAGTGGTAAGCCAAAACCAACGCCACAATGGAACCACTGTTCGGAACTTTATTTTTTCAATGAAGAAAAACAAGCTTGTATGGACAAGGCTTTGGTGAAATGTAACAAAGATCGCTGTGATGGAATTGCTGAAGGCAAGATAATAAGCGGAAGACCTGGTTGTCAACATTATTTGGTATGTGAGAACAACAAGACGGTAGAAGAAATACAATGTCCACAGGGAAATTATTATGATCCATATGTGAATACATGTACTAATCAAATTCAATCATATATAGCTTGTAAATCTTAAAAAATTTAAATAAAAGTGTTATCTGCGATTAATGTAGTATTTGAAATGCTTACTTCTAAATGTGATCTTTCATAGAAAATTTGAACAAAGCCCTTTTTTGGAGTGGATGCTTATCTGATTGATAATGATCTAGAAAGCGGAAGGAGTGGGTATTCTTTTCTTATAGAAGCCAATGGATAATTATAAACATACCAACCTCTGAACCTTGGTTAAATCTTTTATAAGCGATTTATACCTCAGAGGCATATGCCGAGCTGTACTCAGTAGAATAATATTATTCTTACCAAGAAGAGTCATAGAGGCACAGCACAACTTTGTGTGGAGTTTCCAACATTTACCAAAAGCACAATTGCTGGTGTACAAAATTGATAAAGGTTTTTTTGAATGTTTTTCCACAATAATTTAGTATAATACCTAAGAATTTTACATAGCTTGAGTTGAGTATTTTTGATGGCAGGGTTTTTATATTTCTAACTTGAAAAATAAAGTCTATTTATTCCCTTACAATATAAAATAGTGACTTTATTCTGCATTCCATGATGAAAATATCATCATCATATACTATCGATCTCAATTTATAATTACATGAGAGGACTAAAACAAAAACTATTTTGCTGTTATCTATGAAAATTTTGAAAATTAAGTTTTTTAAAAATTGGCCAAAAAAAAAAATTTTAAATGTACCAAAAAATTCCAAATAATTCACACGTATTTCTTGGACGATTCTATGCATTTTATGCCTTGAGAATATTTTTCGCAAGACGTTTTGCTTTTGATTAACAAAAACCTTGTGCCGACCACGGGCGTTCAACAGCTAAAAACTCCGATATAGCAACCGAATAAATAACCATTTATAAGTTTTTGTGTTTAAACTTTACAGTAAGATAAATATCATAATAATATATAATCATTTTGACTTTAAAATTCTAGTAAAAAAATTTATGTAGAGTAGAACGGGGTAATGTCGTGCAGGGGGTAATGTCGTGCACTGGCTGTTTTAGCCTAAAGAATTGAATGATTTACCAACTGTTCGTAAGGTAGGGACCTGCTGACCTACTGAGCTTATGCATATAATACTAGCAATTTTCACCAGTTCGTCTCTACAGAGTAACATTTTTTTCAAAACGCACGCTTTCGGGACGATAAAAGTGTTTTTTTATCGGGTCAGAAAAATAATTTTCCTTCCGGGAAAATATACCAGGTAAGTGTTTTCTGAAACGAAATATCCTGCCAAAGAAAAAAAGTATTTGGTTTTCGAAAAAAATTTTGGGCTTCACCGAGTTATCGAACTTGACCTTTAAAACGACCATTGGGGTAATGTCGTGCACATTCACTTACACAAACACAATTTCTCGCTACACAAATGTTGTTATACATGGATGTAACCAATGAAATTATCTTTCGATCGGATGCTTACTCGTTGCATTCGCTTGAGATGTACGGCTTTACGAGCATGTCAAAGTTGAGTGCACGACATTGCCACGTTCTACTCTACACAACATATTATGTACTTCAGACTTGTATAATAATGAATAAATACATGATGATGCTAAATCTCCACTAATAGAACCACTACCTATTATCTCTCACACATTTTGGTACCTTTACTATACTCGGAAAACAATGCACGACATTACCCCACAAATTTTGAGGGGGGTAATGTCGTGCACATTTTTTTTTTCTTCACTTACACAAACACAATTTCTCGCTACACAAATGTTGTTACACATGGATGTAACCAACGAAATAATCTTTCGATCGGATGCTTACTCGTTGCATTCGCTTGAGATGTACGGCTTTACGAGCATGCCAAAGTTGAGTGCACGACATTACCCCGTTCTACTCTATAGACAGAAATTTGCTTAATATACAAATTTTATACCTCTTCATCATACGGGCCAGTAGTGCAAAGAATATGTTTCTATCTATCACACAGGCGGACCACAGTTCGAATCCTAATGAAGTCAGTTCGTTTTTTGTTTGTTTGAACTTGGCAGCTCTGAGCAAAAACAGGGTGAATCCGGATAGGAGGGCGTGGCAGCTGCCACATAGGCAAAAGTTTAAAAAATTCTATACTGAAAGCACTTTTTGAGATAATCCATCAAAATTTATGAAATTTGATACAGAGGTAGGGTAAATGTTAAGGAATAATAATAAAATAATATGCAAAACTAACATTTAGCATGTGTCACAAGTAAAATTATGTTGATTTTGCTGATAGAAATGACGCATACGATATTTTTCAAGTGTTATACGTTATAATATTTCTACACAAAACATAAATTGGTGGTATTTTCTGGGTAATTGACTCGAAATTTTCTTTTTTTTTTTGAATTATGACGGTCTTAAGTAATAGTAGGGGAAGGGTACCGCCAGCCGCTGCAGCGGGCAGAATTCGGGTGTGAGCACCCTCCCGTAACATTTGACAGAAAACAAATGCGGCTGTTCTGAGAAATGTTAAGTGCGTGTTATGACAGCACGAAGTTTTTGAGCATTTACCGGAGCAAACAGGCGCATTTGCTTGAATAATTGAAAGTCAACACAAAAGTTTTTTCAATCATTTTCAATCAATCGAAAAGCTAAATGCAATTTATATTTATGCAGTAAATTTTTTATATTTTTTGATTCAAAACCGAATGCAACTGTTGTATTATTTTTCGGAGGATTGATTGTTCAATGTCGGTTTTTGTTTTCGCTGAGGCAATTGAATGCCTGGTTCGTGTTGAAGCGGGATCTCGTTGTTGTGGTCCTGTGTCCCGGTGAGGTTGCAAACACTAGAAATTGTCCTTAAGATGATTTCAAAGCAAACACTTCATTTAAAAATTTCACTAAGTTAATTTATTGATTCTAACTAGCGCCACTTAAAGCGCTTTCAGCAAGTTTGTCCTCGCTTCGTTAATAAATTTACAAGACACCGTTCCTTAATTGAACGGTTTATTTTATAGTTAATTTCTGATCGTTGAAAAGAGCTTTAGTGTCATGAAACGAGCTTTTCACCTCGTTTCATACCTGAGCTCGTTTCAACCTTCGGGAGACGTTGTGAGCTTGCATTGCTAAACACCAATCGGTTCGATCACGTACGCGACTTCCGATTCCCAAGCTTTTGCCAGACACATTCCGTTCAGGTGTCCATAGCCAAAGCATGTTGTTGGTGTATTTAGTGTATTAAGTTGTTTTGACTAAAATTTAAATCACACGATTGACGATGTTGGATACATTCCATTTTGGTATCCCACGGTTTGGCTTTAGCTGAAACTCGATCAATCGATGTGCAAGCAAAAGAATGTTCTGTATTTAATTAGGGTGTATGTATAAAAATATTTAGTAGTCCCTTTTTGAATGAATTATGAAATAAGTGCTTAGCAAACTCACAACATCCCTCCCCCCTTAGGAAAAGAAAAAGTTATCGTTAGGTAACTTTTTCTTGACCATACTTTTCTTATTTTAGGTTTTGTAGTTAGCTTAACATTATTATTGAATGTTAATGTTTTTTTTTTTTTTTGTCTTTAGAATGTACTTAAATTTTTAAGTTTTAGAACTTTAAACTCTAATTATTTTGTAGTATGTAAAAAATTAAAATTTTTCCTAATAATTTTTGACATGTATTTCATGTTTAGTTCAAGCAGTTAAAACTTTAAGTGTATAGACTCTGATTATTTTGTATTATGTAAAAAGAAATAAATAAAATTTTTTATTTCTTTGAGTGGATTTAAAATTTAAAATTTGCTTATTAATCAATACTTTAAATGTATAAACCCTAATTATATTGTATTATGAAACAAGACTTGTTGATTTCACTAATTGATTCATGGCTTGACCTCTGATTACTACGGTTGATTCACCTCAGCATTGATGTCTTCTTGTTAGTTGTTGGAGTTATCTCTTCTCTGGGAAATACATTGTTGTTGTAGTGGTTCTGCTATGTGCTCGGCGTTGCACTAGACGTCAGTTGATTCACCTTGGATGCTATGCTCATTTCCTCTGATGGTCTACTTTTCTTATTTTCATCATTTTATTTAATCGCCAAACTGTTATTTTTCCTGTTTTGATAACATTCTTCTTTATATAATCGTATTTACTTCAGCTTGTTGGTATTTTAAATATTTCAGCTTCAATCTCTTTATTTCCTGTTATAATTTGGTCCATTTTGTTTATGGTTACTTCGGACTATTATAATCAAGATGCTGGATTCTGTTGAGTATAACTGGGAATTCTTCTTGCTGACTTTGATGCTATAGGCTTGGCTTTCTTTATGCGTTGTTCTACAAACTCCGCTTACTTGCTTCAAGTGACCCCATTACTGATATTGGAGATAATTGTAGTAGTTCACTGCTTGCTTCGTTTGATGTATTAAGTTGTTTATTTTTGAGTTGCTCTGATGATGACTCTTTTGCAGTTTGTTTGAAGAGTGTTCTCAGTATTGATTTATTCTTGATTTCTGTCTGTTTTCTTGATAATCTGGAAAATGAGCTTTTCTGGATTACCTGCTTTCTGCTGTTTGGTTGTCATATAAAATTTTTGACAACCCGTTGAAGAATCGGCTTCTTCTGCATTCGATTGGTTCTTATTGACCTCTCGTTTTGTGTTTATATTAATAGTTAGTGTTGTTTACAATGTATTTTCCCCTTCGGATTTAATTACGTGGTTCTGATGTCTTCATTTACGGATTTTACGGCTGATGTTGTCGTCTACTGGACTGGTTTCTTCTTTTTAATCATGATGTATTAAGCCATGAATCATATAACCTCAATTACTTAATAAGTAATTATTTCTCTATACATATTATTATTTCTTCAAGATTTAAGTACTTTTTTTTTTTTTTTCTTTTGGCTAAATTTAGATTTTGCTTAAATCATTTTAATTTCATATTCAACTCTATATGTTTATCTTTATCTAAAATTTCAATTACTAGTTACTTATTTCAATTGATACTTAAATAAATAATTTCCTCAAGTACGAAATTTATTAATAAATTGTTTTTTGTTTCAACTTTAAATTCAAGCCATTCTAATTTTAATTTTTTACTTCGAGTCTAAATTATTTTTGTCTGGATTATCATCCAATTGTTTCTTATAAAAATTGATATCTGCAACCTTTGTATATGTGTATGCGTTTTTGTTGTTTAACATACAAATATACTTGATTTACGGCATTGCATTCCGTTTGGTTCCAATTTTTAATTAAAATTTTCTTTTGTTTTAATCCCGTAATAATTTTATTGTTAAAATTTAGTTATTAATTTTTTGTTTAGTTTGTACTTTCTTTATTTAATTAATTGGTATTTCGGACCACTTAAAAAAAAATATTTTTATCTCTTGTTAAAAATTCAAGGAATAAATATGTATATATTTTTTTTTTTTTTTTTTCATTTTCGTGTATTTTATATATGTACATATTTTAAGTTCTAACATTGCCCAAAAAGGGTTCTTTTTTATTTATAGGTGCTGATATATGTATATGCATTTATATCAATACGTGCATACAAATATATGTTGTTGCATATATTTTTAAATTCTTGCAAATGTGCAACTTCAGCAATTCACGTGACGTGAAATGCCTCAAACCCAAAATTGTGTCATGACAGCATGGTATCACTTTTCATAACAAAATCTTGTTGTTTATATTACCATTCTGTTTTTAACTTTCCATAAAAAAAAACAAAACAGTAACAAATTTTATTATGCCATTACATTTTTTTTTTTTTTTAAATAATGACTTGGCTTTTGAAACTGTGTTACACACTTTTTTACTTTTGTTAGTGTGTCGTCATTTAATTTAATTAATTGAAACCTGTGCGTAAAACCCGAATTTGTTTATATATTCAGTTATGTTTTACTCCTCTTTTCCATTTTTACGCAGTTTATCGACTTACATATGGAATTCCATTCCTTGGGAATGGAGTTGTCTGTACTGCCTATTTACTTATTACAGGAAAATTTTCGTCTCTAACAAATGTTCCTTTCTGCGGAATTCATCGTTGAGACATAATCTACTCGTATATCTTTCAGTTAAAATTTTTGATTTTGTTAATTCCTCTTTATCTATTACACTCTCATCTTCTCTATGTTACATGATTCTAATGTTCCTATATGATTTTTGTATTTTCTAACACTGACAAATGATTAAATAAGACCTTTAATTTTTTTCCTAACTCAGCATAATATGCTGTTCCTACTTTAATATTTTACCTCTTTACTTCCACAAATATATAAATATACTTTTTTGTTTTATGCATTGAATAATTTTAGCAAATTGTTATGAATTTTCTTCTTTTTATTGTTAATAATAATTTCTGTAGTTACTGGCCCTGTGACATTTGTAACTTCGTAAGGTCCTACCCAAATTTTGGAAAACTTATTTTTCTTTGTTTGATTTTTCATTAACACTTTGTCCCCTATTTTGAATTGCACTGGATTAGTGGAGCTGTCATATTGTTTTTTAGACAACTCCTTGGCCTTATCTTGATTTTGCTTTACTAATTCATGTGACCTTTGAATTTGAAACTTTAATACCTTCGATTGATCATCCACGTTGTACACGGGTGTACATTTTCTTTTTAAATTTGTTGGCATTTCAAAATTAAACCCGTAAAGTGTCTGAAAAGGTGTTTTCTTTGTTGAAGTGTGTACTGTATTGTTATGTACATGCATGGCTGAAGCCAGCCATTGATCCCAATTAGAACCATCTTCTTTTGCAAAACTTCTCAAGTATTCTGCTAATGGCCTGTGACTTCTTTCTAATGAGCCATTAGCTTGCGGGTGATAAGGTGTAATGTGCAATTTTTTAATTCCAAGCATCTTACACGTATTTGAAAACAATTTTGAAGTGAAATTCGTTCCATTGTCAGTGACTAATATTTTCGGAATATTGTATCTGGCAATGATTTCATTATAAAATTGCTTTGAAACTGTGCTAGCTTCTGCGTCAGGGATCGCTACACACGACATGTATTTAGAGTGATCGTCTTGAAAAGTTAAAATGTATTTATTTCCTGATGTAGTCTCTGGCAGTGGCCCTACTATATCCATGTAAACTTTGTCAAATGGACGGCTTGGTGTATCCGTTAAAACCATGGGCATTTTTGTTAATTTGGAACTTTTGTTTGCTTGGCATTTAATGCAAGCCCTTACGTAGTTTTTCACGTCTTTTTGCATTCCTGGCCACTTGAACTGTTTTCTAATTCGCATTAAAGTTTTTACTGCCCCCTGATGACCTCCAAGTGGGCTATCGTGAAAATCTTTTAATATTGTCTTTATGTCTTGTGGATTGCTTAGTATTGTGACATTTGGTTTAGCTATTTCCTCTGCAGGAGTGTCCTCATCAACTTCGTTCGATACTTCTATTTGGTCATGGTCATTAGTTTTAGTCTTAGATCTTGTTTGTACTACAGTTATTTGCGTGTTTGTTTGTGGTATTCTACTAAGCGCATCAGCATTTAAATTCTTTTTCCCTGGTTTGTATATGATTTTGAAATCATATTCCGACATTTTATGTCTAAATCTAGCTAAACGTGAAGTTTGATCTTTTAAATTTGCTATTCCACGTAGTGGTTGATGATCTGTGAAAATTTTAAAATGTCTGCCAAGTAAATAAGCTCTAAAATTTTTGGTTGCCCAAACTATTGCAAGAAATTCTTTTTCAATGGTAGAATATCTCTTTTCGGTTTCACTTAACGCTCTACTAGCGAAAGCTACCGGGTTATCCTTACCAACTTCCCCTTGCGAAAGAATTGCACCTAGCGCTTCATTACTGGCATCTGTTGTTAATAAAAATTGTTTAGAAAAATCAGGATATATTAGTATCGGTGGAGATATTATTGCTTTCTTTAAGTTTTCGAATGAGTTTTGGCATTCTGTTGTCCATACAAAGTTTGCATTTTTTCGTAGAAGTTTATTTATTGGAAGTGCTAATCTCGCTGTGTCCTTAATAAACTTCCGGTAATAGTTGACGAGACCCAAAAATGCCTGTACATCTTTTTTGTTTTTAGGCACTGGAATGTTTTTTACGCACTCTATTTTTTGTGGATCCGGCAAAGCGCCGTGTTCAGAGCATTTATGCCCAAGATAGATTACCTCCCTACGCAAAAAGTTACATTTTTCAGTGTTTAATTTCAAATTATTTTCCCTTAGCACAGTAAAAACTTTACGTAATCTGTTTTCATGTTCCTTTAAATTTTTGCCGTATATTACTATGTCATCTAAATAAACAAAACATTCTAAACCTTGAAGCCCAGTTAAAATATGGTTCATTATTCTTTGAAAAGTTGCTGGTGCTCCAGTTAAACCAAATGGCATTCTGTTAAATTCAAAATGTCCTAATCCTGTGCTAAACGCTGTTTTTTCCTTGTCACCTTCTTTGACCAATACCTGGTGATATCCGCTTGCAAGATCTAAAGTTGAAAAATATCTGCTATGTCCTAATTGATCTAGGATTTCATCTATTCGCGGGATGGGAAAAACTTGTTTTATGGTGGCTTCATTCAATTTTCTGAAATCTATTACAAGTCTCCATTTTTTCTCTCCATCTTTTCCACTTTTCTTTGGGACGAGTAACAGTGGTGAATTCCAAGGTGAAGTACTTGGTGAAATAATACCCTCATCCAGTAATTTTTCCACCTGTTTATTTATTTCCATTCTGTGGGAATGTGGTAAACGGTACTGCTTTTGGTTAATTGGTGGTTGACCATCCAATGTCGGGATTTCGTGTCTCAACACTGGAGTGTATGTTAATATATCTCCTTCTAAGAGGAATATATCGTGAAATGATGTGCACACGCTTTCAATTGATGCTCGCTCTTCTATGCTTAAGTTTGGATCTAAATCAATCGATTCAAATAGTTTATTCAGTCTTGCTCTTACATCTTGTTGATTTATCGTGTTTATGGAACTATTTGTTATATTTTTGTACTCATCGTACAAAGAAAATTTTGCTGAATAATTTTGATTTATTATATATTCCTTCTCAGAGGAATTCAAAATTGGGACGTATGCTATCCCATTCTTCACTTTAGTTAAAGTTTCTCCTAAATAAACTCCTTGTGAAAGCTCTTGTTTATGTACAATCACTTCTTTAGCCATGGTTTGCACTCTCAATGGTACTATTTTTGCAGTACGAGCCTCAATTGCTGTCACTGTGTTATATAGTACATTATTAAATGCATTCAATGAATCTAGTGTGAAAGACATTAATTCCTTATTTTCTTCATCAAAAAATAACAGTTTCTTTTGGATGGCATTTAGGACAGACCGGTTCCACAAATTGTCCCTACCTAATATCCCATCAGCAGGTATCCCGTGATCTAGTGATACCACATGTAGTGTTAAACTTAGATTTGGTTGATAACTATGCTGGATAGTAGTAGTTCCTAATGTAGTTATTTGGCCCCCAAACGCTCCACTTAAATTCTTTTTAATATTCCTGTCGGTTCTCGTAGAATGCGACATCGAATTTTGTTTAACTAAGCTTGTATCGGCTCCCGAATCGACTAAAAGAATAAGTTTTCCATTTTTGGCTTCTCTACAGGGAACTTCTATGAACACGTCATTCTGCGTTTCGCAGAGTCCAATTAGGAATTTTTTCATGCTATAGTTTGCAGTGCATCTATCAAACGTATTTTCTGTAGAATGATTTCTTGATGCTACTGAACATTTATTAGCCTTTCCACAACTCATAGTATTTTTACCGACCGTACTTTTCGTAGGCTGAATTATTTCTACTACTGGAATGCTGTGGTTCTTATCCTTTCCATATTCTATAGTTATCGTACCAACCGTATTATTTTTAGATTGGTTTATTGTTCCCAGCTCGGCACTATTTGTAGCCGTATTCTGTTTAGCAGTGTATATACCATTTATGTTCTTTTGATTATTTAATTTAATTTTACTATTACTTTTCTTCTTCGTATGATTCACTTTTCCATTTTTGGGGAACGTATCCACTACAATACTTTGCGTATGACTATTCGACCCCATTTTACTTTTACCAATTTTACTATTTATTTTGGGTTCCCCGACCATTAGTATTGGTTGGGCCCCATTTGGTTTCCCGAATCAAATTTTTCTCTATCAGTACAGTTATTCATTGCCTGATTTCTGGAATTTTTCTGTTTTTCCATAAAATTTTTATCCTTTTCATTCAATAATTCATTTATTATTAATTTTATATCACTTATTTCTGATTGAAGTGTACTCTCTGGTAAACCCTTTTCTTTCCATTTATATTTTGTGCAACCTTTATTGTTTTTATGACCATATGTTTGGCATTTTTCACAGTAAGGCAAGTTCTTTCGCTTAAGACATTCGTCTCTCAAATGTCCTTTCATATTGCAAAATGAACACCTGATGGATGGTTTTTTAGTACTAGTTTTAGCACTTTCATCCCCAATAAGTTGTCTTTTTAAACTGTTCACTGGTACTTTATTAAAGTGTAAATTTTTATTGTAAGGGTCTGTATTATCCGACTGAATGCCGTTCACTGCCGGTTTCCATTCTTGGTCTTCTTGCATAAGATCATTTATTTTAATTGCCTCTTTGACTAGTTCGTCCAAATTATCCTCCTTTGACATTAGTGCAGTTAATTTTAGAGCATGATTTTTCAATCCCCGTTTAAATGCAGTTATCACAGATTTATTTAGCTCTCTTATAAATATGTCATCAGATACATTTCCATAAATTGATTTTATTGTATCTAATGCTTCTGCCCGTAACGCACCTAAACGCCTAGCAAACGCATTGAGTTCTTCTTCAGGTCCTTGAGTGGAATTCTGAATTTCACTTCTGATTATATCTACAGATCTTTCTTTGATGTACGCGGTCTTCAAAATTTTGTGCAATTCCTCTATTGTATTAAATTGATAACACCTAACCAAATCGTATGCATCACCGTACAATCGAAGTCTAACACAAGATACAAAAATATGTTCATCTTCAGGACAAACTACCCTTTTTACTACCTCGCACGCCTCCGTGAATCTATAAAAATCAGCGCGACCACCAGAAAAAACAGGTATTGTATCCCGAACTGATTTCAAAATATGTGTCAAACTTCTCCTTGAGTCATCGCTTTTTAACCGTGTGCTTATTTCTGTCTGTTGTTGTTTTTCCTCTACCGCATAGGCTTTTAATTTATTAGTTAATGCTTCTTTATAAAAGTTATATAATTTTTCTGACCGATTGAACATACTTTCTTTAAAATAATCGTCACTTCCTGAACCTCGTCTCATGTAAATTTCACGATCCGTTTCTGTGATTTTGGTCCATAACATTCCTAACTTTATCAAATTGTCTACAAAATATTCCATGTTCTGTTCTTCCGGTGAACATTTATTAAAACTCTCAAACTGTTTTTGTAGCAATCCTATGTTTTCTTTTTGCTTCGCAAAAAGTTCCGCGAATTCCCTCATTCTGATTTCTGCATAGCTTTCGTAACTGGTTAGTGGTTCGTTTGCATTTTCAAATTCCTTGTATAAGCTCAAATTATTTTCTCCGCTTTCTGTAGTGAGTTCCCTTTTATCGAAAGGTAAGGGACTCCCGCTTAAAAGACTTGTTCCTTGCCCATAATTATTCATTATTTATTTGTTTTCGTTACAATTGAACCACGAATTTATTGAAAAACATTTGGTTATTTGTCTTTGTTGTTTCACTGTCATGGACAGTAAACCAAAAACTTCCAATTACAATTACACTAAAGCAATTAACTGCAAGCAAATGATATGAAAAAATTGCTGACGATATTTTGCATTATATATATGAATCTTTTAAGTTTCCATATGTAAATTTGATTTAGTTTTCTGTTTTCTTTTTCCACTGCTACGGATGAAAACAACGAACAAAACAAATTCAAATGACCAAACTAGAGCTTTAGATACGTTACCGCAAAACAAAATTTTATTTGATTTTCTATTTATTGTTGCTACTGTCGTTGTGGCTAAAATATTTCCTTAATGCTTGCCAACAAATAAACAAAAGTTTCAAGTTACACTTGCACTGAGGCTGATAAATGTATGCAACCGTTTCGCCAAAAATTGCTGATTTTGCTTTTTTGAGTGCAATGAACTTGTCTTGAAGTTTATTTGCGTTATTTTTCGTTTTTACTTGTCCCTGACCTATCGCAAAATTACATTAAACAAATTATTCTACATAACAATGCTAAAGACCAAAAATTGAAATTTTTACTTCTTTGCTTTTTGTTATTCTTGCTTCAATTTGTTATGCATAAAAGCTTTTAGTTGCTGATCGGTAGCAATGAATTTTACTCTATTTCTTCCGTGAAGGCAGAAATAGTTTTACCAAATAAATACTCTTTTATTTGCACTCAAAATTTTGCGTAATCTTGCTGATCGATACGGAACTCTAGAATCACTTGAAAATAATTCTTGAGAACCCAAAACTAAACCAGCAAGATTTCCCGGTTATGAGAACAAGACTTCAATGAAGACTTTACAAACTTCAGCCCCTTATGAAGTGGCTTTAAAATTTGTAAACTGTTCAAACAAAAGAATTGCTCTTCCTCGGCAAAGATAGCACCTTAGATTTGCCTTTAATAGCCCTTCACATAAGATTCCCAAATCCCTAGTAATTATTTTTACCAAGAACTTCTGAAATCTTACACAAAGACCACTATTAAAACCAAATTTTAATTAGCTATTGCCGATCAACAATTAAAAAACAATTTTAATTATGATTTAAAATTTTCCGTCTTTACTTTTTCCTAGGGCAATGGACTTAATCCAATTTACAATTCAATCCCACAATTTTCTTTTATTGTACTTTTTTTTTCTACTAAAAATGAAAACGATTTCGATTTCACGCAACTGAATTTTCCTGAAGTTTACCGGTGAATTCAAATTTTTAAAACTCCTATTGTAATTATGTTTTTTCTATATAAAAACCCTAACTTTACATATCCCTGTCAGTGTAGTGTAGTGTAGTGTATTTTGTGTATTATATGCGCACCCGCTTATTCAGTTTAGCCACAAGGCTTTTCTTTTTTAATACTCACCACTCTAACTGCTACCACCGTGTCCCACGTTGCCAAATGTCGCTGTTGCTGTTTTACGTGGCCAAATGTTGATTATCTTCTGTTGTTCGCGTATTCCTGGCTCGGAATACCGGCTGCGCCAAAATGTTGTATTATTTTTCGGAGGATTGATTGTTCAATGTCGGTTTTTGTTTTCGCTGAGGCAATTGAATGCCTGGTTCGTGTTGAAGCGGGATCTCGTTGTTGTGGTCCTGTGTCCCGGTGAGGTTGCAAACACTAGAAATTGTCCTTAAGATGATTTCAAAGCAAACACTTCATTTAAAAATTTCACTAAGTTAATTTATTGATTCTAACTAGCGCCACTTAAAGCGCTTTCAGCAAGTTTGTCCTCGCTTCGTTAATAAATTTACAAGACACCGTTCCTTAATTGAACGGTTTATTTTATAGTTAATTTCTGATCGTTGAAAAGAGCTTTAGTGTCATGAAACGAGCTTTTCACCTCGTTTCATACCTGAGCTCGTTTCAACCTTCGGGAGACGTTGTGAGCTTGCATTGCTAAACACCAATCGGTTCGATCACGTACGCGACTTCCGATTCCCAAGCTTTTGCCAGACACATTCCGTTCAGGTGTCCATAGCCAAAGCATGTTGTTGGTGTATTTAGTGTATTAAGTTGTTTTGACTAAAATTTAAATCACACGATTGACGATGTTGGATACATTCCATTTTGGTATCCCACGGTTTGGCTTTAGCTGAAACTCGATCAATCGATGTGCAAGCAAAAGAATGTTCTGTATTTAATTAGGGTGTATGTATAAAAATATTTAGTAGTCCCTTTTTGAATGAATTATGAAATAAGTGCTTAGCAAACTCACAACACAACCAAAATATTCACACAACACAATTTGCTCATTTCTTTTCAAAGTGGCTATCAAAGCCCGAAGTGGTCCGGGTGTGGGCTTTTTTAAGCTTTTTTAGTGGTAAGGAAAGAACCAAGAGGCTCTTTAAAGATATCGTAGGAAAAAAGTTATTTTAATTAAGTGTGGGTGTTGATGAGACACAACACTTTGCAAAAAATCTCGGTATTGAGTTTCCAGACAAGTAGACCGAGCAGCACATGACGGGCATGGATTAGTACAAAAAAATCATGCTTAGCAAAAGAGCAATGTCAACAAGGGCCAGAGATTACGTCACCTAGCTACCTTACCCTGCAAAACAATTGATCTGTCATCAGCCGAAGATAATCAAGTCTGGTTTCGGGGCAACAGGTCTGATGCCATTCGATCCAAACGTTTTCAGTGACGCTGATTTTGTTAAAGCCTTAGAGCAGAATTTGTTAAATTTTTGTGATTCAATGTCTCCGAAATAATTTAATTTTGCATTCTTCTTCATTTGATTGCTTTTAATTTCATATTTTCCCATTTTTAGCCGATTTTCTAAGGGTGCCCACAACCGGACCTAAAATTTTTTTTTGGCAAAAATGATCGCTTCAATATTTTTATACCCTACACCCAGGGGGTATATTCACTTTGTCCTTCCGTTTGTAACGCAGAGAAGGAGGCGTGGCAGGTATAGAAAAGTATATATATTCTTGATCAGCGTCACCTCCTGAGTCGATATAGCCATGTCCGTCTGTCTGGCTGGGTGGCTGGCTGGCTGGCTGGCTGTGTGTTGAAATACACTTTTTGGGAAAACTAAGCAAGATAATTCAATGAAATTTAGTACACTGCCTCTATCGTCAAAGATAGTTCAGAGGATTGAAAATGAGCGAAATCGGTCAACGGACACGCCTACCGCCCATACGGAAAATATATTCAAAATGCAATTTTAGGAGTATTTTTCACGACAATGCAACCAAAATACTTATAAATACTACAAATTGTAAGCGCAAGCTCTGAGAAAAAACTGAACGAATTCGAACAAGAGGGCGTGGCACCTCCCATATAAGCAAAAGCTTCAAAACGCTATACTGAAAGCGTTTTTTGAGATATTCGAACCAAATTCGACTCAGACACTAAGAATCATGAATAAAAGCTCTCAACAAAAATTGGGTGAAATCGGACAAGGAAGCGTGGCACCTCCCATATAAGCAAAAGTTTCAAAATGCTATACTGAAAGAGTTTTTTGAGATAATCCAACTAAATTTCACTCAAATACTGAAGACTATAAAAGCACGCTCTAAACAAAAACTAAAAGGACTCAGACAAGAGGGCGTGGCACCTCCTATATAAGCAAAAGCTTCAAAACGCTATACTAAAAACGTTTTTTGAGATAATCCAACCAAATTTCACTCAGACACTAAAAACTATAAATGCAAGCTCTGAACAAAAACTGGGTGAACTCAGACAAGAGGGCGCGGCACCTCCCATATAAGCAAAAGCTTCAAAATTGAGCTGCAAGCAACCGGACGGGTCCACGGGTTGCGGATAGTGGAATGTACTTCTAAAATAGATGTTAGCCGTGAATAAGGCTTACCAAATAAGCGGTCCCGGACAGGCAGTGATGAAATGACTATGGAATTGGCAATTCCCCAAACAACTTTCCTGAATCATAACCAATTTGTTCTTATACTCTCCTAGGAGTTACGAGAGAATAAAACAATTTATTGAAATAAATACTTGTAATTACAAAAATATCGCATGGTATTTATCAACTAAGTTTTTAATAATATACTTGAAATGTAGTGTAGGGTATTTAATTTTTGGCCAGGCCAAAAATATAATTTTTGATATAATTTTTTCAACTGACGAAATCAATTTACCTTCTTCCGCAATAGTTAGTTAAGGTCTTTAGCTTTCCATTGACACTTATATGTCTGCACAATATACATTTAGTCAAAAGTTATGAGTAGAAAACAAAACGGTGCCCACACCCGGTACCCTTCCCTTATATAATGAAAAATGGAAAAATAAATACTTAAAATCTTATACAATCAGAATCGGTTTCCAACTTAAGTAAATCTAGGCGAAAATAAAATAATCCCCCACCCAGTATGTCTTCTTGAATCGATAAGTAATCCGATTTTAAATAATGCAATCTTATCGGTGAGCATATGATATGATAAACTGACATAATATAAATTTAAATAATAAATATTTCGATATTTAAAGCTGAAGAATTTCTGCTTTAAGTTTAGTTGATATTCGTAGCTAAACAATTGGGAACTTTTAACTTGGGCAGCACGTCGAGAATGAAAGGTTTGGATTTTCGTAATCATGTAGCATAGTTATATCACTAGATATCTATTCATATTATTATCCGAAATTTTGGAACTTTTCAGATTTATATATGATATCACCACTTGCGACAATTATTTTTGTAACGCTATTGTCATTCAGTGCGCAAAAGGAATATCTAAACGCTGAAACTGATGTTTGTCGCTTATTTAAGGATGATACCATATTGCGCAAGCCGGGCACATGTTCCGATTCTATCAAATGCGTAAATCATAAAAGTGTTGATTTAGCCACATGTGGTTATATGTACATTTACAATAAAAATACTGGAAAATGTGCAGGGAGCGACTACGATAAATACTGTAAGTCACCGTGCGTAAAAAAATCACCAACATATGAGGTAGATCCGAAAAATTGCAAGAATTGGTATGAATGCGTTGGTACAAAAGTAGTTGATATAGGTAGTTGCAACGACGGCTTTGTCTTCGATCAGGAATCACAACTTTGTGTTTATCCTTCGCAAAGTACATGTGAGGCAACATATGAGATCTGTGACATTGCAAGCAATATGGGCGACACTCCTTTTATGGATGAAGATAATTGTCATAAATATTTCACATGTGCCGAAAAAAATAAATTAAATGTCCAAATTCAAAATACATGCGATCCGGGTACTTATTATGATGTAGACCTTGGTGAGTGCAAGCCCAAAGAACAGGTCCAATGCAATAAACATCCATATCCAGATGGAGCTTGTGATGGAATGCCTAATAGATTTATTAACGATGACGTCACATGTCGTGGTTATTTCTATTGTAGTCAAGATGCAACGCCACAATGGAACCACTGTTCAGAACTTTATTTTTTCAATGAAGAAAAGCAAGCTTGTATGGACAAGGCTTTGGTGAAATGTGACAAAGATCGCTGCGATGGAATTATTGAAGGCAAGATAATAAGCGGAAGGCCTGGTTGTCAACATTATTTGATATGTGAGAACAATAAGACGGTAGAAGAAGTACAGTGTCCACAGGGAAATTATTATGATCCATATATTAATACATGTACTAAACAAATTCAATCATATATAGCTTGTAAATCTTAAAAAAATTAAAGAAAAATGGTATTTGCGATTAATGTAGTAATTGAAATATTTGCTTCTACATGGGATCTGTCATTGGAAATTCGAACAACATCCCATTTTAGAGGGATGCTTATGTGATTCTTATTGATCTGGAAAGGGACAGAGTAGGTTTTCATTTCTAATTAAAGCCAGAGCTGAGAACGTGGTAGTCAACTTTAGAGGAATTGATTTCTAATGTACTAATTTCTAGTTTCTTATTTGAGAATTTTGGCTTCAATTACAAGGCAAATCAAATTTGTATTGGTTAGATCATTTGTGTGTTCAATATGAGGTAGAGTAGAACGGGGTAATGTCGTGCAGGGAGTAATGTCGTGCAGGGAGTAATGTCGTGCAGGGAGTAATGTCGTGCACTGGCTGTTTTAGCCCAAAGAATTGAATGATTTACCAACTGTTTGTAAGGTAAGGACCTGCTGACCTACTGAGCTTATGCATATAATACTAGCAATTTTCACAAGTTCGTCTCTACAGAGTAACCATTTTTTCAAAACGCACGCTTTCGGGACGATAAAAGTGTTTTTTCCTCGGGTCAGAAAAATAATTTTCCTTGCGCGAAAATATACCAGGTAAGTGTTTTCTGAAACGAAATATCCTGCCAAAGAAAAGAAGTATTTGGTTTTCGAAAAAAATTTTGGGCTTCACCGAGTTATCGAAGTTGACCTTTAAAGCGACCATTGGGGTAATGTCGTGCACATTCACTTACACAAACACAATTTCTCGCTACACAAATGTTGTTACCCATGAATATAACCAATGAAATTATCTTTCGATCGGATGCTTACTCGTTGCATTCGCTTAAGATGCACGGCTTTACGAGCATGTCAAAGTTGAGTGCACAACATTGCCCCGTTCTACTCTAGTATTCGTAGCATTTAGCCATTTGAAATCTTTCCATGTAGCCCAAAATTAGAAATCGCCATATGTTTTTGGATTAAAAAAACTTGTAAGGGTGTAACCTGGCCAAAAACTAAATATTCTACACTGCAGTATTTTGAAAATTTTGCTTAGATAGTGTTGCCACGCTTTCATATTCGAATTAGTTTAGTTTTTTCTCAGAGCTTGCGTTGACTATTCAAAGTAATTTTGGGCAATTTGGTTGCATTACCTCCAAAAACGCTTGCATTATAACACTTTGCAAAAGTTTCTTGCACGGAAAGTGCCACGCCTAATTGTCTGATTTCACCTAATTGTTGCTCAGAGCTTTCACTAACAATTCTTAGTAGGTGTGCGAAATTTTGTCAAAATACCTTAAATAAGACTTGCATTACAGCATTTTGAAAATTTTGAGTGTATGGGCTCTTGTCCGAATCAACCAAGTTTTTGATTTGTGTTTGAAATTAATATCCTTAAGATTTCAGTAAAAATTGGTTGGATTATCTCGAAAAACGCTTTTACTTACATGGGAGGCATCACGCCCTCTGGCCCAAGTTTACCTAGTTTTTGTCTAGAGCTTGCACTTACTACCATTAGTATTTGTATCTATTTTGCATTTTGGATAGCTAACTTTTACAACGAAACCAGTGTACCATATATCATAATAATCTTGCTTAGTTTTCCCGTGAAAAGTATTTCCACAGACGGATAGCCTGCCAGCTAGATAGACGGACATGGCAATATCGACTCAGGAGGTGACGCTGATAAAGAATATGTATTCTTTTCTATACTTGCCACACCTCTTTCAATGCGTTACAAACGGAAGGACAAAGTGAATATACGCAAAGTGTAGGGCATAATAATATTTGATATTCTAGATACACAGTATTGCTAGCATCTAGCTATTAAATATATATAGCCCAAAAATTGTCCGCCATTTTGTATCCTCTTTTTAGTTATTGATAAATTTTATTCCGAATTTGGAATCAGCGGGCTCAAAAACCCTCCCAAGCCACAAATTTTTAGTGATACAATTGATTTTTTGAGAAAATTGTTCGTCGTTTTGGATCCAGCATTATGTTTTAAAAAAATTTGATCTTGAATTTGGAATCAGCGGGCTCAAGGATCCCCTTGGCACAATTTTGCCAGCATATAATAATTTTTTTTTAGAAAATTGTACGCCATTTCAGATCCACCATTATGTTTCTATTTTTTGAGAGAATTTTCCAGAATTTTGGATCCGCCACTTTGGTCTCAAAAAACTTTATCTTAAATATGAAATCAGCGAGCTCAAAGTTCTCTCTAGCCGCAATTTTTTTTTGATGAAATCATTTTTTGAGAAATTCTCCGCTATTTTTTATCCGCCATTTTGTTTTCGATATATTTGTTTCTGAATTTGGAATCAGTGACCTTTAAAACCCCCGTAGACAACAATATTTTGTTAAAATTTTAGTTTTTATTAAAAATAAGTTGGAAAGCCTTATGACAGCCTAGAATCGCATTCAAGACTACTACTGTGTAGGCATTTCATTTCTATGAAAACACCTACAGAAGACCTCCTTCCCCTTAGTCTTTTGGTGCACTTAGCCCGAATATGACACTGAAAAATGGGCTTTAAATTTGTACTTGGTCTTGGAACTGAACTTGTTCAAAATGCATTCAATATTTGTCATATTTTAATGAGTATTTGATACTCTGCAACCAAATGTATACGACGATAAGAAAATATTTGAATCACCCTATAATCCCCAAACATTAGTCTATTGATTATGTTAATTTAAAAGGAACTAAGACGTTTACGAGTTTTTATTACAGAAATTGGTAGATGGGTCCGAAATCGCCCGAAATATGGCTACTCGAACATGGAAATCTTGCTTATGCGGTCGGTAAACCTTTTTTTTATTCAAAACCAAGGCGTCTTACAAGAAAAGTGTGTAAGGCAAAAAATTAGAATCATTCAAGAAATTCGTATGATTTTTTCCAGAATTTTTGGAATTTATAATTTTTAAAAAATTGTTCAAAAAAAAAAAAAAAAAAAGTTTTTCGTGAGACGCCTTTGTTATGAGTAAAAACCGTTTTTCCGAGCGCAGAAGCAAAATTTCCATGTTCGAGTGATATTTCGGTAAATTTTTAACCCAAGAAATAATAGAGCATTCTCCTTACCTTTTTACCTATCTCTGACCCAAAAAAAGTCATACGCAAAAAACTAAAAAAGCACATGAATTCGAAAGCAATATCTTTTTTAAATTTTTTAAACAAGCTTTCTCGATGGCAAATTTTATTCTCTATAAAAATAATTCTAGAAAAAATACCGAAATTTTACCCCCCCCCCCCCCTCCGATTTCTACCACCTAATTTAATAGCACTCTGCGGTGTTTTCTTCATAAAGAGCGTTGCAATTTAACATCTTATAAGAATTTAAGAAGAATCTAAATTTTTGTGTTTATTTTGGTATGCTGGAACCGTATATGACGGTAAAAAAACACATTTCAGCTATTCATGTAGCCCCTTACATCCCCTTAAAATCCCCTTTAGTGATTGGAATTCTTTTGCCTTTAAACATTCAAAAAGTAAGTGCATTGTTATGTTTTTTGGTGTTATACAATCGAATATGACGGTTAAAAAAAGACTTCAAACACTCAGTCATTCCCTAGAATCCCCTTTTAACCCCTCATGGAAGTAGAAATTTCACTAGATTGGTTCATGATTTCATACAAAATTTTGAAATGAAAATTTCATTAAAAAAAAAAAATAAATTCCTTCATTAAAAATCGCATTTATGTTTGTGATTAAACTTTTTCAAACAAATATGTCTACTTGTAGGAAATTTTTTCTAAGTATTTATTGCGAATACACATACCATAGTTTTGCTGATAATTTTCTTTTTTTTCTAAATTTTTATTATCTATTGTGTACTTTTTTGCAGGAATTTTAATTTAGATTAGAACAGTCAAAAAATTGTTCTATGAAACATGAAAATCGTATAAATAGTTTTGCGATTTCAGTAACTAAACCACAGTAAATTGGTATTCGCTGAAAGGTTCATTTAAAATCTCAATATGAAGGCTGGTAAGTTGAGGAATTGCCAAAATTCGGTAATTTGAAGTTTTTCTTCTAACTGCATTTTATTATTTTTTTTTTTCCGTCATAGTTCTATTATTCGCACTGTTAGCTATGGCTTTCGCCTTTACCATTGCTGCTCCAGTTGCTGATTGCGACGCGGAAGGCGTACCAGTTTGTACCGCTGATGCTGTAGCGGGAACTACATATCGTGACAATTGGGATCCCGTACATTATTGGGTTTGTGATGGTGCCACTCCAGTTCAAAAGGCTTGTACTGTCAATTATCTCTACGATGCCTCACTCAATAAATGTGTTGCCGATGAGGAATGGACCTGGACTCCAATATGTGCTTGAGCAACAATTGTGGTACAACATTAATGGTTGACAAAATTTGATGAACAGTGTATAAAAATAAAATCAGCAAAAATCGTAACAATTCGTAATTATTCATAAGAAAAAAAAAATTTCTTCCAAGGCTTTCTTGACAGTTCAGTCTATTGATTTAGACGTAAAAAACATGCTAAAAAGGAAGTGAAACGTTCACGGGTTTTTATTACAGAAATCAGACAATTGGTCATTTAAAATGAAAAAACCGCGGAGTGCTATATAATTAGAGGGTGGAAATCGGAGAGGGGGAAGGAAATGCAACCTATACAGTTTTTTAAAAAAATCTAGCGAACGAAGCGAAATTTCGTTATTTTTTTAAAATACTTTTTGTAGAGAATTTGCCAACGAAATAGCACATTCAAAACATTTTAAAATAAGGTTGATACCAAAAATTTTGAAACAAAAAAAAAAAAAAAAATACTAATTCTTGTAGATAAAGACTTTGGCCATAAAAAACAACAGATAAAATTTCCTTTAAAATGGTTTATTTAAAAATTTTTTAGGTAAAAAATTTACTGAAATATGGCCAATGGAACGTGGAAATTTTCTTTATGCGGTCGGAAAAACGCTTTTTACTCAAAACCAAGGATTCTTACGAAAAAAGTGTATAAGTCAAAAAAAATCCTTAGACACATCCAAGAAATACCTGAAAGTATTTTTCAGAATTTTTTGGGAACTGCTTTTATTTATTAATTTTTTTTACAAATTCTGATAATTATAAAACGTCCCAAAAATAATGAAAAAATCGTCTGTATTCCTTGAACGATTTCAAGCATTTTTTTTCGTAAGACGTCTTGGTTTTGAATAAAATCCGTTTTTCTGAACGCATAAACAAAATTTCTATGTTTGAGTGGTCATATTGCTGTAAATTTTTGACGAAAAAAATTTCTAAAGGAACCACTTTTAAGGAAACTTTGACTATTTTACATGAAGCAATGACCAAATAAAGTTAAAGGCAAAAGAGTAAAGAAACACAAGAATTCGTTTTTTTTTTTTTTGTTTCCAAAATTTTTGATATAAAAATTTATTTTAAATTTTTTGAATAAGCTATTTCGATGGCCAATTTAATTCTCTACAAAAAGTATTCCAAAATATGTATCGAAATTTTGTTTCGTTCGCTAGATATTTTGAAAAAACTGTAAAGGGTGCGTTTTCCCTCCCTTTCCCCGATTTCCACTCTCTTATTTAATACCACCCCGCGGTTTTTTCATCTTTAATGACCAATTGACCGATTTCTGCAATAAAAACCCGTGAACGTCTTACTTCCATTTAAAATTACCTGATCAATAGACCAGTTGTTCTATTTGGACAACTTTCCTTGAGAAATGCAGACTCAGTTTTTGGGAGTTTTTTTAAACTACATAATAATATCGTCAAAATGAAAAAGTGAAAAGTCGAAAATCATTGAGGAGTATCGGAAACAAAGACAAAATATTAAATAGTACACAGGGGAAACAAATAGTACTTCTAATAAATTTTACCAGAACTTCAAATCAAAATAGTGACCACTCCACACTAAAGTAAATTTTACCTTACTGTTTTAGTCATTCTAGTAATTTTTTTAAAAAAATTTAAGTGATATTCAACTAACTGTAAAGTTCAAACCCACCAAAAAAAATAGTGAACCATACAAGAACTGTAAAGTTCAAGCAAAAAAAAAACTAACTGACCGCACTAGGATTCGAACCGTGGTCCGTCCGTGTGATAGATAGAAACATATCCTCTGCACTACTGGCCCATATCAAGAAGAGGTATACAATTTTCTCCAAATAGATACAGAAGAACGTAGCTGAAATCGTGAAGTATTGAAAATGATCAAAAAAAAATTAAAGGTATATAATCAAATAGGATGAAAAATATGGAAACACATTAAAAATAGTTGAATTTTATTGCTTGCACGTTTTTAAAATTATACAAAAACATTAAAGCTATCGAAAAAAGACTTTAGGTTTCGAAGAAACATTGAAAAGATTTTAAATATTAGAAAACATCAAAAAATTCAAAGGGTATATACTATCAAATATTTTCGAAAAATATCATATAACATGGAAAAACATTAATTGGTGTCAAAAAGTCAAAAATTATCAGAAAAAGTAAAAGTTTTTGAAATAGCAAGATGATCAGGAATAGAATGTTTTTAAATATATTAAAAAAAAAAAGTGGAAATATTCAAAATTACACAAATTATTGAAAAAAGACTACCGTATCAAAGAAAAATCATACCAAACCTTATATAATTTGAAGACGAAACTCACCTGAAATGAAAGAAAGAAAAATTTATTTAAAAATGCGACAAATAAATACAGTGTAACAGAAAAGTATTTTGCATACTTAAAATATTCAAAATTTGAAAGCGCACTCAACGGGTTCTTTCTAATAAAAGTTATTTTTTTTTTTATAAACTTCGAGTCAAAGTCGATAAAAAAACTAGTAAGGGTGGAACTTTTGGCCTGGCCAAAAAATAAATACCCTATACTGCAGTATTTTGAAAATTTTGCTTGTAAGGGAGGTGCCACGCCCTCTTGTCCGAGTTCACCCAGTTTTTGTTCAGAGCTTGCATTTATAATTTTTAGTGTCTGAGTGAAATTTGTTTGGATTATCTCAAAAAACGTTTTCAGTATAGCGTTTTGAAGCTTTTGCTTTATAGGAGGTGACACGCCCTCTTGTCCGATTTCGTCTAGTTTTAGCTTAGAGCGTGCATTTATAACCAGTCATTAGCATTTGAGTGAAATTTGGTTGGACTATCTCAAAAAACACTATCAGTATAGCATTTTGAAATGTTTGCTTATATGGGAGATACCACGCCCTCGTGTCCGATTTCACCCAATTTTCGTTGAGAGCTTTCATTTATAATTCTTAATGTCTGAGTCAAATTTGGTTTGAATATCTCAAAAAACGCTTTCAGTATAGCGCTTTGAAGCTTTTGCTTGTATGGGAGGTGACTCGCCCTCTTGTCCGAGTTTGCTCAGTTTTTCCTTAAAGCTTGCGCTTACAATTCTTAGTATCTATGAGTATTTTGGTTGCATTGTCGTGAAAAATACTCATGAAATTGCATTTTGAATTTATTTTTTGTATGGGCGGTAGGCGTGTCCGTTGACCGATTTTGCTCATTTTTAATCCTCCGAGCTATCTTCGACGACGGAGGCAGTGTAACAAATTTCATTGAATTATCGTGCTCAGTTTTACCAAAAGGTGTATTTCAACAAACAGCCAGCCAGCCAGACAGACGGACATGGCTATATCGACTCAGGAGGTGACGCTGATCAAGAATATATATACTTTTCTATATCTGCCACGCCTCCTTCTCTGCGTTACAAACGGAAGGACAAAGTGAATATACCCTGGGTGTAGGGTATAAATATTGAAAAATAGGATGAAAAGTTATATATCCAAGCAATTGATGAAAAAATTTACGTTATAACGTGTTGTTAAAAGCATAGCTTTAATAGTAGGTTAAAGTTCACGACTCTACAATTTTCTAAACGTCATATATCGCTGGTATGTATCCATCCAAAATTAACTGCCCTTTATACATCTACCACAAATTGAAGCATAAAATGGCTAGTAGAGCAGAACTACTATTCCGAATTCGATTTTTGTTTAAATTTTGCTATTTATTGTAAAAATCTCGAAAAAAACAAAACGAAATTGCACCTAAGATTTCAAACTTACAACAACAAAAATCTTGGGTGTGCAATTTTCAGCAGCGTTGCATGGGCTAATTATTTAATTGCTAGCAATTAGACCATTCGTGCTGCTGCTGGCTGCAATGCAATTCTTCATTTAAATGTTGACCACGTCGATTTATCACAGTACCGTGGAACAAAGTCGATTTTAATAATAAAAAAAATTTGCTTAAACTTTATTTTAAGGGTATTTGATTGATTTTTAAAAGACCCAGGTAAAATCTTGGAGACAAACAAATCTTTGATAACTGGTCAGCACAATTTGAATGAAAACTAGATTTTTCAATCACTAAAGTTGGGCACGCGAGATTACTTCTCCATACTATCCCGTTTGACATAAATACAAAATTAAAATTAACAACAAAATCAAATCCCCTAGTGTTATATACCTTACGATTGATAAGGTTTCATATACTGCGTGCATATGCGAGTTTTGATTACATTTTAGTCAAGTAAAAGTTTTGACTATTAAAAAGCAGATTATGGGGGCTTGGGACCTCCTACATAGTTATGAATTATGGGCCTGCACAAAACATATTATTTTTACTCGCACATGTTACACTGAACTGATGTATTTGATCCAAAAAATTCAAGGTTTTAATTATAACTGTACAATGATTTTTTTTGATATTGAAGCACTGCCTTGTTTTATCAGTGCAAAAAAAAAAACCTGAACAAATACTTCAGTGTACTGCTTGTTATACAAACAAATACTTCAGGTCAGTGTCAAATGTGCGAGTAGAAAAAGTATATTAAAATTTATGAAACGGTAGCACTTGCAAGTTTCAACGCATTTCAAATTTTTGTCTCAAAAGTAGCATTTCGTTATGTACACTTCACGAACTGAAGCAAATCAAAGAAGATAGATCTATGCAGCGTTCGTTTCTCCTTCCTTCAGATCCAAGTACTGTCAAAGCAGTTGAACGCGACACTGAACTGAAGTATTTGGTATTTGAAAATGTCCTAAAATTCCGACAAGACGTCTTGTGCAGACGACTAATATGAATTTGAACTTGTTTTTTTTTTCTATCACATCGGTTCTTGCAGTATAAAAGAAAAATGGAAAAACATGTGAGCATATCCCAAAGTAAGTTATTGCCTTTATGACCAATATTTCTAAAGATTTCACCACTGTGCATCAATACCATGTAGTAGTTGCTCTAGTAAAAAGTCATGTAGTTCTTTTTTGGATTATTTTTTTCTTCTTAGATTTCATTCAATGCATACGAATGCTTTTCTAAAACATTTGCTAACGAGTTTATTTAGTATTATTTTTTTTTTTTGTAGATGCGCTAATATTATGGTCTCTAATGTAATATTTCTATTGGCATACCTTGCTAACTTGTCTTAATATAGTTCTTTTGGCCAATGTTTTTTTTGCCTTTTTTTGGCATTAAGGTAGCATTCTGACTAATTACTTGATTTTCTTACTCATTTGGCTTTTATACCATATTTGATTCTAATGGGTACGTTGAGTCGATTTTTACTATATGTGCTGTCATTCCCATGCTTAGCGTAATCAGAAATTGAATTGAACATCTTGGATTACGGTTAAATTTAGAACATGATATTTTTGTGATTTTAATATGGACTCTGTAGGAGTGGAAATTGTAAAAAAATCAGAAAATTGTTTGTAGCTCGAAAATTTCTTAAGCAATTTTCTTGTTCTGATCTGTTGCGGAAAGATAGTTAATTGGATAAGTAACAGAAAGTAAGAGAAGAGAAAAGTACTTTAAGTACATACTTACAATATATATGTACTTAAAATTTGTACTGCTAGCTTTTTATACGTTCCGAAAGATGACCTATAATGTCAAAGTCATTGTACAATATTAGATTTATATACGTTAAAAATTCGAAGATTTTGGAAAGCAATAGAGGAGACCTTGACTAAAAAAATTTTTAAAGGAATGTGGTCTAAAATGTACCTATCTCTGAGGTGTTATGAAAAAAAAAACTAGTAAGGGTGTAACTTTTGGCCTGGCCAAAAAATAAATACCCTGCAGTGTTTTGAAAATTTTGCTTGTAAGCGAGGTGCCACGCCTCCTGGTCCGATTTCACCCAATTTTTGTTGAGAGCTTTCATTTAGAGTTTTTAGTGTCCGAGTTAAATTTGGTTCGAATATCTCGAAAATCGCTTTCAGTATAGCGTTTTGAAGCTTTTGCTTATGTGAGAGGAGACACGCCCTCTTGTCCGAGTTCACCCAGTTTTTGTTCAGAGCTCGCATTTATAATATTTAGTGGGTGAGTGAAATTTGGTTGGATTATCTCGAAAAACTCTTTCAGTATAGCATTTTGAATCTTTTGCTTATATGGGAGGTGCCACGCCTCCTTGTCCGATTTCACCCAATTTTTGTTGAGAGCTTTCATTTATAATTCTTAATGTCTGAGTCAAATTTGGTTTGAATATCTCAAAAATCGCTTTCAGTATAGCGTTTTGAAGCTTTTGCTTATATGGGAGGTACCACGCCCCCTTGTCTGAATACGCTCAGTTTTTTCTCAGAGCTTGCGCTTACAATATGTAGTATTTATGTGTATTTTGCTTGCATTGTCGTGCAAAATACTCCTAAAATTGCATTTTGAATTTATTTTTTGTATGGGCGGTAGGCGTTTCCGTTAACCGATTTTGCTCATTTGCAATCCCCCTTGCTAACTTTGATGATTACGGAGGAGGGGTACCAAATTTCATTGAATTATCTTGCTTAGTTTTCCCAAAAAGTGTATTTCCACACACACCCAGCCGTTACCCAGCCAGCCAGCCACCCAGCCAGCCAGTCACCCAGCCAGACAGACGGACATGGCTATATCGATTCAGGAGGTGACGCTGATCAAGAATATATATACTTTTCCATATCTGCCACGCCTCCTTCTCTGCGTTACAAACGGAAGGACAAAGTGAATGTACCCTGGGTTTAGGGTATAAAAACCATTTTCTGGCTTGTCTTACAAAAAACCGAATTTCTTGTTTCAGCCTAGCATTTTAGAGACACCTTTCTATGAAAATATTTCAGATAGTTCTAAAACGTTGCTAACAGTGGATTTCGTTAATAGGGTTCAAAAGGATTTTGCAAAGTGCTGGGCCTATCTAGAGCGAAGAAGGTCCTATTAACATACCTTTTTATGCATATATATATATTTTTTTTTTAATCCTCGTTAAGTTTCCTTTAATTCGGTAGTTAATTTTTCATACCAATTTTCGGTTTCATTTCAGAAATACCTAAATACTTTTGAAGAAAATTTGGGAGCGGTATAATCTTGTCTGAATAATCACTGAAGCATCATGACGTTTTTAATAGTAGGTACATTAATAAAGTATTTTTCCTGATCTCAAATCGAATTAAAGGCAATTTCATGAGGATTTTAGAAAAAATAAAAAAAGTACATTTATACGAGGGGCACTATTTATGTTTCGGGAACTGGCAACACTAATGTCAATAGCTAAAATCTGGCAACGCCATAATAAAGTTTGACATTTTTTAACATAAACGTACTCACAACGTTCTAATGTACAAGTGCTATTTGCTTTGTTTGCAGTGAGTAAAGAAAATCAATTTGGCCAAGCAATTTTTGAGCGATTGATAAATTATGGGGTTTCCAATGAGAACAAACGTTTTGACAACTATCTAAGTGTTCATGCAAAATCGAATGTATTGAAGTGGAACTAATGTGCAGGGATGCTTATATCTCACAATATGTCACATGACGATCTTGCATTAATAGTTCATGCACTGTATCGATGTTTTGTGGCACAACAACCGATTTTGGACGACCTTCACGGAATTCGTCGGCGACCAAACTGCGACCACGATTGAATCCACTATACCATACTGTGGTTTTTGATGGTGCTTTATCGCTGTACAAAGAACTGAGTTCATCGACACATTCTTGTTGAGATAGTCTACGTCGAAAGTTGTGAAAAATAATCCAACGAAAACCTTCTTTTGAAATTTCCAATTTTTGGCCAAATTGATTTCCTTAACTTACTGGAAACAAATTTTTTTTTGTTATTTAAAGTTTTTAATTTAATTATTGTAATATTTTTCGACTTTTTCAAGTTTTTAGATATAGAAAATATTTTCTAACATAGCATCCTCAGTATTATCAAAAACACATATGGTAAAATAAAATAACTTTGCTGCATACTCGAGATGAGCTCAATAGAATGTGGAAGCTTCCCTTCCGGCTATTTCTGACATAATATTCGAAGCCTATAAGAAAAACAAAACTCAATCAGATTTCGGAAATTGTTGCTGATCCAGGTGGTTATCTTTTTTGTTCAAAATATCCAAGTTATATATTTTTGAAAAATGCAAAAACTGGATTTTGTTTTTGAGAAGAAAGGAACCTACTTTTCCTGTCAAGCATCATATATGTATATTATCGCTGTGGCATTTTGCTTTCTGTTTTAGGTCATTATGAAGAGCAAAGTAAGTCGCTCAAAACGAAATGGAAAATTTTACCAAGGACTCTAACTTGGGATATGCACTCTCAATTGATATTTAAAACTTGTTTTAAGACATAATATTTCTCACGTATGGTATAGCTAGAAATCCTTCAAACTGAGGCGAAAATAACAAAAAACACAATTAAGTACAGCATTCCACAGTTATATGGTTATTATTATTTCGTATCACATGTAATAAAGATTTAACTTTTTAGGCGGCGGCGGCAACCATGCTTGGTGGATCGCAAGGTTGTACCCAACTCCATTTTTGCCATTCAATACACTCAAAGTCAGCTGATAGATAACCAGTACCATTGCAGCTTACGGCAGCAGCGGGCTGATTAGTTGCAGAATCGCATACCCAATAGGCTGTAGGATCCCAGTTATTACGGAAAAGTTTAGTTTGTGCATTTTCAGCGGTACACAATGGCTGGCCATCAGTTTCACTCCATTCGCAAGAAGCTGAAATTACAGCCAACATGCAGGCGAATATAGCAAGGACAAAGGCTGTAATGAAAAGAAAGAATTTTTGATTTTGTCTCTAAAAAGAAATATCCTTTTTCGAAGGAGTGCAGACACTTACTAGCTTTCATTTTTGCAATGTTCTTCTAACTATGATTGTGATACTTGGAATGGTTATTTACCAGTAGTTTTATGCCAATTTATAGTATACCTCAGTGAAGTTATTTTTGATTTTTTCCAACCCCCCGCCTCACACAAGGGGACTTTTGCAAATAAAAACATGTAATACTTAAAATTTTTCTCTTTTAATTGGAATTTTTCATATTTTTTCTCCAAAAAAAAGTGTGTTATAGTTTTGATAAGAACGCATTTCCTCTGTAGTAGTACGGTTTTCGCTTATCAGCATCCCAAAGAATTGACACAAGTATTAAATTGATTTTAAATTTCATTGAATTCTTATCAGGGCTTTAACTCATATTTTTTTGTTTGCGAAAATTTAACGTTTCCACTTTTATGTTTTGTTGGCAGTAACTGCATGTCTCAACAATGAAAACATCTTATCACTTATCACATTTCAAATTTGATGACAAACTTTAATTGAAAAGTCAGAAAGCTTATGCGCTTTCATAGAAATGAACTCCACACATGATATTGAAGGGCCTTAAGTCATTAAGGCGCTTCTATATTGTCCATGGTATTTCTATAAATTCCAAATGATTGTCGTTTGATAAGTAATTATTATTTTGGACTTTGAGTATTTTGCTTTTCGATTTGTTGGGTAAAGGAAGCGCTTAAACCAGAGGCGTGGAAAGCATTTTTTTCTCGGGAGACCGAAAAGCCACTTTTCACATTTTAAAAGCTAATTAGAAAATTTCGTGGGGCAAGACAACTCTGCGCACCCCTCCCCCATAAAAACGCCGCTGGTGCGTACCCTTGCAGAGTAAGATAAAAATATTAGGTTCTCTACAATGCGAATGTTGGTTTCAAGTTAATTTATCAACCAAAAATACGAAGCCAGAATCCATCTATGTATATATACTAGAGTGGTCCAAATTTTGTATGGAAAAACCACAAGTGTTAAAAAGTCAAGGTGCGCGCGACTTTTCTGAATCCTTGGATTCTGCTGATTACAAAAAGTGCTTTGGAACCAAAAAAAAAAATTGCGTTTAGATATTCCGCAACGAGCTTGAAGGTACTTTTTTAGGAATTTTTGAGTTTTTGAGTAGAGTAGAACGGGGCAATGTCGTGCACTCAACTTTGACATGCTCGTAAAGCCGTACATCTCAAGCGAATACGACGAGTAAGCATCCGATCGAAAGATAATTTCGTTGGCTACATCCATGTGTAACAACATTTGTGTAGCGAGAAATTGTGTTTGTGTAAGTGAAGAAAAAAAAAATGTGCACGACATTACCCCCCTCAAAATTTGTGGGGTTATGTCGTGCATTGTTTTCCGAGTATAGTAAAGGTACCAAAATGTGTGAGAAATGATAGGTAGTGGTTCTATTAGAGGAGATTTAGCATTATCATGTATTTATTCATTATTATACAAGTGTGAAGTACATAATATGTTGTGTAGAGTAGAACGGGGCAATGTCGTGCACTCAACTTTGACATGCTCCTAAAGCCGTACATCTTAAGCGAATGCAACGGGTAAGCATCCGATCGAAAGATAATTTCATTGGTTACATCCATGTGTAACAACATTTGTGTAGCGAGAAATTGTGTTTGTATAAGTGAATATGAACGACATTACCCCAATGGTTGTTTTAAAGGTCAACTTCGATAACTCGGTGAAGCCCAACATTTTTGTGGAAATCAAATACTCCTTTTCTTTGGCAGGATATTTCGTTTCAGAAAACACTTACCTGGTATATTTTCCCGCAAGGAAAATTATTTTTCTGACCCGATGAAAAAACACTTTTATCGTCCCGAAAGCGTACTTTTTGAAAAAAAAAAGGTTACTCTGTAGAGACGAACTGGTGAAAATTGCTATTATTATATGCATAAGCTCAGTAGGTCAGCACCTTACGAATAGTTGGTAAATCATTCAATTCATTGGGCTAAAACAGCCAGTGCACGACATTACCCCAGAACATGGCACAAAATATTCCTAACAAAATGCAATTTAAGTTTTGCAAATACTTTATCTGTTTCAAAAGGTATTGCGTTTAAATTAAAAAGAGAACTCAAAAACTCAAAAATTCCCAAAAGAGTACCTTCAAGCTCGTTGCGGAATATCTAAACGCAATTTTTTTTTGGTTCCAAAGCACTTTTAGTAATCAGCAGGATCCAAGGATTCAGAAAAGTCGCGCGCACCTTGACTTTTTAACACTTTCGGATTTTGGACCACTCTAATATATACATATTTGCTAAGTCGCCAAGTTCATATGATGAAAGACCATCTGTAGACAGTTTTCCCCAAGACACAAATTATGTGACAATGTTCAAACATCAACTTTTTGATGCGAACTTTCAATTTGAAAGAAATATTTGCCGGTTTGGCGAGCCTTTTTTATACCCTACATCCAGGGCATATTCACTTTGTCCGTCCGTTTGCAACGCAGAGAAGGATGAGTGGCAGGTATTGAAAAGTATGTATATTCTTGATCAGCGTCACCTCCTGAGTCGATACAGCCATGTGCGTCTGTCTGCCTGGCTAGCAGGCTGTCTGTCTGTCTGTGGAAATATTTTTTACGAGAAAACTAAGCAAGATAAATCGGTGAAATTTGGTTCAGTAGTTTAACCGTAAAAGTTGGCTCGAGGGATTAAAAATGAGCGAAATCAGTCAACGAAAATGCTTACCGCCGATACAAAAAATATATTCAAAATGCAATAAGAAGTGCACTATTTGAAATAATAAAAGCAAAATACACATTAAAACTAAGGATAGAAAGTACAAGCTCTGAGAAAAACTTCGGCGGTTTCGAACAAGAGGGCACGGCACCTCCCATATAAGCAAAAACTTCCAAAATGCAATACTAAAAACGTTTTTTGAGGTAATCCAACCAAATTTCACTCAAACATTAAGCAGTATAATATAAACGCAAGCTCTGAGCAAAAACTAGGCGACCTCAGACAGGGGGCGTGGTAACTCCCATACAAGCAAAAGCTTCAAAATGCTATACTGAAAAGGTTTTTCGAGATAATCGATCGAAATATCACTCAAACGCTAAGAGCAGTAAGTAAAAGCTCTGAAAAAAACTACGTAAATTCAGACAAGAAGGAAAAGTTTCAAAGTGCTATAATGAAAATTTTTTTTTGCGATAATCCCCTTAAATTTCACTCAGACACTTAGAACAGTAAGTGCAAGCTCTGCGTAAAAACTGGGCAAACTGGGACCTGACAAAAGGGCGTGGCATCTCCCATATAAGCAAAGCATCCAAAATGCTATACTGAAAGCGTTTTTTATTTATTAATGTCAAAAATTTTGACTTTTTTATATGAAAACCGGTCAAATGCTAAGTTCCGTACAGTTTCTCTTCATTGTTGGTAAAAAAAGATGAACACGCTAGGAATATGGCATTGAAAATTTGGTGGTCTAACAGAAAATACTACATTCTCTTCGTTACAGTGATATCAAAAGGTATCTCCTAGTTTCTCAACTAAAAAAATGTATGCAAATATGGTCAGCGATTCATGTGAGTTTATTCTCCAATCTAGAGTAGCTTTCCATTTTCCTCGATCCTATACTAGCCTTTTTGACGATGGCAGATAACGTGGCTTAATGTCTCACTATGAATAGATCATAGTGCTGGATCTGCCACAGTACTACTTGGATCTGGGTAAGTGATTTGGTTAGATTAACGAGAAAACAGTAGCCAACAATATCTCAACAATTCTGAACTTAATCGCAGCTTAGTCTGATAATAACTAGCGAAAACTTTAAGCCAAATAGACCAAGTATACAAAATTGCACCCACCACCACATCTTCAGAACAATGTCGCAGCACAGCATTACCGCTTCTTGAAACATTGATACTGTCCCAAAAGAATCTATAGTGTGTGACACTGTGCGCGCTTAGCGCCTTCGTGTGTTGTTTTTGTGGAGAATTTGCAAATTGGATTTGTTTTTGAACTTTTGATTTTTTCCACATTTTTTTCATCTAACATTTTCGTATCTTGTATTGTTTTGCCAGAGCTTTGAGACGAGCTGTATTTTTTTTTTGCTTTGTATCGATTTGGCATCTGGATGGCCTTACAGTCCGCTATACAGACAGACAAAAAGACGGATCGACGTGTTGCCGTTGCTTTTGGCGGTTTGGTTGTGGTGCCACCGCCACCACCGTAGCTGTCGAAAATCACTTCTATGGCGAGTTTGGTGCGCTTGCTCGCTGCAACCATTAAAATCGAACTCGTTGGAATTTGCAGCAATAAAAGTGATCACTTCAGCGCAGAGTTGTAAAAAATAATTGCAAAATTTGTTCTGCAGTGGCAGCAGCAACAACGCAGTACAATGCGTACGGCAGAGTGTTACAGAGACCACCACCAAAAAGACTGATGTTTTTTTAGTTCTTAATCTTTAAGAGATCAACTTTGGTTTACAAATGTCTCGACAAGTCGAAGGTGACGATGATGATGAGTTACGTGAAATCAAAAATTTAATATCTGTGGTAAAGCAAATGGAGTTATGCTACATTTTAGATACTGCAAAAAAAAAGTCATAGAGTTCAGAGTGTTAAACATAAAATTAGATAAGATGGATGGCAAAAACTTTAACAAAGGAAACTTAAGCTATTAAATTGGTACTGTATTTCTGCAATCAAGTTCAACTATTTGTCGGAATCCCAAAGCTGCAATGCGACTCCAAAGGAACCACACACGGTAAAATTAAGCGAAGAAACTTTTAATATTGACCATGGCAGCGTATTTTCCCTTTAAAGACGAAACATTTTAACGTTCAGTCTATCAATTGCGTGGGCTGCTATATATATATTTCTGGCCTTGGCAACACTACAGGGCGGCTGATTCGAACTGTTACCAACTTCAGATAGACTTATCTGACAGATGGAACATGACAGCTGTCTAAAAATTGGCATGATGTTAGTTCATTCTATTGTCAACAAGTAACCAAAAGCATTTGCGCGTCAATTTATTGAAAATAAAAAATTTTCGAAATGGAATTCAAACGTAATAGTGTGATTGCTCTTTATTTGGCTGGAAAATCGCAACCAGCAATTGTTCGTGAGCTGAAACATTTAAAAGTGAATAAAATGTTTGTGTATCGGACCATAACACGTTACAATGGTACCGGCAGCGTTGCCAAACGACATGGTGGTGGTCGGAAAATAACTGCAACATCACCAGAAATGGTTCGAAAGGTGAAGGCCAGAATTGAGCGAAATCCGAGCAGACAAATGGCTGCCGAGCTGAAAATATCGCGTGAACGAATGCAACACATATTGTCAAACAAGCTCGGACTAAAGGCCCTCAAGTTCCAAAAGGCGCATGATCTCACTCCTACTCAAAAAAAAGTTAGGCTCGATAGAGCCAAGGAGTTGTTGCGCTTGCACGCCACCGGAAATCTGTCACAAATTGTCTTCTCTGATGAGAAAAATTACTGTATCCAGCAATATGTAAACAAACAAAATGATCGGGTTTACTTGACAGAGAAGTCCAACGAAAATTTGAATGTTCGTTTGGCCACCAGGACGCAGGCACCACCGCATGTGATGGTTTGAGCTGCAGTGACTGCTGATGGGGGCTCACCACTCGTTTTTTTGGCCGCTGGCGTCAAAGTAAACGCCCAGGTGTATCGTGAATCAGTGTTGGAGGGTGCTTTACCACCGTGGGCACGCAAACATTTCGGTCGCAAGCCATGGACATTCCAACAAGACTCGGCACCGTCACACAAAGCTCGTGTGAATCAAGAATGGTTAGAAAAAAACGTTCCTAGCTTCATTTCTGCTCAACAATGGCTCTCAAATTCGCCTGATGCGAATCCGCTGGATTTCTCAATCTGGGGTATGTTGGACAGGAAGGTCTTGACTAAAAAATACCAGAGCGTTGATGCGCTAAAAGTGGCCCTTCAACGAGAATAGCGCAAACTTCCACAAAATCAAATTCGTGCAGCATGCGACTAGTTCTTCGACCGTCTACGGGCCATAGTTAAGGCCAAAGGTGGCCATATCGAAAATCTCAAGTAGATTCTTAAAATTTGAACATTTCCCAACAATTATAGCGTTTGATCAATAAAATCTGTGCATGGAAACTAAAAATATAGTCTTTTGAATCGGCAACACCTCGAACCAGCCACCCTGTAAGTGTTACCAGGTGCAATCTGACATTTCCATTGGAAAGTTTGGCATTTTTAGCATAAACGTACTCAGAACGTTTTGATGTACAAGTGCTATTTGGTTTGTTCACAGTGAGTTAAGAAAATCAATTTTTTCATTGATAATTTAAGCGATTGATAAACTATGGCATTTCCAACGAGAACAAATGTTTTTTACAACTAAGTGTTCATGCAATATCGAATGTATGCTGGTGGGAGAAATGCCCAAGGATGCCTCTATTTTACGGTATGTCACATGACGATCATGCATTATCATTTCACGCAAGGCATCAATGTTCTCTGGCACAACGGCCGTTTTTGGATGACCTTCGCGGAATTTGTCTTTCAGCGAGCGTCAGCCACGATTGAATTCATTAAACCAGTTTATCACAGTGCTATAGGATGGTGCTTCATCACCATATAAAGATTTAAGTTCATCGATGCACTCTTGTGATAATCTACGTCGAAAGTTGTGAAAAATTATCCAACAAAAAGGTTCACGAGTTAATTTCATTTTTTGCCAAATTGATTTTTTCAAGTCACTGTAAAGAACACAAATGATGGTCTAACGTCAAAACATTCTGAGTACGTTTATGCTAAAAAATGTCAGATTGCACCTGGCAACACTAAGTATTGCTTAGGCCAGAAATATATATAGCTGCCTACGTATATAAAATCGCATTACCTACGCTTAAAGTCGTCTGTGACTTGAAGGACGCATCAAACTAAAAAGCCTGAAGGAGTTCGTTGAAATTCATAAAAGATCGATATTTTGCTAGAGTCACATGAGAACTTAATACTGAAATTAGGCTAAAAAGTCTCAGTGGACTGAAAAGTTACATGATCGAGTACATGAGACTTGAAAACCGCATGAGACTCAAAAGTAGAATTCATTAGAGAAAATCTTATGAAACTGCAGGTCACAAAAATCTAAAAGCAGACTTAAAATTTGCATACGATTCAAAAGTCACACAATACTTATTATAGCAAACCTTAAGAAACTAAAAGTAACATGAAACCCAAAAGTCGCATGACTTAAAATTTGCATGCGATTCAAAAGTCCCATGATACTTTTTAGAGAAAATTTGTGAAGCTGATAAATTCGCTAAATACCTGCAGGTAACATAACCCAAAAGCAGCAAGAAATCAAAAAATCCCATGAAACTTGAAATTGCATACGATTCATATGATACCTATAAGAATAAATCTTATAAAACTGATAGAGTGCAAGAAACTAAAAAGTAGCATGAGACTTAAAATTTGAACCACAACACCAAGAGTCGCGACATTCTTAAAATTTGCATGCGATTCAAAAGTCATATGATACGTTTTAGAGATAATTTATGAAACTGGTAAATACAATTCAAAATTCACATGGTAGATCTGCAGGTCAGAAAAAACCGAAAAGTAGCATGAAACTAAAAAGTCGTATGAGACTTGAAATTTGATATGATTAGAGAACATCTTATGGAACTGATATAATGCACGAGTACAAAAAATCGTTGGAGAACTGTAGGCCACAAAAACCATCCAATTCAAACGTGACACGATACTCTTTTTAGAGAAAATTTTATGAAAATAATAATTTCGCGTGAGACCAAAAAATACCTAGTTTTAGACAGGGGTTGGAACAACCTACCAAAAATATGTTTTTTATATCTTCCAGTGACCTTAATTACTCTCGTTTTGTTAAATATTATATGGTCCTTAATCTTCTTTGAAGATTTTTCGCAGTAATAATATTCATACGGAAACCTCAATGGGCTGAATCTGTACACCTTTCAAAACAGTAATTTCTTTGTGCGAAATATTGTTAGCCTATTTTTTTGCAAAAAAAAAAAAATATCACACATAAAAATACCGGTATCTTATTAACAACACGACACTGTATAGATAAGCTTTCGAGGAAGCTATTAAATGTAATGTTCTCTCACATTGTGTTCACTAAATTATGATAAAATTCACGGTCACATTGTGATAATGAATTGAATTGAAAATGATAACAAAATTGCAAAATTTTTAGACTTTCTACAAAAAAGTGCAATCAATTCTTTTGGAATTTACAATATCAGGAAGTTATTTTGCTATCGAACATGAATGTATCAAATGACATGTGTAGGAATGAACTTTCTGTGCAGTGCTTTGGGTAAAACACTAACAAAAATTTCTATAAAAGATTAAATGCGTACAAAAAATATGGAAATAAAGACGGTTAGTTCGGTTCAGAAATTTTGAATACTCAACTTTCTTCAGTAAGTTTTCCAGTAATTTTTAATTTTTAAAATCAAGACCAAGATCATGATCAAAAACAAAAACACAACCAAGACAACATGACAAAATACCAAAAAACCAAAGGCCACAAGGGCCAAAGACCAAAGACCAAATTTCAAGATAATACCAAAACAAAGACCAAAAGACAAAGACCGAAAACCACTAAACTAACTAACCACTAAACTAAAGATAAAATAGTAAAGACCAAATCAAGAGACCAAAGCACAAAGACCAAAGATAAAGTACCAAAGACCAAATCTAGAGACTAAAGGCCAAAGACCAAGACCAAGATTAAATCAAGACTAAGACCAAATACCAAAATCCAAACGACCACAAGACCAAAAAACAAAGATTAAAGGTCAAAGACAAAGATTAAATACCAAAGATCAAATACCAAGATAAAACCAAGACAAAGATCAAAAGCCAAATACCGAAAATCAAAAACTAAAGTCCGAAGACTAAACATAAAATACCAAAAGCCAAATCCAGAGATCAAAGGACAAAAATCAAAGATAAAGACTAAAGACCCAGTCCAGAGACCAAAGACCAAAAACCCAGACCAAGATAAAACCAAGACTAAGACCAAATACCGAAAATACAAAGATCGAAGGTTAAAGTCTAAAGACCTAATGCAAAAGATAAAGAACATATGCAGAAGAAAAACCTACTGCGTACAAAACATACTTAACAAAGGATGGGAAAAGAATAAACCTTCTGGCACGGTGTTCCAGGTCAGCCCTTACAGACACATTTATTTTTGTCTGCTTTATCTCCTTCTGGGCATAAGGCCGCTAAAAAACTCTTTCATATTGCCGGTCAAACGTAAGTGCCTTCAATTCTCTGCAATAATGAAGCTAGTCAAATAGAGAAGACATATTTCCTAAAAAAATATTTGTCCCAAGTGTTCTTTTAATTTCCACACTGTGCAGCACAATCACGACGACTACACAAATGCAATAAGTATTTTACGCGATTTCATCAGCAAGATACGCGCCACCACAACTCCAAATGTTGCCTGACGCAGCAGCGCGCGTTTTGTGCCGCAACTTTTGACTTTTGCATTTGCAGTTACAAGTTCAAATCTGGTGAATGCATTTTGCATGTTTTTTGTTGTTGTTGTTGTTGCAAATTTTCTGCTTTGATTATTTTACTGTTGTTGTTGTTGGTCTATTGCGTTGCTGCTGCTGCCAAGCTTGTTCTTGTTACAACGCATCAGCGCCATCTTGTGGCAAATGGAGATACCATGATGTTTTGATTCTTAAGTGTAAAATTTAAATTTTTAATCGATTCTACATTGATTGCAGCATCATCCTACAGGATGTTGACAGCTACACAGCATATACATTTGGTTCTACACGTGAATTGCATTCAAATGTGATGATACATTGGTAGGTAGGGTTGTTCAAATTTTTGGAAATTTTGTTGCAATTTGCCATGAAATAAGCTTGCGAAGCTTCTAAGAGATGATAGAGGAGCCATAGCCTAGCAAAAAATTGCACCTGGGGGCTCTAAGATGTACCCCTGAATAATTTTAGGATTAAAACTGATTTTCTGACTTGTTTTACAAAAAAAACTTTATTGGGTCACCCTAACGTTCTAGAAAAAACTTTTTTCTGGTAGAGCTTTAGTTTATTGTGAGAGCTTTATAAGGGTGCATTTGGTTTATAACGTTTAAAAAGATTTCGCAAAGTTCTGGACGTGTACAATTAATATTTTAAATTTTTTTCCTATCTTTTGACTTTGGCGGCCATTTTAGTATGAAAAAGGTCCAGTTAACATACCTCTTTATAATTTTTTTTTGGATTCCTTGTTAAATTTCCTTTAATATGAAAGAACATTTGTTATTTCAATTTCTTTAATTGAGGTCGGAAAAAAATACATTACAGGAACAATCCGTTTCAAGGCTCTAGTGGATAAAGGACAGCGCGTACATCATATGCAGCGCAACGCATGCGAGTAACCCGTGTGTTACATAGAAAAATATTTATTTCCGACCTCAAATTAAAAAAATTGGTACGACAAATGCGCTACAGAATTAAAGCAAATTTAACGAAAATTTCAAAAACAATTATAAAAGGACATGTTAATAGAACATTTTTCATTCTATAATGGCAGCCAAAGTCAAAACATAGGAAAAAAAATTTAAAATATCAACAATCTAATCTTATTATTTTAGTCGATGTTTTTATTCATAGCTATTTTTTGTTATGAAATTTGTATCTTTTCACTTCTTACGGTTATGCTTTCAAAATGATAAATAAACCGATGAGAATAATAATAAGAAAAAACTCGGAAAGCATCGAATGGTATAGAAAAATATCAAAAACTCAATTTTTTTTTGGCGAAATATAATGTCCTAAAATAAATAAATGGGATATGCCACGCACCCAAAATATTTTGTCTTTTGTATGGCGGCTGAAATATATTATCTTCAAAGGATCATAACTCGGAAAATAAGAATCCTATTGGAAAAATTTTAAAAGATATTTGGATAAGGAAGAGTGCAACTATCCAATGCTATTAATAAAAAAGAATTTCACTTTTTCTTGTAGCTACGCTGTAAGACTGAACACAGCGTTTTCTTTAACTTTAAGCAAGGATATTTCAAAATCCTGCAGGTATAATGACAGTTCTGCTGATGAAGACGGATTAAGCGTCAAAAAGCATATAAGAATTAAACAGTTCATTCCATTTTTTTTTTTTTGTGCCTGAGTTATTAACAAAAATTTTTATTTTGATAAAAAAGTGGGCGTGTCAATTATTAAACAAAGCCTTCTTTTTGTTATGCTTTAGATACTCCTGATCCAGATTCGCATACCAAATTTCATCAAAATATGTTGTATCATTTGCGAGAAACAGCATTTAATGTGTTTTACTTGTATGAGAGGTTCCACGCGCACTTTCGATATTTTGCCTACTTTCAGGTCGTAGGTGCCTAATAGCAAGTAAACTCCCTACAGTTAAATTCAGAAAGATTGCTTTAGTAGTTTTCTTTTTATAGCGCATTATATTTTTGTGGGCGGTGCCACGCCCTTTAACGAGTTTTCCCAATATAATGGCATATGATATATTAATACTTGTTTGAAGAGGTAACAGATCCTAAATTTTCATCAAAATTGTCAGAGTCGTTTTCGAGTAATATTGAATCAAAATTTTCAAGGGTTAAAAAGTGGGCGTGGCACTTATTCGATCCTGCCCACTTTTCGTTTGTTCCAAGATATTATTAAGCAGTACCTAAATACCAAATTTCATTAAAATACCTTGTAACATTTGCGAAAAATAGCATTTAACGTATTTTGCTTTTATGGGAGGTTCCACGCGCAACAGCGATATTTTGCCCGCTTTCAGATCAGAGATGCCTTATAGCAAGTATGCTCCCCACAGTTTATTTTAGAATGATTACTTTATTAGTTTTCTTTTTATACCGTATTATATTTTTGTGGGCGGTGCCACGCCCTTCAACGAGTTTTCCCAATATAACGACATATCACATATTAATTCTTGTTTACAGAGGTAAAATCTCCTAAATTTTCATTAAAATCGTTGGAGTCGTTTTCGAGTAATATTGAATCAAAATTTTCAAGCGGGTCAAGTGGGTCACAAGGTATTATTAAGCAGTACCCGCCTACCAAATTTCATTTAAATACCTTGTATGGTTTGCGAGTTATGACCAAATCAAATTTCAAATTTAGGGCGGTGCCACGCCCCCTGGTGAGCATTCACAAAGTTCAAACCTAGCTCGTTCTTCATTGTGTGCTAATATCTAACACTGTTACAAGTTTCATTAAAATCGCTGTACCCGTTTTCGAGAAAAAGTCTTGCCCGTTCCAAACAAACATACATAATAGAGTGGTCCAAATTTTGTATGGAAAAACCAAAAGTGTTAAAAAGTCAAGGTGCGCGCGATTTTTCTGAATCCTTGGATCCTGCTGAATACAAAAAGTGCTTTGGAACCAAAAACAAATTACGTTTAGATATTCCGCAACGAGCTTGAATGCACTTTTTTAGGAATTTTTGAGTACTTTTTTTAATTTAAACACTATATCTTTTTAACCAGATAAGGTATTTGCAAAAATTAAACTGAATTTTTTTAAGAATATATTGAGCCAAATTTTGCATCAATAATAGTTAACCTACAGTTTCCCAATTTTTTTTATCGGCACTTTAAACTTCAAAATTTGTTAATTTTTTGAGGTGTTTGCACATTCAAGAACCATTTTTTTTCTTATTTTGCTCCAGCAAATTTTTTGTTTTACTTTTATATTTTTAGGCATTAATTTATCTATCAACCGATTCCAAAAACTAATCCATAAGCTTCACTTTACTTACCAAAAACCGTAAAGTGTAATCAAATTTGGCCCGGAAAAAAACTTTGAGTTAAAAATTTTCATGGTAAAACCGAAACAACAATAGTCATTTGCGATGTATGCGTTCATGAAAATTCTAAATCCGGTCTCAGAATTGCTCTACCTCATACGGTTTTAGAGGTATTATAACCTAAAAATTCAAAAAACACCGTTTTTGATAATTTTGAAGCTGTTATATCAAGACATGATATCTTTCAGCATGGTATTGAAGTTAAAAGTGACAGCCTTTTACTTCAAAACCCAATTTAAATTGTAACGATATCTCTTTGTTCCTCCGAAATATCGTAAGCAGAAGTAACAAAAAAAAAAACAGTTTTTTGCACTTTTTCAACTTTTTAGGTTAGAATAACTCCGAGAATAAAAAGGATATCGGTATAACTTAAATTGAATTTTAAAGAAACAGACAAGCACTTTTAACCACTATACCATTTTTTGTGGTTGGAAGTAACATTGACTTGTAATATCACTTTAAAAAGAGCAAAAACGGTGTTTTTTATACTTTTTTGTTAAAATATCTCCTTAACCGTACAAGATACAGCAATTTTGAGACTGAATTCGAAATCAGCATCAACAAATACATCGAAAATGGCTGTTTTAGTTTCGTTTTGATTTATTTGTTTTTTTGGTTTCCTTAGAAGATCTATGAAAACTATCTGTTAACCTATTTTGCCAAAAATAACATGAAGTGCCAATGTTTCGATATTGCAAAGAATGTTGTTTTACTCAGAAGATTAGGAACTAATGATTTTATAAGAAAAAAGTGGTATCTTACGTCATCCCATTAAGATATCTTATTTATCTTATTTAAATGTCTTGAAAACAAGAAAATTGATTTTTTTTTTAAGTCCAATTTAATTATACTTAATTGTTTTTAGTGAGTAAAAGTATTACTAATAGCTTAGTTGTTGCCATATATTAAAGATAAATTAATGCATACAAACATAAAAATTTTAAAAAAAATTTGCTAGAGCAAAATAAGAAAAAAATCTGTTCTTGAAAGTGCAAACACCTCAAAAAATTAACAAATTTTGAAGTTTTTAGTGCCGCTAAAAAAATTGGGAATGAGTAGATTAATTATTATTAATGCAGAATATGGCTCTACATATTTTAAAAAAAATGCGAATTAATTTTTGCAAATACCTTATCTGGTTAAAAAGATATAGCGTTTAAATTAAAATAAGTACAAAAATTCCTAAAAAATACCTTCAAGCTCGTTGCGGAATATCTAAACGCAATTTTTTTTTGGTTCCAAAGCACTTTTTGTATTCAGCAGGATCCAAGGACTCAGAAAAGTCGCGCGCACCTTGACTTTTTAACACTTTCAGATTTTGGACCACTCTAATACATAAGTACATACAATTTTATCTCGTATAAGAAGAGAAGATACACTCTTAGAAAGCTCATAAAATTAGCTAAAATTTGATTTCCTTAACTCACTGTAAAACAAATAGCATTTGTACATCAAAACGTTGTGAGTACGTTGATGCTAAAAAATGTCAAACTTTATAATGGTGTTGCCAGATTTTAGCTATTGGCATTAGTGTGGCCAGTTCCCGAAACATAAAAAGTACTTTTCGTATATTAAGTAATTGGACCAATGGTAGTGTTTTGAATTTTAGAATGAGCAATCTACTCAACAGCAATTCGATAGTAAAAACTGCAGTACAAGAGTCAACATTTCTACACAATCCAAGGGCCAAATAATCGAAGTTAACAATAACACGCTCAATTATTTAATACCAATCACCAAAGCAAAACAAAATATATTACATACAATTTGGTTGATTTATATGGACAAATAGAAAAGTGCAATATCCATTAAGGATATAAATAAAATATTAGATATTCGTAGCAAGAAAAGAGACAACTTGCATTAAGAAAGAACCGATGTAACAAAAGCTGAAGCATTAATATAAGTGCTAAAAAGTGTCAATATATGCAAATCGAATAAATTCATTTTAAGCCCCTATACTTGCGAATGAACTTCCTAACAACGCACTGCAACACTGGCAGGCAACATGCTGCATATGCCAATGTTGCTTCATATGTGAAGCATTCATTGAATTGTTGTTTTTGTGTCGTTGTCATGTTTGACACTTCACATCAACGCGCGCCACTCAAATGATGCTGGAATGAATGTGGCTCAAATCAAAGGATTCAAATTTAAACGTGGCTAAGAGCAGCAGTTCCTACGTATGGTTGGAAGTAGAATACAAAATAAAACAAAACATCGTCAAATACGCATATGGAAGTGATTTGAGAAAATCACAAACTCGAGTTTTTTCACACGATTCAAAGTTTTTTGCTTTGAAACAGCAGAGCAAAACATTAGGCATCTTCGTATGATTTAGATTGGAACAAACAAAATACTTTCTTCCTATCCCTTCACCTTCAAATCTCTTCAAAATTTTTCCGATTCACATACATTTTGTTTCAAAACATATTAATTTAATACAAGGGTGTCAGCGTAGTACAAAACTAAGCCTATTTTCACTCACCTACAACAATCACAATATTTCACGATTTTGCAAAATTCTTGGAACTGCAACACCCATGGAAAATTGTTTTTTTTTTTTTTTTTTTTTCATCGCACAAGAATCGAACTTAAAAATAATGTGAAGTTCGGGAACATCAGTCGTCGAAAGAATAAACGACCAAAACAATTTTTCGTGGGTGTTGTACTTCCGAGACATTTGCAAAATATTGAAATATCGTGTTTGTTGTAGACGAGCCAAAATTCTTCACTGACTGCGATTGGCTCAGAGATTTTGAAACGCTTACATTATTGCTTTAATATGTAAATTAGTAAGGGTGCTATGTTTGGCCTGTCGAAACCTGAAATACCAGACACCGTCGCAGTTCAAAAGCTTTGCTTGTAAGGGATTTGCCACAGTACAGTTTTCGTATTCACCTAGTTTTTGTTCTGAGCTTGCTTCGACTTTTCCTAGTAACTGTACGAAATTTAGTTGAATTTTGCAGAATTTGCTTGCATAGAAGGTGCCACGATCTTTTGTTCGAATTCGCCATGTTTTTGTTCAGAGTTTGCTATAAGCCTTCCTAGTATTTAGAAATATTTCAGTTGCATTATCATTAATAATGCGTTTAAATGTTTTTTCTTTTTGTATCAGCGGCAGGCGTGTCCGTTTAGCAATTGCCTCATTTTAGGTAATCTCCGCTCAGTTTTTTCTTATTCAAACAGTAAATTTTTTAAATATTGAATAAAAAGAGAACTGAAAGTCAATTTTGGTTTTTCGATAGTGAGTGCTAGTGCTTTTTTTTTTTTAAAAAGTTTAAAAATTTTTTAAGGAATGCAAGTCAGTGTTGCCAACTTAGTGCTTTTCGCACTAGATCTAGTGCTTTTTTGGGATTATTACCCGTAAAATTTTTGGCATAGTGCTTTTTCATTTTTAGTGCTTTTTCTAGTGCTTTTTTCTTTCTTCTTGACGACTTTGTTTTGCTCGGTGAATAAAGTTCATAAAATGCTGATGTGAACAGGCTTCAAATTTGGAAGTAGAAAATAGTGCTACGTCCTTTTGAACCAATGAAAAAGGTTTCAAAGATTCTTTAGACTTAAACCCTTATGAAGATCTAGCAAATTTAGTCCTACATGTGTTGTCATTGCCATATTCCAATGCTGAAGTAGAAAGAGTGTTTAGTTCGATGGCTGCGTTTAAATCAAAAATAAGAAACAAACTTTAATTTAATTCTGTAAATTATTTACTCCATATTAAATATGGATTAAAATGGAATGGTTGCTGCTGCGACACTTATGAATTACCAGATGAAACACTGTTAAAAGTAAATTGTCTGCAGGCATACTAGAAATCAGAATATTACATAGAAAAATTCGGCTAGGAGGAACCCGAAAGTAGTGAAAATAATTTAACAGATTTGTTTTAAACTTATAAGCTACAAGTTCGAGTCATCTAAAGCCAAAGTAATGTTGATCTTATATTATATGTGTCGTTAAATATCAAAACTGCCTAAGTCCCACTCAGATTTTTAGGCAAAATAGAATAAATTTCATTGAATTGTTTTTAATTTATTTTATTGTGCCCACATATCGGAGAGGGACTTAGGCAGTTTTGATACTTAACTACACATATACACCAATACCTCGCTTTGCGTCGTTTCGTTTTGCGTTTTTTCGAAGTTGCGTCGCTGCTTAATTAGTACCAATTTTCACTGTGCGTCGTTAGGTTTTCGAAGTTGCGTTGTTTGGGTTGGGTTCAAGTCATTAATTTTTTTCTGGGATTTTTTTATTTTTTTTTTCTAAAAGATGGCACCACATTTGTTTCTAATTCCGAAGAACAAAATTTAACCTCCAAACAAATTTCCAAAGCGATGTGTTTGATCGACGAAGCTATGGAGATTTTTTTAAAAAACGAGTCTGACAGCGGAATTAGTTTTAAAGGCTGTAGCTACCAATATCAATTATTTTACGTTGAAAAAAAAAAAGCTGTTCAATTTTTTGTGAAAGACAGTGAATAATTTTATTTTGTTTTTCATAAATTAATTCAATAGTTTATTTTGTTTTAATTGAATATGTTTTTTTTTTTTTTTTTTGTTTTTTGTATAAACGTAATAAAATTTTATGTTTGGGAGATTCCTTTAAACGTGTAAAAGCCTTGAAAACCTCGTAAACTCGTAAAAGTTGTCAAAATCAATACAAACTTTGACAGTTTTACGAGTTTACGAGGTTTTCGAGGCTTTAACACGTTTAAAGGAGTCCCCCAATTATTTTTGTTTTTTAAATGTTTACTTTGTTCAATTTTTTTTTTAAAAAGTAGTATTTTCGTTACCCTGGAACCTATCTTCTATCTTTAGATGGTTTGCTATAGAAAATCTTAATTCACTTTGCGTCGTTTCAATTTGCGTCGTGTTTTTTTGGAACGTAACCCCGACGCAAAGTGAGGTATTGGTGTACACGTATATACCTAATAATTATTTCTTGAAAAGTCTTTTTATAAAAGAATTGATTCATAATAAAAATGTTTTTATTAAAAATAACTAAACTTGTCTGTACACATAAGAAACTTTTTCGTTTTTTTTGAATTTTTTTTGCAAATTTGAATTTAGTGCTTTTTTTGGGAAAAAACGCGTTTTTTTGCCGGATTTGGTGCGTTTTCAAATTTAAAAGTTGGCAACACTGATGCAAGTGTGTGTCATTCTCCCTGTACGTCTATTTTATATTACTATACATATTATTTTATCTTTAAATAATAAAATCAATAAATTTTTAAACGAGTTTCAACTTTCTTAAAATAGTTGCTATTTTCATTCTGATATTACTGTTTTTGCAACATTTTGTCATTCTCCCGTATAGTAACTCTCCCGGCATATTTTCTACGGGAGAACGGTTGTCTTACGAGACATTGTTGCTTATTGGTTAATTAATAAGACTTGTTAAACTAATTTTCCTTTTAATGGTTAAAGTATGTCTTAAAACTTACATTCTTCATACTTTTTTTCGACTAAATTGAAATTTTTTGTTTCAGAAACGCTTATAAAAACTTTTCTTAAATTGTAACAAACTTTCGATATTGCCACCCAGTTTTTTTTTTTTTAGTTTTGCTGAAACCATTTATTTAAAAAATAAAAATTAAAATTCTGTCTTAAAACACTTAAATAAACTTTTCAAAAATCTAACATATAGTTTAAGGGTTGCCACCTGATTATATTCGAAAATCTTATTAATTTCTGAAAATGATTATTTATTTTTTTCTGAACATGCACAAAACTTTCGGTATTACCACCCAGTTTGTTTTTTTTTTTTTTTTTGTTTGTTTTGTTTGAACTATATTTTGGTTCGATCAATTTCTAATGTTCCTGAAACCAAAAATTTAAATTTAGTCAAAAAAATGTAAGATTTAAAACTTTATTTTGGATGTTTCAAAAGTTTATTTAGCGATTTGAGACTTAATTTTTTTAATATATTGTTCCAATGAAACTGTCAAAAAAAAAACATATGGCAACCCTGAAAGTTTATGTTCATTTTTTAAAAAGATTCTAGAAATTATGGTTATCATATTCTATACCTTCAAATAATAAAAAATAAAAAAAATAGGCGGAGACAAAGTAAGGCATGTTTTGATACATTTTTCGGAAATTTACTCACATTTTAAAAGGTTGCAAAAATTTTAACTTAACATGCTCAATATTAATGTGTAATTTAACATGTTAATTCAACATGTTTAAGTGTTAATTTGAAATGCTTTTTATATGTGTATTGACTTTATTGGGAAATTGCTATTGACTTTGAAGTTTTTATGCCTTTGATGATGTAAGTGATTTACCTTCTTCTTAACGAAAACACATCAGATTCGTAGGTCCTTCTGTTGTGTGTTCACATGTGATTCGATTTGCATATCCCATTAGAGAGCGCAAAGAATCGCGCGCACGTTGTATTGTCATACAGAACGAGTAGTTTTACAATTTTAGCTTCCTTGTTCTTCGATTTGTTTGCAAAGTTGAATGCATTTTTTTTTGTTCTTACTATGAGAAGAATTTGATATTTGTTTTGGCTCCTGTCTAGAAAAAATAAATCACTCTACTTACAAATTTGCTGAATATTGAAAGAGACCAAAATTCTTCTTAAATTAGACTTTTTGTGGATGAGTTTAGCTTTCTATTTTTCATAGGATGTACAATATAATAATTTTTATGTTTTTATTGCTAAAAGACCTCCTGATGGTTATTCTCCGCTAAAACGTTATATGTATATTGTCAGTGCATTTATATATATTAATATATCTCTCTTCATGCCAGCATTCTTTTCTGATTACTTTCAATGTTTCTCTCGACATAATCTTAACAACACAACCAAACATTACTAAAAATGAAAAAAAAAAAAGTTGTTTCCTCTTAAAGCCAACAATATCCTAAGCCACATAGAGCGAAAATTTGTATTCGACAATAACACGTAGAAACCAACAGCAACAGCTGCAGCAACAAATGCACAGCCAGCAACAGTTACATGAACCAGCAACATTGCTCCGCCGCCGCCGCCGAGGTGTTGAAGTCAACATTGAACAATGATCTTGATATTTTTGTAAGCAACAAACAGCACTAAAACAACTACAACAATAACAACAGCAACAAGAACAACAACAATAAAAACGGCGTGGTAATGCAATAAATACAATGAAAATGGCAACAGCAATGACAACAATAACAAAAATGACAACAATAACAAAAACAACCAATACCAACAATAAAAAAGTGAGTGGGCGGTCGAAGACTTCTGAACTGAAGTGTTCCGCACTGATCTGATCCGTTCCATTTTAATCCGATTTAATGGGAGCTTAAGAAACGAAACGAAACGAAAAAAAGACAATTGAACTTGCGCGCGATTGCAACGATTGCGCATGTGCAATTGCAATTGAAGGAAGACAAAAAAAAAAAAAAGCGAACAAAGCTATTGCATTTAACCCAGAGTCAAACACTGGCATAGAACTTAAAAGAAACGGCTGGAAATGTGGTCTATTTATTCAAGGTATTACAAAAGATATGCTGGAATCTCCTCTTAGAGCATAGGTTCTCCTCTTAGAGCATAGGTTCTCCAGAAAACTCCTCCTTCACGAACGTTGACTAGCTACGGATTCATTTCTCTATACTCCTAATTACGTAGTTCTTGTATTGAAGATAGTTTCTATGATACCTTTGGACGTCCAATTTTCGATTTTTTAAATGGTTTAGGATGCCTCAAATGTTTTCCGGAATGGACCAATTCCAAACAACTTAATTTTTTCCATCCAACTTTAAACCAGTCTACGGGAAATATTTCTTTTTATCTGGTATCTGGACAACAAACTAAAAATCTGGATAACCTAGACGTATGAGGACTATCTGACTACTCTACTTAGAAGTAAATGGGCATACGGTTGAGAGATAACGAAGAGCAGATCAGTGACATACGTAAAATATGTTCTGCTGTTTTCTTAGCTTCATAAAAAAATTTACAGAAGTCATCCCAAACTAATACAAAGCTGGAGAAAAGTTTTCTAACAGGGCAGAGTCCCGTGAGACATCCTCGAACAGTACGTAGTATTTCTTTCCTGTTCAGTAAAACTGTAACTGCTTTGTTCAATGAATGCTTTGGCTTACCTTTTGCCCGGAGTGTCGTCCTTTCTTGATGAAAATAGTCACTTTTGTCTTTTGGGCTTAACCATTTGAGAAAATGCTCATACTAAACATACATACTAATGAGATCATGTCCAGAGAATAATGAAATTTTGCAAAAAAAAAAAAAAAAAAAAACGGAGAATGATGAAAAGGAGAATGATGAAAAGGAGAATGATGAAAAGGAGAATGATGAAAAGGAGAATGATGAAAAGGAGAATGATGAAAAGGAGAATGACGAAATGTTTCAAAAATAGTAATATCACGATGAAAACAGCAATATTTTTTTAAAAATTGTTTATTGATTTACTTATATATGTAAATATAAAATAATATGTTTAATATAAGGGGTGTGTGGGGTAAAATGGGAAAATTTTTTTCGAATCTCCATAAAATGAACAAAACTTCTTATTTTTTCATGTTTCAACTTCCTATAGTCAAGAAAATTAAATAAGCTATATTTTAACCAAAGAAACGAACCGCAAATATGGCTTTGACCGAGGATACCCAAAATGGCAAAAATTAAAAATCGTTGGGTAAAGTGGGAAACTTTCAAAAACTCATTAAAACTAACACAAATGTTATAGAAAAGTTCTAATATCCTTAGTGTAAGTCAAGAAAGGTTCAAAGGATACACCTCCATGCGTAAATGTGAACAAAATAGTTTTACTGGAAAAAATGAATGAAAAGTGTGTTTAAAAAATGTGAAATTGTAGCTTATTCATTGTTCTCTGTAGAAACATTCAAGACCGAGTCATAATTTAGGCAACAGAAGAAACTAGTAGTTGGATTGACGAATTTTAAGTGATATAGTTGCGGATAATCGTTTTTATTTTGCGAGTTAGTTCACTCGACCAATTTTTCTTTGATCACCTCACTTTTACCAATACTCTGTTCAAGTGCAGCAACGATGCGAAACAAATTGGACTTTGGAAAGTGTCAATACTTCGAAACAGCAAGGACCGATTTCTTGTCAATATTGATTGCTTTCAACATTACCAACAAATCATCGGGATCTGGGTCCAAGGATATAAATAGTTTTTTCATTGTATTCTCGGTATAATTACTGGAAATAATCAAAAAGCATTTGAAATAAATGCACAACCCTTATTTGGATCATGATATAGTATATTACGTTGACAAGTGGGGACGAGCTATAGTCAAGTAACATTTCCCACTTTACCCCATATAAAATTTCCCACTTTACCCCGACACCACATTTTGCAAAAAATGTGAGTGTCATTCTCTCATTCTATGAATTACACGGAATCCTTTTGCGTTATCAAAATTAAGACTACAAAGAATATTTTAGTGTACTTTCAATCGGTTTAACTCCAAAAACAGTAAAAATATCGACGTTTAAAAATTTCAAAATGAAAAACTTTACAAAATTCCAGAGAGTCTGCACGCGTCGCTATATCATAAAGATTTGCTTACGGTCTTTAGAAGTACATATCAGAAGCGCATGACAGCTATACTTTGCTAGTTTGCCTGGAAAGGGGCTTTTCCCATTCTACCCCACTTCTCACTTTACCCCACTTACCCCTATAAAAAAAAAAAACTTACGCGGAGAATGATGCAAACTTGCGTTGTTTAAAAAATTTTTAAACCTTTTCAAAAAAAAAAAAAAAACACAACCACTAACTGCCGAAAAACCAAAACTGACTGAGCTGAATATACACTGAATCTTCACTTTCTCTTCACTTTCAGTTCTCTATTTACTGAATATTTAAAAAATTTACAGTTAGAATAAGAAAAACTGGGTGGAGATAGCCTAAATCCATGGTTGTCAATTCTATATAAAAAATCATTTTTCTAAGAGATAACACAGGAAAACAGTAGCTGAAATATTTATTCACACAGACCATGTCGTTTAAGTTTTTTTTTTGGAAAATAACGTAATATGCGAAACGGGCAAGTCAAGTGCACTAAGAAGCGGTAAGGGACAGGACGGAGAATGAGTTTTTAACACTTCATGCTATAATTTTATAGTAAAATATTAAAAATTATTTGTTTTTTTAAGCAATTCGTATAGAAGCTCTGGTTAAGTATCTGTATTAAATAGTTTAAATTTCATATTTTAAATTTAAACATGGTTTTAAACCCCGGGACATTGAATGGTACATTTTTTGGAGACTCACCCACCTGCACTTCGAAGCTTCTTAATCTAATGATGAACAGCTATAGCATGACCAGGCTCATCGCTGTTATCTTCCCTACAGTGTTGCTTTTCATTATCGGAAACAATATACATAATTGAAATCGATATTACTGAAAACAATGTCTTCGAAATTACGTAGGCTGCTCGATATATTTCTGGCCTAGGCAATCCAGGTGCAATCTGACATTTTTATTGGAAAGTTTGATATTTTTTAGCATAAACGTACGACCATCATTTGTGTTGCTTACAGTGACTTGAAAAAATCAATTTGGCAAAAAAATGGAATTAACTCGTGAACATTTTCGTGCAATCATTTTTCACAACTTTCGACGTGGATTATCACGACAAGAGTGCATCAATGAACCTAAATCTTTGTACGGCGATGAAACATCATCCTGCAGCACTGTGAAAATCTGGTTTAATGAATTCAATCGTGGCCGACTCTCGCTCAAAGACGAATTGAGTGAAGGTCGTCCAAAAACGGCCGTTGTGCCAGAAAACATTGATGCCACGCGTGAACTTATATTGCAAGATCGTCATGTGGCATACCGTGAGATAGAGGCATCCTTGGGCATTTCTCCCACCAGAATACATTCGATATTGCATGAACACCTGGCCGTAAAAAAGGTTTGTTCTCGTTGGATCCCGCACAATTTGACAATCGCTCAAAAAAAGCCTAGTGTCGATTGGTGCAAAGAAATGTTGAAAAAATACGATCGCGGTGCCTAAACAGACGTTTATAAGATCGCCACAGGTGACGAATCATGGATCTATACGTATGAGCCCGAAACAAAACAGCAATCGACCGTGTGGGTCTTCGAAGACGAGCCAAATCCAACGAAAGTTGTTCGTGGAAGAAGCACTTCGAAGCAAATGGTCGCCTGTTTCTTCGGCAAAACTGGTCATGTGGCGACTGTTCCCCTTGAGCAACGTAGGACGGTCAATTCTGAGTGGTACACCACAATTTGTTTGCCTAAGTCTTCGGAGAAATTCGAAAAACGAACAAGAGAAGACGAATCATCGTTCACCATGACAATGTGAGCTCTCACACATCGGCTTAAACCAGCGCCTTTTTGACCGGCCAAAACGTCGAATTGATGGGTCATCCGCCGTACAGCCCTGACTTGGCACCCAATGACTTCTTTTTATACCCGCATATTAAGAAAAAATGCGTGGTCAATGATTTTCGTCGCCAGAAGATGCTGTTGAAGCGATCAAAAACCATGTTTTGGAGGTGTATCAATCGGAGTGGAAAAAGTGCTTCGACAATTGGTTTGAGCGCATGCTAAAGTGTATACATCATGGTGGAGAATACTTTGAAAATCAATAAAACCATTTTTGATGTATTCGCATTTTCATTATTAGGCCAGAAATATATCGAGCAGCTCACGTACTTTTAATATTTATATTTAAATATTTTTAACATTTTCGAACAATAATTCTATTTCCAATCCTTTAATCGGTTGTCCATCAATATCTTTCGAGTAATCTATAAAAGAACATATTTGCACAGTACAACACGAAACAGAAGCTTAAAAATAATTGCAGGAAATGACAAGAAGATTCGTGTATAATAGCACAACGTAAATTAAATGCAAAAAAATCGAAAAGGTTTGAGTAGGTACGGCAGAGAGTACATACTGCGTTGATTTTGAATCAAAATTTTTGATGAAACCATCGAAAAAGTTCCAACATTAATCAGCAGAAGTACTTATAAGAAACCGCACAAGAAATCTTTAAATACAGTGTACTTTTTTTACATGAACTTTTTACTCTGAGCTGAAGTATTCGATCCAAAAAAATTAAAGATTCATATCTTCAGCTATTTCATTTTGACACTGCAGTTCGGTGGCTTGTTTTTTCAGTGTAAAAAAAAAGACTTGATCCTAACAAATACTTCAGTGTACTATATTTTAAAGAAACAAATACTTCAGGTAAGTGTAAAACGTGAAAGTAGAAAAACTACAGTAAATTAATGTTAAGTAACACTTGCAAGTTGTTAATCATTGATTACCCAGAATTGTAGCAGCTATCATACATTTTCGCGAGAGAGAGCGTTAACAAAAAAGAAGCACAAGAAGAGAGCGAAAAGCTACTTTTGCCACAAAAGTATAATTAAGCAAATCAGACAAGAGAGGTCTGCGTAGCATTTGTTTTTTCTTTCATATCCAAGTGCTGTCAAAATTTTTGCACGCAGTACGGAACTGAAGTATTTGGTAAATGAAAAACGGGTACAAGGCATAACATATCTTGAAACGAAATGTCTTAAAAGTTCAACAAGACATCTTGTGCAGAACCATAGTACTTATGTATATAAGGAAATCCAAGAATCGGGAAAGTCGTGGCAAGAGATTAAAGGCATCGCAAGGGATCGTGACAAATGGAGAGATTTCATATTGGCCCTATGCTCCTCCTAGGAGTTAAAGGAGAATACATACAAACATACATATAAGCGCGTGCACGTTGGACTGCTATTAGTAATAGTTTGATTGCAGTGCAGTAAATTTTAAGTGTTGACTATTGAATAAAAAGTGTATGCATTAAATGGAGTAGTCGGCTAAGTTTCCGATTACTTCAGACTATAGAGTTTATTTAATGCAATGTCATTACAGTACACTTCATTTACTGCAAATGGAGGTATGTATTTTATTTTTGATGACAACTTTCTCACACTCTTTTTACAACGTTTATTTAAGTAGAAGCTTAAGAGTTTTTTTGTTACTTTTTCTTCTTAATGTCGTCTATTTCTTGTTTTAACAATTTAAAACAATATTTGCAACATAATATTTGCACTCTAGGATGCGGAAGATGGTAAAACGTGTCAGATCTTTTTTTTGTTTTTTTGGGAGAATTCCAAAAAACACGTCGTTGCTCAGTCACAACTCGGAACGTGTCACAGCAGCTGCCGTTGCAATGCATAGAGTAGCGAATACAAAAACCCAAAAAATTCGCGACTGCTACGATTGTTGAAAGCTTGGGAAGCAACATTTCGTTGCTGTTTTGTGAACAACGACGTGATTTTGAGGGCAGAAAAAATGCCTTGGCGGCAACAGTTTTTCTTTCCTGACTTCATCAGCGTTGTCGTCATTATCATCATCATCTTCATTATCGTTGGTACTTAGTACGTTGCTTCGTTGGAGACATGTTGCTGCATTTTTACCTGATGGAATTTGTTTATGCGCCATTTTTACTACGTTAAAGTTGGCTGCATTGGCACAGCAACAGCAGCATCAGCACTAATGTGTTGTTGTTAGTTGCCACGTGATGTTTACCTTTCCTATTTAACAGAAATATAACAAAGTAAGTCGGTAAGTCGGTTTTTTTTCTTTAGGGAAATCTCCAAGAAATCAAAAGTTTACATTTTAAATATAAATGTAAATTTATCTGTATTATTGTATGGTAAAATCATCAACAAAATTTTTAAAGCGATTCGGGCTAAATAAAGGTTCTGGTTTCGAAATATGTTCAAGACCAAGATTGGCTTTACTCATTGCTAGAAATAATTTAATCGAAAAGATCAGTCCCAATCAATCAATCATTGTAACTAGAATCTTAAAATTCCAGCACCTAGGTACATGCTCTGCTGTTTCGAATTGTCGTCTACCAGAACTGTAAGTGGAAATTAAGTCCACAGTGTCCTGTCATTATTTCAGCGTAGATTTTAATATTGTTTCGCCTGAGGTTTGACGTTTTTTTGGTTGGATTAATCTTTTCGCCTTGCGCATATTTTTTTGGGCTACCCAGTAATTGATTAAGCTATTTTCGCCCAATCCCGAATGCAGATATTTTGGTACACACTAAAAAATTAAAGTACTTACTTTGAAATTAATAATTTTTTGGCTTTATTTTATATAAGTAAGTACTTTTTAGTATTTAAATTAAACTATAATTTTGATCCATTTGACCATAATCATAAATTTACCAAGCAAACAGACAAATTTACCAATCCAACTATTTTTGCTAGGATGTTCACTGCGTGCCTAGATGAAGGCGTTTTCCCCGCCTTCTGGAAACGACAGAGGCTAGACCTTTTACTAAAGCCTGGTAAACAACCTGCACAGACATCTTCGTATCGGCCACTGTGTTGGAGTGAATAATGAAAATATCTTCTGGATGCGCTATGAACCAATTCAGTTGTTCTAGTTGAGGAAGTAAATTTAAGGAAGCGTTTAAATTTACAACTTGGCTTGGACCTAGGACTCAAATTCAATTTATTGAATTTAGAGACAATGAAAATGGAAGAAAAAAAACCAAGTGTAAATTTTCAATTCGAAATACAAGCTTTATTAAACGTCTTACCAGTTCGGAGGTATATGAACAAGAGATTTTATTATAGAAAGTAAAGTAAAATGAAACTTATTTTATAGCAAAATATTAGTTAATTTCGTTAAAGATAATTATGGTTTACATGTAATGATTTTCAATACGAAAAAGGTATGTTACATTATAAGAATTTTTGGCGTAGACATGCCGCCCTCCTTGAAGTATATATATCTTCAATAATAAAAGTAGAACTAATTCATTTCCAATTCATTTTTAAATCAATTCAATTTAAGATTTATACTAATTAAAAAAAATAATATTAAAAAATGTATCTAAAAATAGAACTAATTCATTAATATACATAAAGTTGCTTAGATATATACTTAAAGGGATGTGTAGCATTATTTATGTAGTAAGAGAGTGCATTTAAAGGGATTTGATGATGTATTTCATATTATGCCATATTAAAGCGGAATGGATCCTGAAAGAATCCAACCGAAAATTGTAGCTTGTGCAACGGGGAAACCGCCGTTGCTCGGTATCATACCTGGTTTTATGACCTTGGAGTAAAGATCTAAGCCAAGAACCACACAAATAGCCGCAGATTTGTGGAACTGCGGATCTGCTAGGACCAGATTTTCAAATTGTTCCTTAATGTCATCGCTTAAGGATTTGGATGGAGTCAGCATACTTATACGATGATCAACGCGAAGAGTGGCTTCAATTTTAATCTTTGGATTGATTTTTGCACGTATCACCACTGGACAAATAGTTTCATCGCCGATGGAATTTGTTGCCAGATTCAAATCTTTCACAGTAGATTGTGATATACGACTCAATGCTGTGCATGGGTCCAGAATAGCTCTGACGTTATGACATTTTCCTCGAACTTCCAATCTCAATACAATTGTTGGCATCAAAGCTACAACACGATGCGAAAGTATTGCTGAATAAGACGGCTTTTTGGTCTCTAATGATGTCTGCTTCTGAATTGTGGAACGATTTACACGAAGACGATCACTCATATGAAGTAGAGTGTGATGGTCCTCTTTGCAGTAATGACAACCCTTTTTGCTAAAGCAGGATCCTTTCGAGTGTTTATGTGCCAGACAGTTAGCACAATATTTATGTAGCAGCACAGCTCGCATTCTTTCTTCAGTGTTCATGGCGAGAAACCTATTACATATACGAAGTGGATGATGGCGATGACAAAGGCGACATTGGAATCGTACGAACTTTTGCGATTTTAATTTACGGTAAGCTGAACGCTTAGTAGTTTCGCTTGGCATGATCTAAATTAAGAACGAATAAAGATTAAGGAATAACATAAAGTAGAAACAAAGTGAAAAAAAGAATTTTGTTTTTAGATTACAATGGCGGTAGTAATACTAATTTTACTACTGGCCGCTTAATTAGACCTCGTTGGGTTAATATGTCAGCAACTCTAACCCGATTATCACTGCCCGAATAAAGTTTAATCACCCTACCAAGCCTCCATTCATTTGGAGGTAGATCGTCATCTTTCACAAGAACCATAGCATTTTCTTTTATACTGTCTTGGGGATGTTTCCATTTATGGCGTTTATGCAGCTCTTTTAAATATTCGTTTTTCCAACGAATGCAAAAATGTTGATACAAGGCCTTTAATCTCTGCCACCGATTTATAATAGAAATGGGTGAATCTGATATTTGAGGATCTATAGGTGCATAAATGGGGCCTTGGATAAGGAAGTGCCCTGGAGTTAAGGCTGCATTGTCAGCTGGATCGTCTGACATCGGAGACAAAGGACGTGAGTTTAGACAAGCTTCTATCCGATAAAGTAGTGTCGAAAACTCTTCGAAGGTATATTTAAAGGCACCTGCTACTTTACGAAAGTGTGCTTTAAAACTTTTTACGCCAGCTTCCCAAAGGCCCCCCATATGAGGGGCACCAGGGGGAATAAAGTGCCACTGAAGATTCTGATGACTAAAACCGGATAGTATAGAATTTCGTGAAGCTTCAAGGAAATTTTTTGCTAGTGACTTGGAAGCCCCAACAAAAGTGGTTCCATTATCTGAATATAAATGAATCGGACAACCTCTCCTTGCGACAAATCTGTGAAAAGCGGCAAGAAAAGCTGGAGTAGAAAGATCGGATGTAGCTTCTAAATGGATAGCCTTTGTCGAAAAACACACAAAGACACACACATACCCTTTCGTAAGTGCAAAGGATCGCCCAGTGAAGGTTTTAATTTCGAATGGACCTGCAAAATCAAGACCTGTATGTGCAAATGGTCGGGAAATTTCTATACGAGCAGGAGGCAGAGCACTCATAAGCTGAGTGCGAACAACTTTTTTGTGAATAACACAAACCTTACAATTGTGAATAGTGGATTTTATCAGATTTTTAACTTTCGGAATCCAAAATTGGAGTCGTATCAAACGCAAAATTAACTGATTTCCACCATGCAAAGAACAATGGTGAGTAAACTGGACTAAAAGACGAGAAAGTTGGCAGTTGTATGGAAGAATTATAGGATGCCTTTCATCGTAAGACATCATTGGAGATGAAACTAATCTTCCACAAACTCGTATATGACCTTTTTCGTCGAGGAATGGATTTAAATTAAGTATGCTGCTTTTGGAACCTATATGTTGCTTTTTAGAAAGATTGTTATATTCTTCTGGATAGTGAACCTTTTGGCATAAGGTTATAAGTCGATTTTTTACATCATTAATTTCATCAGTAGTAATTTCCTCGCTCTGTCTGGTAAAGGAAGACTTATGGTCGTGGTGTGTATGATGAAAAAACCTTACGATATACGCTATTACTCTTATAGCTCTTGGAAAATCTGAAAAACGCTCAAGAATGTCTTCAAAATTGTGAAAAAACTGGAAAAAGGATTTTATTGGTTTTTTCTCAATTTCTGTTTCGGATTCAAATTCTTGAAGAGGGCTTGGCCAATTTTCTTTACTCAGTTTTAGCCATGGTGGTCCTTGCCACCATAACTCATTTTGAATCAGGCTTTCAGGAAGTATACCGCGACTTGCCAGATCTGCAGGATTTGTTGGTGAATCGACGTGGAACCAATTTTGATTTCCAACACTCTGGACAATTTTAGACACACGATTTGCTACAAACGTGGTCCATTGACACGGTGGTTTCTTGAGCCATGCAAGAACAATTGTAGAGTCAGTCCACATGAATGTTATATGATTTTGGACATCAAATTGTGGCACCAATGCATCCATCATTTCTGCCAAAAGCACAGCCCCACACAACTCCAAACGTGGTAAAGAAATAGTCTTAACTGGTGCAACTTTTGTTTTTGCAGCCAGTAAGTGCGTTGAAATGCCGTTTGAATTCTCCACTCTAACATATATGGCAGCAGCATAGGCCTTTTCCGATGCATCGCAGAATGCATGGAATTGAACAATGTCCTCAGCTGAATAGTTAAGCCATCGTGGAATCTTAATATGATTTAAATGAGTATAATTTGAAAGGAATAAAACCCACTTTTTGTAACAGTTTGAAGTAAGATTTTGATCCCATTCTATTTTTTCAAGCCAAATTTGTTGCATCAGCATCTTGGCTATAATTATGCATGGAGCTAACCAGCCAGCAGGATCAAAGAGCTTAGCAATCTGAGATAGGACTTCCCTTTTGGTATATTCGGATTTTAGTTCAAATGGTGAAGCTTGAAAGAAAAAGTGATCTGTAGTAGCATTCCAGCGGACACCTAACGTTTTGGTTGCACTGCAGTCTTCAAATTGAAGGAAATCTTCTTTAAGAAGATGTTCCTTTGGAAGCTCAGCCAAAATTTGACTTGAGTTCGACGTCCACTTTCTGAGAGAAAAACCGGCAGAGGATAGGGCAGAAATGAGTTCGTCTCTTGTCTGAATTGCAGTGGCAATACTATGCGCACCAGCAAGTACATCATCCACATACATGGAATTCTTGAGAACGTAACTGGCCAGAGGATGCGATGCTTTTACATCATCTGCTAGTTGAAGAAGTGTCCTTATAGCCAGGTACGGAGCACAATTGACACCAAATGTCACCGTTTTGAGTTCGTAATCTTGGATTTTGTCTTCAGGAGATTGCCTAAAAAGAATTCTTTGGAATTGTGTTTGAGTAGGGTCAATGAGAATTTGACGATACATTTTTTGAATATCTCCATTCAGAACATAACGATAAAAACGCCATTTTAGTAATAGAAGGGTCAAATCGGTTTGGAGAGTAGGACCTGTATGTAGCAAATCGTTAAGGCTTTTGCCATTAGAAGACCTACTAGAAGCGTTGAAAACTACGCAAACTTTTGTTGTTGTCCTTTCTGGTTTTATTATTGCGTGATGCGGCAAATAAAAATGCATAGGACAATTTTCGAATTTAGGAGGAGAAACTAATTGCATGTGATCAAGGTCAAGATACTCACGCACTACTTCATCGTACTGTGCCTTGAGCTCTGGATTTTTGCACAATCTAAATTCGTTTCGCACGAACTGTGCGTTGGCAATAGAACGCGATTGACCAAGATTAAGAGTGTTTGAAAACTCGTCTTTGAAAGGTAGCATAACAATGTATCGACCGTCTGTGCTGCGCTTAGTGGTTTCTTTATAATTTTCTTCGCAAAAACGGTCTGATTGTGAAAAGAATTGTTTTTGTGGAAGATCTTCCACCTCCCAAAAACGAGAAATTTCTTTGTCTAAAGACACTTCGTTGAAAAATGAAACAATTGTGGAATGAGAAGCAAGAGATTTTTGTGGAACTGGACCTGTCAGTATCCATCCAAAAATGGTTTCCTGAGCAGTGAGTGTACCATAAACGTTTCTCTTGATGCCATCCAAAATATTATTAGAAAAGATATCTGCTCCAATGAGAATATCGATATTGGAACTACAGAAAAATTTCGGGTCAGCAAATGGAATTTTTGGAAGTTTTGCTAGCATTGATGGATCCAGAGAATGCGAAGGCAAGCTTCCTGTAAGGTGTGGAACTACTAAGGCTTTTGCTTCAATAGAAAAACTTTCATTCATTGGAGACGATAGGATTAGTGTACACATCTTATGAACCTGAGCAGAAACAGCATTATTCAAGCCTGAAATCTGAGCCGATGTTTCATTGTAAGGAAGCTTTAGTAGCCTAAATAATTTTTCGGAAATAAACGTGCCTTCTGAACCTGAATCTATCAGCGCACGAGCTTGATAAGAAACTCCAAGATGTCGTATAGAAACCATAGCTGTCCCCAATAAAACACTTTTGGCATTCGTCGTAAAGCATGATTGAATGTTTTCATTGAAATTTTGAGCGGACTGTATTTGTAGTGCATGCGAACGTTGAAGGCCAGAAGTGCTTGGACGAGAACTTAAATCAGGAACAGTTTGGTTTGTGGATGGAAGGATTGGATCTGAATGAGATGAATCACGGTGCAATAGTGTATGATGACGCCCTTTGCACGTAAAGCAATTGTGTTTGCTTTTGCAGTCTTTTATAGAATGAGAACCGGAGAAACAATTAAGGCAAAGTCCAAAAAGTTTAATCTTTGCAGCTCTTTCGTTAGGACTTAGAGCTAGAAAGCGACTACAAAGCCGAATAGTGTGCTTTTCGTTAATGCACATTTTACATGGTGGAGAAGATACATTAGTAGCGTATGAATTAACCTTTTTATTTTGATTTCGAGAGGTTGAAGAACTAACTTTGCTTTTAGAAATATTTGGAAAAACTGAACCTTTGATATCGAAAACGGTTTCAAGCGTTTGATACCGGCTAGTAAGAAAGCTGTCTAAGTTTTTCCAATTTGGAATCTCAGTTTTACTAGAAAGTGATTGCTCCCAAAGTGATAATGTTGCTTCAGGGAGCTTAGTTGAACATAAATAAATGAAAATTGAATCCCAATTGTCAATATTAACATTGTACAATTGGAGAGCAGAAATGCAGCTGTTTATTTCCCTTTGCAGTCGTTTAATGGCTGCACCAGATTCTGTTGGAACGGAGGACAAATTGAAAAGTATGCGCAGTTGACTATTAACGAGGACACGTTTATTCTCAAAACGGTCTTTCAGATTTTTCCACGCAATACAAAAACCATCGTTAGTCAAGGGACACTTTTTTACAATATCACGAGCTTCTCCTCGTGTCTTCTGGTTAAGATGAAACAGTTTCTCCACTGGACTTAACCTCGGATTGTTGACATAAATTGCCGTGAACATGTCACGGAAGGAAGGCCATGAAATATTTTATTATTATTATTATTTTAAAGGCTCTAGATTGTACTGCGACCTTAAAGATCTTTTTTACAGCCTCTTTCCCTATCAAAACAGCTCCAGACTATCTATAAATCTTGTCACTGCAATGGGATTAATTTTACCTATGTCACCTGGATCTAAAATCTCGGCACCTAAGTACTTAATTCTGCGTCTAAACGCAGCAGGGCATGCACATAGCACATGCTCTGCTGTTTCCAAGTCCTCTAAGCAGAGTCTACAGGAATCATCGTCTACCAAGCCCATCTTTTTTAGGTGGTAATTTAGTTTACAGTGACCTGTCATTATTTCACTGTATGTTTTAATATCTTTTCTGCTGAGATTTAAAACCGCTTCTACCTTAACATGTTGTGGATTGATTAGCCTTTTCGCCTGTCGTATGCCCTCCTGGGCCCTCCAGTGATCGACCAGACTATTTTCCTCCCATTCCCGAATTAAGTTATTCTTAAAGCTATTGTTTACTCCGCAGAAGGGTTCCGGGCCTGTGAAAGAATTGAGTGCTCCTCTCTTAGCCAGGCAATCAGCCCTTTCATTGCCCTCATGCCCCTCGTGTCCTGGTATCCAGACAAGAGTAACGTCGTTCCTCCTGGCTAGAGCTTGAAGAAGTTCAAAACACTCGCAGACAAGCTTTGAGTGTATTGAAAAAGCCATAAGTGATTTTAGAGTCGCTTGGCTGTCCGAGTAAATGTAAATGTCGGTGCCGGAAGTGCCCCTTCTTAGACATTCTCTGGCACACAACTCTAAAGCGTGGACCTCCGCCTGAAAAATGGAAGCTGTTTTTCCCATTGCAACTGCTTTTTGGAATCTTGGTCCCACGACTCCAGCTCCTGCGCTGCCATCTTCCATTTTGGACCCATCAGTGAACCACAACTGTGAGCCCTGTATTACATTTATATCCTTCCTCCTCCATTCGGAGCGTTCATTTATGACCACTTTGAATTTTCTGGAGAAAACAAACTTTTTACATAACTTATCGGAGACTGTAAGACATGGTGTATCCCAGAACACGTCCAGGATTTTGACATGTCCTTTTAGATTGCCTTCTTTAAGTTGTTGTAAATGAGGTAGTCTGAGGGCCGCACAGGCTGCTTCTTTCTTAACCATAAGGTGAAGAGGAGTGAGTCCTGTAAGCATGCCTAGGGCTGCTGTCGGACACGTCCTTAGTGCCCCTGTAATACCCAAGCAGGCTGTTCTGAAGATCCTGTTTAGTTCCTTCTGAGCCTTTACTTGGGCTACCTTTGGCCACCATGCTAATGAAGCATACGTGATCATTGGTACAGTGATGGTTTTGTAAGACCATGCCATCATTTTCGGACGTAGTCCCCATGTTTTACCATACAGCCTTTGGCAAGCGTATGTTATTCTAAAGGCTTTATTTATTATGTATGATAGATGACTGTTCCAAGTTAGACTTTTATCTAGGATTACTCCTAGATATTTCATCTCCTCGGAAACCGTTAGAACCGTTTCCCCTAAGTTTAAAGCTTCTAGATTAAGCTTTCTCTTTCGGGTAAAGGGCACTAGTGTGGTTTTACTAGGGTTAATTTCGAGTCCTTTCTCTCGGCACCAGCCTAGAGCTAAGTTGAGAGCTAGTTGCATTCGTTCAGTAACGGTAGAGTCAAATTTGCCTCTAACCATAATAATCAAATCGTCAGCAAAGCCTTGGACTTCGAATTTGTGATCATCTAGAATTTCTAGTAATTCGTCAATGACAAGTATCCATAGAAGCGGTGACAGTACGCCTCCCTGGGGGCATCCTTTAGTTGTCCTCACAGTTAGTCTTTCTGTACCCGCTTCATAAATGACTGTCCTATTTTTAAGCATATTGAGGACCCAATCAATGATCATTTTGGGTATTCCCTTTCTAATCAATGCTTCCTCAATTGACTTAAAAGACGTGTTGTCAAAAGCTCCCTGTATATCTATAGATGAACAGAGGGCTACTTCCTTGTCCTCCAAAGCCTTCTCGATTTTGGTCGTAAGGCTATGTATGGCGGTTTCAGTCGATTTACCTGATTGGTAAGCGTATTGTTCAGGATGTAAAGGTGAATTCGCGAGGAACACACCTCTGATGAACTGATCTAAAATTTTCTCCATTGTTTTGAGAAGAAAAGATGTCAGACTTATAGGCCGATAGGCTTTGGGCGTGTGGTCCGCCTTTTTCCCTGCTTTAGGAATGAAAGCAACACGGGCTTTGGTCCAGTCTTTAGGCACTGTTCCTAGTTCTAGGCTTAGTCTGAAAATGTTAGTTAGAATGGGTGCCAGTATATCTATACCTTTCTGCAATAGACAAGGTTGAATATTGTCTGCCCCAGGAGACTTAAATGGGTTAAAAGTGGAGACTGCCCATTTAACTTTGTCAATGGTAAAAATTTTACGGGCTAAGGAGAGGTCTCGTCTGGTTGCCACCAGAAATTTGGTATCCCTGATTTGTTCCCAAGACTCTTCACTCCTAACACAGCCTGGGAAGTGTGTGTCCAGTAGTAGCTGTCCAGTTTCTTCCGGGCTTTCCGTATAATCTCCATTGGCCTTTTTCAGTGTTGAAAGGCCGTTTGAGTGGTCTTTTGTAAAGGACTTCTGGAGTCTTGTAGCTGTTGGGAGTGTCTCAATCCCCTCACAGTACGCTCTCCATGATGCCCTTTTCGACCGTCTCAACTCCTTATTATAGTCTGTTAGGGCAATTCTGTATGTTGCCCAATCCCCATTAGATTTAGCCCTATTAAAGAGTTGACGAGCTTTCAGCCGCAACTTATCTAACTCCTCGCTCCACCAAGGCACGTTACGAGAACGCCTTTTGATTTTTGGGGTGCAGCTTTTTTCGAAAGCATCAGTAATGATAGTAGTGATTGAGTTAACTTCAAGATCAAGTTCTTGTGAGTTACTTATTTTTCCGCCCAGGCATTCAATACCCTGTTCTAGATGGAATGTATACAAAGTCCAATTTGTTCTTTTAACATCTCTGACTGCAAAGGCGTCTTCTCTATCGCCCATCAGATCAAAGCTTATGTAACGATGATCCGATAAGGAGATCTCATCCAACACTTTCCAGTTAGAGATATTATTTGAGATAAAAGTACTAGCCAGGGTAAGATCTAAAACCTCTCTCCTAACGACATTTACGAAAGTGGGTTCATTACCCCTATTTGCTACCACTAAGTTTTTTGCAGTAATAAAATCAAAGATCGACTCACCTCTCTTATTTGTATCCGTGCTGCCCCATACTGTGTGATGTGCGTTGGCGTCGCAGCATACTACCCACTGGAGGTTTTTGCTGTGGCAGTATTCCGCGAGCTGCGTGAGCTCATGGGTTACCGCCTCCTCCGAATCGCCCGGGAGGTAGAGGGAAGCCAGGACTAAGTTTTTCTTCCCTCTGGCACTAGGCACCTCTGCCTGGACAGCTACCAGGTCCCTTTGGATGAGTTCTGAAATGGGAAGAAATTTAATATGTTTATTGATTAGGATAGCCGCCCGCGGACGGTCGACTTTGCTATCGTAGACCAACTTACATGTTTTTGTGGAAAGGCCATTTATGGAGCCTTTAGAAGCCCATGGCTCCTGAATAGCTACAAACGCTAAGTTTTTGTTGTCCACCATGGCACTCAGTCTGTAAGAGGCTGCTGTTGCCCGGTGGAGGTTGATTTGGAGGCACTTAAGCTGCCTCCAACTGGTGTGGTCTGCATTGAGTCCGGACTGGGGCATTAGTTGCCCTTCCGAACTCTGCCCTCTTTTGTGGCATGCAGAGAAGCCGTAGCATCTGGGTCGTTCCTTTCCCACTTTCTAAGACGACCCGAGGCAGAGGATTTTTTTGGCCGTTGGACATTTCTGCCCCTCTCTGCCGCGGGTATCCGAAGTGTGGTACTTCGCCCAGCGGTCGCCCTCCCAGCCGGTGGTGCATTCCCGGCTATTGATGTTTTGGGGCGGTTTACCTGTGCACCACTCTCCAACGCTCCTGTTGCCCTATTTCCCTTCAGCCTCGGTCTCAGCTGGGCAGTTCCGAAACCAAAGAACACTTTGTTTCCCAGCTTTTCAACCTTTTCAGCCGATAAGGGATCCAGGGCAATTGCGAGCTCAACAAGTTCGCCCTTCTGAACCCTATTCAGTACCCGCCAGTCACCTAGACGAACGTCCGAATTCTGGGCCTTTACTTGACCCAGTATTCGCTCGTTCGTCCAAGTGCTTGAGCCTGGGAAGTAGCCAACGAAGATCTGGGCTTTAGGCACTGCTGCCTCGTCCACGACCTTAAGTTCAGCTCCTTCCCAGGGCTTAAAGGCTGGTACTGAAGCCTTTAGCCAAGCTACAGTTTTGTCATCAAGACAGTTGATGACGAGCCAACCAGGCTTAAAACTGCAACCGGCAAAGTGCGGTTTTACCGGGCCATCTCTGTCCTCGTAAACTCCTTGAAGGATGCACGTTTGCACCGCAACAATTTGTTCGTGAGACCATATGCCCTCCGGAAAGTTGGCCGGTATAATGCCAACTTTTGTTGAGATGACCATCTCCGCTAAGGTGGGCTTTGAGCTCTGAACTCCCGTGAGAGTAATTTGCTCAGCCTCCTTCTCGGGAGTGGCCATGGTATCACCCTTTTCACCTAATAAAGTCGGCAAAGCGGGTAGTCCCTTAAGCGCTTCCGGTGGCAGGCTATGCACCGAGGTGCTGTTCCTGTCTCCGGATTTGCCTAGAGGCGCAAACCGCTTTACCGACTTTTCAGGGGACGTCGGTGAGTTGCTGTCTGAACGACCGCGTTTAGGTGTCTGCGAAGCTTGCATGACACCGGACGTTGAAGCTGGTCTTAATGCCAGAGCCCTTGCTGTTTCCAGCGGAAAGCCCTTGGCGATTAAAGCCTTTAGCCTTTTGCGCCCGGCACCAAAAAGCTTCACTTTCACCCCTTTTGGGGGTTCCTTGGCCTGGACCAAGGAATGAGTTGGTTTATCAGACCGAGGCGGACTTAGGAGCATACGCTCCTGATCCGAGGAGATGGATGTCCCATCACCCAAATCTTGGGTGAGTGTTACATCCACCTCCAACGGAACTCCAGAGAAGGAACCTTGTGCCCCATCTGGCAAGTCGCCGCAGTCCATGGGATCATTAGCCGCTGAACCATGTGCCCCGTCAGCTAATGAGAGGTTATGAAGGCTACTGAGAGCCTCATTATGCACATTTAATGGTGTGCAGTCCATTTTTTTTATATTTTTGGGAATATCCATAAAATAGTTGTAAAGGAAAATATTTCCCCATAGCGGGATAGCTAAATTAAACCGTGGGTTCGCCAGACCTCGCACGGAGTTCGCTACTAAGTTTGACACTACCCCGCAAACAAGTTCGCACGCGTAGCTGTTCCACGGCGATTTTAGGGGGTTTTCATGGGAGGAATCTGCCCGCACTCCAGGTTTGAAAAACTTGGTGAACGGACAGGTTCATCCCAGGGTGTTTTCCTTCACCCCCGCACGACTATCGGCAATCCCAACCCCGGTAGAGACATGACCGTACCAGAGCCGAGATCATCGGTCTGAAAAATAGTCGTACTTCCCCAAAAATTGGGGCTGACCGATCGGCTAGTTGACTGAGCAGGTGATTCGATTCGATTCACTAGCCTACTTCCCGAGACGCTCAAAAATTTAAGAAAGAAGATAATGCAAAGTGAAAGGAGCCATTCGGATTCAACTAGCCGGCTACCCTCCAGTGGAGGGGGATTTTTATCGACCTCCCAGTCTAGATCCGTAGTGTTTAGTTTGTAGTAGTAGGGCCATCTCTTACAGGATGTAGCTCTTCGCCACGCACTAACGATCTTGGCGACAGCTAGGCTATATATGACGCATCATGTCACCCTGTAGTAAACTACTTGACCCCAAGGCCATGAAATATAATCACCGTTCAAAATTTCGGTGTCGCAGGGGGGTAGGTGAAAACTGTGACTAGGACCATCGTTGGCTCTTCGATCTGGTATTGAGGGTGGAGGTGATGTTGATGTAAGCTCCTGACAATAATCAGCCATTTTTGTAACGCACCCGACATATACACTATATGTATTGTTATATTTGGTTTTGATTTGCTCCAGCTCCTCGCTAACATCCAGGTTTTCATCATTTTTTTGAGCATTTGTTAATTCTTGTAAGCACTTCGTATAACTTGACTTGATGTTCATCCAAATAGATTTGATTTCCTCACGATGTACTTCGATAGAATGAACAGAATGAGCTGCTGCCGACACGCTATTAAATTCTTGCTCGAATTCAACAAGCGAGTCGGTCAACTGAATGTATGGCATCAGAGTTTCCATTGTAGTTTGAATGAATTAAGCAAAGATAATCACAAAGGACGGAAATTATGTCAACAACCAGGAAGATTTGATGGAATGAATTACTAATTGAAGTCCCGAACCGATAAGAATAAACGATCTTTTTTTTTTTTTTTTTTTTTTTTTTTGAAAACTAGCAAAAATTTGGTTGAAATTATCACTCTATAAATAATTTGTAGAGTTTTGTAAAGCAAAGGCGAAAAGCAATTAGGCCTATATCAAATGCCGAGCTACATCAAAAATGCAAACAGAAGGCTATAGCAAACGAGATCAAGCTGCGCAAATGGGGATGGATTGGTCACACTCTCCGGAAACCACACAGCGAAGTTTGTCGCCAGGCCCTTGAGTGGAATCCACAAGGCAGTAGAGGACGTGGTAGACCCAAAACCAACTGGAAAAGGTCGTTGGAATAGGAAATCCAAGAATCGGGAAAATCGTGGCAAGAGATCAAAGTCATCGCAAGGGATCGTGACAAATGGAGAGATTTCATATTGGCCCTATGCTCCTCCTAGGAGTTAAAGGAGAATACAATACATACATACATTGATGGATACCAAATCGTATTATTCAGTATAAGAAGAAAATAAAATTTGATCTTCAAAATTTCATATGCAGGTAAAGCTCAGATAACCAATAATAACAAATTTCAAAAGTTTATATACATTCATAAGTTTTGAATTTGAAAAAATTAATGGATGTTGAAATAATATGATTTACTTATTTGAAATAATTGTGGATCAGATAATTAAGAGTATAAGATCCATCAATGGATTTTCATAAAGCAATACAAAATTTTTAAATTTTTAAATCGAAATTTTGTTTTACTTTAGTGCGTTGACAGAACTACTGCTAATTTTCTCAATGTATGTATCTTTCTATTAATTACATGCGTTGCGTTATATAAATTAAATATATATTTATAATAATAAATTATATTGATGTTTTGATTTATTTTTAATCAGAAAAGTTTCACTCAAAAAAAAAAAAAATTTTAAATGTTTCGTTTGTTTGCTTTTTGTTTTTGGATTCAAATGTTGCAAACCAAAAATTATGGATTTCGAAAATTCGTTGCTGAAATGGATGAAAATTACACTTTGATGGATATGAAACAAAGTGAATATGGAACGACGAACAAAAAAATGTTGCTGAGTTCTGTGTGTTTCGTATCAAATGGAAAGAAAAATGTTGCGAAAAGAAATTAGAAAAAATTAAAATTGTCTCTTTGATGCACTTCTTTTAAAACAGCAACAATTGTAAGTGTTGAGAGCTGAGACTCTCACTAGTGCAATACAAACTCTACACTGAATTCACGTAGCAACAACTAGTCGGCTTAACGAGTGTAGACTTACTCTATGTCTCACTCAACACAATTTAAAACTTTGAAAGTCAAAGGGGCGAACTTATGTACATATATACATATAGCAAATTTTATGTACTGTTTTGGCGCCTTTTTCTCGACATGTATATATCATCAATATATAGAAATTTTTTCGCACAATTTTTTTTTTTTTTTTTGATTTTAAGCAACACAATTAAGTGATTTCTTGTATTAAATTTTTTTCTTTTGAAATTGACCCTATTTCAAGGATTTTGACTTTAATTTTTAAACACTATTATTTTTAATAATTTTTATTTTATAGAAATTCTTAATTTGCGAAACTTTTCCACTTTTATATTTTTATTTTTTGGGACATTAATAAAAACTCACGTATTAATGATGAAATATTTGTATTTTTTGTTGTGGAAATATTATTTTTATATGTCAAAAAATTACGTATTTTCACACGCGAACTGACCACAAAAAAAGCACGGGGGCTATGGACGGAATGCACTCTCTAACTAAAATAGGATTAATGCGTACACACCTGATAACTTGTTTTGTAGACTTTGGACAATGTATGTAATTTTTCTCGCTGAGCTTGGAAGACGTTGTGGAAAGAAACAAAACTGGATTTGAGTTAACTCCTCTTCTTTGTTGAAATTCTCTGAACTGATCCGGCTCGATATTGGACCATATGTTGGAGTGAATAATGAAAATATCTTCTGGATGCGCTATGAACCAATTCAGTTGTTCTAGTTGAGGAAGTAAATTTAAGGAAGCGTTTAAATTTACAACTTGGCTTGGACCTAGGACTCAAATTCAATTTATTGAATTTAGAGACAATGAAAATGGAAGAAAAAAAACCAAGTGTAAATTTTCAATTCGAAATACAAGCTTTATTAAACGTCTTACCAGTTCGGAGGTATATGAACAAGAGATTTTATTATAGAAAGTAAAGTAAAATTAAACTTATTTTATAGCAAAATATTAGTTAATTTCGTTAAAGATAATTATGGCGGATGGCGTGAAGCGCCATCTGGTTTACATGTAATGATTTTCAATACGAAAAAGGTATGTTACATTATAAGAATTTTTGGCGTAGACACACTGTGTATACTCGACGTATTGGAATAAATATTAGAAAGAAATATCGTTAACCGATTATAGGAGACCCTTGAAAGCCCAATATGGTATACGACGTGGGAAATCGATTGTTGATGCCATACAAACTGAAATGAAAATCGCACTTGAAGCAACAAGCGGAAAAAGGAGGAAGAGTGAAGACAAGAAGTACTGCGCTGTAGTGACACATGACGTCATTAATGCCTTCAACTCAGCAAGCTAGCCTCAGAATATAAGAACACTTCGAGATATAAGACGGAACACCAAAATATCTACATCCAATAATTACAAGTTATTACGAAAATAGAGTCCTGCTGTTTGACACCGCTAAGGAAGTGAAACAATACAGAGTCACAAAAAGTGTACCACAGCGGTCGCTACTACGTCCCACGTTATAGAACGCTATGTATGATGGCTTATTGAGGATCAGTCTACCTACTGGGAGGGCTATATTGCGCTAGTGGTGGATTATAAAACTACTGAAAACCTGCAGATGCATTGCAATGAAGCTGTAAATAACGTAATTAAATAGATGGTTGTGACGTCTAAACTTGAAGTTAGCAGACGAGAAAACGGAGACGGTCGTAAAGTACATGAGGTCTTCACTTTTGGAATAGGCGAGCTGGAAGTTATCTCTCATAAGGTACATTGGGGTACTGATTGACACCAGAATATCCTTTAAAGAACATCTGGTTGCTGTTGTAGAAAACGCGGCAAAAGTTAATGGAGTTCTATCGCGTATCATGGCAAATGTGGATGAACCATGTGCAAGCAGGCGGAAGTTACTGGCTAGGCTTACAAGTTTCATCATACTCTACGCTGCGCCGGTTTGGGATGAGGCAACACAGAAAGTATGATATCTGTCGGTAATTCGATCTACATATCGTCCAAGCGCACTTCGGGTGGAAAGCGCTTTTCACACAGTGTCGGACGACGCTATCGGAGTGATTGCAGGAATGGTACCAATAGATATTCTGGCAGGCAAACTGCAGCGTACATACAGAGACAAATTGTACATCGCAGGGACAAATGAATCCAAGGCAAACGAGAGAATGACCATTCTGAGTGGTAGTGAAGATGGGATATATTGGAGAAGGGGAGATGACATTTTCTCTCACATGATGACATTACCTTACACAGCTGCTCATGAAGAAGATCCCTTCTGCCATGACTGACCTGGCGAGATCGAAGATGTCCAACAAGTTTTGTTGAACTGCCCACGTTTCGGACTCATGCGTCAAAAAATAGAAGAGACTTTTGCTGAGCCTTGTGCCAAATATGTGTGAAACAACAACAAAATTGCAACCATTTCAGTCATTTGCAGCAAGACTGATAAAAAACTTCCATTTATTGAACGTTGAAGAGCTGTGGAACGCAGACACATTCAAGCTGAAAGTACCAGTGAGCCCGCTACATCAAGAAAAGATACAGACTAAGCCGACCAACTGACAGATAATTGAGCAGTAATGCTTTAGACGGCTTCCTGACTTAATACTTGACGGTAGTTCCAGAAGGAGCAACCCGTCCTGACGAAAGTAGTTTTTTTCAGCGGGATTTAGCCTCAAACGCCGACTTTAGATGGTTTTACTCCTAGTTAAAAAAAAAAACATAAGGCCATCAGGGCCCGTAGGAACTCAACATAAAAATCTGAAAAATTCAGGAAAATGTTTTTTCGATATTTAAAACCTATTGACCAACATCTAAGACCCATAATAAATGAGTTTTCTTATTAACCACCAATTTAGCGGTCTGATAGACCACATATGCATCTCTTTTGCAAAAAAAAAAAAATGATGACGCAAATACATAGTTTTAAAATGGTCTGGTCTGATGACCACATCCCTGAACCAAGGGTTAACAATTTATCTGTCGAAAATGTTTCTTTATTACAAAAACCTGTCAAATGTTATTTTTAGTCACAATTGATACTTATTTCGATCTTAGGCAAATTTTTCAAAGACCTGGAAGGCCTTTGGTAGTAAAACTCATTCCTTAGACCTTCAAAGATTTTAACAAGTTAAAAAAATTAAAAGAAAAACAAGGAAACTAGCTACAAAAGTCTACAAAAATTTGTCATAATATTTGGATTTGATTTTACAAATAAAGAAAAATATATTTATCTGATACCCTATCATAATGGCAACTGAACAAAAAAAACCCGCCGATACCAAAGATGACAAAGTCGAACTGAAGCCTAAAATTTCTCTGCTAAGTGGTGTTAATGTGATTGTTGGTTCCATCATCGGTTCCGGTATCTTCATATCGCCCACCGGAGTGTTAATGCACACCGGCAGCATTAATTCCGCAATGATCGTATGGTTTATATCGGGCATATTCTCAATGATTGGAGTCTATTGCTATTGCGAATTGGGTTTGATGATAAAGAAGTCAGGTGCTGATTACGCCTACATAATGACAACATTTGGAGGTTTCTTTGCTTTCATGCGTATTTGGATTGAAGTGATAATCATACGACCGTGTACGCAAGCCATCATTGCGCTTACCTTCAGTATATACACGCAAAAGAATTTCTTCCCGGATTGTGATCCACCAGTAAGTTCAGCACGTTTGCTGGCTGCATGTTGTATATTGCTTTTGACATTCATCAATTGTTGGGATGTTGCTTGGGCAACAGGCGTGCAAAATATCTTCACATTTGCCAAACTATTTGCCCTAATTGTCGTCATAATTACAGGAATCTATCAGCTAGCAACTGGTCATATTGAATACTTTACGTTCGACGGTTCAACGATGGCTGTTGACGAGATAGCGTTATCATTTTACTCGGGCCTGTTTGCGTACAATGGTTGGACCTATTTGAATTTTATCATTGAAGAGCTAAAAAATCCTGAACGTAATCTTCCAATTGCCGCTGCCATTGGTTTATTCGTAGTGACAATCATCTATATGTTGGTAAATGCTTCATTTTATTCCACACTCAGCGCGGGCGAGGTTCTCGGCTCAAGTGCCGTGGCGGTAACTTATGCTGATCGAATATTTGGCCAGTGGGGTTGGACAATACCCGTGTTTGTGGCGCTATCAACATTTGGTGCCGTTAATGGCATCTTATTGACATCATCACGTCTTTATTATGCTGGTGCTATTGAACATCAAATGCCCGAATTTTTAACAATGTTACATATCACACGTTTTACGCCACCAGCAGCCGTAATAGTGACTGCATTAATTTCATTAGTCTTTCTATTGGTAGATGATGTCTACACATTAATCACTTACTTTGGATTTGCTAATTGGCTTGGCATTGGTTGTTCAGTACTTTGTATACCCGTACTGAGATATACTCATCCGGAATTTGAACGCCCGATAAAGATTAATTTATTCTTTCCAATAATCTATATAATTGCATCATTGTTTGTGACTTTTGTACCAATGGCAGCTAGCCCTATTGACACTGGCATTGGTTTAGCCGGAATACTGACAAGTATTCCAGTATATTGCATATTTATAATGTGGAAGAATAAGCCAGCGTGCTGCGGTAGTTGTATGGGTGGATTCACTAGATTCCTACAAAAATTATTAGTCGTTGTCCGACCAGATGCTGTGGAACAGAAGTAAATGTTATCTTCAAGAATAACAATTATAAAAATTTGAAATGATTTGAAAATTATTGTATAGACGATTCTATTTGGACACTAATGCAAATTAATTGTTCTGCATTTGATGGAATATAACAATTGCTTTATTAAACGTAGAAGAGTAATTGTTTCTATTTTTGGTAGCAAATTTCGTTTTTATTTAGCAATGTCTTGTCTTTGAAATTTCTTGACTTTTCTCCGCATAACTGCATCATGGTTAAGTAATTTCATGCAAAATCCACAGTCTAAATTCATCGTCCTGCTTGCCAACGATGGGTAAAGTGATGTGTCACTCGCTTTGCGGTCAACCCGCTCGGCCATCTTCGTTAAGGATTAAGTGTTTTGTTCGCAGCATCTCGGAACTGCCCCAGATTCTTTGCAGGTTGTCTCTTTATCTGAAACGTTGTCAAACTTGTTTGCTAGCCAAACCCATTAATAATCCATTACTTAAAGCAGTTTCAGATTCAGATCTTACCCCATTTGTGCTAATGTCTCTATTTTCTCATTCTTCTCCGTATCAATATGTCCTCTTATCCATATCAGAGTGCCCTCATTTACTTATACAGGAGTTTCTGTTGAGTTTCATTATCTGCACGCTCGTGCGTGGAGTTTTTATCGCTTTGTAACGAGTCTTTTTGCCGCTAGCCGGGGTGCCCAGGGTTCGTATACAAAATTTATTTTCCGCCAAGGAAATAAATTCGCTAATTTCATTTCACCTTTTATTTATCCGAGAAAGCACTCTTAAAATAGATTAAATTATAAACTAAGATAATAAAGGTATAAATACAGGTGACAAATGAACTGTATGATGATGAAAAAGATGACTAAAACATGAGTAATAAAAGTCAACTGAAACACGGTTCGTGCCAAAACTACCTCCATGTGGACTTGTCGCATTCGCGCCGCCGCACAATGGGGGGGTTTGTATGGAACGGCGGTCATATATAGAAATAATAGAGCTAGGCTATTAAAATTTGGTACAGATGTTTTCTACATTAAAGTTATAAAAATCTATAAATATGAACAAAATCCGTCTACGGACACGCCTACCTCCCATACAAAGTTGGGGCGTGGTCGAAATTTTTTTCAAAATCAATTTCCAATAACTTGACTCCGCTGATTTCAAAACAGTTCAAAATTCTGAGCTATCTTTTATAGTTTTCAAGTTATGACAAATAAACGAATATCTACTTTATAAAAACTAGATTTCGTTTATTGACTCGGAAAATAACAAACCGTTTTTAAAGAAGTTGTTAAATAGTGTTAGTACAAAAAAGGCTAAGTTAAATGGTAAAAAAGTGGGTGGTGCCACGCCTTCAAAAAATTAACTAATTATATGTCCGACACCCTTTGACGCAGATAAATGAGATTTGGTAAATATGTAAAAATTAATGGGACAAATAATGTTCATCGGAAAAATGGGCGTTGTCACGCCCTCAAAAATATAAATACATTATTTCTCTGACAATATTTGACACACTCTGAATGCTGCTTCATCATATCTCAGAAACTGCTAGAAGCAGATAGACAAAATCTGGTACATATGCAAAGGGCATTTGCAGAAATAATTTTCAATGAAAAATGGGCAGTGCCACGCCCTACGAAAATAAAATTTGTCATATAACTAACGCTACTTGACGCAAATTATAAGATTTGGTAAAATGCTTCGTTATGGTATGTCCAAGTAAAGTGAGGACAATTTCCAAGACGCTGAAAAGGGGGGAATATAACCTTCACCTACTACCCTTTCGTTAAAAAAAAGCATCTTCCGAATTTAAGCAGACTGTAAGCTTAAAATTGATAAATCTATTGTAAAACGTTGAAAAATTTAAAGAAATAAAAATAAGTTGTTTTCTCAAAAGCTGCAACAGGAAAAAATTCATAGAAAAAAAGTTCTCAAAAAAGGAAGTAGGGACTTTGAATTTCGATTAAGCATACTTGGCCACATATTATATTGGGAAATAACGAATATCAAAATATGTATATTTTTATACCCTACACCCAGGGTTTATTCACTTTGTCCTTTCGTTTGTAACGCAGCGAAGGAGGCTTGGAAGGTATGGAAAAATATATATATTCTTGATCTACGTCACCTCCTGAGTCGATATAGCTATGTCCGTCTGTCTGGCTGGCTGGGTGTGCGTGGAAATACATTTTTTGGGATAACTGAGCTACATAATTCAATGAAATTTGGTATTTTGCCTCCGTCGTAAAAGTTAGTTCGGGAGATTGAAAATCAGCAAAATCGGTCAACGGACACGCCTAGCGCCCATACAAAAAATGCATTCAAAATGCAATAAAAAAAGGGAATTATTAGCAATAACAGAAGCAAAATACACATAAATACTAGGGATAGTAAGTACAAGCTCTGAGCAACAACTAGGCGCATTAGGACAAGAGGGTGTGGCATCTCCCATATAAACAAAAATTTTCAAAATGTTATACTGAAAACGTTTTTTGTGGTAACCCAACCAAATTGCACTCAAACACTCAAATCAATAAATGCAAGCTCTGAGAAAAAACTAGGCGAACTCGAACAATAGAGCGTGGCACCTCTCCTATAAGCAAAAGTTTCAAAATGATGTGCTGAAAGTGTTTTTTGAGATAATCCTACCAAATTTCACCCAAACACTATGAACATTAATAGCAAACTCTAAGCAAAAAGTGGCCGAAGTAGGACTAGAGGGCGTGGCACCTCCCATATAAGCGAAAGTTCAAAAATGCTATACTGAAAGATTTTTTTAAGAAAACCTAACTGAATTTCACTCAAACACTCAGAACAGTAAATTCATGCTCTACCCAAATCAAGGTAAGCTCGGAGACGAGGGCGTGGCACTTCCCATACAAACAATTTATTTTAATAAAGACTTGTATGTATGTACAAGAATATTGCATGGTATTTACAACTAATAATATACTTGAAATGCAGTGTAGGGTATTTAGAGATACCACCCCTACTAGTTTTTTTTATTGTCAAAGTTTTCAAAATTTACCGATTTTGGCTTTTTGAGCTAAAATTTTCCAAAAATCACCATAATTCACGTATTATATATAAAAACTCAAACAAATGTTTTTTTAAAAGCTAAATGCTCGTAATTTTTGCCAAAATACTATTTCGATATATGTATTTCGATGCAAACGAATTAAAAATAGTGTTCCAAAAAAGTAAATTTATTTTGTTCCGTCAAAAACTACATTATGAAAAAGTTCGTAAAAAGTTCTCAAAAAAGGCATCAAGGACTTTGCGTTTCGATTAAGCATACTTTCTCACATATACATACGCAATATTAAAAAAAAAAAAATGGAAATCGGAGAATGTGTATCTTTTTTTACTTTAATGTCAAAGTTTGCAATTTTTCCATTTTTACCATTTTTTTTAATATTTGAAAAATGACTATAATTCCATAAAATCGGCAGAACTAAAACTGGTTATTTTTAACAAAGTAGAAACTATATTCTTTCTAACGATATGCTATGTAAGTGCATTTGGCTTAAAACAAATTAACTAGAGCGTTTATCCAGTATTTTCTAATGTAAAAGTTCCATAGAGCATTTTTGCTATTTAAAGTCCAACTCTGAGCTCACTGTGTAACTAAACCAAAACAAAATTTTAAAATTTTATTGTTTTATTTTTTTGTCCCTAAGTATTTTCTGATGATTGGAGTAAAAATTTTTCAAATCCATAGCACTTTCAAATTTTACCTATTTATGACCACGATCTCCCATTGTGCACCGTTCTGTGTTTTCGTCCAGATGTCAGGATTCAAAAGAGTCGCTCCACCACTACTGCCTCTCCGTTTTCCCCTCCTAACCTGTCTTTGTTTGTCTTGTTCATTTAGGAGAGCTCGCGGCGCCGCTACACTCTCGGGTCTCAGGAAACTCTTGAGAAATAAAGCCTACGGTCCTAGTCAGTATCCACTTATAAGTGTGTCTTCATCTTAACTTGAAGGTCTAGGTTTCGTCCAATGATGGCTGAAATCTTCACAGAACACGTCTTACTTCGTTGCGACTGTTGTCATAATTACTTCAGACGATTGCTTTTCCTATAATATAACTTTTTAGGTAGAGTAAACCTGGGAGATATGGCACCTTTTTTGCTGAACTGCTATAAAACCAGACATAAAAAAATTTTTAAAGGAACTAATTTGTCATTCTTTAATCAATTAAAAACACAAAAAAAGTACTTTAACTAAATTAAAAATTATGGCTACTTATTGCCATTCACCCATAGTCTCGAATGATTAGGCACCCTAGGTCATGTGACCACATACGGCACATTATGCATTGGATCAACTGGTCCACATCTTCTCTACATCCAACTCACCCATCAGATTCATCTTGAAATAAAATATTTTCTGCACCTTCATCGGAAGAAGTAAATATAACTAGTAAGCCACTCTTGGTTTATAAGTTCTCTCTTTTGGAACCAACAAACGTTACATTGGTTCTATTTTCCGCTTTAAGTTTTTTTTCTTTCTGCTAGACCATATTACCAGAAGGCGTTAGAATACGTGCCGTCAATTTTCTTGTATTCAGCTTAGAGCCTGTCAAAGTCGTTGGTAGAGGCAAATTTGAAATTTCACTTAACACCATTTTTGCGGTAATTGAAAATTTCTACAGGGTTTTCTGAAATATTAGACAAAACTTTAATTTGTTATCGACCTTTAATTTGATTTTAATTGTGTTAGATGAGCTATAGGTCAGTAAAATACTTCAATTTAAATCGATGAAATTCAAATTTATATTTGAATGAAAGACGAAATATTGGAAAAAAATATAAATTTGAATTTAACACAATTAAAATTAGGGGTCTGCACAAGACGTCTTGTTTGCGTTTTAAGACATTTCGTTTCAAGATACGTTATATTTTGCACCCGTTTTTTATTTATCAAATGCTCCAGTTCAGTGTCGTGTGTAAATGTCTTGACAGAACTAGAATTTGAAAGAAAATAAACAAATACTGTGCTCATTTGTCTTGTTTGATTTGTTTCAGTTATTTTAATTGCATACTGTAGTAGTAGTGTACACTACTAAATGCTAATGGTGTGATAAGAGTAGTTTATCGCTCTCTTCTTGTGCCTCTTTTTTGTTAACGCTCTTTCTCTCTCTCGCGAAAATGCATGAAAGCTACTACAATTCTGCAAGTGTTACCATATCATAAATTTTATTCTGGTTTCTCTACTCGCACGTTTACAGTGACCTGAAGTATTTGTTTTTATAAAATAGAGTTCACTGAAGTATTTTTTAGAACCAAGTTTATTTTTCACACTGATAAAACAAGACAATGTAAATAGTGTCAAAATGAAATCAGTGTACATGATGATTTGAATCTTGAATTTTTTGGATCAAATGCATCAGTTCGGTGTAAAATGTGGGTGTAAAAAAAAGTACACTTTATTTCAAGATGTCTTGTGCAGACCACTAATTAAAATTAGACAAAACTTCATATGAATCAGTAAAAAAGATGATTGAAGGTTTTACCTGAATAAAATTCTGCGATTCTGTACGTTCAAGCGCTTCATATTTGTAATCCCCAATATCTGATAATGGCACCAGAACCATATCGCCCTCATCATTTGAGTGGCATTTGTCCTTTTTAGTATTTACGGAATAAAAGTGCCACGAAAAGAATAAACATGTTCACTCGCCCTCGTATTCGGCGTGTCAGTTTTTTCTAAAATATTAGAGAAAACCTGACGATTCTGCGATTCCGGAGGGACTGTACGTTCAAGCGCTTCATATTTGTAATTCCGAATATCTGTTAAAGTGCAAAAGGAGAAATGGCATCGGAACCATTTCACCCTCATTAGTTGGGTGCCATTTCTCCTTTTTGGTACAAAAGTGCCACGAAACAAATAAAAATGTTCACTCACTCCCGTACTCGACGTGTCAGTCGTTTAGATTCCCAATATTTTTTTTTTAAAATCCCACACACAAGTTAATATTGTAACTATATTTAAACGAACTACCCACCACGAAGTCTCTCGCGCAGTTGTATCAAACTGTGTCCATATTTAAATGTCACGAAATCTGCAAGTTTTCAAATTGCAAAGGATGCCATATCTCCTGGGGGTGCCACGTCTCCCGGGTTTAACCTAAGCCTTCTTCAATATAGAACAGTCTGAACTGAAGCACATAAGCTTAATAATTTCAATTATCCTTTAAATTTATATTCATTGTAACTGCGTGATCATCATTGCAAATACGACATCTCTCTAAGATTGCAAGATCTTTGCACGTCATTTAGTCTCATAGGTTTTTTATGTTAATTTGTATTGTGTTTTTCTTTTAAATGTAAATACACTCAAATGATTATGTACATATATTGTGAATACATGTAGTATGAAAAAATTTCCAAAAAAAAGTACTGACATGGAACGTGGCGTCAGTCACGCCACCTACATGGAATTAAATAAATAAAACAACAACAAGAAACCAATGGCAATATCAGTGAATTTCGTTAGAAAAACTAACAGGAAATTTGTTGTTTTTTTCTACACACTACACCAAGCCCCCCTGCACACTTCATACCACATAGTCGTCTATAGGCGTTTTTTTTTTTCTAAATGCCGCTTATCAGCAAAAAACAAGCTGTTGTATCTTGTTTGCAACGGATCACGATGTTTTTGGCCAACAAAAAACTACATACAACATCAGGAGTAACAGTGAACCAACACGCAGACATGCGCACATTCTATTGTTGAAAGTAAATTGCACTCTACACACATTAATGTCGTCCTTAATGCTTTTTTATGTGGACTTTGTTTTTCTTCCCCAGCCAGTGGTATTTTGGACAAACGTAATTTTTGCGCGTGTTTCCACGAATTTCATTGAACATAGAACCACACCAAATCAGTATACATGAATTTAGGTTTTTTTTTTTTGTGCTGGCAATGCTGCATACATTCCATGTTATATTTAAATTTGTCTGCCATCATCATTACAAACACATCGATCGTGTCGACATGCATGTGAGTTACACAGGATGTGTGTTGTCGTCGTCGTCTCTAATGTGATAACAATGTGAAGGCCATCGGTGCCACCAATACCGTTGAATAAATGAATATCGCTATCGATAATCACTATAAATTTTACAATCCTAAAAGTGGGTTCCTTTAATTGCAATTTAAGGAACTTGGCATTGAAGGTATTAATGGGCCAAAAGATGTTCGGAATCCGGCAAGTTGAGTTCCATTACATATTTTGTGAGCTTTAAGCCAGTTAGAATCCCAAAGGAATCTCAAATGAATGTTTAATGAGCGCACAAAACTTTCGAAATCCGTCAAGTTGAGAATTATTAAGGCTCAATATGTATTTGGTAAGCTTTAATCTAGTTAGAATCCCAAAAGAGTCTCAAATGAGTGTTGAATGAGCGCATAAGACTTTCGGAGTCCGGCAAGTTGAGAGTTATAAAGCTCCAGTACATAATTTGTGAGCTTTAAGCCGGTTAGAATCCCAAAAGAGTCTCAAATGAGTGTTGAATAAGGCATAAAAATTAAACTCATAAAATCATCCATTTTGCTTATTTTTAAGAGCGCTTTCGCTGTTGAATCTTAAAGATTATCCTTATCTCCTCTGAGTAATTTTTTCCATTGCCCTAATTCGCGTATTCCTTTAATCACTGAGTCATTATGTCTTAGAATAAGTAAAAGATTTAGAATTAAAATAAGAGTTGCGATCCAGTTGCCAAAATCACCGCAGTCTATATGGAGTATTGTTCCACCACTGCTAAGACTTAATGAGAAGTCAGTCCAAAGGCGCATGGCATTAATAAAGGCCACTATGTCCCTTGAGAGTAAGACGCCCATCGCAGAAGTAGAGAGGTACGCGATAGGGAAGTAACGATGTATGTGTCTTGCTAGACTGTCACAGTGACATAGAATATGCTCTGCTATTTTCTCTTCTTCATAACAGAATCTACATACTAATAATAGATAGTTTACTTTTCTAAGTTTTGATTCCCTTTAGTATTGATTTTAAACTATTTTAGTATAAAATTCCGATTGTTTTCCAAAAAAAACTTGAAATTTAGTCCAGAAAAGTATGAAATTTATTCCTAAAATGTTTAAAATTAATACCTTTTTTGGCATTAAGTATGTATATAAGTACTTACTTTTTGCTTTTAAAATTTAATTAAAATTTTTACTGTGTACAGAATTCATGCTGGAATAGTCCCATACTGGAGCAATACTTTCTTGCTGGGCAGTGTCTCGTGAGAAATCCTATAACAGTTCGTACACCTTTCCTCTTCAGCATAAATAACTATTTTGTTCTTTGTTTATAAACTCTTAGCATTAATACTTTTGATTGTCTGTGGCCTTGAGTGTTGTCCCAGTCTTCTTGAACTTTCCAGTCCAGCCAATTGCTTGGGTTCAATTCAATAAAACTCCAAGGCGTGCCGCAGAATAGAGTAGGACCTACAAATTGTGTTGATGACCCTTTTGTAGCGAACTCATCTGCAGTTTCATTACCTTTAATTCCACTGAGTTAAAGTACCCATATGAGGTGAACCTTACTACGAGAGGAAATTCTGATCAGAAGTTGAAGGCACTCCCATACTAACAACGATGTTATTTTGAAGGAGTTTAAGGCTAAAAGTGCCGTTTTGCTGTCTGATAGAATATACATAGATGTTTATTTCACTGGGAAAACGTCTTTTATATTTCCGCAGGCAAAGCTCGATAGCATGTTCTTCCTGACCCCATATACACCCGCTCCAGCTCCCTCATTCGTTTTAGAGCCGCCTGTGTACCAAAGGTGGTAATCACGAACGAATTGAGGTTGTTCCTTAGAAGTTATGCAGAAAGTTTATTTGGGTATGTAGTTATCACTGATGGTAAGGCTTTTATTGGTGTTAAGCTCCTTCCCTAGGCCAAGCTAGTGCGGACTGTTGGATAGTCATTATATCTTCCTATAGCCGCTATTCCTGCTACCCTGTGAGTTTCACTACAATCCTTGACACCAGCCGACAGTTAGTAGTTTGCACAGTGTTTGACCATTGTCGTCATCTGATTTCTAAGAAGTCAAACATTTTCCGTGCGCTCATAATTATGATTTCGAAAGGACATGTATTTAGAAGCACTTCGGAGTAAGCTCATAAAATATTTTGCTTAATGAGTGCAACGTGTGTTTGAAAGATCTCTTCTATCATCTTTGTTCAGAGCTCTTAGTGACAGAGTGAAGAATAGAAAAAAAAAACAGCTGTTTCCAGCGCATTTTTAGATCAAGCCTGAGCTTTTTATGAGCTCTTTGACTTCGAAAAAATCTTATGATTTAGTTGGCTGAATCTTAAAAGTATCATAAATATTAGCTCCACAAAAAAAGTTCCATGGCATCTTTAATTTATAAAGGGTGTTTTTTTTAGAGGTATAGAACTTCGAATTGAAATAAAACACAAGAAAATCGTTTTAATGTCCATCAATTTGGCTTTATTGGAAGGATAATTTTATGTCATTAATGCTTAAATATGATTTTGGGCATGTGGCCGCCGCGGCTGGCTCGAATAAAGCCAATTCTACAGGTCCAATTTTCAACCACTTTTTCGAGCATACGGGGCCGTATGTCGGCAATAACGCCACGAATGTTGGCTTCCAAGTCCCCTAACGTTTCTCGTTTGTTGGCGTAGACGAGCGACTTCACATATCTCTTAAGAAAATAATCCAATGGTGTCAAATCACACAATCTTGGTGGCCAATTGACAGGTCCATTCCGCGAAATTATGCGCTCGTCGAATGTTTCCTTCAATAAATCGATTGTGACGGCATGTAGCGCCGTCTTGTTGGAACCACAACTCATCCACATTCATGCCATCCAATTCGGGAACAAAATAGTCGGTTATCATGGCTCTATACCGGTCTCCATTAACGGCAACTGACTCTCCAGCATTATTTCGGAAGAAGTATGGCCCAATGACTCCACCAGCCCATAGAGCACACCAAACAGTCAGTTTTTGTAGATGTAATGGCGTCTCAAGGGTCTCATGTGGATTCTCTTCACTCCAAATGCGGCAATTTTACTTGTTGACGTAGCCATTCAACCAAAAATGAGCCTCATCACTGAACAAAATTTTGCGATGAAAATCAGCATCGAGATCAATCTCATTTTCGGCCCATACACCAAAATCACGACGCATTGCATGGTCTCGCGGCTTTAATTCTTGCACAAGCTGGATCTTGTAAGGTCGCAAGCCAAGATCTTTGCGCAAAATCTTCCATAAAGTTGATGGACAAAGCTCCAATTGCTGTGCACGGTGGCGAATCGATTCATTCGGGTCCTCTTCAACATTTTGCTCTACAGCGGCAATTGTTTCTTCGGTGCGACGTCTCTGCGGATGCGTATTATCACATAGAGTAAACGTAGTGCGAAAACGATCCATGGTTTACCGAATTAATTGCTCTGATGGACGATTATGTCGACCATAAAATGGACGGAGCTTGCGGTAAACTTCGCGAACTGAACCATTATTTTCGAAATAAATTTGCACGATTTGCAAGCGTTGTTCTTTTGTCAACCTGTTCATGATGAAATGGCAAACCAAACTGAACATACATGACATTAGAGTTGCTAGATTTGACCACAAAATGCCAGTTTTATCTCTATTCGAAAAACAAACCTCTAAAAAAACACCCTTTACTTTGTTTGGTCTATCAGCCAAATATTCAAAAGTAGACAAAAGTAAGGATAATTGAAATAATTTAAGTGCTATAACTCGCACAATTTTTGGATATTTATTCTAAGAGTAAGAACACTCTTTTCGGTGGATTTGATCTCTCTACACGACTTTTCCGATTCTTGAATTTCCTTGTCTAGCAACTTTATCGTGATGAACTCATCTGAAGGGCTTGGCGGCAATTTTCACTGTGTGATTTCGTAAATACAAAAAAAAAGTGTTAAGACCGTCCCTTATTTGAAAGCTTACCTTGAGAGTATCAAGGGAACAAATAATTTTTATTTTTTAACCACTCTAAAAACAGCCAAAATGGTATTTTTTTCTATAACTTCGGAAGGTGATGTCCGATGTTTTAAAGTTATATATCGCTGTAAAAGACTTACGTAGGCCTATATTTTTTTCCCAAGTTGTCTGTATCACCGAGGTCATATTTGACTGGAACGACCTAGTCTTTCTGGCTCGAATCTCCCTAAATGACATTTTTTCTTTATAAAATTTGAGTAGGTATGATGAGACCAAGCCATTCTAAGAAAAAATAAGAACCTTTAGTTTTGCTTGAGATAACGGAAGATGACCGTTTTCTATTCAATTGAGCAACCGCGCCTTTTGGATTTGAGATTCTGATTCTTTGATGTCCTCTTTTGCACCACAATCCATGGTGATAATGCTGACTAAATAACTTAAGCTATCAATTCTTTCAGTGTCACCAGCTTCAAAAGTGATGTCGGTTCCAGTCTCAGCTTTATGCTTTAGTCTTGGGTGTATTTACTCTTAGGTCAACCTTTTTCAAATCCAAGACAAGGTCGTGAATCTTGCTAAGCATATCTATGAGGGTGTTTGGATGATGTTTGGCAAATATTTATCCAAATTTCTTCAACATTTCTCCGTAAAAGATTTTCCTGGCAGCTGCAATCGTTTGCACGATGTCTGCAGGCAGCCAAGTTTAATCAACTTACATAATTTCCCTGAAAAATTGGGAGAACCCATTTTGATATGTGGTTCAGGGGAAAATTCTCTATCGATTGGTGTATGTTGTATGAAATTTAAATTAGTGCAAGACTCAAATCTAATTTGACTGACCTATTGTTGATTCTTCTATTGGCAGATTTAGTCAGATGGCGTCTCCGGTGAGTTTTGCTTGAAGCCTTAAGATTGCGCTGTTCTATGCAATAAGCAAATTCCAAATACAACAGGTGACAATTTAACAACTAGATTGCATAATATTCAATATATCGTGAAAACTATCCATGTTATCGCAGCTCACAACCTAAAACCAAAGAAATGTGAAAGGCTTACAATATTACCTCATTATTCATGCCAGGCCAGCGGCATCAAATTGTGCTCTCTGTCCATTCGGAGTATTTTGTCGCGTCATTTGTGTGTTAACACGAAACCATTCCCTAGCGCGCTGGGATGTGTGATTGAATACTACCGTTATTGTTGTTGCATGTACAACGCGACGCGATATTCAAACCTCTCTGGACAACACAATCATTAATGAAAATTTAGAAAGAAATCAATTTGAATGCTAAACCAAACAAACACCACCATCACAATGCGCTTCCGCATGTAAGAGCGAGCGCTTTCCCGCCAACTTCCATACCATAGTGGTGGCATAATAAAGGAATCTGTCTGTCTGTCTGTCTGTCCGTCTCTTGGTAACATTGCCAATATATGTGCGATTTTTTTTTTTCGTCTAATGCGATTTTTCACTGCGCAAATGTACAAATGTTTAGTGTTGCTGTTGTTTCCCTGTCCTTTCTTATTCTAATTGCGACCTCAGCTCAGCAGCTCAAACTGAAATGATCATGAAACCCATGTAACAAGCGCACATTTCTCCAGGAAAAATCGTGATGTACAATTGCCACCATCTGCCATCATCGCCGTCGTCGATGGAATGGTTGGTGTTGCGCATTGCGATTACTTAAGTCACCAACCAATGCTATATGGGGAATAGGAATCAGAAGGCATCGCACATTGATGTGTGCGATGGTGTTAAATAATTGGCAAAACGAAAAAAAATGCCATTTCACAGCGACAGCGTCAGTAACGACACGGCATAGACCAAGCAAAAAATGGACAAAGTGACGAATAGGAAACAAAATGCAACTTCAATTGTAGTGAGACATATGATGCAAAACTTTGGGGAGTCTGGTTAATATTTCAAAAGGATGGAGGATTTGCCCCGAATTTCAGTTGACTTCAACGCAACAAAGTTGTCTGTATATCATGTAGACGAATCGTGTTAAATGCTTTTGCAAATATATTAACAATATATTTTAATTTTTCGGCACACCCTGTCTTCAAGACTCTTCTGTAAACTGTTGCAAAACATTAATGTCTTGTCCAAATATTTTTCCATTCGATTGTTGCTCCTGTATTTTGTACTTCTTTGTCTCTCTTTTTCGTTTCTCTCATTTTCTTGTTGATAGAATCATTGCCATTGATTTGCATCGGAATGGCTAACACTTCGCCATTTGCTGCTGTTCGTTACAACCATCCCATTAGCATTAAGCTTCCACATCCTACATCAGCAGCTTTAAATCTACTACAATAGCAGTCAAATCTAACTTTTTCTACAGGTTCTTATACCAGAGCGGGCCAAAAACGATAATCAACTTATTTTGCGGGCCAATGTAAAACCAAATTATTGCAAATGAAAGAGGCACGTACAAATAACAGTGATAAATGCGAAAAAATGCGAACGGTTATTCCCTGCTTCAAGTTTTCGAGTGCACAAGCAAATACAAATCTGAAATATCTTTGTTAGTTGGTCTTGTTTTCAATAAATTTCGAATAATTGCTGATGCCAAAATGGTATTTTATAAATTTTTATGCTGAGCCAATACTTTTCATTCGCGTGCCAAATTTTGAAATTTTCCCTCTAGCTGAGCATGCCTGCTTTTAAAATGTAGACGCGCTGCTCCATTTACTAGCAGGGTGGTTCTCGCATTGCATCGCCACTGCACAAAGATGCCGTAAGATAACCGTCTTAGCGTCACTTGTGATGTTAACTGATAGAGATCGGTTGTAGAGTTTTGCATTGTTCTCGTATATTTGTGAGGTATAAAAAGTGATGCGACTCGGTCAGTGTCATATCGTGTCTTGTAATTTTCACACACGTAGGTGCTTAGCCAAAATTACCAAGTGTGAGAGAGTTCGCTAGTATTATGTGGGTGGGCCAGAAAAAATTATTCGTGGAAAATAAATTAGAAAAAATGCTTAATCTTAAAAAAAGCATAATTCTCAATTACAATTTGCTGTCGATAACCAAGCAAAATGAAATAGTATATCAAAAACTCAAGTAATTAGCGAGCATTACACTTTTGAAACTTTTATCGGTTCGCCGATCAAGCCACATATTAGATATATACTGGGTGTGTGTATTAATTTCCATCGTTTTTCAAAAGATGTCGCCATCAATACATGGTGACTTAAATGTTAGATCAGAAACGTCAAATCTGAAGCTTAGGCATCTGTCAACAACTCTGCATCATTAGATTGAAAATTTTCATCCGCATCATAAATTTTACTGTGCTCCAAAATGTCCGAGTTGGTGCTGAAAAAGCAACATTTGCGGGAAGTTTTACTTCACTACTATATTTCAAAGAAAACAGCTGCCGAAAGTCATCGAATTCTTGTAGAAGTTTATGGGGACTATGCTCCAGCTGAATCAAGCTGTCGTGAGTGGTTTCGACTGTTTAAAAGTGGTGATTTTGATGTCGAAGACAAAGAACGTCCTGGTCAGGACCAGCTAGGCGTGATCCATTATGAGCTGTTGCCAGGTGGCCAAACCATTAATGCTTAACTCTATCGTCAAGAATTGATCCGATTGAAGCAGAAAATCTAGGCAGAGCGGCCAACGTTTGCGACCAGACACAAGTCAATCATTTTCCACCACGATAACGCTCGGCCACATATTGCTGCCCCAGTCAAAAATTACCTGGAGAACAACGGATGGGAAATTTTACCTCACCCGCTTTATAGCCCAGACCTTGTACCATCAGACTACCATTTGTTCCGATGGAATACGCTTCACTTCAGTTCAAGATATCGAAAATTGGCTCGATTCATTTTCGGCCGCCAAGCCGTCGCAGTTTTTCTGGGATGGAATCCATAAATCGCCAGAAAGATGGGAAAAAGTAGTGACTAGCGATGGGCAATACTTTGAATAAAATACATTGCACCATTTTCTTTAAATAAAGTCTCAAAAAAAAAAAAACGATAGAAATTAATACACACACCCAATAAGTTTGACATATATTTTCCAACAGACTGATAAGACTGCTCCTAGTTAAAGTTGAACAATTCAACTATTTTCTGAATGTTTTGATCACGCATAAGACAACTCAATAAAGCCCTGGGGATTCGATTGAGACAAGGTTCGTGAGTAATGGAAAAACGCAAGGAGGAATAATGTCAACCTTCCTGCTGCTTCTGATAGTAAATAGACTACTGATTGTATTTAAAAGCGAAAGTTTCAGAATTGGTTCATAAATGTGGATTGTCAACCAGTTCACATAAAAGATTTCATTCTAGTAAAGTGGAGTTAAAGCTAGCTTTCTCAGAAAAAGTTAGTTTCCTGAAAAAAAAAACTCACGAGTTAGTGAACCCTGAATGGATAAATAATACGACGTGTTTAATTATGGAACAGATCTGGTATATGCTGGTTTGCAAAAGGCCAAAAATATAATAATTCCTAGAAAGTTTAATATTAAATGAGACAAATATCATAGCTCTTAAAAAGCTTAAGGTAAAATGTGACAAAATTTCATTGTTCTAAGAAAATCTGGGATAAAATGGGACAAAATCTTATTGTTCTTTAAAAGCCTGGGATACAATTTATCCAAATCTCATAGTCTTTTGAAAAAAGCCTTTGATAAAATGGGACAACATCTCAAAGTTCTTCAAAAGCTTGGAATAAAATGAGACCAAATTTACACGGAAAGCCTGTGGGAAAAAATCTCACAATTCTAGGAAAGTTTATGATAAAATGATACGAAATCTGGTAGTTCTTGGAAAGCTTTAGGGACAAGATATCATAGTTCTTGGAAAGCCTGTGATAAAATGGAGAAAAACGCATAGTTCTTGAAAAGCCTGTGATAAAATGGGCAAAAATGTCACAGTTATTGAAAATCCTGAGATAAAACTGTGACCAAATATCATAGCTCTTGGAAAACCAGAGATGAAATGAAGCAAAATCTTTTAATTCTTGGAAAACCTGGGATAAAATGTGCCAAAAATATAGGTATTGATAGTTTACGGAAAGCCTGTGATGAAATGAGACTAAATCTTATTATTCGTGGAAAGTTTGTGATAAAATGAAACGAAATCTGGTAGTCCTTGGAAAGCCTTGATGATAAGATCTCTAAAATTTTTTGGAAAACCTGTGATATACTGGGGCCAAATCTGAAAGTTTTTGGAAATCATGAGATAAAATGGAACAAAATCTCAAAGTTATTGGATAGTTTGTGATAAAATAGAATCAAAACCCATAATTCTTGAAAGGCTGAAATAAAATGTGAAAACATAGGACAAATTCTTATAGTTCTTGGAAAGCCTGTGATAAAATACAAAAAATAATGTAGCTACTTTTGTCTCGTGACATTTTGCAAAATTATATTATTTTCTCTTATAATGTTTTTGTTTAATGACATTTTTAAAAATTACATAATTCTCTCCCTTGAGATTTTCGACTCGTGATATTTTTAAAGAAAAGGATACGAAAAATTTAAGATGAAATGATTTGCTCGCTTGATATTTTTATCGCATAACATTTCTAAAAATAATTAACATAATTTTCTCCCATGATACTTTTCGTCTCATACATTTTTTTAAAAAACAGAAAGGATAAAAAGCCACGGATAAAATCCCATAGTTATTTTTATCTTGTGACATTTTTACAAAATTACATTATTTTCGCTCAAGACTTTTTTATATAATAGGTACAATTTTCTTTCTTGCAATTTTTGCCTTTTTTTTTTTTTTTTTTTTTTTAATGCTTGAAATCATTTATTGAATCTTCTCATCTAAGGAGACTAACAATAAGTTTAAAAATCTTAATCCTAAATAACATTATTATACATAATTAATCTTATACATAATTTAGTGTTCAATGTGTCTCCAGAGTTAATAGGGACTTGTACATCCTAGGAGTTCGGTGAACGCGCAGAAGAACGCAGTTGTTGTACGTTCAGTCTTCTCACAAACATGCTGCCCGCCTAGCAGGATGTTTGAATGAAAAGAGCTCCATACAAATTAGCGCCAGTTGTTCCGGCTGCATGTGTAGCAGGAACAAGAAATATAAGAAAGAGTACGCGCCAGATACCGGCTGCATAGAGTAAAGTACGCGCCAGATACCGGCTGCATAGAAAAAAGTACGCGCCAGATACCGCCGGCTGCATAGAAAAAAGTACGCGCCAGATACCGCCGGCTGCATAGAAAAAAGTACGCGCCAGATTCCGGCTGCATACAAAATTTAGAATTCAGTCAGCTTAACATAGCTAATTGCTAACGATATTCATAGCAGGACGATCCTTTCTTTTTAGTCTCGAGAAATTGTCTAAATTTTTTAACCTCCGTGCCAATGGATTAGGATGATACAGCAATTTTGCAACGTAACTTTGCTTGTATTTGTTGATTTCGTCTTTGACCAAGGGAATGCAAAGGTCCCGATGTATGTTTTCGTTCCGTATATACCATGGAGCACCTGTCATGATTCTTAGAATTTTTGACTGAGTCCGCTGTATTAGTTCAATGTTCGAGGAGCTGGCGTTACCCCATAACTGTATACCATATAACCAAATTGGCTTAATGATGGATTGATATAAAAGAATTTTATATTCGAGTTTCAGACGGGACCGATGATTTATGAGCCAGTGTAGACTGGAGGCTTTTAGCTTAACCTGCGTTTTTTTTGCTTCAATGTGCTTTCGCCACGTTAGCCGTTTGTCTAGATGAATACCTAAATATGTGACGTTTTCGCATTGAGGTATTGATTTATTGTTTAATGTGATAGCCGGGCATTCACCTCGTCTAAGAGTAAAAGTAACCTGCTTACATTTTTGTTCGTTTACTTTTATGCGCCATAATAGCAACCATTCTTCGATTGAATTTAAATGAAGTTGGAGTTTTCGAGCCGCTTCTAGGGGACACCGGCTACAGCTTATAACTGCCGTATCGTCTGCGAAAGTAGATAGGGTAGTGCCTGTGATAATAGGTAAATCAGAGGTATAGAGTAAGTACAGAAAAGGACCTAGAACGCTTCCTTGAGGAACACCTGCAATTATTTTAAAAGAAGATGAAATAAAACTGTTGTGTTTTATTCTAAAATGCCTGCTTTCCAGGTAAGAAATAAATGTTTTGTGAACGTTAGAAGGCAATACGTGTTTAATTTTATTGACTAGACCTTCATGCCATACTTTATCAAATGCTTGGGCTACGTCGAGAAAAACTGCCGTACAATATTCTCTTTGCTCAAAAGCCTTCCTTATTTCATTTGTTATTCTATTAACCTGCTCGATTGTTCCGTGTTGTTTCCGAAAACCGAATTGGTGGGCCGGGAATAAATTTTTTTCAGTTGCATACGGTATAAGCTTTGACAGAATTAATTTTTCAAATAGCTTGGATAAGCATGGTAAAAGACTGATGGGTCTATATGAAGAAGGTAATGTACGATCTTTTCCAGGTTTTGGAATCATGGTGATTAATGAGATTTTCCATGCTACTGGGTAATGCCCATACTGAATGATAGCATTAAAAAGTCTAGTCAAAAAGACCAAAGCTGTATTTGGCAGTTCCTTTATCATTTTAGGAGTTATATGATCCCACCCAGGGGCTTTTGTCGGACACATTTCTTGAACTAAAACCTTTAAATTGCTAGTGTAAAAACTCATTTGCATAACATCGCTGTTAATTGACAAAATAGGAGGTATAACGCCTTGAATAGGAGGGTTTGGTTGAAAAACTGTGCTCAAATGATTTGCAAAAGCATCAGCTTTTTCTTCATCACTTCGAGCCCAGTTTCCAAGAGAGGCTCTAATCGGCAGATCACTTTCGATTGGAGTCCTAATTTTTCTACTAGCTTTCCACAAAGGCTGTTTGCCATTTTTATTAGGGTCTAGCTTTGAGACAAATTTTTCCTGGTCTAAATGTTCTTTACTGTTTAAGACAGACCTTAGTTTGGATGTTGCAATTTTTAGCTTTGCTTTAGAAGCTGGAGATCTATGAAGTTGCCACTCGCGTCTCATTCTTCGTTTCTCAGCTACGAAAAACTCAATTTCGCTATTGGTGAAAGCACAAGTTTTTGAAGTTCTCGGAGCCTGTTCTGGTGTTGAGTGTTTCGCTGCTGCGCATATGATTGAATTAAAAACAGCAACAGCATCGTCAATGTGTTCTTTACATTCTATTGAGTAACTTGTGTGAATATGTGAGCTTATATATTTCTTATACGATGTTAAACCCTTAGGGGGCTCAACATACTTTGGTTCAACCAAAAGGCAGAATATTATTGGTGAGTGGTCAGAGGAGAGTGCTATCTGTGTCTCGGCAGATATTAAGTTTCTTTCGATACCTTTTGTAATGGCAAAATCAATAAGGTCAGGGATTTTACTTCGGTCGGCTGGCCAATATGTAGGTTGTCCTGGTGAAGCAAAATCGAAAAGGGTGCTATTTCTTATTAACATATTGTATAGCTGCTTTCCTTTAGGGTTTATAAGTCGGGACCCCCAATATGTGTGCTTGGAGTTATAGTCTCCAGCAGCTAAAAACTTACCTCCCAATGTGTCGAAAAAATCCTTAAATTGCTTTTCACTAATGGCAAAGCGAGGTGGGCAGTAAACTGCCGAAATAGTTAGGTTTTGGGGCTGGTTTTGTAGGCAAATAGAAGTAGCCTGAAGAAAATTTTTTGAGTAGGGCTCTAAACAATAATGTTTAAGACGGTTACGAATAAGGATTCCCGTGCCCCCATGTGACTTACCATCGGGATGGTTTGTTCCGTAAAATTTATACCCAGGAATATAGAAATTATACTTATCGGTCAGATGAGTTTCTGAGATAAGCATTAGATCAATTTCTTCTTTATTCAAATAATGGAAAATTTCATTTTTATGTTGGTTAATACCGTTTGCATTCCAGACACAAATTTTTAATTTTTTTATTTTTGAGCAATCAAGATTTGGAGGAGCTGGTTTTGAGTTTTAACTAAATCTTGTAAAGTTGATTGCATTGAAATCATGAATTGATTCAATGTTTGCGTTAAGCATGAAATTTGGTTTTCTAAACTAATTTGTTGGGGTGTAGTTGTTCCCCCAGACAATGCATTTGAATATGTTATGACTGGATTCACTGGATTCGCGTTACCTTTTTGTTGTACAAAGTTACGAGGTGTAAAAATAGAAATAGCTTGGTTTGGGTTACGAGCTACTTGCCTTTTTTCAGAGATTTTTGTTTTAAGCTCTCTATAAATAGGGCAGCCCCTGTAGTTAGCAGTGTGGTTTCCTTGACAGTTGGCGCATTTTTTTAGGTTTGCATCGGTTTGCCCTTTTAATTTGCATTCAGAAATATTGTGAAGTTCTCCACATGCTACACAGACAGCCTGAAGGGTACAGTATGTTTTAGTGTGCCCATACTCTTGGCAGTTAGTACATTGTACCGGACCGTTACGTTTATGGGGTTCCTCAACCACCACTCGACGGTGAAGCAAGTACTGCAGCTTATAAATTGGATGCGTCTCATTCTTCTTTAATTTTACCAAATCAGGTTGGAGATCAACCTTAAACATTGGTTGGGGGACCTTTTCTTTATTTATAATATTTATAATAGCTTTAGGATGGATATTTTTTTGATTGATTGATTGATATTTTTTTTATTAATGGATACAAAAAATTTAAAATGTCATGATTTTGTGATAAGAAATGCTTGATATTTTTATCGCATGATATTTTCAACCACAACATTTTTTTAAGATAGAAAATGGGAAAAAAGCCACGGATAAAATCCCATAATTATTATCTTGTGAAATTTTTCAAAATTACATTATTTGCTTCCATGATATTTGTGTTTGATTACAGTTTGAAAAATAAATATAATTTTTTCGCTTGAGATTTTTGTCTCATGGTATTTCTTTGAAAAAAGGATACGAAAAATTTAAGATGACATGATTTGCTCGCTTGATATTTGTAACTGCATGACGTTTTTAAAATTAATTTAGTTTTCTCCCACGATACTTTTTGTCTCAAATCATTTTTAAGAAAGAGAAAGGGATAAAAAGCCCTGGATAAAATTCCATAGTTATTTTTATCTTGTGACATTTTTCAATATTTAATTATTTTCTCTCATGATATTTTTGTTTAATTACAGTTTTAAAAATAATTAAATTTTCTCGCTTAGGATTTTTGTCTCATAATATTTTTTGACAAACGGATACGAAAAATTTAAGATGCCATGATTTGTTCGCTTGATATTTTTATCTCATGACATTTTTAAAAATAACGTAATTTTCTTCCACGATACTTTTTGTCTCATAACATTTTTTTAAAAAAGAGAAAGGGATAAAAAGCCTCGGTAAAAATCCCATTGCTATTTTTATCTCGTGACATTTTGAAAAATCACATAACTTCTCAAATGGTATTTTTCTTCATTGCATGTTTAAAAATAGCATAATTTTCTCTCTTGAGAGAAAATTAAAAATTTGAGATGACAATTTTCTCAAGATATTTGCAAGCAAATCTAAATGAAGACAAGTGGTGTCCATTTGACCGATATAATTTTTTCAAGTTAATGTCATCAATTTCACAATTTTGAATAAATTTTCTGTTACAACGGAGCCTAATATTTTTCAGATCTTAAAACAATGGCAGCCAATTCATTTTTTGACATTACTTTTTTACTCACCATGTATCTTTGGCTCTTTTTTCAAATGAAGAAAGATTCTATAAAGTGTTTAAATTAAAAATAACAGTTATGTTAAATTTTAAATTAAAAAAAAAAAACTAAATATTAATACCAAAAATATTTTTAATTTATAATTAAAATTTTCCAACCAAAAAGTATGACAAGGGGCGTTTTCATGTTAAACGGTTTCTTGTAAATTTGATCAGCAACGCAAAAGAAAACAACGCCAATGTCCGACAACAACAAGAATGTCTTTTGCAATTTGTTATGTCGTACCGTCCAGCCAATTGACCAACTGTAGTAAACTGGCCAACGCTGAAAAATCACTTCTTCGACGACCTTAAAATGATTTATGAACAAACGCCGATATCGCTGTCGAATCATATGTTCTCTGTTGCCAAAGCATTCGATTGCCAGCACTACTTCATCGCAAAATTCGTCATCTCGTGTTGGTAGACGCAGCCGCAGCAGAAACTCCTTTATCATCAAGTACTTGACGTACGTTGGAGAATATGCCCATGTTGTTGCCTCAAAAACACCACTGGGTTCATTAATCCTGGCGCATTATTGCGACGGAATTTCATTATTTTGGTGGGCGTAACCCGTTACCAGACGAAACAACGGAAAAACAACAGCATGCAGCGGTACTTATTGTCTCTCATTGTGTCAGGGGCTCATAATTTCTCTGCTTCTCTTCCAACATTAAGAAATTTTTTTTTCCAAGGGAATATTGTGGGCATATTACGCAAAGTCCGTGTTGAATAGTTCGATTAATCGCCACTTTGAAATAATGGATATTTATGTTTGAGTGATGAGCAGCGCATAGTGGTATGAAACCAACCAATTCGGGCAAAAAAACTTTGGAGTCATTCTAGATTTTTTTTAAGCAACAATAAATCGGCATGTTCTTTGGACATTACTGGAAGTAAAGGGTGCTATTTTTGGTACTATTTTTGAAAGAAAATGTTTGTGTCTACAGATGTTAAAATTTTGAAAATGGGCAGCCACTAAAAGATCACAAGCGTTAAACTGGTTCGATGAAGCAAAACAAAAGTCATCCCGACACCGACTTAAGAGTTAGGACTCTTAAAAACGATATCAGCATCATGTTTTTTTTTTTTCGTTCCGACTTTTTGAAAGTAGTGATGAGCAAACCAAGATTAAGACCAAAACCATAGCAGTCTTGGTCTTGGCTTGGTATTGGTTTTGATATTGAGTCTAGTTCTTGAAAAAATTTCTAAAGATTGTTGAGTACTCAAAATTTCGAAAGCTTATTTTACCAAAGCAGTTGGGTTTTTAAAATGCCAAATTCCGAGTTGAGAGATGATTTTATGTTTGACATGGGTGTGCCACACCTTAATTACATAGAGTGAAAAGTCTTGGTCTTGATTATCATCGACCAAGACTGCTATGATCTTTGTCCTGATACTGGTCTTGAAATATATCAGAGTCTTAGTTTTGATTTCGAAAAAATAGCATAGCAGTCATGGTCTTGAAATGATATCAATGTCTTGGTCTCGAAAAATTATCAAGACCTAAGCTTAAGGTTAAGACTAATTTTGCTCAGAACTACTTGGAAGTCCAAAAAGGTATGCGAAGAAGCTAATCAACCATAAAGGCATTGAAGTAGAAGATATTGTAAAACTCAACGGAAAAAGATAACAAAATCTACAATGAATAGTGATTTCTATAGACTCTGTCAAAAGATTCTTGAAAGTGTTACACTGAGAAACAAAATTAAAAGCCATATTGTGGGGAATCTAGATCAAACTGTGCCGAAAATCTAGTCAAACTGATTTAAAATTAATCACACCGCAGTATCGAGATTCAGAAATAGTTTTGTATTGTTTTGGTAGGGAAAGTGGCTGCTCAAAAGAACTTTTTGCTTGTAATGTAACTTATGACATTTTGATATATTAATAATAATGTATTTTACTTATTTAAGATGCTTCTTTAGGAAGAGTTTCAGGGTAACACTGTCTGTTCTTCTTAATATAAAGACTTACAAAATAAGATAACACACCTGCGAAAAATCCATTAATTCAAGCTTACCTGCAAAGAAAAAAAGCAATCATATTAAAATATTAAATATATTATTTAAATTGACCTTACGAGTATATTTATAATAAGTGACGGACCTAAAAAATTTGGATATATTCACTTTGTCGTTCGGTTTGTAACGCAGAGAAGGAGGCGTGGCAGATATAGAAAAGTATGTATATTCTTGATTAGAGTCACCTCCAGAGTCGATATGACTGGCTGGATGGCTGGGTGTGCGTGGAAATACATTTTCTAGGAAAACTGACCAAGATAATTCAATGAAATTTTGTACACTGCCTCCGTCGTTTAAGTTAGTTCGTGGTATTGAAAATAAGCAAAATTGGTTTACGGACACGCCTACCGCCTATACAAAAAATATATTCAAAATGCATCTTTGGGAGTATTTTTCACTGCAATGCAACCAAAATACACTTAAATACTACGAATTGTAAGCGCAAGCTCTGAAAAAAAGAACTGGGCGAATTCGGACATGAGGGTGTGGCACCTCCCATATAAGAAAGAGCTTCAAAACGCAATACTGAAAGCGTTTTTTGAGATAATCCAAAATAAAGCTATAAATGCCAGCTCTCAACAAAGACTGGGTGAAATCAGACAAGAGCGCATGGCACCTCCCATATAAGCAAAATTTTAAAAATACTGCAGTGTAGGGTATTTAATACTTGACCAGGCAAAAGTTTACACCCTTACTAGTTTTATACAAATTTCGTGTTTTCCACAACTTTTCTTTTAATTTGTAGCTAGAAATTATCAGCTAAACTTGTCTGACATATATTGTGCTTTGCATTATGGGCAGGAGTCAAATTAACATATTGAGCAGCTTTGTTCAGGGATTGGCCGTTCTTAAAATGACCTATCACCGATTTTCGCTACTGGACGACCCATTTCTGCAAAATGCACTTTTTTACCCTCACATGTACAAGATCAAACTATAAATTGGCTGAATATGGTTTCGAATACCACACAGAGAACATATAAAAAGAAATTCCAGTTAAATAACGCGAAACACTGGCTCCAAAGGGAAAATAAGCATCTGCACGAAATAAGCTGTGGCCTGAACTCCTACTGCTCAATCGGTTTTTTCCGCCTTGAGCGGCTTAAAGTCAATTTTTGTGGATTTTCTTTTACTTATTATGAACAATAGGCATGTCTGCCTAAGCCTGCATTCAAAATTTGAGGATATTTGTATTAGTTTTAAAGATCCAGTGTATTAAAGTTAAAAAATATTACTGCACGAAATAAGCTGTGAGCCACTGTAATTCGGAATGAATGTATTGGGTGTACAACTTAAAAACCGGAATTTTTTAGCGAAATTTGATGCTTTATTGTGGAAAAATGTTACAATATATTTTATTCAAAGTATTGTCCATTGGAAGCTACAACATTTCCCCATCTTTCAGGCAATTTATGAATTCCATCCCAAAAAAATTGCGCCGGCTTGGCGGCCAAAAATGAATCGAGCCAATTTTCGATATCTTGAACTTAAGTGAACCGTATTCCTGATACGGCATTCTGCATTGATCGGAACAAATGGTAGTCTGATGGTGCAAGGTCTGGGCTATAAGGCGGGTGAGGCAAAATTGGTATAGATTTCCCATCCGTTGTTTCCAGGTAATTTTTGACTGGGGTAGCAATATGTGGCCGAGCGTTATCGTGGTGGAAAATGATTGACTCGTGTCTGGTCGCATACGTTAGCCGCTCTGCCTGGATTTTCTGCTTCAATCGGATCAATTGTTGACGATAGAGTTGAGCATTAATGGGTTGGCCACCTGGCAACAGCTCATAATGGATCACACCTAGCTAGTCCTGACCAGGACGTTCTTTATCTTCGACATCAAAATCACCACTTTTAAACCATCGAAACCACTCACGACAGATTGATTCAGCTGGAGCATAGTCCCCATAAACTTCTACAAGCAAACTATGACTTTCCGCAGCAGTTTTCTTTGCAAAAAAATGACCCAACAGAACCTCCCGCAAATGCTGTCTTTTTCTCCAATTTTCGAAGTTATTCATCGTGAAAAATAATAATGATGCACACAAGATAAAATTGTTTTGTTGACTGATTTTGACAGCTGTCAAATGTACCTTCAAAATGACATATATCGCCGGTGCTTACGAAGAGAATTTTCCAACCGAAAGTTGGGGCGAAGAAAATCTTTTTTTTTGAAATTGCGGCGAAAAAAATCTTTTTTGTAATATGCAGACAAGAAAATCACTTTTTATAAAATGCGGCGAAGAAAATCACTTTTTACAAAATGCGGCGAAGAAAATCTCTTTATTTAGTGAAAGTATTCACGAGTGATTTTCTTCGCCGCATTTTGTAATAAGTTATTTTCTTCTCCGCATTTTGTAAAAAAAGATTTTCTTGTCCGCATTCGCACAAAAAAGATCTTTTTCGCCGCAGTTTGAAAAAAAGGATTTTCTTGTCCGCATTTTAAGAAGAGATAGTCTTCGTAAGCACCGGCGATATATAAAGTTCGAGCTTTCACGATATTTGTTAGTACGGACATCCACCGTCAAATTCCGGTTTTTAAGTTGTACACCCAATATAAAATCATAACTAGAATTTCTGAATATTCGGACTCTGTAGGGCATTATAAATCTGAGAAATTCAAAAAAATTTATTATTCTGGCGCAAGTCATATTTTTCGGATGCAAACTATCCAAGCAAAAAAAAACAAATAAGCTCAGAATCAAAATAAGTAGTTTCAGAACTTTTGTTCAGACCCTATGCTCTTAATCTTCAAGTAGGCGCGATGTTTTTTGTCATAAAAGCGATTAGTTTTAGGGACTAAAATTTGATATCAATTACTTTTCATTTAGAAGGCTTTTTAATGGAAACGGTGAGTCACACGATACAAAATATTGGAATCGCTTTTGTGGAGAATTACAAGTACAAACAATTTTAGTTTGCATTAACTAAAAAGTAACCATTTAGGAAATATTTTAAAAAAACCGCAAAATGTCGAAAAATTCAATTTTATCGAAAATTTTCTAAACGGTTACTTTTTCGTAAATACAAATCAATATTATTTCTTGAACATGTAAGTCTCCACAAAAGAGATTCCAATACTTGTTATCGTGTGACTCACTATTTTCATCAAAATGCTTTCGAAATGAAAATTAAATGAAATCACACGTATTACGGATCACATTTTATTAAAATTAAAAAAATCATCTCTCAGTTAGGAAATAGCTGCTTAATATAGGAAAGTATATTTTAGGAATGATCAAAATCAGTGTTGATCTCGGTTATTTAGCGAGACCTAGAAGAAGAGTTTCCAAGAACAAGAATATGTCCACATCTTCTTGGTTTTGGTCATTTTTCAAAACCGAGACTGCTTCTTTTGTAAGAGATTATCGCATATAATATCAAAATGGCTTATGAAAGCTCTAAACACTACCACCACTTCCAAAAAAGGCTCCAAATGGTCTTTATGGTCTCAAAAACGAATTTTAATTTGGAATTAAAGAAACCTTTTTCGTATTTGACCCTAATCGAAAATTAAGGATACATTTTTGAATAGTCTTCTTTATTATTTGCGTACTCATTGTTAAGACTTCAAGCATCTTAGATTTCATTCATGTCCGGATGTCTACTGTGAAAAAATATTTTAGGCTTGATCTTCAGATTATTGCCGTCTTAAAATAATCATGAAGTTATTGCAAAAATATTTCAGAAAAAAATTTTTTTTCTAAAAAATATTGTCAGAGTTCAAGGTTTTTTTTTGCAAATTTTGAAATGTTCAATGCCATTGTTGTCTTGCCAAACACCAATATCTTGTTTTGCTGCATTATCAACGTATCTCCGCCTACATGATGTTCGAATTGATAAAATCATTTATCGCACCATGGATGGTTGCTGCAGCAATGTACGGAGTAATGGAATTGGTGGAATATTGGCAATAAAAGAGGAGGTTAAATTAACTAGAGGGCGCTGCATGCGCAACGAACAAACTAATTAAATTATGCGACGAAGATTGCGCATTTATTTTGTTGTTCTTTTTAGAAAAACAAAAATAATTTCTTTAAAAAAAAAAATAAGAAAAATAATAAAAAAAACAACCAAGACCGAATAACATAAAGTCAAATTGTATATCATCGGAAGTTCACATAGCGCTAACATTCAGCGTGCCAGAACAAAAACTCAACATGATAGAAAGCTTGAAAACGTGTATCCTTCTTTTGGAAGGCATTTGTATGAAAAACTTCATCAGAAGTTCAAAATGCTAATACAATCTGAAAGTTATAGATAAAATTGTTCAAGCAGTAAACTTATTATATAAAAGTAGGAATCACAAATTCGGGATCGTATTTGGAATTTTTTTGAGTTTATCTACATGAAAGAGAAATCAATAGAAATATGATATTTCGATAATAAACCTCCATGAGGTCAAAGCATACCGAGATAATATTTAAAAGTATAAGAGTCATTCTTATTGTGTTGCTAAGTATTGTTAAGGATCAGAGTTCAATGCATCAAAACATAGATTATACCAATGACGAATAGTACGTTCAGCCCCAGAAACTTTTCAGCTAGCAACCGACCAATTTTTTCGGACTAGGGATTGGAGTTGTGGTTGCGGAGCATTTTCATTGCAACTTCCAACATTATACAACTTGTAAGTGCATTTTAAGCACCTCAAAGCACTCGATTTACAATAAGTATAGACTAGATGTTGTTCATTCACACATTTTCCAAAAAATTACAGCAGTTTCTAGATAAATCTCAAGTCATATCGCATGACTTAAAAATGAAACAGTCCGGCATAATTTTTGTGGAAAGATCGTCTTGTTCTCACACCATCTCGGTAGAACTTCTTCCTAAAAAAACTACATAGTGTATTGGGTAAAGTGTTGTGGTTGCTAAGCAAATTCTTTGATGATCATTTTATTTGGAAAAGACAATCATCCCTGGGCAGCAGACCGTTGACAACCTTAAAGTACAATCAAAATTGAGAAGACGCTACTGGACTTATGTGGTAATGTGGCTAAGCTATTCCATCTCCTCTCCAAAAGAATTAGAAAAAATATTCCTGCGAGCATTGTAAAAACGTCTTTTAAGCCACCAGTTCCAAACCGAAAAGAGTTTAATTGCCAGACCTAGAGAATTTCTTTGAAGCTGACTACTATGTTTGGCTCTTCGGAATTTTTCGTCTTAACTGTGGTTTTAAAGAACACAAGTTCATTCAGGAAGCTCCGGATTTTCAATCTGGTCTCCGAATAAAATCTCCATATCTATAGAATCTTAATCTCTTAATTTCCAGCTAAAGGCTGAAAAATTACTGAACGTCTAGAATTTGGCAGAAAAAAAAAATTATATATTCAACCAAATCGGTTACGTATGAATTGTACCCAATATCACACTCCATCGTCTTGCTTAGCTGCTGGCGCTTTTACTTTCTTCTTTGGTACGAGTCTCGACACTAGGACCTGTTTGCAGAGACCAAGCGGGTTCCAGAACAGGACAACTTTCGTCCTGGAAGAAATCGCAGTCAGTAGGACCTCGTTCGTCCTCGGTCACGGCCCTTGTCCTGAGGTGGTTTCTCCCTTTTACTAAAAAAGAAAATAAAGATGCTGGCAAGACCTGCTGAAGCACTATTCAACCCCTCTCTCTTACTGGAGAAATAAAGTGGAAATGGGAAATGAAAAAATGACATTAAATATCTTAAAGGGAACCCCTCTGATGCAATGCCAAAAACGGTTTCCCATGGGGAATGTATTCCCGATGGAGGTGTTTTAAGTCGGTTGTACGTTAAGAAGAATGTTTTCATCCCTCATCTGCAACAAAAAAAAAAAAAAATAAATATTCCACTCCACGTGGAGTTGCACCAAACCGAGTGCAATATCTTAAAGAATGACAGAAATTCTCGATAATCTTCATCTCTGAGCAGAAGTTTAGTGTTCATGATTTCAAAATGGTGTTTTCAAGGGTGAAATTCTCGAAGGTACGTAGAAAACATATCTTGAAATATTGCATACTTTTTTTTACTCGTACATATAACACTGCAAAAAATTCAAGTTTCAAATCTTCACTGTACACTGTTTTCATTTTGACACTGAAGCATTTTATCAGCGTCAAAAAAACCTGATTTTAACAAATACTACAGTGTACAGTATTTTATACAAACAATTACTTCAGGTCAGTGTAAAACGTTCGTGTAGAAAACTGTAGTAAAATTTATGGTATGAGAACACTTGCAAGTTTCAACGCATTGGTAATCCAGGATTATAGTTGCTTCTACACATTCCCATTAAAGTAGTATTTTGTAGTGTATACTAAAACAACAGTAGGGGAACTGATGTTATTGTGGTATAATCTTTTTTTGAAATTTTGCAAGAGAACCGTTAAATCAAATTCAGCCAAATTTTTTTATGCTGATCAGTATTGGCTACAGAATAAAATGTGTGCAATTTCATTAAAAAAAAGTTATTGAGTAAAATCTGGAAAAAGTCAAAAAAGCTGTTTTCAAAAAGTTGGCAGGAAATGTGGTATGAGTGGTAGGGCAATGTGGTATATATACTGATCACTACATGTAAAGTGGGCGGGTAACGTGGTACAGATAAGTAGGGTAATGTGGTATATTTATACCACATAACCAAATAAAAAATTTGAAAGGTATGAAATAAGTTCATAATAACATATACATTGGTTCTCAAACTCATAATTTTTATAAAAAAATAAACAGCAATCAAATAATGTTAAGGATAACAAGAAATATTGATATACCACATTAGCGAATCCCGACTATACCACACTGGCCAATTTTTAGAAATTATAAAATACTAATAATAAAATTGGAAACTTTGTGGATTTACACAATTAAACTCTTATTTCGGAATACTAAGCACTTACCTTTATTGAATATAAATAAAACTTCACCAAAAACTAACTTTCTCTGAAAGAATTTTTTTTTTTGCAAAAATTCCGGAAAAAAAAATCAACCACACGCGATTTACGTTTCGTTCAACTGACATCGGAAAATTTTTGTTGGTGCATGTTTTCTGACAGGATAAAAGCAGTGACTTTCGCTGGTTCTTACCCAAATCGGAGATATGCGACTATACTACATTGAAAAACTATACCACAATAGCATCAGTTCACCTATGTGCACTGAACTGAACTGAAGCAAATAAAACAAGAAGAGTCTATAAAGTATTTGCTTTTCTTCTTTTACTTAAGTTCATGTACTGCCAAGACATTATACTGAAGTATTTGATGAATATAAAGCTGATACAAGACATAACGTATCTTAAAACGAAATGTCATGTAACTCCAACAAGACGTCTTGTGCAGAACCTCGTGCAAAACAAAGACCACAAGAGTCCTACTTCTATGGACTTACAGGTAAGTATAATATCTTTCTAAAAAGTCTATGACAAAGGTTAAGCTAAAAAATGTGGAAAGAAACGGATAGACAAGACGAAACGTTTTCAAATAGTTGAGACAACGTCTCGGAGCATGAAAAAGTTTTCAGAAGGCAGTTTGAATCACATTCGCATCGAATATGAAAATTTAACACAGAAGAAGGTTCCTTTTAAAATGTCTAGACTGGACTTATTGTATTCTCAATGTCAAAGTGGCAGCTGCTCCGTGTGACTCTTTTAAGTTAAAGCCTAATTGCTGGAGTCAAAATGCGAGATCGTTAACAGGCAACAAAAACAACAACATTGGCCAAAAGGGCTATTAAATGTCTTTAAGTAAATTTTGTTGTTGTTGTTTTTTCTCTTGTTGTTGTTGTTGTTGTTGCACTAGTTCTACGTATATCATATTGTTGTTTTTGCTCTGCTGTTGCATTGTTCCGCACATTGCACATTAAATGAGTGTCACGCCCACTTAATGGTGTGCTGATTCTAGTTCGCATATATTTTTTGTTGTTGTGTTATTGAGTTTTTGTTGTTCTGCTGTTTGCGCAAAAATTGTTATATGAAAATGCCACATCGTTAAATGTGATGTCGGCCGGTCGGTCCGCCGTTTTGAGGAATTGGCACAAAAAGTGTTACCACTTTTTTGTTGGTTGTGTGTCTCTTTTTGAGTAAGGGTACTAACACCACCACCACCACTTACTAACTATCTGTATAATTTTTTTGTTGCTTCTTATTTGGCTTGTAAATTGTTACATTGTTTGCAATAGTTTGTTTTACGTCCAGTAGAGGGCGTTAATTTTTTGTTAGCTATCTTCTTCTTCGAAAATACAATATAATTATTTCCGCTTTTTAGCTTTGATCATCATTAGTGATACAGATAACTTTCAGATAACTTTTTTTTTTTTTTTTTTTTTAAACAGCTTATGAAGTTGGTATGGCCGACTGCTTCCAACACTATATGTCAAAACTGTCAATTCTGCCAATGAAAGCTTTTAACTTTTTCAAATGACAATGTCCATTCATTATGCTCTTTGCTTATGCAGCTAACATCAAGTGTTGTTGACCAAATTGAAATGTCAAATGGCTAAACCGTTAAGTCAAATTCCATAAAAAAGAACATTTCATTCAGTGCAGCACAACACAACCACTCAATTTGACAGTCGCCGAGTTAATTGAGTTATTTACGTGAAACGTGTTCTGGATTATATAACAACAACAACAGTAATAACAAAAATAAAATGTCCACATACAATTTTGGTTCTATTGATAGTGAAAAAAAAAAAAAACAGCAAATCAAACAAAAATACAATAAAAAAAAATCAAATAAACATTTCAAATTGGATTAAAAATTCAATAAACAACGCCAAAGTGTCTACTACGCTTATGATATGGGCCCAAAATTCACTATACATTTGTCGAACCATTGGTATGACAGACATACAAACTCATGAGCCTACCAAAAACAACGACCACAAAAAAAAATCAGTTAATTCAATAACGTCCGTTGCGATTGCTAGGGGCTTACAAGCCAACAATAGTGATTAGATAACAACAAATACTTCAGCACTGATATGTTGTTGTAATGTGATTTAATTTGGATTAATGATTGTACGGTCATGATCACTAATTAATTTTTCTATCATTTTGGAATTCTTGTTTTTTTTTCTTTTTTTTTTTTGTTACTTTTTTCAATATCAAAAACGTTAGGGTGTACATAAAAAAAGTACTTTAAAAATTAAAGTATGGGAATTTTCTCAACAAATGAATGAAAATTTTATGCAATATGACTTTTATAAAAATCAAACATAAAAAATTCAAAGATCATTTCATTTAGACATAAACAAAGTATAAATTGCTTAAGTGCTTTTTCAACGCCCCCAAATGATTTAGTACAATATGAGTGTATGCTAACCCAACATAAAACTCCATTTGTCTGTCAAAAAACTTGTTTTCAAAAATATCACATCTCTGGCAATGGTCATCTTCTTTTGTTTGAGAATTGCATAGTTGATATCCTTTTGAATTTTCACAGTATCCTACGACTGACTTGGAGTCTAACTTTTTCCGTTTTTGATGTGGAATATATTCCATTGCAATGCATCCAAAAACTTTAAAATAAGACACGTCAGGCTTCTTTGTTGTCCATATTTCTTCTGGAGTTTTCTTCAAGCTGTTATGTGGAATACGGTTTACCAAGTAAGCAGCAATTGACATAATTTCAGCCCAATAAAATTTTAGTAAGCGTGACTGATATAGCATGTACCTTGCTTTATCCATTAATGTTCTGTTCAACTTTTCTGATAAGCCATTCTGTTGAGGATTAAAAGTAACGCTTAGCTGATGAGCTATTCCATGAATACGCAAGAAATAAGTCATTCTTTTGTTGTCAAACTCGGCACCATAACTTGTAAAATTGTTGAAAACTTCATCTTTACTTTTGTGAAAACTTTTCGGCTAAAATCATCAATGACCCGTCATTTGACTTCTTCTCCATGTGGCCGCACAAATCTGAGAAGATAACTTCTAAGATGTCCTTAGCTCTTGAACCTTCTTTAGCGATTTTTGATTTTAGATGTTTGCCCACAGCACAAGCTACACACTCAATTTTGGGCGATTTCCCATAAATAATTCCCGTAACGCTTCCATTTTTCATTGCATCCATTGATTGTGAATTGAATTAAGGTAGTCGTCGAAGCCAAAGTACGAAAGTGTTCGACTCACTTGATACAAATACAATACTTCTTGACCATGTGCCACATTAAGCTTGTACGTTAGAAAGTATCAGAAAAAAAAAGTTCGAATGTCCGCCCCCCAGTTTGAAAGCTAATATTGAAAGATTGTTAAGGAAAAAAAAATTTGTTTTTTTTCGGCCTCAAAATTCGATGCAGTTTTGTTATCGCCCCCTAAGACTATGCAATTTTTTTTTTTTAACATTTCACAATTCAAACAGTATGCATATAAATAAAAAAAAGAATCTTGCATAGTCTTAGGAGGCAATTTTTGTTCTCGAAACATACTGTTTTTCATATTTTGTACTGAGGTTTTAGATTCGCAATAACTTCTTCAATTTCAACAATTTGAGTAAAATTTGTGGAGGTGAACTTTATGATTTTTTGTGGGTTTTAATTCTATGAAGTTTCCTTGGCACCTTAGGGTGGTAGAAACTGAGATAATGAGTACAACTAGTCGAAAAAACATTTGAGTTAAATGATTTCTATGAATGAAATATAGCCCATGTCGAGACATTTACAACGATATGCTATACTTGTTGATCGTCAAATGGCGGTGATATAAGAAAAAACAAAACTGCATCGAGTTTTTTTTTTCCTAAAAAATCTTTTAAGATTAGCTTTCAAACTGGGGTGGACATTCGAACTTTTTTTTTTTTGTATGGAGGTCGATACTATCTACTGTAAAAAAAAAATACTGTAAAAAATGTGCACTATTATATCGCAAAAACTATAGGAAAAATATTTTGCTATATATTGTTTCTGATGGTCATCTTTCCACAGCAAACAGTTTGTGCGCTAGAGGTCGAATTTTTGTGAAAAAATATCAAATTTTTATTTTGAAGTGACCTTTTGTTATTTTAGCTTTTAAATTTTCCCAAAATTTTAGTAAGGAACTTAAGAAAAGCTTTTAAACGATCTTAAGAGTAGAAATCGGTTGAAATTTACGCGAGATATGACAGTTTTTATATACTCTGTGATACAAAAAAAAAAAAATAACACAAAATCATATCTGTACAATAAAAAAATACTCATATCTCTCTCTTATAAATTGTAAATTTTACAATCGGTTTATCTCCAAAAACAGTAAAAATATCGATGTTTTAAAATTTAAAAATGAAATTTCAAAATCACTTAAAATCTTTACAAAATTCCAGAGAGCACAAAAATACGTCTGCACGCGTCGGTATGCCATAAAGATTTCCCTACGGTCATTACAAATACATGTGATTAGCGCATGACAACTAAGTATACTTTGATAGTTTGCTCAGAAAAGGAAATTTTCCACTTTACCTCACTTACCCATACCGTGTCATAATTCAAGAGCTAATGCTGTAATTTTTTACCTCTGGAAAGTCCCAGTAACAAAAATACTACTCCAACTATTTCACTTCGGATTTCATTATTCCAAAACTTTTCTACGGTTTTTATCTTTCCACAAAATGCAGTAAGTTTCCCAATTTGGCATCGTTGGTAAGCAGTTCGTTTTTGAATAATGTAAGGTTGAGAACAAGCAAAATTTTCCCTGCAACCAAACATTTGTAATTTGTACTTTTAGCATAAACTTTTGGAGTCTGGACGATTTCATTTATCTACAATTCTAAAATTATTTTTTAATAAATAAAACAATCAAATCATTTACATTTTCTTAAGTGCGAGATTAAGTGGGTATTTATAGATTTTATTGATTTATATTGTTTACAAGTGCAATGACATGGTTAATATATGTAAGTTAGTAATGGTCAGTAGTAAGAAAATATTTTATTTATACTTAAATGCATAAAATATGATAATTATACGCATTTATAAACTATTGGTAATTTTTAAATTTAGAATAGAAAATATTATATATGTATATATGTAGGTATGTGTATATATGGTTGTACTGACTGTAGGTTATGGAGATGATGGGTTGTCAATATATTTGTCAATATATTCGTTAGAATGCATTAAAATTATTTCTTTATAAGCAACTCCCCCTGTGGGTGCGCCATACTGTTTAAGTAGGCTTAACAAATAATACCCGACAGTCACTTCGTCACCTTTTCCAAATTTGTTCATTACTGCACGTACACCTTTAACTGCTTCTTTTATTTCGGCATCCAATTTCTTTATTTTTTCAAGTAGTTGAGGAGCTGTATTTAAAAGTGCAATTGCTTCATTAAACCTATATCGGATCCGTTCGGCCTCCTTCGCAAGGTCATCGATATCTTTATATTGGGTATCTAATTTTTCAATTTTATTTGTTATAATTGCATTTGCTAAATCATCGGCAGCTTTATTTAATTCCTTCGTGGTCGATGCTTTATTATCTGATACCAGTTTTGCAGCTGCATACTCTTGTGGTGCATCTGACTCGTATTCCTTCAGTTTTTCGATTCTTTTTCTTGCTTCAGTTCTAGGATCAATCCTAGCTTCGTTTAGCTAAAAAAAATATTTAAGTTTTTACTGGAAAATATTTTTTTTATATTTGATTATATGGTTTAAGTATTCCACGTTATCTTACTTATACACACAGAAAAAAAAATTGTATTTCCAACAACTTTATGTTTTAATTCAAGAATTTTTGTTGGTTGAAATCTTCCCAACAACTTTTGCTCTTGTTTTAAATACGAAATTGTTATGTTTTTAATAAAACGAAAAATTTTTGAATCAAGTAAAAAGTTGTTGAAAGTTTAAGAACGACAATTGTTGTTTTAAAAGCGAAACTGTTGACAATATTTAGAAACGAAATAGTTGCACGAAGAATAAATGATTGAAATGTTTGTGGTTGTATTCATAAGTATTTATTTGCCATTTATCTTACAGCAATAGAAATGATACAAAATCTGGGACATTGGGTGCTGTATGAGATGAAGCCGTATGCGTTTGGACTGTTGCTTCAACGGCAGAAAAGGAAATGTTCTTTGCACCTTATCGTGAGTGGCAATAGAAAATGGATACAGTACGATAGTCCCAAGCGTAAAAAGTCTTGAGATAAGTCAGGTCCATGCATCGACATCGTCCGCACATCCGAATATCCATGTGAAGCTTCTATGCATATAGTGGAATCAACGGGGTGTAATTGATTATGAAATTCATATGCTGCCAGAGAGATAAGAGAAAGTAATGTTGAAAAAAGGGCAATAATTTGAGTCAAATGTTTCTTACCCTCATTCGTTAAATAGAGCTTTAAAAAAAAATATCTAGAACTTATTCAAGAATATAAATTGCTTATTTTTTTGTTTTGTTCACAAAATTGGTGTTTGACGCTTTGTATTTAAAAATATTTTTTATGACAAATGCGTAAAAATATTAAATATCAAGAATAAAATTGTTAGTTTAAGAATAAAATACTTATTCCAACAATTTAGAAATAACAATTTTTTGAGAGTGAAAAATTGTTGTTTTAACAATCTTTTTTTTTCTGAGTGTATGTATCACATTGTACACCCACTTTTCAAGTACAGTTTTTGACATATATCTGACATTCGATTGTATAATTTCTGATTTTACAATTGTATGCATTTTATGGAGAAACATTCTGTAGCCAATACTTTACTGATCGGCATATTTTATAGTATACCATATTGCCCTACCATACATACCACATTAGACGCCAAACACAGCTTTTTCGACATTTTTCATATTTGGTTTATCACTTTTTTTTAATGTGATTGCGCACGTTTTATTGAAATATATTCTAAAGCCAATACTTCACTTACTAGTATAAAGAAATTTGGTTGTAATCGATCCAAGGATTTACTTGCAAATTCCAAAAAACAAATAGGTATACCATAATACCCAAAGCTACCTTAAAACACTTTAAATGGTATATCTAGCAAACTGTAGAAGATAATTTGATGAAAATTGGTATATGCATGTCGTACATCAATAACATGGATTAAGCAAAAATAAAGCGGGATCTAAAAAGTGCCACGCCTACTCCTCAACAATGATAAAGTTTTATTCAATATTACTTAATAACGGTTGAAAAGATTTCGAAGAAACCTTACGGCAAAGTACTACTAAGGGGCATGGATGACATTTTCAGGGTTAGTGCAAAAAGATATGAGCTTTTGAAAAAAATTACAGTGAAAAAAAACAAATTATTTTAAGTTAAAAAAGGATTTTTTCTCTTTTAAAGCCAATTTGGCGCTTTGCACCCTTTTTATTTTTTTTTTTTTTAAATATTTTTATTAAAAGTAAATTTTATTGTTATGATTTACCGATCTTTAAAATTGTGGTATCTTTTACGGTTATCAAGTTATGAATTTTTGAAGTTGTTTATTGTTGTGTTTATCATAAGTCATTGGTGCACGTGCGCTACTATTTATATAGGGTTGCCACCGTTCGGAAGGTATTTTTTTTTTTCAGTGCCTCGCAGTGAAATTTTTTTAGAATATTTTTGGAGAATATCTCAACCCATTATAACCAAGTTTTTGGAAAAAGGGGTAAAAAAAAAACACTTAAAAACGTGATATAATGGTTTAAGATATTCGCATGACTTAACGTAAAATCAAGCATGGAAAAATTTTTATTGAACATCTTAACCCATTATGTCCAGTTTTTAAGTGTCTTTTAGACCCTTCTCTCCAAAAATTTGTTCAAAATGCTTTCCAAAAATATTCAAAAAAAAATTAATAAGGGCCACTGAAAAAGAAGTACCGTCCGGTCGCTGGCAACCGTATATAGTAGTGCAACGATTCATGATAAACACAATATTAAATAACTTCAAAAATTCATAAGTTGATAACCGATAAGATACCACGATTTCAAAGATCGATAAATAATTAAAATAGAATTTACTTTAAAAAAAAAAAAATATAAAAAAATAAAAAGGGTGCACCAAGCCCCAAATTGGCTTTAAAAAAGAAAAAAGCTTTTTTTCAATTTAAAAGAATTTTTTTTTGTTTAATTTTTTTTTAAAGCCCATATCTTTCTGCACTAACTCTGAAAATTTCATTAAAATGAGATCAAAATCCGAGGAGCTATGAATTTTCAAACATGTGAGTATCTAAAAGTTGGATCGGACTTCTTATGGCCGCCATCTTGGATTTTTTCGGAATTACGAAAAATCATTTAACTACAGTTATGTGTATGTCAAATATTAACTTTCACAAATTTTCAAAAAAATCGGAGATGTCAACCCAAATCTTAATCGATTACGTAAAGAAACACTCATAAGGTATTTTAATAAAATTTGGTAAGCGAGTTTTGATCAAACCTCAAATGCACTACACAAAAAGTTGGCAATAATTACACTCAGAGAAAAAATTACAATTACAAATTTTTATTTTTCCGATGCAATTGCAATTTTTGAAAATTTTTTGCCATAACATGATCCACATAAAAAACCTTAGTAAAAAACATAGCCCCGAAATAATAAGATTATATTGTATACCGAGCAGGAATCGGTCCACAAGTACTATTCAATGCAATGAACAAGAGACCTAACTGAATTCATGTAAATGATATATCAGTGCTTTTTTAAAATATAAGCCATTTTTCATTGCATTAGTTGAAATCAAACAATTTAATTTTAATCAAAAAATTTGTTGTTGAAATGGTATAAACGTACATATTTTTAAGGTCAGTTTCTTGTAAAAGGATCAGTTTCTCAGTAGAGTTTTAGCTTTGCAGCTCGTCAAACAATAAATGAAGTCGATTCAAGGACACGAGTACCATCAATATAACATTTTATTGAGAGCACTAACTACCACATTTCATATAAATTCTAGTGACAGTTTAAGGCGATTTCCGGACTAAAATTTGAACAGAAGGATGTGTGGCCTTCATTTTATTTTAAATTAAATTGTGAGCGAATGCAATTTAATTTGGAATGAGCTAGCTCTAGGCGAATTGTCTAGACTACGTTTATATAAAATATACCATATAATAGTTACATATTACCAAATTGTGGTATATATAATCAAATTGTTCTGCCTGTATAACATTTTCAACAACGGTCCACTGTGTTGGAGCTTTTTTTGTTTTTTTGTTTTCCATAGAAAAATACTTTTGAAGAATTAAATTTCGAGCAGAAAATTCTAATTTTAACTTAAGACTGTATTTATAATGATATTTCTTTATTTTTCTACTAATCAGCGCTGCATAAGTTTTGTGACCTGCTCTTTGAATCTGTTCAATTCAGTTTCAAAAATAAAAATAAAAATACAAACCCCTATGACAGCAAAAATTGCCAGGAGCAGTAAGCAATTCCTCATGTTTTTCATTGTTGCTAGAAATGCAGTTGAGGGTTTCCTTAAAAAAAAAATAAAAGTTAAAAATTCGATATGGTTCCAATAGTTATTTTTAAGGTAAAATAACTGTGTTAGATCATGCGAATATAAAATATGGATCTTTAAATCCTCAACCAGTTTATTGTTTTTGATTTCTTTGAAAAGAATATGTAAGTGATTCCCTTGACATCAAATACTGCTTTGTAGTCAAAGTAATACAGCGTTACTCTTTTGAATATAACCACAGTTGAAGAAACAGTTGAAGAATCCTTCTCCAGAAACAAACTTTTATAAATTTAATTTTTCTATCCGTGCAAAGGTTTTTTTTTAAATTACTTCCATTTAGAAGGACTTACCTGAATAATTTTAAAATTTCTCTTGGACACTGTTAAAATTCAAAAAACTCGGAAAAGCTGCTCGAAAAAAACTGATGCATTTTGCAATATTTATACACCATTTATAGCAAAATTTTCCACAATTTTGTGAAATTTTCATGATCATAAAAAATTTTGCTTACGTTTTAAATTTCCAATAGATTATTCACGGTAGACTTGAACGAATGTTCTTTTTTTATGGATGTATAATATGAGAATAGATGGTAAAAATTACCATAGCAAAATCGAGATTTTTCGGCGAATAAAGAGAAAAAATAAAATGAAAAAAATAAGAGGGAACAAGAGAAGTTATTTCCAACATTTTTTTTTCACATTTTTAATCTGAATTTTCTCGCAGAGTTGAAGTGATGCATCTCAATATTTAATTTTAAAAAACCACTTTAATGTTAAACTAGTAAGGGTGTAGCTTTTGGCCTGGACAAAAAATAAACACCTAGTATTTCGAAAATTTTGCTTAAATGGGAGGCGCCACGCCCCCTTGTTTGAGTACACTCGGTTTTTGCTCAGAGCTTGCATTTATAGTTTTCAGTGTCTGAGTGAAATTTGCTTGGATTATCTCAAAAAACGTTTTCGTTGTAGCGTTTTGAAGCTTTTTTTTATAAAGGGGGTGCCACGGCCCTTTGTCCGAGTTCGTCTACTTTTAGCTTAGAGCGTGCATTTATAGTCTTTAGTATTTGAGTAAAATTTAGTTGGATTATCTCAAAAAAACTCTTTCAGTATAGCATTTTGAAACTTTTGCTTATATGTGAGGTGCCGCGCCCCTTGTCCGATTTCACCCAATTTTTGTTGAGAGCTTTAATTCTTAGTGTCTGAGTCAAATTTGGTTTGAATATCTCAAAAACCACTTTCAGTATAGCGTTTTGAAGCTTATATGGGAAGTGGCACGCCCTCTTGTTCGAATTTGCCAGTTTTTTCTGAGAGCTTGCGCTTACCACTCGTAGTATTAATGTGTATTTTGGTTGCATTGTCGTGACAAATACTCTTAAAGTTACATTTTGAATATATTTTTTATATGGCCGGTAGACGTGTTCGTTGACCGATTTCGCTCATTTTCAATTCCACAAGCTAAGTTTGACGACGCACTATGGTTTTTTTTGGACTAAAAAGTGCCAAAAAAATAATTCACTACAAGGACCCTTTTTTTTAAAAAAAATCAAATGCAAAATTAAAGGTTATACATTGAGCTATCCGAAAAGATGCCCGCTTTTTCTAGTATTTGATCCACAAATTTGGGAAAGAGGTCGAAATCTCATAAATTTTGAAAAAAATGGTTTTTCTGTTTAAAAATGTTCGTCGCATTAAACGCAGGAGTGATATATGAATAAATTTATATGTATTGAATGAAATCAAAGAAGAAAAATTTAATTCATTGGAAAAATGGGCGGTGCCACGCCCCCAAAAAATGAAATTCATCATATCTCTGAAACTATTAAACACAGAATAATAAGACTTGGTAAGTTTGTAACACGTATAGGGAAAAATAATAATCATTGGAAAAATGGGCGGTGCCACGCCCCCAAAAAACCAAAATCATCATATCTCTGAAACGATTGAACGTAGATAAATAAAACTTGGTAAGTTTATAACACGTATAAGGAAAAATAATAATAGTTCGAAAAATGGGCGGTGCCACGCCCCCAAAATCTAAAATCATTTTATCTCTGAAACTATTGAACGTAGATAAATAAAACTTGGTAAGTTTGTAACGCGTACAGGAAGAAATAATATTTATTTTAAAAATGGGCGGTGCCACGCCCCCAAAAAACCAAATCATCATATCTCTGAAACGATTGAACGTAGATAAATAAAACTTGTTAAGTTTATAACACGTACAAGGAAAAATAATAATAGTTGGAAAATGGGCGTGCCAACCCCCAAAAAACCAAAATAATCATATCTCTGAAACTGTTAAGCGTAGATAGTAAGATTTAGTAAGTTTGTAACACGCACTGGGATAAATAATATCAATTGGAAAAATTGGTGGTACCGAAACAATAAAAAAAAAAATAAAGTGACATAGAATGGGCGTGGCACCGCCCATTTTTCCAATAAATATTATTTCTTCCTGTAAGCGTTACAAACTTACCAAGTTTTATTTATCTACGTTCAATAGTTTCAGAGATATAATGATTTTAGATTTTGGGGGCGTGGCACCGCCCATTTTTCGAACTATTATTATTTTTCCTTGTACGTGTTATAAACTTAACAAGTTTTATTTATCTACGTTCAATCGTTTCAGAGATATGATGATTTGGTTTTTTGGGGGCGTGGCACCGCCCATTTTTCCAATAAATATTATTTCTTCCTGTACGCGTTACAAACTTACCAAGTTTTATTTATCTACGCTCAATAGTTTCAGAGATAAAATGATTTTAGATTTTGGGGGCGTGGCACCGCCCATTTTTCGAACTATTATTATTTTTCCTTGTACGTGCTATAAACTTACCAAGTTTTATTTATCTACGTTCAATCGTTTCAGAAATATGATGATTTTGGTTTTTTGGGGGCGTGGCACCGCCCATTTTTCCAATGATTATTATTTCTCCCTATACGTGTTACAAACTTACCAAGTCTTATTATTCTGTATTTAACAGTTTCAGAGATATGATGAATTTCATTTTTTGGGGGCGTGGCACCGCCCATTTTTCCAATGAATTAAATTTTTCTTCTTTGATTTCATTCAATACATATAAATTTATTCATATATCACTCCTGCGTTTAATGCGACGAACATTTTTAAACAGAAAAACCATTTTTTTCAAAATTTATGAGATTTCGACCTCTGTCCCAAATTTGTGGATCAAATGCTAGAAAAAGCGGGCATCTTTTCAGATAGCTCAATGTATAACCTTTAATTTTGCATTTGATTTTTTTTAAAAAAAAGGGTCCTTGTAGTGAATTATTTTTTTTGGCACTTTTTAGACCAAAAAAAACCATAGTGCAACGTAAGCAATGTACAAAATTTCATTACATCATCTTGCTGAATTTTCCAAAAAAAAAAATGCATTTCCACACACAGTCAGCCACCCACCCAGCCAGACAGACGGACATGGCTATATCAACACAGGAAGTAATGCTGATCAAGATTATATATACTTTTCTATACTTGCCACTCCTCCTTCTCTGCGTTACAAATGGAAGGACAAAGTGAATATACCCTGGGTGTATGTATGGTAAAAAATACACCTCTTCAGTCGATATGGCAATATCCGTCTGTCTGTCTGTCTGTCCGTTGAAATCATTTAAATATTTTTGGAATAAAATAAATTCGATGAAATCGGGAGCACTGCCTCTGCTGTCAAAATAAGCTCGTCGGATTGAAAAAAAGTAAAATCGGTCAACGGACACGCCTACCGCCCATACAAAAAATTATATTCAAAATGCTGCTTTAGGAGTATTTTTCACGACAAAGCAACCAAAATACATGTAAGTACGTGGGCTGCTACATATATAAATATTTCTGGCCTAGGCAACACTAATGTCAATAGCTAAAATCTGGCAACACCATAATTAAGTTTGACATAAACGTACTCACAACGTTTTGATGTACAAGTGCGATTTGTTTTGTTTACAGTAAATTAAGAAAATCAATTTTTCTATTGATAATTTAGCTATTGATAAATTATGGGGTTTCCAACGAGAACAAACGTTTTTTTACAACTAAGTGTTCATGCAAAATCGAATGTATTGGAATGGAACTAAGGCCCAAGGATACCACTATCTTACGGTATGTCACATGACGATCTTGCATTATCAGTTCACGCACGGCATCAATGTTCTCTGGCACAACGGCCGTGTTTGGACGACCTTCACGGAATGCGTCTTTGAGCGAGCGTCGACCACGATTGAATTCATTAAACCAGTTTTTTACAGTGCTATAGGATGGTGCTTCATCGGCATACAAAGATTTAAGTATATCGATGCACCCTTGTCGTGATAATCTACGTCGAAAGTTGTGAAAAATGATCGCACGAAAATGTTCACGAGTTAATTCCATTTTTTTGCCAAATTGATTTTTTCAAGTCACTGTAAACAACACAAATGATGGTCGTACGTCAAACGTTCTGAGTACGTTTATGCAAAAAATGTCAAACTTTATTATGGTGTTGCCAGATTTTAGCTATTGACATTAGTGTTGCCTAGGCCAAAAATATATATAGCAGCCGACGTATATCGAACCTTAACCGCCAAAAAGACTTAACCGTCAAAAAACAAATTTTACAATAGAACCTTTTTTTGAATTTTCTTTGCATACATTGTAGTGCCAGAGTCAAAATTGCTTTCGCCATAACTTCGTAATGGTACTTTTTGCAGTCATGAAGTTTGAAGGAAAGATGACATGGACGCGAGTTATCGATATCTTTCAAAAAACGGAAATCTGTAATCGTGTCGGTTAGGGCTCGATACATTAATATGAATATATGTAAATAGAAACTTTTTCTCTACTACAATATTCAGCATTGTTCGTGAAAATACGTGCATATCAGTGTGCTCAAAAGGCAACTTAAACAGCTTTTGCACTGGTACTTATATGCATAAAAAAAATATGGATAGGGGGGGGGGTTCGGTTACCGTCACATGACGCTAGGAGGGCTCTGGTCCAGCGTCACATGACGCTAGTGGGGCTCTGGTCTAGCGTCACTTTTTGTCACATAGGGGGGGGGGGAGGTTGTTAATTTTAGCGAATTTTAGCGTCACGGAGTTTATGGACAGCCCCTAAGCGTGACTGATATAGCATGCACCTTGCTTTCTCCATTAAAGTTCAGTTCAGCATTTCTGATAAGCCATTCTGTTGAGGATTAAAAATAACTTTTAACTGATGAACTATTCCATGAATACGCAAGAAATCAGTCATTCTTTTGTTGTCAAACTCGGTACCATAACTTGTAAAATTGTTGATAATTTCATCTCTACTTTTAACCTTTTCGACCCGGCTGGGACCATACCTATATTCCAGAAAAATTTTAATAAGCGAAATTGTTTAAAATGATTTTATATGTATGTAACTTTGCTTATTAATATTTTTTTGGGATATATTGCCCCAGCCGGGTCAAAGGGTTAAGGAAGTAAGTGAAAACTTTTCGGCTAAAATCATCAGTAAAATTCAATAAATACAATGACCCGTCATTTGACTTCTTCTCTATGGGGCCGTACAAATCTGAGTGGATAACTTCTAGGATGTCCTTAGCTCTTGAACCTTCTTTAGCAATTTTTGATTTTGGATGTTTGCCCTCAGCACAAGCTACACACTCAATTTTGGACGATTTTCCATAAATAATTCCCGTAACGCTTCCATTTTGCATTGCATCCATTGATTGTGAATTGAAGTTTCCTAGTCGTCGATGCCAAAGTACGAAATTGTTCGACTTACTTAATACAAATACAATACTTCTTGACCATGTGCCACATTAAGCTTGTACGTTAGAAAGTATCAGAAAAAAAAAAGTTCGAATGTCCGCCCCCCCAGTTTGAAAGCTAATATTGAAAGATTGTTAAGGAAAAAAAAATTCATTTTTTTTCGGCCTCTTCGATGCAGTTTTGTTATCACCCCCTAAGACTATGCAATATTTTTTTTAACATTTCAAACAGTATGCAAATAAATAAAAAAAAAAGAATCTTGCATAGTCTTAGGAGGCAATTTTTGTTCTTGAAACATCCAGTTTTTCATATTTTGTACTGAGGTTTTAGATTCGCTATAACTCCTTCAATTTCAACAATTTGAGTAAACTTCGTAGAGATGAATTTTATGATTTTTTGTTTGCTTTATTTCTATGTAGTGTCTTTGGCACCTTAAGGTGGTAGAAACTGAGATAATGAGTACAACTAGTCGAAAAAACATTTGAGTTAAATGATTTCTATGAATGAAATATAGCCCATGTCGAGACATTTACAACGATATGCTATACTTGTTGATCGTCAAATGGCGGTGATATAAGAAAAAACAAAACTGCATCGAGTTTTTTTTTTCCTAAAAAATCTTTTAAGATTAGCTTTCAAACTGGGGTCGGACATTCGAACTTTTTTTTTTTTTTTTGTATGGAGGTCGATACTATCTACTGTAAAAAAAAATACTGTAAAAAATGTGCACTATTATATCGCAAAAACTATAGAAAATATGTTTTGCTATATATTGTTTCTGATGGTCATCTTTCCACAGCAAACAGTTTGTGCGCTAGAGGTCGAATTTTTGTGAAAAAATATCAAATTTTTATTTTGAAGTGACCTTTTGTTATTTTTGCTTTTAAATTTTCCCAAAATTTTAGTAAGGAACTTAAGAAAAGCTTTTAAACGATCTTAAGAGTAGAAATCGGTTGAAATTTACGCGAGATATGACAGTTTTTATATACTCTGTGATACAAAAAAAAAATAACACAAAATCATATCTGTACAATAAAAAAAAAATTCATATCTCTCTCTTATAAATTGTAAATTTTACAATCGGTTTATCTCAAAAAACAGTAAAAATATCGATGTCTTAAAATTTAAAAATTAAATTTAAAAATCTCTTAAAATCTTTACAAAATTCAAGAGAGCACAAAAATACGTCTGCACGCGTCGTTATGCCATAAAGATTTCCCTACGGTCATTACAAATACATGTGATTAGCGCATGACAACTAAGTAGACTTTGATAGTTTGCTCAGAAAGGGACATTTTCCACTTTATTTCACTTTACCTCACTTACCCATACCGTGTCTCAATTCAAGAGCAAATGCTGTAATTTTTTTCCTCTGGAAAGTCCCAGTAACAAAAATACTACTCCAACTATTTCACTTCGGATTTAATTTTTCCAAAACTTTTCCAGTGTTTTTATCTTTCTACAAAATGCAGTAAGTTTACCCAATTTGGCATCCTTGGCAAGCAGTTTGTTTTTGAATAATGTAAGGTTGAGAAGAAGCAAAATTTTCTCTGCAACCAAACATTTGAAATTTGTATTTTTAGTATAAACTTTTGGAGTCTGGACGATTTCATTTAGCTACAATTCTAAAATTATTTTTTAATAAATAAAACAATCAAATCATTTACATTTTCATAAGTGCGAGATTAAGTAGGTATTTATAGATTTAATTGATTTACAATATTGTTTAAAAGTGCATTGACATGGTTAATATATGTAAGTTAGTAATGGTCAGTAGTAAGAAAATATTGTATTTATACTTAAATGCATAAAATATGATAATTATACGCATTTATAAACCATTAGTAATTTTTAAATTTAGAATAAAAAATATTATATATATATGTAGGTATCTGTATACATGGTTGCACTGACTGCAAGTTATGAATATGATGGGTTGTCAATAAACTCGTTAGAAAACTTTAAAGTTATTTCCTTATAAGCAATTCCCCCAGTGGGTGCGCTATATTTGATAAGATTCTTTAACAAATTATCCCCGACATTGTATAAGTCACTTTTTGCATCAAATTTGTTCATTGTCGTAACTATGCCTTTAATTGCTTCTTTCATTTCGGCATTCAATTTCTTTATTTTTTCAAGTATTTCAGGAGCTTTATTTAAAATTGCAATTCTTTCATTAAACACCTTTTCCACTTCTGCCTTCCTCGCAAGCTCCTTGATATCTATATAATGGGTATCTAATTTTTCAATTTTATTTGTTATAATTGCATTTTCTAAATCATCGGCAGCATTATTTAATTCCTTCGTGGTCGATGCTTTGTTATCTGATACCAGTTTGGCAGCTGCATACTCTTGTGGTGCATCTGACTCGTATTCCTTCAGTTTTTCGATTCTTTTTCTTGCTTCAGTTCTAGGATCAATCCTAGCTTCGTTTAGCTAGAAAAAAATATATGAGTTTTTACTGGAAAATATTTATTTATTTAATTTAATTCATTATGCGATCTAAAATTGTACAGAACTATTGTATGTATTTACTTTTGTAAGTTTAGAAGAGCCCAAAATTTTTCTCGAAAACGGCTGTAGCGATTTTAATATTAGATATTAATCTCGTATAAGGAAGAATGAGCTGGGCTTTAACTTTGTAGATAATCAATTTTAAATTAATTCGCCTAATAACTCGCAAGCCATAGTATTTTAATGAAATTTGGTAAGAGGGAATTACTTATCAATGCCTTGTAACGAAAAGTGGGCAGCATCGAAAAAGAACACGCCTTCTTTTCAACTCTTGAAAATATTTATTCAATATAACTCGAAAACGACTCAAACATATATTATGAAAATTTAAGAGCCCTTAGAACAAAGGTCGATATGAGATTTGTCGTTATATTGCGAAAACTCGTTGAAAGGCGTGCCATCGCCCACAAAAATATAGTACGCTCTAAAACGAAAACTATGTACTAAAGCAATTTTTCTGAAATTTACTGTAGGGAATGGACTCGTTATTAGGCACCTCTGAACTGAGTGTGGGCTAAATACCGCTGGTGGGCGTGGCACCTCCCATATAAGTAGGGTAACTTCAGGTATTGTGGTATAGTCGGGAAATGCTGTATAGTCGCATATCTTCAATTTAGATAAGAACTTGCGGACGTCATATTTCTATCCGCTCAGAAAAACAAGAGATTTGTTGCTGTCATACACCAAACATAATTTTTCCGCTGTCAGTTGAACGAAACATGTAAACGCATGTGGTCGACTATTTTTCCTGCATTTTTCGTAGAAAATTTTATTTAAGAAAAAGTTGTTTCCTGTGCAAGTTTCATTAACATTCGGTTAAGGTAAGTGCCAAATATAACGAAATAAAAGTTTAACTCTGTAAATTCACAAAGTTTTTCATTTTATTTTTACAACTCTGTAATTTCTAAAGATCAGCCAATGAACAGTTGAAGGCGGGTAATATAATACAGGAAGTCGGGTAATATGGTATTGGAATATTTCTTATTGTTCTTAACTTCTTAATAAAAACTTTGAGTCTGAGAACCAATGTAAATGTTATTATGAACTTCTTTCATACCTTTTGGATTTTATATGGTATAAGTTTTCCACATTATCCTACTTATATGTACCACATTGTGCACCCACTTTTCAAGTACGGTTTTTGACACATATCTGACATATGTTCTATTGTATAATTTCTTATTTTACAATTGTATACATTTTATAGAGAAACATTCTGTTGCCAATACTTCACTGATCAGCACATATAGAATACCATATTGCCCTACCATACATACCACATTAGACGCCAACTTTTCAAACACAGCTCTTTTGACTTTTTTCATATTTGGTTCATAACTTTTTTTAATGAAATTGCACACGATTTATTGAAATATATTCTGAAGCCAATACTTCGTTTACTATTGTAGTATAAAGAAATTTGGTTGAAATTGAACCAAAGATTTACTTGCAAATTCCAAGAAACAAATAGGTATACCACAATATCCGAAGTTCCCCTAAAACACGTTAAATAGTATATCTCGCAAACTGTACGAGATATTTTGATGAAAATTGGTACAGACATGTCAAACATCAATACTTTATAATAAGCAAAAATAAGGCGGTATCTAAAAAGTGCCACGCCTACTCTTTAGCAATGATAAAGTTTTACTCAATAACGGCTGAAAAGATTTCGATGAAACCTTACGAAAAAGTGCTACTAAGGGGCTGTGCATAAATGTCGTCACACGAATTTCACGATCCCACTCCCCATGGCACATTCTGTCACATTTTCATAGAACTCCCCTATTTGTGACATCACACTATGACTTTTTATACCTTAAAATTAATTGAACGATTTTTTTTTTTAATTTTAAATAAAGCAATTTAATATGCTTAAAGCTTAACAATCATAAAGTTTTTTATGAACCACCCGCCACCCTCTAAAAGTGTGACCCTAATAGATGTTTAACAATACTCGTACATCTCCCAAACTGTGCATACATATAAGAGTGTTTCTTTCCGTAATCGATTAATATTTGGGTTGACATCTCGGATTTTGATGAAAATTGGTGAAAAGTTAGTATTTGATATACGTATAACTGTGGTAAAACAATTCTTTGAAATCCGAAAAAATCCAAGATGGCCGCCATATGAAGTCCGATCCAACTTTAAGATACTCACATGTCTGAAAATTCATAGCTCCTCGGATTTTAATTCAAATTGGATAACATTTCCAGGGTTAGTGCAGAAAGATATAAGCTTTTGAAAAAAAATTACACTGAAAAAAACAAGTTACTTTAAGTTTAAAATAAATGTTTTTTTTCTTTTTTAAAGCCAATTGTTGGCTTGGTGCACCCTTTTAATTTTTTCAAATATTTAAATTTAAAAGTAAATTTTATTATAATCTTTGAAATTGTGGTATCTTTTACGGTTATCAAGTAATGAATTTTTGAATTTGTTTAATGTTGTGTTCATCATCAGTCATTGGTGCACGTGCGCTACTATATATGTAGTTGCCACCGTCCGGAAGGTATTTTTTTTTTAGTGGCCCCTAGTAAATTTTTTTTAGAAAATTTTTGGAGAACATTTTAACCCATTATAACGAAGTTTTTGGAAAAAGGGGTCAAAAAAACGCTTAAAAACGCGGTTTAATGGTTAAAGATTTTCGCATGACTTAAGGTAAAAAATCAAACATGGAACAATAAAAAAAATAAAAAGGGTGCACCAAGACCCAAATTGGATTTAAAAGAGAAAAAAAGCTTTTTTTCCACTTAAAATTATTTTTTTTCAGTGTGGTTTTTTTTTTAAAAGCCCATATCTTTCTGTACTAACTCTGAAAATTTCATTAAAATTAAATCAAAATCCGAGAAGCTATGAATTTTCAAACATGTGCGTATCTCAAAGTTGGATCTGACTTCTTATGGCCGCCATTTTGGATTTTTTCGGAATTACGAAAAATCATTTTACTACAGTTATGTGTAGCTAAATACTAACTTTTCATCAATTTAAAAAAAAAAATCGTAGATGTCAACCTAAATCTTAATCGATTACGCAAAGAAACACTCATAAGGTTCTGTAAGCAGGGGTGACTTTAACATCGGGGGGTGACTTTAACATCGGGGGATGACTTTAACATCGGGGGGTGACTTTAACCGGCAAGAAATAAAAGATTAAAATCGTATTGTTACCATCTCAAAGACTAGTTATTGGTTTTGTATTGGGTCAGTCAGTATCCTTGAAGTATTGACTTTTAGCGTCTGTTTTCAATATTCGATTTGAACGCGAACTTTCAAAAATATATTTGTGGTATATTCTAAAAGTTGTCGTATGTCGCACTTTTTAATGCTCAGAAAATTACTACTTATTGACTAGAAGGAAAATTGCTGGCGTTAGGTGAGTGATATCACTAGAACTATTTATTAAATTTTCCCTAATAAATTGACATTGATGGATATATGTATTTGCCTCTAAGTATTTTTAATGCATTTTTATATGGGTGTATGTTAGAAAACAAGGTTATTGGGGTGACTTTGGACCGGTTCAAAGCTCGAAAGACGCAAAAACTCGGGTCAAATTGTCTTTGCCTTGGTTAAATACTATCAAAACAACCATCCTGGTATGATTACCAACATCGATAATGAAGGACCGATTCAATTGCAATTTTTGAAAATGCATATGCACCACATAAAAAAACTTAGTAACAAACAAAGCCCCGAAATGATTAGATTATATTGTAAACCGAGCAGGGATCGATCTTCAAGTACAATTTAATGCAATGGACAAGAGACCTAACCGAATTTATGTAAATGATATTTCAGTGCTTTTTTAATATAAAGTGTGTTTTTTTTAGAGGTATAGAACTTCAAATTGAAATAAAACACAAGAAAATCGTTTTAATGTCCATAAATTTGGCTTTATTGGAAGGATAATTTTATGCCATTAATGTTCAAATATGATTTCGGGCATGTGGCCGCCGCGGCTCGCTCGAATAAAGCCAATTCTACAGGTCCAATTTTCAACCACTTTTTCGAGCATATGGGGCCGTATGTCGGCAATAACGCCACGAATGTTGGCTTCCAAATCCCCTAACGTTTCTGGTTTGTTGGCGTAGACGAGCGACTTCACATATCCCCAAAGAAAATAATCCAATGGTGTCAAATCACACGATCTTGGTGGCCAATTGACAGGTCCATTCCGCGAAATTATGCGCTCATCGAATGTTTCCTTCAAAAAATCGATTGTGACGAGCGCTGTGTGGCATGTAGCGCCGTCTTGTTGGAACCACAACTCATCCACATTCATGCCATCCAATTCGGGAACAAAATAGTCGGTTATCATGGCTCTATACCGGTCTCCATTAACGGTAACTGACTCTCCAGCATTATTTCGGAAGAAGTATGGCCCAATGACTCCACCAGCCCATAGAGCACACCAAACAGTCAGTTTTTGTGGATGTAATGGCGTCTCAAGGGTCTCATGTGGATTCTCTTCACTCCAAATGCGGCAATTTTGCTTGTTGACGTAGCCATTCAACCAAAAATGAGCCTCATCACTGAACAAAATTTTGCGATGAAAATCAGCATCGAGATCAATCTCATTTTCGGCCCATACACCAAAATCACGACGCATTGCATGGTCTCGCGGCTTTAATTCTTGCACAAGCTGGATCTTGTAAGGTCGCAAGCCAAGATCTTTGCGCAAAATCTTCCATAAAGTTGATGGACAAAGCTCCAATTGCTGTGCACGGTGGCGAATCGATTCATTCGGGTCCTCTTCAACATTTTGCTCTACAGCGGCAATTGTTTCTTCGGTGCGCACTGTTCGACGTCTCTGCGGATGCGTATTATCACATAGAGTAAACGTAGTGCGAAAACGATCCATGGTTAACCGAATTAATTGCTCTGATGGACGATTATGTCGACCATAAAATGGACGGAGCTTGCGGTAAACTTCGCGAACTGAACCATTATTTTCGAAATAAATTTGCACGATTTGCAAGCGTTGTTCTTTTGTCAACCTGTTCATGATGAAATGGCAAACCAAATTGAACATAAATGACATTAGAGTTGCCAGATTTGACCACAAAATGCCAGTTTTATCTCTATTCGAAAAACAAACCTCTAAAAAAAACACCCTTTACAAGCCATTTTTCATTGAAAATTTTGAAATCAAACAATTTAATTTTAGTGAAAAATGTGTTGTTGAAATGGTATAAACGTAAATATTTTTAAGGTCAGTTTCTTGTAAAAGGATCAGTTTATCAGTAGAATTTTAGCTTAGCAGCTCGTCAAACTGATAATAAATGAAGTCGATTTAATGACACGAGTACCATCCATAAAACATTTTATAGACAGTTTAAGACGATTTTCGGACTTAAATTTAGACAGAAGGATGTTTGACCTTTCATATTATTTTAATTTAAATTGTATGCGAATGCAATTTAATTTCTTTACAGTGTTGGAATGAGCAAGCTCTAGGCGAATTGTCTAGACCACGTCTATAAAAAATATACCATATAAAAGTTACATATTACCAAATTACCATATAAAAGTAACATATTACCAAATTGTGGTATATATAATCAAATTCTACCTGTATAACATTTTCAACTAAAATTTTCCTATATTGTGGAGAAGTTCTGTCCACTGTGCTGAAGTTTTTTTTTTTGCTTTTTTTTTTTTGTTTTCCATAGAAAAATACTTTTGAAGAATTAAATTTCGAGCAGAAAATTCCAATTTTAACGGAAGACTGTGTTTAAAATGATATTTCTTTATTTTGCTAATAATCAGCGCTGCATAAGTTTTGTGACCTGCTCTTTGAATCTGTTCAATTCAGTTTCAAAAATAAAAATAAAAATACAAACCCCTATGACAGCAAAAATTGCCAGGAGCAGTAAGCAATTCCTCATGTTTTTCATTGTTGCTAGAAATGCAGTTGAGGGTTTCCTTAAAAAAAAAAATAAAAGTTAAAAATTCGATATGGTTCCAATAGTTATTTTTAAGGTAAAATAACTGTGTTAGATCATGCAAATATAAAATATGGATTTTTAAATCCTTAACCAGTTTATTCTTTTTGATTTTTTTGAAAAGAATATGTAAGTGATTCCTTTGACATCAAATACTGCTTTGTAGTCAAAGTAATACTGCGTTACTCTTTTGAATAGAACCACAGTTGTACAAACAGCTGAAGAATGCTTCCCCAGAAAAAAACTTTTTAAAATTTCATTTTTCTACACGTGCAAGGGATTTTTTTTTTAAATTATTTCCATTTAGAAGGACTTACCTGAATAATACTTAAATTTCTCTTGGACACTGTTAAACTAACTCGGAAAAACTGCTTGAAAAAAACTGATAAATTTGCAATATCCATACACCATTTATAGCAAAATTTTTCACAATTTTGTGGAATTTCCATGATCATAAAAAATTTTGCTTACGTTTTAAATTTCCAATAGATTATTCACGGTAGACTTGAACGAATGTTCTTTTTTTTTGGAAGTATAATATGAGGATATATGGTAAAAATTACCATAACAAAATCGATATTTTACGCCAAATAACTTTGCGCGGTCAAAGATCAATAACAAGAAAAAATAAAATGAAAAAAATAGGAGGAAGAAAGAAAAGTTATTTCCGAAATTTTTTTTTTCACATTTTTAATCTGAATTTGTTCGCAGAGTTGAAGAGATGCATCCCAATATTTAATTTTAAAAAACCGCTTTAATGTTAAACTAGTAAGGGTGTAACTTTTGGCCTGGCCAAAGACTAAACACCCCACACTGCGGCATTTTGAAAATTTTGCTTATATGAGAGGTGCCACGCCCCCTTGTCCGAGTACACCCAGTTTTTGCCCAGAGCTTGCATTTATAGTTTTTAGTGTCTGAGTGAAATTTGCTTGGAATATCACAAAAAACTTTTTCGTTATGGCGTTTTGAAGCTTTTGTTTAAAAAGAAGGTGCCACGGCCTTTTGTCCGAGTTCGTCTAGCTTCAGCTTAGAGCGTGCATTTATAGTCTTTAGTATTTGAGTAAAACACTCTTTCAGTATAGCATTTTGAAACTTTTGCTTATATGTGAGGTGCCGCGCCCCTCTTCCGATTTCACCCAATTTTTGTTGAGAGCTTTAATTCTTAGTGTCTGAGTCAAATTTGGTTTGAATATCTCAAAAACCACTTTGAGTACAGCGTTTCGAAGCATATGCTAATATGGGAAGTGGCACGCCCTCTTGTTGGAATTCGCCAGTATATTCTCAGAGCTTGCGCTTATGACTCGTAGTATTTATGTGTATTTTGGTTGCATTGTCGTGACAATGCATTTTGAATATATTTTTTATATGGCCAGTAGACGTGTTCGTTGACCGATTTCGCTCATTTTCAATTCCATAAGCTAACTTTGACGACGGAGGCAATGTACAAAATTTCATTGAATCATCTTGCTCAGTTTTCTAAAAAAAAAATTTATTTCCACACAGTCAGGCACCCACCCAGCCAGACAGATGGACAAGGCTATATCAACACAGGAAGTAATGCTGATCAAGAATATACTATATTATATATTATATACTTTTCTATACTTGCCACCCCTCCTTCTCTGCGTTACAAATGGAAGGACAAAGTGAATATACCCTGGGTGTATGTATGGTAAAAAATACACCTGCCTCTGCCGTCAAAATAAGCTCGTCGGATTGAAAATAAGTAAAATCGGTCAACGGACACGCCTACCGCCCATACAAAAAATATATTCAAAATGCTGCTTTAGGAGTATTTTTCACGACAAAGCAACCAAAACACATGTAAGTACATGGGCTGCTATATATATTTCGGCCTAGGCAACAGTAATGTCAATAGCTAAAATCTGGCAACACCATAATAAAGTTTGACATAAACGTACTCACAACGTTTTGATATACAAGTGCTCTTTGTTTTGTTTACAGTGAATTAAGAAAATTAATTTTTCTATTGATAATTTAAGCGATTGATAAAGTATGGGGTTTCCAACGAGAACAAACGTTTTTTTACAACTAAGTGTTCATGCAAAATCGAATGTATTGGAATGAAATTAATGCCCAAGGATGCCACTATCTCACGGTATGTCATATGATGATCTTGCATTATCAGTTCACGCACGGCATCAATATTCTCTGGCACAACGGCCGTTTTTGGATGACCTTCACGGAATTCATCTTTGAGCGAGCGTCGGCCACGATTAAATTCATTTAACTAGTTTTTCACAGTACTATAGGATGGTGCTTCATCGGCATACAAAGATTTAAGTTCATCGATGCACTCTTGTCGTGATAATCCACGTCGAAAGTTGTGAAAAATGATCGCAAGAAAATGTTCACGAGTTAAGTAAATTTTTTTGCCAAATTGATTTTTTAAAGTCACTGTAAACAACACAAATGATGGTCGTATGCCAAAACATTCTGAGTACGTTTATGCTAAAAAATGTCAAACTTTCCAATGGAAATGTCAGATTGCACCTGGCAACACTTAGTGTTGCCTAGGCCCGAAATATATATAGCAGCCTACGTACTAGGAATGGTTAGAGCTAGCAAATACTGAATACGCTTTTTGGTATAATCCAACTTGACAATAAGAACTATAAATGCAAGCTCTGCGCAAAAATTGGTTGAACCCACATAAGCCAAATCTTCAAAATGCTTTACTTAAATCGGTCTTTGAGATAAACCAATTAAATCTCACTCAGCCGCTAAGAACAGTAAATGTAAGATCTGAGTAAAAACTATATTATTTCGGACAAGTGGTCGTATCACCTCTAGTACAAGCAAAGTCTTCAAAATATTGTGGTTGTGGTTGGGTTGTCTTGCAGGAAGTACAGTTTTTCATCTGAAAACACTTTTCCATATCCACTGTGCCAGGCAACTAGCCATTTATTTTTTGAGACATGCAATTCATTTCCATTATCTTAACGCGGTGAGTCGTAGGTATATCCTTTCGGGCCGATTGGGCAGGATTTCATTGAAATCATGCTCTCTCTCGTTTTGTGTTGTTACTTATTGGTTCACACAGTTCGAATGTGTCCAAATTTTTCTTGTAATCTACTTATGAGTCTACCGTTTCCTTACCGCCCAGCTCTATACCCCATTGAGTACTGAGATTAGGGCCAATACTACATGACTTATGGTAATTGTGGTGTACCGAAATAAAGTGCGAGCAAAGAAGTTCAGTTATCGACTAACTTTATTATTGAATATAGGTTTAAGAATAAGTATGAACAAAGCTTAATCTAAGTCTTAATGTATAAGAGATATTACGGTTATATTATATTAAGTACTGCTTACAGAAATACTAATATCTAACACGTTCCCCCTTAAGTTGTTGAACTTACATTATAAATCTTAATTATAAAACTTCATTTAATATATATTGTTTCATATGTAGTTGGTTTCAATACCATTTTCTTAACATCTAAAAAAGTAATATGTATTTATACATGCATGTTTATTTAGATTCTTTTCTATCTTTTCGAGGTCTAAGAACTCGCGTGAATACATTTTCATCTCTATTGTTTTCTTCGATTATTTCTTGACCTTCGGATACATTGTCATTAATATTTTCATTATTTTGATCTACATTAGTATTAGGATTACAATCAATATTAATTTCAAGATTTTCTTCTAAATGTGAGTTTCTGTTTTGTTCGTCTGTATCATTAACTTCAACAATTTCAGTATTATTTTCACATTGAACTATTTCTATCCTTGGAATACCATTTTGTGATGTTTCAACCGGTCTATTTACTTGCTCTTGACTATGTGAACATGTTGGTTTATCATCTAAAATTTCTTGCATTACGGAAACGTTGTCGCTGCAACTATCTCTCCCTACACCCTGTCTTATTTGATCAGTATGTCGCTTAATAATTCTGTTGTTAGGTAGAATACAATGATATGAGCGTGGACCAATTTTCTCTTGTATGCTTGCAGGAGACCATGACTTTTTATTAGGATTTGAATAATCAGAAATGAAAACGTTTTGTCCTTTATTAAATTCTACTGATCTCTTGCCTTTATAATTTGAAATACTTTTCTCTTGTTTGTCTAGTATTAAATCCTTGACAAGCGGTGGTTTTATGAGATCGAATCGAGTTCTAATAGTTCTACCAAGAAAAATTTTTGCAGGCGTTTCATCTGTTGCACAGTGCTTTGTATTTCGATAATCCATAAGAAAACGATTGAGAATGAGATCAAAATTTTCATTGCTTTCAGAGTTTAAATTTGCGTAAATAGATTTTTTTAAAGTTTTAATAAAATTCTCTGCCTGACCGTTGGTCGATGGTTGACCTGGTGCAGTTAAAACGTGTTTAATTTTATTTTTGTTTATAAAATTTTTGAATTGATCAGAAACAAATTGTCGACCATTGTCACTTACAATTGTGTGAACAATGCCAAACCGACAAAAGACTTCTCGAAGTTTTGTAATCACAAAATTTGAAGTTATGTCTTTCGTCTTAAATACTTCAACCCACTTTGAGTGCGAGTCTATAATAACAAAAAGGTAGTAACCTTTAATCGGACCAGCAAAGTCCATGTGAATTCTGTGCCAAACTGAATTAGTTGGCTGCCAGGGAATAAGTGTGCTTTTCTCTGGACTTGGTAAAAGTTGTTGACAAGGGAGACATGTTTTAATAAGGGTTTCAATTTCTTGGTCAATTTTTGGCCACCAAACATAGGATCTAGCTAAACCTTTAGTTTTAACTATCCCTAAGTGCGATTCATGAAGCTGTTGTAAAATATGTTTTCTTAATTTTTGAGGTATAACAACCCTATATCCCCATAGTAAGCAATCATGATCAACGGTAAGCTCAATTTCTTTGCTAGTGAAAGCCTTAAAATCATCCTTTTTTAAACTTTTGATGGTGCCTTTTTTTACACCGTCACAAACTTTAGACAGTATTGAATCTCTCCTTGTTTCACGTGCAATGTCTTTAAAATCGAGACTCAAAACATTATCCTCTTGAACAAAGTAAACAAAACTTTTGTCTCGATCTAATTTATTGTCAAATTCGGAATGAACTTGTGGCATACGTGATAAGTGATCAGCATCATTTAAGTGTCCTTTGACGTATTCAATTTTATAATTGAATCCAGAAAGGATAAATGCCCATCTCTGCATTCGAGCTGCAGCCATTACAGGCAAACCTTCGGTTTCTCCAAAGATCGAAATCAAGGGTTTGTGATCTGTCTTTAATGTAAAGAAGTTCCCAACTAGATATTGTCTTAATTTGGTTACTGCAAAAATAATTGCAAGAGCTTCTTTTTCAAGGGTGCTATAGTTTTTTTCAGCTTTAGATAACGCTCTAGAAACGAAAGCAACTGGCTTAAGCTCTTTGTCAGAAAGTTGGTGCGAAAGAATTCCAGCTATAGCACTGTTAGAAGCGTCAGTTGTAAGTACAATTGACAGCTTTGGATTAAAATGCACCAGAACTTTGTCTGAAGTAATATCAGTTTTAATAGTTTCATAGGCATCTTGACACTTTTTAGACCATTCAAATTTAACGTTTTTCTGTAACAGATAGTAAAGAGGTACCATCTTTTCTGCAAACTTATCTACAAATTTTGAATAATAGTTTACCATTCCTAAGAATGCCCTCAATTCTGAAACGTTTTGTGGAATTGGTGCCTTTAAGACAGATTCTATTCGGTCTTTATTTTTGCTGAGACCATATTTGTCAATGGTGAATCCCAAATAAGATATCTTTGTTTCAAAAAATTTGCACTTTGCTAAATTTAACTTTAACCCTGCTGTTTGCAATTTACGCAAAACTGCTTTGAGATTGCTTATGTGTTCTGACATGCCTCTACCTGAAACAGTAATATCGTCCTGATAGACTACAACAAAAGGTATATCTCTCAGCAAATTTTCCATTATCTTCTGGAATATCGCTGCTGCAGGCTTGACTCCAAAAGGTAACCGTTTCATCTTCAACGTACCTATGTGAGTGGACCATGTACATAACAACTGCGACTCATCATCAAGAATAAGTTGATTGTACGCATTTGAAAGATCAAGCTTTGAGAAAAGTTCTCCGCCCTGTAGTGATGCGAAAATTTCATCAATTAAAGGTAGGGGATACTTGAAATCTATTAAATATTGATTGAGTGTAATTTTATAATCACCACAGATTCTGAGGTCACCATTAGGTTTTAAAATGGGTACTAGTGGTGTGCCCCACTCTGCGTGATCAACTGGCTCTAAGACATCCATTTGAATTAAATCCCTCAAACTTTTTTCAATTTTACTTTTCCATGCCAACGGCACTGGCCGTGGTTTTATAAATGTAGGCCTTGCATCATTTGCAATCGATAATTTTACCTTTCCAAGTTTATATGCACCTAAGCTACTTTCGAAAACTTCTGAAAATTCATTTTTGATTTCATCAATAATTACTGAAGAATCTTTAGGATTGATTATTGAATTTACTTGTACAAGCTCAAACCCAAACTTACGTAAAAAATTCCTTCCAAATAAAGGAGGACTATTATTATCTGTAACTGTAAGTTTGACTAATTTCTTGGAACCATTATGCTCTATCATTTCATTGTATTCACCCAAAATTTTAATTCTATTTCCATTATAATCGACATACGGATCATTGCATTTATCAAGACTTACGTATTTATTAAGATTTTTTAAAAATGAACACGACACCAGACTGCAAGGAGCACCAGAGTCGCAGACAACGTTCATGGGTATTCCTTCAATTTTAACTAGCACCTTATATAGATCGGTTGAATCATCACCAAAGTGTGTATTATTAATACTGAAAATACAAAAATCAAAAGAATTAGTACTACCTACATCATCGCCAGATAAATCAGATTCTGATACATAATTAACCTTTTTTGCATTTGCATAGCAAACTGATGCTAGGTGTCCCATTTTGTTGCATTTGTGACATTTATTTTGTTTATATCTGCATTCTGAAGATAGGTGGTTTCTCCATCCGCAATGAACACAAGCTTTTTCTTTTTTGTTTTGTTGCTGCTTATTTTCGCCCTTATTGTTATTGTATGTTCCGTTGTTAAACTTATTGAAACTGTTATACTTGTTGCTTTTTGAACTCATCTTGCCTTTTTGTTTGACATAGTTAATCTGCCGCTCACTGTTGTTTTTTGCTGAAAGTTTAATTTCCATGATGAGAGCTTTTTTTAACGCGTTGTCAAGAGAAAGATTTTCATCGTCTTCGCAAAGTCTTTCAAAAATTTCGCTGCATAAACCCATGATAAAGCGATCAAGAACAAAAGCTTCTAAGTTGCTGCCAAATTTGCAAGATAAAGCAAGCTTTTTAACTCGAGCATGCCATTCCGAAACCGTTTCAACTTCGCTTTGAATTGATGTATGAAACTTTCTTCTCTCTCGAAAAACTAAAGTTGGTGGGGTATAGTGAACTTTTAAAAGATCACAAAGCTCTTTGTACGTTTTCGAAACTGGTGATTTTGGACTGCATAAATTATGAAGAACTTCGTATGGAGACGGACCAACAGCTTTTAAGAGAGTTACTTTTTTTGCGTTTTCCTCGGTGCAATTTATTTCTGCAAAATGAATTTCTAACTTCTCCTTCCACAAGAGCCAATTTTCATTTTTCGGTGAGAATTGCGGTACTATATTTGGTTGGTAAATGGTGACTGTACCATTTTTAGTATCACCTTCGGTTGCCATGTTGATTATGTATGTCTTTATATATTATATTTTTATTCTTTATGTAAAATATTTATTTTTTTTTTATGTTTTTAATTTAAACCTTTTTTTTTTTTTTTTGTTTTAATTTTCACTGTACATATATATATCTTTGTTATGCGTTCCTCTTATTAAGATTGAAACGATTTATAGTTTTTGAGCATAATACACTCTTTGTCTTTTCTTTTAATTATTTATTAATTAATTTATTTATTGTTTTTTTTTTTTTTTTTTTAAATTTTTCATAAACTTATTTTTTTTCTTTTGTTTTAAGCGTTTATATTAATAAATGCTGCAGTCGATTAGTTTTGCACATTTACACTTCAATATATATTTACATATTTTGTTTTAAACCTCGTCGCCAATTATGTGGTGTACCGAAATAAAGTGCGAGCAAAGAAGTTCAGTTATCGACTAACTTTATTATTGAATATAGGTTTAAGAATAAGTATGAACAAAGCTTAATCTAAGTCTTAATGTATAAGAGATATTACGGTTATATTATATTAAGTACTGCTTACAGAAATACTAATATCTAACAGTAATGTTTCTAGTAACAGCACTTCGAATGTGGAGCATAAAATTTTGATTAATTTAGATTTTTTAGAAGGTATACCTTAATATGGACATTTGCTTGTACTCTTTTTTACATATAAGTGCGCATATTCAATTTCGAGCATTGTAATATGACAACCCTACCAAATTGTCATCGCAGCTTTAATTTTTTTTTTCGTTCTGTTTTTCCAAAGTTAAAACTTGAACAATGCTGCTTTTGTGTTACGCATACGCACCTATTCGGTTGCTTGTTGTTACCAATGATTTTTCAATTTTTTTCCATTATTTCATTATGCTTTTCATTTTAGAGATTTTTTTTTTTTGATTTTTTCTTTTTCAAATTGAACTTGACCGCGGGTTAACATGTTGCTGAATTGCTTTTTAATTGTTTTCAATGGTGTTATTTTTAATTTTTTTTTTTCTTCTAATATTATTGTTGTAATTTTAAGTTTTTTTTTCTGAATATTTTGGTAGTATTGTTTTTTCATTTTGTGTTGCTGTTACTGGACACAGCCCCCATGGGAGGCAATTAATGCAATGATTTTGTATTTTCCATTGTTAAAAATGAAACTGTTTTCATTGGTAAATTAAAATTGGTAGCTTGTTTTGGTGGTTCCACCTGTTTTTTTGTTGTTGTTCTTTTTATTCATATGTGATCTAAATATGCTAAGTAATTCCGAATTTTTTTTTTTAAGCATTAAAAGTGTAAATACAGTCAAAGAAAAAAATTTGTCGAAAGATGCAAAAGTGTTTCAAAACATTTGAATGACATATTTCGCGAGAAGTTCCATATCTAGCAACCGTTTTTTCTATCAGATCTGGGATACTTGATTCAAAGTGCAGAAAACACTCTTTTTAAGGGTATGGCGGACGTCTAAAAAAAAGAATAGTTAATTTTTGCCAACGCCATCTGACTTTATGTTTTAGCTTTATCTATTGGATGGATCCATACTTTTTGAGTTTTTATCTATTGAACTGCACTCAAATAAAATTTAATTAATAATAATATGGAATTCAGATATCATTAATGAATAATATCTCGGAAAATAATGATCCAATTGAAAAAGTTGAAAGCAGAGTTTTGATGAGGAGGATTATTTCTAGCCGATGTCGTTAAATTTTTTTCTGAATATCCGCCATATGCCTGAAAAAACCGTTTTTTGCACTCTAAAGCAAAAAGACAGCTCAAAGTCCACAACTGATAGAGAAAAATGGTTTCCAGATTTGGAAACAGCGATCGCAAATCACTTGAAAAATGTTATAGAAACTTCGATATTTAAAATTTCGTGTATAGACAACTATTAAGTTAAAATTTCTTTTAGCATGCAAAATGTTAATGTAACATATTGGAACTGTCAATTTAGCATGCTTTTAATGTTGAATCAACATAAAAAGTATTTAAGAAATTTTAATTTTTGTCTGATGGGACATTTTCAATTTTTACAGTTACTTTTAAATTTATGTTTTGTTCCTGTTTTTGGCACGGTGCTAATTTTATGAATAACATCCTCATTCTTTAGGTCAACGCAAAAATGTTCTTCCAAATTTAGTAGCAAAATTTTTGTGTTGAACAATGAAATGATGATATAACATTTTAAACCGTTAAATTTAACATATTATGAATATTAATACATATTTTTTTTTTAAATTTTAGCATGCTTATTCATTACGTTTACCTTACTCTCATTTTTATCAACTGACATTTTTATAACATGACATTTTTATCGCATGACCTTTACGTCTAATAAAATTTCTATTGCATTATATTTTGATCAAAAGACTTTTTGGTTGAATAACAATTTTAATGTATATTTTAAAAGAATGATGTTTTTATAGCATGATTTTTTGTTGAATATAATTTTGATTGCTTGATATTTTGATTGCATGACCTTTTTCTTGCAAAGCAATTTTATTGAGTGAAATTTTATTGCATGATATTTTGATCGCATGACTTTTTTGTTGAATATCAATTCTAATGCATATTTTTAAAGCAATTTTAATTCATATTTTAAAGCATCATATTTTCATAGCATGATATTTTGTTGTAGAAAATTTTTATTGTATGATATTTTGATCGCATGATATTTTCCCTGTACAACCATTTTATTGCATGATATTTTGATCGCATGACTTTTTTATTGAATAATAATTTTAAGCCTTATTTTTAAAGCATGATATTCCTATAGCATGAGATTTTATTGATTTGATTTTATGATATTTTGATCGCATGACTTTTTTCTTGCACAACAATTTTATTGATGAAATTTTATTGCATGATATTTTGATCGCATGACTTTTATGTTGAATAACAATTTTAATTCATATTTTTAAAGATTGATATTTTTACAGCATGATATTTTTCTTGCACAACAATTTTATTGGGTAAAATTTGATTGCATATTTTGATCGCATGACTTTTTTGTAGAATAACAATTTTAATTCATATTTTTAAAGCATGATATTTTTATAGCATAAAATTTCTATCGCATGACATTTTGTTGCATATAGATTTGCTTGTATTATATTTTGATAGTGTGAAATTTTGATCGCATGACTTTTTCTTGCACAAAAATTTTACTGATGAAATTTTGTTGCATGATATTTTGATCGCATGATTTGTTATTGCAAAAAATTTTGATTTTATGATATTTTGATCGCATGACTTTTTTCTTGCACAGCAATTTTATTGATGAAATTTTGTTGCATGATATTTTGATCGCATGATTTTTTTGTGGAACAACAATTTTAATAACAATTTTTATAGCATGAAATTTTTATCGCATGACATTTTGTTGCATGAAATATTGCATAAAATTTTGATTTTATGATATTTTGATGGCACTACTTTTTTCTTGCACATCAGTTTTTTTGATGAAATTTTATTGCATGATATTTTGATCACATGTTTTTTGTTGAATAACAAATTTCATGCATATTTTTAAAGCTTGCTATCTTATCGCATGATATTTTGTTGTATAAAATTTTGATTGCATAATATTTTGATCGCATGACTTTTTTGCGCAACAATTTTATTGATGAATTTGGTTGCATGATATTTTGAACGCATGACTTTTTTGTTGAATAACAATTTTTATAACATGAAATTTTTATCGCATGACATTTTTTCTTGCAGAACAATTTTATTGATGAAATTTTGTTGCATAATATTTTGATCGCATGACTTTTTTGTTGAATAACAATTTTAGTGCGATAAATTTTTTTCTCGCATGTCTTTAAAGCAGTAATTTCTTGAAATCACTCTCAAAATGTTGATGTCAATAATTCGTTAGGGGTATTGATCCCAGTATGGTACCACATATCATCCAGATCAATGTCATATTCGATGTCAATATTGGTTGCAGGCTCCTCCTTCTGTATATGAACAGTTTTTATAACAAAACAATAATTTTGTATAAAATATTCCACGTTTTGGTAACTTTGTAGCTGTGTTAACCTTTCGGAGCAAAAAAGCTCTACAAAATTTCTCCATTGTGAATGTTGACATGCTAGTGCCTTCAGTTCTATTAAACATATCCGCAAATTACGTATTTCCGGTTGCAACAATTGTTTCCATGGATTCTTCGGAGGCATTATTCTCTCCATAATGTATTTGTAAACTTCACTGCATAAAAACTAAGAGCTTATTTGAAACTTTTCAAAACAAACTTCCTTGACTTCATAAAAATTCGAACCACTACTATATATTAACTTTTTGTGTATGGTGTGTACTAACAATAACTAATATGATTATAATATTTTTTTTCTGTTGCTTTTTGCCCTTTAGAGTATCCGCTTTTTTATGCGATTATAACTTTTATTTTAACTTTGAACAACAACAAACTTGGCTCTGCTCTACTCTAAATATCTAAGCGCACATTATGGCTAAAAATCTGTGGTCTTTTTCATGGTCAACTTGAAAACTTTCAATTTACCTTTCCCAAAAAAAAATATAAAATGAAATATTTCGGAAATCTATTATTGCTCCAAATACTTAAGTTAAACGAGAGAGAATACACAAAAGCTAAGAAGACAAAAAGACACCAGGTAACAACACCAACACCATGCTGGAATTGCACCTGAATTTCGTAGCTTTGTTTGTTGTTTTTGTTCGCGTTTATTCACGCGGCGGCGGCGACGGTAACATATTGGCCATCGCCTCTATATTGTTGTTAACAAACTGTTACCTTTGTGCATATTGGGCTTTTCCTTTCTAATAAACAAATTTTTAAGTAGATGTAGGATTTTATTTTTTTATTTTTTTCAACACCATTTGACCTGTTTGTAATTTGATAGTTTTGAATGAACGCTTTTTTTTTCCCAATTTAGTATGAAATTTATTTTTTTACATCATTGCAAAGGTGGCCTGCAATTTATTGTATGTTGTTAAAATTAATGATCCCTTCTCGAACATGATAATAAAAAGCTTTAAAATTGTAGGTATGCATTGCTATGCGCTTGAAGAAACTTTCTAAATTGAAAGATAAATTATATCACAAGATTATTTAAAGCCTTAGAAATTGATATGATCCTGAAGAAGAGTAAGTAGTGGTACACATACTTATGCATATCGTCACCTGAAATGCATGTTGAATTTTTTTTGAAAGACGTTGCAAAAACATCTCGAAATATTTTAGATTTTACAACCAGTTTTGGCTAGTTTTGCTTAATACCGATTTTACTTCAGATAATACTGGGCAAAACTAGCTTTAAAATCTAAAATATTTAGAATTTTAAGACATCTTTATCTTTGAAAAAATTCAAAATGATATTACGCCTTTTTGTATTTAAGGCAACGATATGAGTGAATCTCCGAAAAATATACTAAAACATGCCTTATTTTGTCCCCTATTTTATAGAATAGAATATGATGACCTTAATTTCTGGAGCCTTTTTGAAAAAATTAACGTAAGTTTTCAGGGTTGCCATATGTTTTTTTTTTTAAATTTTGCTTAAACAATATAAGTGACCTGGTCTATGAAAAAGGGGCTTACGTGCGAAAAAAACAACTAGAAAACAACTTTTAAATGTCAATTTTTGCGAATCGGCAAAAATTGGAAAATTTTTTTTTTTGACACGTAAGCCCCCTTTTCATAGACCAAGTCACATATTTGAAACATTAAAATAAAATCTCAAATCTTAAAATACTAAGTCTCAAAACGCTGGAATAAACTTTTGAAAATTCCAAAATAAATTTTTAGGGTTGCCACGTGGTTTTGAAAAATTTTAGAAAAGTTTATCTGAGTGTTTCTGAAACCAAAAATTTCAATTCACTCAAAAAAAGTAAGAATTATAAGTATTAGATTTTCAAAAATAAGCAGGTGGCAACCCTTAACATTTTTGTTGGAGCGTCGCGAGGTTTATGGACAGCCCCAAATCACAAAATGGAAATTTAGTTCAAAAAGTCTGATGAATAAACCTATAAAAAATATTGTCTCGTACGAGACACATTCTACGGAGTAAATTTGAAGGGAAAATTATTATGCGGGAGTATGACAAAATTTTCGCAATGAAAATAACAATTATTTAAAAAAAAATTAAATTGGTCGATAGTGACTTTAATTGTTTATTAATTTAATTATATAAAGATGAAAGAATCTGCATAGTAATACTAAAAAAACTTACAGGGAGAATGACACACACTTGCGTTCTTTACAAAAATTTTAAACTTTTTTTAAAAAAACACTTACCAAACCAAAAAACCAAAACTGACTGAGCTGAAAAAGAAATGAATCTCTTCACTTTCTTTCAGTACTCTTTTTACTCAATATTTAAAAACTTACAATTAGGATAACAAAAACTGAGTGAAGATGGTCTAAAATAAAGAATCATTTTCTATATACAAATCTATGGACTTTTGACAAAACAACCTAAGTCGACAATTCTCCAAGATTTTAGTCCTAAATATAAAATTTAAATACGCTTTTATTGGTATAATCGCCATGCCTCTATGATTTCTTGTTCCAGAGATATAAGGGTGTCCCATAGTTCACGCAAGATTTGAACTTAGCGCCATTCGTGCGGAGAAGTGTTGTGAACGAAAAGAAAAAAATAATTTGACGCCTGACACTTTAAGATAAGTAAACGTATGGAAAGAGGAGATTCAACGCTGCATCAACGAAATTGAGCCACATTATTGAAAAGTAGTTAATCAGTTTTTAGGCTCTCCAGAAAAGTTGGCAATATCGAGTTAGGTTGTTTTGCCAAAAGTCCACAGATATGTCAATTCAACATAAATTTTTTTTTTTTGTTTTCTAAGGCTAAGAGCAGAAAAACAGTATCTGAAATATATACAATATACAATAAATGTCGCATAAGTTTTTTTTTTTAGAAAATAACGTAATATGCGAATTAGGCAAATCAAGTTCACTAAGAAGTGGTTAAGGACAGCGGGGAGAATGACTTTAACACTTTATGTAACAATTTCAAATTAAAATAAATAAAACTATTTTTTTTTCTAAGCTATTGATATACAAGCTCTTTTTAAATGTCTGTGCTAAATAGTTTTAATCCCCGGGACATTGAATGGTACGATTTTCGGAGGATCACCCACATGTACATTAGAGTTGTTTTAAGAATGTATGGAGATCCTTAGTAACAACATTTTGATACTTGACACCCCTCAGTTTTGTGAGGTTGGAAAAAAAAATTAATTTGCAAAAAAAATTTTGGGGGTGGGGTGAGGGTAAAGGTTGGCGCATCGAGGTCAAAGGTGAGAGAAAAAGAGAAAAAATTTACATACAGCAATACAAATGTTTAGGGGTCCCCTCTAGAGGGTTCGAATGTATGACCGACCCACATTATTTTGCCCTCTCCAACATTTTTACCCAGCATACTTACCCCCTATCTCTAACCCCTAAGGGGGCTCCCAAACAAAATTGACATTTTTAGGAAATCGACCCCCACCACTCCCTGGGTGCCCCTAGAAGGGCCAAATGTATGACTGGCCCCTAATATTTTTTCCTCCCCAACATTTTTTTCTAACATACTTACCCTGTATCTCTGACTCTTAAGGGGACTCCCATTCAAAATAGATGTCATAGACATAAAAAATATGGAAAGAAAATCGTCAAGTAGGCCCATAACTGCCCAGAAGTCACTCCTAGAGGAGTCAAATATATGACTGACCCCCATTAGCCAACCTCCAAAGTTTTTCCTCAGCATACCTACCCCCTATTTTCAACCCTGAAAGGGGCTGCCATACAATTTTTTTTTTTTTTTAATTTTCCTAGAAATAATGGGGGTCGGTCATACATTTGACCCTTCTAGGGGTAGCCATGGTCCAGATAGGGCAGTGGGAGCAGTTTTTTAAAAAAACCGTAGCTTAGTATGGGAGCCTTAAGTATTGGAAATAGGGGGTAGGTAAGCTGTGAAACTTTGGAGGGGGGATAATGGGGGTCAGTCATATATTTCACTCCTCTAGGAGAGACTCCTGGGCAATTATGGGCCTATTTGACGATTTCCTTTCCATATTTTTTATGTCTATGACGTCAATTTTGTATGGGGGCCCCCTTAGGAGCTAGAGATAGAGGGTAGGTATGGGGCGAAAAAATATTTAGGAGGAAAAAATATTAGGGGCCAGTCATACATTTGACTCTTCTAGGGGCACCCTGGGAGTGGTGGGGGTCAATTTCCTAAAAATCTTAATTTTGTATGGAAGGTAAGAGGTAGGTATGTTTGGTAAAAATGTTGGGGGAGGTAAAATAATGTGGGTCGGTCATACATTTGAACCCTCTAGAGGTGGCCCCTCGTGTAGGACTGTAAGAATATTGTTTCTCCTTTTCTCTCATCTTAGACCTCGATGCGCCAACCCTTACCCTCACCCCACCCCCAAAATTTTTTTTGCAAACTCATTTTTTTTTCCAACCACACAAAATTAAGGGGTGTCAAGTATCAAAATCCAAAATTAGTGCACTAAAACAACCCTAATGTACATTGAGAAAAGTCGAAATAATAAATTCACAGATACCATCGATATACAAGTGGACCACTTTTGGTACAAATGACGCATTATGCATAACATTTGAATTATTTTTAATACAATCGCTAATTTCAGTGGAATTTAAAAAAGTTCCAGGCTTAATCCATTTTGTACCAATAACAAAACAACTTACCAAAGATTGAGACTATTGAGACAATTTTCACCGCTGTTCCTCCAAAGTAGTTTCACACGAACTTTGGAAAGTGTAGGTAATAAAAAAAAAACTGTGTTGTGTGCCAATTAATTGTCATTTTGAATCAACCAAAAGTCAGTAGCAGATGTCTAACTATCCTTATTAACATTTGTCAATGTCTGTGCTACTTTTTGACCCACATATCATCAGCATTATTAAGTAGAATACAGTGTCATGTCAAACCAAACACTTTTGTGCAGCATTTCATAGTTCACCGCGCTTGCATCAAAATTTAAATACAAGTGACTACACCAAATTATTCAAATGTCAGAATGACAGCAGAAGAAAAAAATCAAAATACATATATTATATACAGGGTGTATCGAATAAGATTTCGTTTTCTATGAGGTGATAGAGGAGGCATAGGCGAAGAAAATATTGCATCTGGAGGGAAGAGTCTTAAATGAACACCAGAGAAGTTTTAGGGCTTAAACTGATTTTCTGACTTGATTTACAAAAAAAAAAAAGTTTTTTTTTGGGTCACTCTAACGTTTTAGAGAAAACATTTTTACTGGAAAGTTGAAGCTGAATGTATGAGATTTCTTAGAGTATATTTGGCTTATAGGGCTTAAAAGAATTTCGCAATGCACTGGAACTTTGTTGCATATGATGCCCTTTATCTACCTGTGCCTTCAAACGGATTGTTCTTGAAAAGTATTTTTTCCTCACCTCAAACCAACAAATTGTTATTTAAAAGGTGGAAACACCTGCAATCGGTATTGAATTTGTTCCAAAGGAACAACTATACCAAATATCAATAAATAACACAAAACAACAATTATGATATATCAATACGTATTAACACACAAATAAAACTGGCAAAAAGTCGGCTTCGCAGCCGGGCAAGGCTGGTGCAGTGGTAACGACTTCTGCTACCAACCTGGAGATCCTTGGTTCGTCTCCCGCCCAGACCAAAAACACAAAAAGTTTTCAAACTTGCAATTTTTCAATTATAATTAATTTAGTAAAATAAATATAATTATAATTACAACAAAAATAGTCTGATGAGTCTTTGTGGCGAAAGACGAAACATATGTCACTATAGCCGTGTTTTTAATCCGTTCCTTGATTTGTCATAATTATGTGTTAGAAAAATGCATTGATAGATTTATATGTAAATCGATCTTTGCAAATATATGACTAAAAGTTCAATTAAATAAAATCAATTTTCAATATAAAATGTCATTAAGTAACACACTTAAAAAATTCTTAAATTTAAAATTTAGTACCGAAATGAAGAAAATATAACGAGGATTCCAAAAAAAAATTATAAAAAGGTATGTTAGTGGAACTTTTTTTATACTAAAATGTCCGCCAAAGTCAAAATATAGGAAAAAAATTTAAAGTATCAACTTTAAAGGCCCAGAACTTTGCGAAATTCTTCTAAGCCCTATAAACCAAATACACTTTTAGAAAGCTCATTCAATTAACTAAGACTTTCTAATGAAAATATTTTCTCTAAAATGTAAGGGTGATCTAAAAAATTTGTTTTGTAAAACAAGTCAGTAAATCTTTTTTAACCCTATAATGACTCAGGGGTATATTTTAGACCAAGTGCTATTTTTTATTAGCCTAGGCTTCCTCTATCACCTCAGAGAAGCTTCGTAACCTTATACGATACACCCTGTATATGTAAACGTTAGCACATCGTATGTTAGTACACACTTGCACCGCACATTTCTATTGACAAATGTTCTATGCTCCCATGTCTATGTCCGCCGCTTGTTTGTGTTTGCCTGACTGCCAGCCTATCTGACTCATATGGCTGATTGACCCCATAGCCATATGTGGATAGTGTTGTTGTTGTTGTTTTTTTGTTGACGTCTTTTATTGTTTTTGTTGCTTTGGTCTTTTTGACAGGTTTTTATTTTTGTTTCTTGTACGAACATGGGTCACTTCTTGTTGGTCATGTCAAATGTCGTCAAAGTGATTAATGTCCGCGAACTGGTTGCGACCTCAACGGCAGGCCGCGGCAGCATACGGTACGGTACACGTTTATGTTTGCATTACTCCTCTTCGGGGCTTAAAAAGCAGCCAAAAAATCCAAGTTGTTGGCAATAATGTTTTTTCAGAGTATTTTGTCGCTTAATGCCTCAATGTGAGAAGAATACACCGCAAGCAATAAGCTCATAATATTTCGGAGATTACATACGTTGAAATTTAAATGAATTGATTTGGTTCTTCATATACTGGTTTGGTTTGGTTTTGTTTGGTTCCTTCCGTTTTTAACCCAGAGTCGATATAGCAATGTGACGGGCTGTCCTTCTGTGGAAATATTTTTCTCGAAAAGATAATTCGATGAAACTTGGTACACTTGCTCCGTTGTAAAAGTAAGCTCGTGAGATGGAAAATGAGCGAAATCGGTCAAGGAGCAACGGTGAAATCAAATAAAGAGGGCGTGGTACCTCCCATATAAGCTAAAAATTCAAAATGCTATACTGAAAATGTTTTTAAAGATGTAAGCACTAATCAGAATTTTTGTTGATTCGAACAAAAAGGCGTGGCACCGCCCATTCGGTTTTGTTTGATTTGTTGGTTTGGGTTAATGGGATTTGATTTAGTTTGGTTTGTTTATTTAATTTGGTTTGGATTTGATTGTTTTGGTTTGGCTTGATTTGATTTGATTTTATTTGATATGAGTTGGTTTGGTTATAATCTTTTTTTTTTTTTAACTAAGACTATAGAAGTGCTGTATATTTCAAAATAAAGGGTGTTTTTTTTAGAGGTTTGTTTTTCGAATAGAGATAAAACTGGCATTTTGTGGTCAAATCTGGCAACTCTAATGTCATTTATGTTCAGTTTGGTTTGCCATTTCATCATGAACAGGTTGACAAAAGAACAACGCTTGCAAATCGTGCAAATTTATTTCGAAAATAATGGTTCAGTTCGCGAAGTTTACCGCAAGCTCCGTCCATTTTATGGTCGACATAATCGTCCATCAGAGCAATTAATTCGGTTAACCATGGATCGTTTTCGCACTACGTTTACTCTATGTGATAATACGCATCCGCAGAGACGTCGAACAGTGCGCACCGAAGAAACAATTGCCGCTGTAGAGCAAAATGTTAAAGAGGACCCGAATGAATCGATTCGCCACCGTGCACAGCAATTGGAGCTTTGTCCATCAACTTTATGGAAGATTTTGCGCAAAGATCTTGGCTTGCGACCTTACAAGATCCAGCTTGTGCAAGAATTAAAGCCGCGAGACCATGCAATGCGTCGTGATTTTGGTGTATGGGCCGAAAATGAGATTGATCTCGATGCTGATTTTCATCGCAAAATTTTGTTCAGTGATGAGGCTCATTTTTGGTTGAATGGCTACGTCAACAAGCAAAATTGCCGCATTTGGAGTGAAGAAAATCCACATGAGACCCTTGAGACGACATTACATCCACAAAAACTGACTGTTTGGTGTGCTCTATGGGCTGGTGGAGTCATTGGGCCATACTTCTTCCGAAATAATGCTGGAGAGTCAGTTACCGTTAATGGAGACCGGTATAGAGCCATGATAACCGACTATTTTGTTCCCGAATTTGATGGCATGAATGTGGATGAGTTGTGATTCCAACAAGACGGCGCTACATGCCACACAGCGCACGTCACAATCGATTTATTGAAGAAAACATTCGATGCGGAATGGACCTGTCAATTGGCCACCAAGATCGTGTGATTTGACACCATTGGATTATTTTCTTTGGGGATATGTGAAGTCGCTCGTCTACGCCAACAAACCAGAAACGTTAGGGGACTTGGAAGCCAACATTCGTGGCGTTATTGCCGACATACGGCCCCATATGCTCGAAAAAGTGGTTGAAAATTGGACCTGTAGAATTGGCTTTATTCGAGCCAGCCGCGGCGGTCACATGCCCGAAATCATACTCAAGCATTAATGGCATAAAATTATCCTTCCAATAAAGCCAAATTGATGGACATTAAAACGATTTTCTTGTGTTTTATTTCAATTCAAAGTTCTATACCTCTAAAAAAAACTTCCTTAATTAAAAAAACTATAACTTGTAATTCGACAAAGACACCATCTTTGTATTGGATTCTTATGAAAGATAGTTAAGTCTTATTGCCAGAAAAAATATTTTAGAAGATTCAAAGGGTAGACCATAGAGCGTTTTTACCAATCTTAGTGCTAGTAAGTATTTAAAATAATACTTTTTGCCATATAGCAGAAGTTTGCTTTGTTCTTATAGCCTGATGTACTACCTTTTTAAAATATGTTCGAACATACAAATAAGTTATGGATCATTTTTCAGTTTTGTGAAACAGTTTCGGTCAGATTCACATTTTGAAATGTTCGAAATACCAAAACTTCAAAGCCGTAAAATATACCATCCATCTTAATTTATAGTTCATATGAAAGAATATGTAGTTTTATCTTCCACAAAATATATTTTGGAAGAACAAGAAAAGTAGGCTTTGTGCCATTCAAACCTTTTCAAAAATGATCTGAACCTAATAACCGGTAAGGAAATGACCAAGATATTCAAAGGAGTGCTTGTCGCACTTTATTATTTTTTATTTTTATACCCTACACCCAGGGTATATTCACTTTGTCCTTCCGTTTGTAACGCAGAGAAGGAGGCGTGGCAGGTATAGAAAAGTATATATATTATTGATCGGCGTCACCTCCTGAGTCGATATAGACATGTCCCTCTGTCTGGCTGGCTGGCTGGGTGGCTGGCTGGGTGCTGTGTGTTGAAATACACTTTTTGGGAAAACTGAGCAAGATAACTCAATGAAATTTGGTACACTGCCTTCGCCGTTAAAGATAGCTCGGGGGATTGAAAATGAGCAAAATCGATCAATGGACACGCCTACCGCCCATTCAAAAAATATTTTCAAAATGCAACTTTAGGAGTATTTTTCACGACAATGCAACCCAAATACACATAAATACTACAAATTGTAAGCGCAAGCTCTGAAAAAAAAACTGAGCGAATTCGAACAAGAAGGCGTGACACCTCTCATATGAGCAAAAGCTTCAAAAAGCTATACTGAAAGCGTTTTTTGAGATATTCGAACCAATTTAGACTCAGATACCAAGAAGTATAAATTTAAGCTTTCCGCAAAAATTGGGTGAAATCGGAAAAGGGGGCGTGGCACCTCCCATATAAGCAAAAGTTTCAAAAAGCTATACTGAAAGAGGTTTTTGAGATAATCCAACTAAATTTCACTCAAATACTAAAGACTATAAATGCACGCTCTAAACTAAAACTAAACGGACTCAGACAAGAGGGCGAGGCACCTCCTATATAAGCAAAAACTTCAAAACGCTATACTGAAGGCGTTTTTTTAGATAATCAAACTAAATTTTACTTGAATGCTAAGAACTATAAATTCAAACTCTGAGAAAAAACTGGGTGAATTCGGACAAGAGGGCGTGGCACCTCCCATATAAGCAAAAGGTTCAAAACGCTATACTGAAAACATTTTTTGAGATAATCCAACCAAATTTCAGTCAAATGCTAAGAACTATAAATTCAAACTCTGAGAAAAACTGGGTTAATTTGGACAAGAGGGCGTGGCACCTCCCATTTAAGCAAAACTTTCAAAATACTGCTTTGTAGGGTATTTAATGTTTGGCCAGGCCAAAGGTAACACCCTTACTAGTTCACTTTTGCGCCCCGACAAAATCCACAAAAAAAATCATCTTTTGCTTTTGGTTTAAAAATTCTAAATTTTCGCCTGATTTTTGCATTCTATATGTATTATATAGAGTAGAACGGGGCAATGTCGTGCACTCAACTTTGACATGCTCGTAAAGCCGTACATCTCGAGCGAATGCGGCGAGTAAGCATCCGATCGAAAGATAATTTCGTTGGTTACATCCATGTGTGACAACATTTGTGTAGCGAGAAATTGTGTTTGTGTATGTGAAGAAAAAAAAATGTCCACGACATTACCCCCCTCAAAATTTGTGGGGTAATGTCGTGCATTGTTTTCCGAGTATAGTAAAGGTACCAAAAAGTGTGAGAAATGATAGGTAGTGGTTCTATTAGAGGAGAGTTAGCATTATCATGTATTTATTCATTATTATAAAAGTGTGAAGTACATAATATGTTGTGTAGAGTAGAACGGGGCAATGTCGTGCACTCAACTTTGAGATGCTCGTAAAGCCGTACATCTCAAGCGATTGCAACGAGTAAGCATCCGATCGAAAGATAATTTCATTGGTTATATTCATAGGTAACAACATTTGTGTAGCGAGAAATTGTGTTTGTGTAAGTGAATGTGCACGACATTACCCCAATGGTCGTTTTAAAGGTCAACTTCGATAACTCGGTGAAGCCCAAATTTTTTTTCGAAAACCAAATACTTCTTTTCTTTGGCAGGATATTTTGTTTCAAAAAACACTTACCTGGTATATTTTCCCGCAAGGAAAATTATTTTTCTGACCCGATGAAAAAACACTTTTATCGTCCTGAAAGCGTGCGTTTTGAAAAAATGGTTACCCTGTAGAGACGAACTGGTGAAAATTGCTAGTATTATGTGCATAAGCTCAGTAGGTCAGCAGGTCCCTACCTTACGAACAGTTGGTAAATCATTCAATTCTTTAGGCTAAAACAGCCAGTGCACGACATTACCCCCTGCACGACATTACCCCGTTCTACTCTACACAGTAAAAATTTTAGTTTAATTTTAAAACAAAAATTATTTATGTAAGACAATGCCAAAAAAAAGTTTTAATTTTAAATTTTTTTGGAATATATTTCATACCAAAAAAGTTTAAAATTAATGCCATAGGGAATCAAAAGTAAGAAAAGTATACTATAATTTTTTAGTGCGTAGTGTCTACAATTTTTACTACTCTTTCCCATTTTTCGGGTTCATTTTTGGAGATTAACAAGTTTACGACGACGACAATACTACGGGCAACACGTATTGTAATGTGAGACAGGTGTTTCGACGACGAGATTTATGTGCTCATTTCGTTTTAGGCCATTTTTATGTTTGTTTAATTTGGCCCGAAAGAACGCGCCACCAGACAGCGAATAAAAATACAAAAACAACAAAAATAGAAATTAATTTCTAACAAGCGAATAACGTAGCGCCGAATAATCAGTAATTAACGTCTAATTTTGTTGTTGGCTCTTTGCTGTCGTTGTTGCAACGTTGTCTTTTACCAACAATTAAATTTAAATTTTAATACGCGTATTAACTTGAACGAACGTTTGCCTTTTGGCCAGTTTAGCTGTGCGCGTAATTTTAATTACTTTTTGACTTGTTGTTATTGCTGTTGTTGTCGTTTTATCGTTTAAATAGATATAGATAGAAAATCTCTATAGTTACATTGGTTTAGCTCTTTTATGACTCTTCAAAGAATTTTCATATCCTTTTGGTTGTTTTTATTTTCGTGTTTTTACTAATTTGATAGTTTTTTCTTTAAAAAAGTATTAATTTTTCGTTAATTAGTTTTATTTTCTCTCTATTTTTTGATCAGTTGTCTCTTCTTGTTAACACTATCTGCATTTTTATTGCCCTCGAACAATGTTGTCTTGGTAATATCATTAAATTGTAACAGTTGTTTTTTTTTCATACCAATTTTAGTTGGTGTATTTTAACTTTAAATCGACCCTAAAAGTAGTAAGGAATTGTGTTGTGATATTGGAATTTTCTTGAAAACTCTTTAATCTTGAAATATTTTGTACTTTTCTTTACTCGCACATTTTACACTGAACTAAAGTATTAGACTCAATTCTTTACTGTACACTAATTTCACTTTGAAACTAAATGAAGTAAACTACAATATCTTGATTTATCACTGTTAAAAAAACATGATTCTAACAAATACTTCTCTCGAGCACTTTCTCTGCAACGGCCCTGCTCTAGCTAGAGCCAGGCTTAAATCTCTAGGAAAACCCTTTTTCAAAGATTTGAGCGAACTCGCAGATATTGAGATTGGCCCCCTGCTCAACTACATCAATAGAACAAAATGGATATAAATATACTTTGCAGTTTCTTTTAAAGGATATCTAATCCAGACCCTGACAACCCCTCCTACCAGCCAGCCCGATCACTTATGTGGTATTAAAACGGCACTAACAGTGCTACTTAGGCTTAGCATCGTTTTACTAAGCCACCACTCTAATCTAATCTAATCTAATCTAAACAAATACTTCAGTATACTGTATTTTATACAAACAAATACTTCAGGTCAGTGTAAAATGTGCGAGTAAAAAAACTACAGCAAAATTTATGATATGGTAACACTTGCAAGTTGCAACTCATTCGTAATCCAGGGTTGTTGTAGTTTTCATACATTTTCGCGAGAGAGAGAGCGAAAAACTACACTCTAAAAAAAATTGTCAACACTTGCGGCAAATATTAATAATCTTTTGAATCAAACAATTTATAATTTTGTGACGTTTAGGGCCAATTTCACAATGTTCAGTTAAGCTTTAACTGGCACTTTGACTTAAAATTTCATACAAAATTTTTATTTATCTGAAAGTTAAATTTTAACTGAACATTGTGAAATTGGCCCTTAAAAAAAATTATCGAACGACTACACTAGGATTCGAACCTAGGACTTTCCGATTGATAGATAGAAATACATCCGCTACACCACTGACGTAGGTTATAAACAGGTATACAAATTGTATACACAGTAAAAATTTTAGTTTAATTTTAAAACCAAAAAAAGTATTTATATAGAACAATGCCAAAAAAAGTTTTAGTTTTAAACTATTTTGGAATAAATAAAGAGAGGGAGAAAAATGAAAAAAAAAAATTTTAAATTTAATTGAAAAAAAAAAAAAAAACAAGCCAACCATACTGAGATTCGAACCAAGGGTACAACATCTTGTGTACATAAATTACGGAGTCTTTAGCTCACTCGGCTATCAAACGTATTGACGTAGTTGTGTGAAGTTTGTATTTAAACAATTGAAAAAGAAAAATTTTTTTTTTGTTATTTTGTTCTCGCTCTTTTTTGTGCTCTTTTTATAAATAAAGTTTTTCAAATTTTGAAACTAAAAAGTCTCTTCAAGCTAAATTAAAACTTTGATGGCATTAGTTTCAAACCAGAAGTATTAAAATTGGCGCAGAGAATATTTTAATACTTTTCTTGGACTTATTTTAAAACTAAAAATTATTAGTTTTTTGAATTTAAAGTTATTTTAGGATTGTTTTTAAGCTACTTTGGTATTAAAAAATTGAAAAAACTAAATGGCTTGAAAGTAAATATTTTTTTGTGATAAAATTAAAACCTACCGGAATAAATTTCAACCATTTTTGGAATAAATTTTGAATTTAATAACAAAGCAGTTTAAAATCAATACCGAATGGAATCAAAAGTAAACTATCACTTTTTACTGTGTACACAATTTGATATTCGAATGCTTTCTTTAGACTTACAAAAATCATTCCAAAACTAGTATGCAAACTACTCCATGGTAGAAACCGATTAGTCCAAATGCTGGTCCCATAGCTTATAAAGTTATATTTACGTTTAACATTGTTCATCATTATTTTATGCCTCGGCTATGTTTGACATGTTCCATTTTCTGCTCAGAAGACTCTTCAGACAAATTGTATACAAATTAATAGATATTTAAAACTTGGAATTAAAAATCACCGAGTGGAGGATTTGCACCCAATGCCAAACAGTACGTAGTCAGTAATGTTATAAGTATAATCGATACACAATTGAACCGCTTTTGGTATTAACCAGTTATTGGACCAGGTATTGGACCAGTTTTGATACAATTGACCGACTTTGCGTTACATTTGGTCCATTTTTGATATAATTGATAATTTAAGTGAATTTATTGTACTTTTAGGTGAAATCCATTATGGACTACTTACAAAAAAACTAGATCAAAGATTGGACTATTGAGAAGATGGACTCCATCGGTCCTTTATGGTGTGTATTCAATTTCAATTCAATTAAACAAATGTAAATAAATTTAAAAAATAAAAATAAAATAGAGAAGTAAACTAAAAAAAATATAAAATAAAAAAAAATCACCAACACTGGGATTCAAACCAGCGGCCATGGTTGCCAAATATTTTTTGTGGTTTGTCTCGGACGATAAAAAGATTTGGGTGCTTTAATTCATGAATAGGTTTGTCGGGTATGTATGTATGTATTCTCCTTTAACTCCTAGGAGGAGCATAGAGCCAATATGAAATCTCTCTATTTGTCACGATCCCTTGCGATGACTTTAATCTCTTGCCACGACTTTCTCGATTCTTGGATTTCCTTTTCCAGCGACCTCTTCCAGTTGGTTTTGGGTCTACCACGTGCTCTACTACCTTGTGGATTCCACTCAAGAGCCTGGTGACAAACTTCGCTGTGTGGTTTCCGGAAAGTGTGACCAATTCATCTCCATTTGCGCAGCTTGACCTCGATTGCTATAGCCCTCTGATTGCATTTTTGATGTAGCTCGGCATTTGATATAGTGCGAGGCCACGAAACTTTTAGTATTCGCCTTAAACAAGCCACGTTTCGCACCCATATAAAAAAACCGATTTCACATTCGAATCAAAAATGCGCACTCTCGTTTTGGTGGATGTAACGGATGAAGACCATATTTTGTTCAGTTGAGCAAACGCGCCTTTTGCTTTTGCTATTCTTGAGTTGATATTCTCTTTTGCTCCACCATCCATGGAGATAATGCTGCCTAAATACGTGAAGCTATCGACGTTTCCGATGTCATCACTGCCAGCTCTAAACGTGATGTCATTGCTTGCGTTTAGCTTCATGCTTTTAGTCTTGGATACGTTGATTTTTAGGCCGGCCTTTTGTGATTCCAAGACAAGGTCTTCAATTTTGCTTTGCATATCTTCCAGATGTTCGGTAAAGTTCCATTGGATACCCCTTTTGGCCTTATTAAGAGCTTTATCTAGGATATCATCAAGAACGATAAGGAAGAGTGATGGTGATAGTAAACACCCCTGCCGTACGCCTGAATTAGTGGTGAATGTCGGTGACAACAACCCATTGTGTAACACACTGCATTTAAAGCCTTCATACTGTGCGCGTACTAAGTTTATGGCCTTTGCGGCATTACCTCTTCGTTGCAGGGAAACCCAGATGTTTTCTCGGGAGACACTGTCGAAGGCAGTGCTATAGTCTACGAAGACAAGTTGAAGTGCAGCACGCCACTCGCATGATTGTTCGACAATTATTCAGAGGGTGTTGATTTGATCCACGCATGATCGGTTTCGCCGGAATCCTGCTTGTTGCTTTCGAATGGCCGAATCAAGTTTTTCGTTTACCCTGTTCAGAAGCACTTTCGTCAGTACTTTTGATGGTACTGAGAGCAAGGTGATGCCTCTATAGTTTCGGCACTCGCTTAGGTCACCTTTTTTCGGTAGTTTGACTAGCATCGCATGTAGCCAATCTTCTGGCAAACGCTCTTCGCTCCAGATTTTGGTGAGTAGAGGATGGAGAATCGAAGTAGGTGAGGTTAATTTTAAATGGTTAATGGCTGAATTTGCATGGCTTTCAATACAATGAAGTCCATACAAATTTGTGTTTCTGATTATCGTTTCTGCATTATACTTATATGCGATTATATTATAATGCAAGGTTGTATTGCACAAATTCACAATTTAAATAGTATAACCAGAATATTCGTCATTATGAAGACCCAATAAGTTTTACCTTAAAGCATTTAATTTTTAAAAATGTAAAACTAATTGCACTTGGTACAATTTATTTGCAATTAAAAATGAAACAAAAATTCCCTAACAAACAAAGCTGTCAATAATTGATATTTTAATTTGCAAACCATTAACAATCTGCATTTTACCATAAGCAACAATTATGTTGCAACACATCGATGATGACAGTAGCAACAGCCAACGTTACTTGACTACCAATTATTTACTGTAAACTCTGTGTGTAAATCTCTCTTGTTGCTATCTACTGCCAATTTTCCACATGGCCAATAAAATTCAAATATTTCAGTACGGCAAATGACATTTAAAATCAAAATAGTGCAAAAGCCATGCATGCTGCACAAAGTTGTCATTGAAGTGTCAAACAACAAAACAATGTGTCACTTGGACGTTTGCAATTCAATATTTATAATGCATTTGCTGTTGCAAATTGGACAACATGCAAACATGGTCATAACAACTGCAGCAATTTATAAACAAAAAATAAGACGGATAACATAAAGAGATTGGCAACAAAAAAAGAGGGTTAGTCGAAATGATCGATGGCATTAAATGATGATAAAATGATATTCAAAATCACTGAAGCAACAAAGTACCCCGGATTAAAGAAAAACACATTTTTATACGAATTGTTTAAAAAAGGCACTCAATAAAGCAACGTTAAGTGGAACTGAATTATTTTAATTCTGTGCTACAAATGTCTTCATTGAAAAGCCTGTGTGAATTAAATAGTACCTTGAAATTTTTTTCAAACGGATATAAATGGACCGACTTGACAAATCCAAATGTGAACGATTTCAGAAAACATTAAACGAAAGCCTTCAAAGGGTAATACAAACAAACATTTTCTAATCCTTTAAGAAATTTGTTATTAGATCTCAAAGTGTTCGCTGTGGAAAGAGGTCTTCGTAGTGTAAAATCAAGCATTTCCGTTTCGAATATGGCATTAATCGGAATGAGAAAACTATAAAGAGAGAAAAATATATTATACATAAAAAACAACGAAATGCTATACTCTATATATCAATACGCAAGACAAAAAATGTGTCCTCCTTTTTTTAATATGTTAGAAATGGAGTACGACTTTCAATCATACACCATTAGAAAGGTATTTGTGAGGAGATGTGCACAAAGTTAAAATTATTTTGATATGTTGTCCTTAAGCCTGCCAAAATGCATGCCAGTTTTGGAAAAATTCGCCGTGAGTATTTGTTCACGGTAGCCCCTAATAAGAACGACTAGAAGATTGAGTAAATTAGTGATTGCAGAAAATGCTAGAATTTTTGAGAAGGTTCTTGCATAACCAGAAGTATATTTTTTGTACATATGTAACTATTGAAGAACCATAAGCAAGATTTTTGTTTAGAAAAAACATACGATATTAAGAGATTTTACCGAAACTTAAAATTAGTATAAGACCTTATCAATCACAGGCTGCTCGCTTCATCTGGATGCAAAATCGTTGTGATCGACTTTGACTCAAAAAAGAACCAAATATCTTTCATCTTACATCTATCTGAATATTACTTCAAACGTCAATGGATACGGACGTTTAGGAAAATTGCAAATGATCATAAATGTATCATAACAGAAGCTCGACAGATTCGTTCGAAGCTTAAGGCTGTTTGTCGTTGATTCCAGGAATAAGTTAACAGAGTGGCTTAATTCCTCTCATTGACTTTGCGACACTCCGAGGGGGAAGGAATAGTTCTAAGTTAGCGTTAACTTTAAAGTGAACTGGGTTAACTTCTGGGACATGTACAGCTATGGAAAAAGAAATAGCACGATTGAGTTTATTTAAAAAAAAAAAATGTATTTTAGTTAGTTTGTTGAATGAATATGTTTGAATTATTGAAGTGAAAAATTAATTTGGAGTCCATACTTAAAATATTTCAATTCATTTAGCTCTGTTAAAGTCATTTATGCATTTGAAGATGCAGAAACACCTGAAAACAGAAATAGCACACTTGTGAAGTCCTGTGGAAAAGGAACGCAACCAAATTTAATAACCTGCTTAAAACAACTTGTAATAACTAACAACGTTAGTATTTTGTGGTGTGGTCACGATTTTTGATTGTTTCGAGACATCTACGAAGCAAGCTCTCCACAAGATTTTGGTATTTGCTCTTTAGAATGGAATACCAAGCTCCTCGAATTCCTGCCCAAAGTTCTTCCAAATTTTTATGATTTTTCTGCCCAATAATATTTTCACATAATTCCGAAGGTTCTCTATTGGGCTTAGAGCAGTTCTTTAAGCTGGCCAGTCCAAAACTTAGATTTTTTCAGCCCCTACCGAGTTTTGCACTAATTTAGCTGAATGCTTTGGATCATAATCCTCCATAAAGATTCATTTAACTGGCATGGAATCAAATGAAAATGGCTGCATCGTATCCGTATTGGTCCAATTTGACATCAATTTTGATTAATGGTCCCACTCCATTCCAAGAAAATGCGTCCCAAACCATGACACTACCTTCATCGTGATTAACGGTTTTGATAGTGTACTTTGGGTTGAATTCTTGGCATTTGGAGCATTGAAACTAAAATTAATCACATTGGACCTGTTGGGGAAAACAATTGTGCATCGCCCGAAGTGCTAAGAGTTCAACTCAAAGTACACCACCAAAACCATTAAGCGCGGTGGAAGTTATGTCATGATATGCAGCGCATTTTCTTGGCATGGAGTGGGACAATTGGTCAAAATTGATAGCACATTAGACCAATTCGGATACTTTAGCTTACTCCGGAATACGATGGAGCCATTTTTATTTGATTCCATGTCAGCTAATTGGATCTTTATGCAGAATAATGATCCAAAGCATTCAGCTAAATTAGTGAAATACTGGGTAGGGGCTGAAAAATACTTAGTTTTGGACTGGCCAGCTCAAAGACCTGATCTAAACCCAATAGAGAACCTTCGGCATTATGTGAAAAATATTATTGGGCAGAAAAACTATAAAAATTTGGAAGAACTTTGGGCAGAAATTCGAGAAGCTTGTCTCGTAGATGTCGCGAAACAATCAAACATCGTTAAGGTCGATCTCCGGCCTTAGTACTGATCAACTTAGTTACAATATCGTTACACTCTTTTTACGCCAACAGAAAGGAGTTACAAAAATGTATTTTAGACATTTTCAGCGAACTAATAAGGAAAAAATATTTACGCAAATTGAACCAAGTTACTCATAGTGCCCACTACGGTCCAGTTTTTGATTTTTGGCATTAATCAATGGGAAAAGAAATTAAGGACGATACTTTGATTCCAGCAGTTGTTTAAAAAAAAAAATAAAAAAAATTTCTGCACTTGCACCGGAGATTCAATTGTGATGAGATTTATAAATCTAGTCGTTAAATCTTGTCCGTGATTTATTTTTGATTCTTCTTAATATTTGTCTTTTATTTAATTTTATATTAAAGACATTTAATGCCAATTGCTAAAGTTAAGGGGCGCTACTTGGTCGAAAATCAGTAACTTTGTTGAGGTTTATATGTAGATTTAAAATAAATCTCATCAGTAGCAGATTTATTTTTAATGTGGTAAATCACGTGATCTAAGTTGTCTAAGAGGACTTCTAAGGCAATATACTTTTCGTTAGCTTTATTTTCCCCTGTCACTAATATTGAGAAAAAAACTGGTCAAATGAAATTATTCGCATAATTTTAATGTTGTTAACAAAAAAGCAAAAAATTGGCATTGAAAAATGTCACGCCAAAAATGCAGTCAAACTCACTCACTCACATTGTTGGCTTGGAATGAACGTGGACGAACAACATGTTGATCGTCACTTGTGCTGCTGCTGCTGCTGATGTTGCCGTTGCTGCTGGTGCGATCGATTGTCGTGCAAACATGCAAAGAAAACATGGCATCCATGTCATTCGTCCAACATGATGGCAAAGACGACAATTTTTTTTTTCTTCTTCAAATAGCGTTACATGTAATTTACAATTAGGGTGGGAATTAAAATTATAAAAAGACACAAAATTTTGATTTATAGTAGCGAACAGTAGCTATTTGTAAGACTCTACATTAAAACCATCAATTCAAATTCTTTAAGTTTGATCCACCTTTATGTGCACTCCTCCTTCTCTGGCCAATTTTCAATTGTCCACATAATGCGCTTGGTCTCTGCTATGCTTTGCTATGCTATGCATATATGTCCCGCTGATCATGCGCACAAGTGCGACTTTTCGCCGTTTGCATATTTTATCATTTTTAGCCACATTTTATGCCACTTTGGTTGTAACTTCTGGAGACACTTGCTTGGCAGTGGTGTCAAGACATAAGTTTTGCACATACACCGCAAACCGTCAACGCCAGTTAGCCAAAAACTGAATTGGCCATGCGATTGCTGTCGCTGTCGCTGTCTCCCACCACCAAGCATTTTGGTTGCTGCTGCTTCTGCTGTTGCTGCTATTATTTCTAACATTTTTCAAACTAATGCCAAAAATGTTTGTTATTAAAATTGTGATCATGCAAATTGTTGGAAATTTCAGGCACGTTCATCTGCGATAAATGCAAATTTTATTTCATAGTTGCCATGCGAGAGTTGGGATACGTACGTACGTACTTTAAGATGTGAAAAGTGTTTTTCATTTGGTGTTTGTTGTGTACTTTGTGTCTTCCAAAACGCGTCGCGTTAGGAAATTTGTTTTCCGTGCAAGACATGTTTTAAATTCAAAGTTGCTACTTGTAAGTAGATATAGAGACAGACTTGTAACATTGCGATTTGTAGGTTATGTTTCTTTCTTGGAATTCATAGAACAGTAGTAGGGCTTGGCCTGAGACTGATTGCAGCAAGGTTATCAGTTAGGCAGAGGAGTGATTTGATTTTTTAGCTTTTAGCTTTTGGCCAAACAAACTCAAAATAATTCCCAGCATCTGTAGAGGCTCATTAAGGATGATGACGAGAAATATTTAACCCTCATGATTTTCTTTGCGCTGAGTAACTAAAACGGCCCGAAAAAAATTAAATTTTTTGTTTCACCCATGAGAAATTATACACGGTGCACATACAATCTAAACGTGAAAAATTAAAAATGCATTTTTTTGTATGCAGAACTGTTAAAAATGTCCACTGACCTCACGAAATTGGGTGAAGTGATTTTGACCGGGGTGTGGGGGGTAGCTCTCACACGATAAAAATTTACAAAACGCTATAACTCTGTTATTATTACAAAACTTTGAACACTGCGTTCACCAAACACCCAGCAAAAAAATGGAGGAAATAGAACAAGGGGGTATTGTACAAAAAACCTCAATTGACATATCTCTGCACCTGGAGCAGTTATTATTACAAAATGATTGAGTATACAACGTTCAGCAATCGCCACACAAAATTTTGGAGAAATTGAACAAGAGGGCGTTGCACCCCCCATACAAAAAAAAAAAACACATCAATTGCTATATCTCTGCACCTGTAGCAGTTACTATTATATAACTTTGTACTCAGAAGAATACTATGTTCATCACACGGCTTGCTTCTATTGGAGGAAATAGAACATGGGAGTATTGTACCCTTCATACAAAAAATACCTCAATTGCTATATCTTTGCACCTGATGCAGTTATTATTACAAATATTTATATAGAGAACGTGTATTTTATTTTCAAAATACCATTCAAAAAGTGAGGGAGATAAAATATGGGGGCTTAGCACCCCTACACAAAAATAGTTAAAAAACTATGTCTAAGTACCTTTATCATTATTAAATTTGGTACATGGATGTACGTGATATCTTTTAAGCAACATGGGAAAAATTAAAAGAGGGGACGCTGCAACCCCCACACAAAAAACATTTGCAATATTTTAAATTTGCACCTAGTGTAGCTATTATTAAAAAATCTGGTACAATTTCCATAGTATGCCGAAAATTTTTTCCGGGAAAAAGCGAGGACTTAAACCTCCTAACTTAAAAGTGCTAAAAACAAGGTTCTTTGGTATTTTGGAAGCAATATAACAAGACTAGGCTATTTTTAGCTATGAAACGTAAAATGATGGAAATTTTTGTTCATAAAGGGTTTCTACTAACTGCAAGGAAGTTGCTTGGATTTTTTTTTTAAAAAAAGTAGTCAGTACAGGTTTTTTTTGCATAGGACGTGCCACGCCTTCTTGTACGAGTTTCCTAGCTGGCTTACATAATTTGAAGCATTTATATAAAATATGGTCGGATTATTTCAAATAACGCTTGCATTATAGCATTTTAAAGATTTTGCTTGTATAGGAGGTGCCATGCCCTTTTGTTTAAATTCGTAAATTTTCCTACCAGAGCTGACCTCTTCTATTCGTAGCAATTGCGTTCTCTGTATAGAATTTTTAAGATTTTGCTTGTATAGCAGGTTCTACGCCCTCTTGTCCGAATTCGCTAATTTTCCTACCAGTGCTGATCTATACTATTCGTAGCATTTGTACGCAATTTGGTTCGATTATCTCAGGTAGCACTCTCTGCTTGTATAGGAGGTGCCACTCCCTCTTGTCCGAATGAGACCAGATTTTGTTGAAAGCTTAAGTGATTTATCTTTAACATATATGTATGTGTAATTTGGTGCGCAGTGCGTAGCTGCGTTTATTTGATGCCACATATGAGAGCTACTTGCCCCTGTGTTCGTCGTCCCATTAAGATAGCTTCCATGTAGGACCGTGGCGGAGACAATGGGCTCAATAGTCCTATCTTTGGTCCAGTTATTTTGTAAGTAGACCAAAACGGGAATAAATTCGCTTAAATTATCTTTTTTACCAAAAATGCCCCAAATGTAATGCAAAATCGGTCATTTGCATCAAATATGGTCCGCATTTAGTGCATAATCCGTCATTGGTACCTAAAGTGGTCCATGTGTGTATCGATTGTGTCAGTGAAATTATAATGTTACTGACTAAGTTCTGCTTGTCAGTACGTCACCTGTGAAGAAAAGCAAACGATAGTGCATCGATCTAGTGACTTGCGCTGCGTAGAGAGGCCCGGGTTGAAATCCTCCACTATGCGACTTTCAATTCCAATTTTTAAATTTTTATTAATTTGTCTGAAGACTCTTCGGAGCGGAAAATGTAACATGCATCCAAAATAGCCGAAGTATAAAAATGTAAAAAATGAATAAAAAAAAAAATTCATTTACACCGATATTTGAACCCGGAAAAAAACCCAATGTGCACAAAAACGGATGAGGATCCGTTTCGAACCCGTTACGAGTTCATAAAGGTATAAAAAAAGTAATCCGCGGTAACGGATTCATTACAACCCGTAGCGTACATCAAAAACGAATTCAAAACGCTTTGTTTAAATAAAAATATAAATAATAAGAAAAAAATTATCGATCCGCTTATGGTAGAATTCTAACCCGGGTAATTCCGCAGTGCGGGCCCGTTTAGAATCCGAAACATATGTAAAAACGAATTCAAAACGGATTTGCTTTTAAATATGTTAACGATGTATATTTACAGAAAAAAACCGTTTTGATGCGCTTATTAGCAATTAAAAAATAATAAAAAGTAAAAAAGGAAGAAAAATAAAGGGTAAAAATCCACCTGTGGTAGGATTCGAACCTGGGCAAATCCGTTTCGAATCCGTAAATACTACAAATACAAACTCACAACGGATTTGCTTTAAATAATTTTAATGATGATAAAAAAAATATTTTTGATATGTTTTTTGTAAACTTTTCAAACTCTGTTTGAAGAAATGTTTTTGATTCCAAATTTGAGTATATAACATTTTTTATCAAAAGAATGGAAGAAAAAAAACACAGAATACTTATAAAAAAAAACAACAGAAATTTGTTTAATATACAAACTTTAAATCTCAACATCAAATAAGTCTACATCAGATAAGTCAACATCATATCGGTCAATAGCCTAGTTGTCTAACGTCTCGTGTATGAAAGAGTAATACCCCGGGAGCCTGGGTTCGCCTCCCGGCCGGGCTGGTAATTTTTTTTTTTTTGTTGTTTTGTTTTTTTTTTAATTAAAAATAAGCGCTTCACCATTTTTCTTTTTTTTTATAAGCAGCATTAACATTATTAAAAGCGAATACGTTTTGAATTCGTTTTTGATGTACGTTACAGGTTCGAAACGGATTCATAGGAGTAGTAAAAACGATTCGTTTTTTTTTTTAGGAATCCTTCCCGCAAACGGATCAGTAACGGATTCCGTAACGGATAAAAATAACGAAAATATGAACCCGTTACGGATCCGAAACGAGTCCGTTTGGCACTCTGGGAATGCTCAAAAATATATAATAACACATTCGTCTAGGAAACCTTTTGACGTTTTTGCGTATAATTTGATTAAATACAATTCTTTGAAATTTATAAATAAAAAAATAAAAAATTGGCCTTTTACTGGTGCAAATATAATGCATAAGTAGACAATTGACCTTTTTCTGGTTCGTATGTAATGCATAAGGAGAAAATTGGTTACGCTCAATGACAAACAATTTAAAAGGTGCTTAGACTAAACATCAATCCTGAAAAATTTGCAATGATTTTTGCAAACGCGAGTATGTAGAGTTTCGCTACGATAGAATAGAGAACAAACTTATTACTTGAAAACTAGATTGGTTGGACAGTGTTAATAATTTTTAGACTTAAGCAAATCGCGCGGAATAGAAATTAGAACAACTTGTTCGTTTTATGATCAGTTTTGGAGTGTCGTTTAATTCATTTTTTTATGCTAACTTAGGCTAATACATTTATAAGTTCATCTTAAAAGAAAATGGATTCAGTACTAAATTTATCTAATTTCTAGGGTGGTTTCAAAATACTTCAAATAATATTCAATACTTAAAAAATTCATACGGTTGACTATAATAGATTGATTTAACAAATCCCATATTGTTTTTTTAGCCAAAATACCCACACGGAATTTGATATCCAAATTTCACTCCGCTGTAAAACTTTAAAACTACAAATTGGATAAAACTTGTTGAAATCACACAAGAAACATTTTGCTACAACACATTAACCCATTTAGCTCATGGATAATCTAGATATAACCGCGCAAAATTACACAGCGCAAAATTTCGATTTTGTTATGGTACTTTTTACCACGTATTCTCATATTACAGATCCATAAAAAAAGAAAATTCGTTCAAGTCTACCATGAATAATCTATTGGAAATTTAAAGCACAATTTTCCAAGGTGGAGCTAAAATTTAGACCATTTGAAACAACAAAAAAGGGCATGTTGGTATAATCAAAGACGTAATATTTCTACCGAAAATCTTATCGAATATAAAAAAAAGCCAATGTTAAATTTAAGAGAGAGCTTAAAGCTTCAAAGCACTTATCAATTAATAGTTTTACAAGTGAAATAAATCCACAAACACCCACATCCAAAATATGGTCAAACATACGCCGATTTTTCGGCCTAAAAACTAAGTTTAACATCCACTCTTTTAAGCATCCAGTTCAAAATGGGACCTTTATAATCTCTTAGCTAGAAATTGCTAACCAATTCAGCGAGTTCTGGTCTGGATCTTCCAACGACAACAATTTTTCCGTTAATTTTCGTAACAAAAAACAAGCCATACAAACAGCACATTTAGTTGTTATAACATCTTGCAAAGCTTCTTTAATATAAAAGGATATCAATATGCTTGAACTCTATAATGCTCTTCAAAAGCTGAAAAGCAGCACTCCAGGATATGATAGAATCTCTTATTCTATGATCAAGAATCTCCCAAAATGCATTCAATTTAGAATTCTTCAATTAAAAAACAAAATATTCAGCTCTAATATCCCTCAGTTTTACAAAAATAGTTTAGTGATTCCCATCTTAAAACCAAATTCCAAAAAAAAAAAAAAACAGATTTTACAGCCTACAGACCTTTTTCCCTTAACTCATGTTGTGCAAAAATCTTGGATAAAATTATAGCAAACGGATTATGGTGGCTTGTCGCTTCCAACAAGCTTCTCGATAGTCTTCAAATGGGGTACAAAAAAGGCAAATCTAATGTTTCTAATGCTCTTATATTTTTAGATTACTGTATAACCGATGCTTCATCAAATATCCAACATTTATCCTTAACTTTGCAAAGGCCTTTGACAAAATTGGTTTACCCACATTGATCGATCAGCTTATTGACTGGAAACTTGGTTCTAAAATGATATCATACATAGTTCATTTTATGAGTAATAGAAAAATTAAAGTACGTGCTGGAAATTCAGATTCTACAATATAAGCATGCGTATTTTTGATGGAATCCCGCCAGGCTCCCCTATGTCTGTAATTCTTTTTCTCATCAGCTTCCATAAGGATATAAAGTCCTGTGGCTATGCGGACGACTGTTAATATGTCACATTTAATTTGTGACATCCAATCTTGGTGCGATTTTTCGGGAGCAGGGTTGCCTTTACATAAATGCAAGCATCTACACATTTGTCGTAAGCAGATGTATCACACGCAAGTCACAGCGAATAATTTAGCAATTGACAATTCAAATGAGCTGAGAATATTGGGAACTATATTAAGTAATAGATTTAGATGGCAAACCCAAATACAAACACTTTCGAACAGACTTAATATCATTAAGTCGAACTTAAATAAGCTTAGATCTATAGTAAACTCTGTGCTCAGATCAACTACGGGTGCCTTTCGCACAACTCCTACGTATAACTTTCTATTTCAAACGAAATCAAAAATTATAGGAAACACAAGAAGCCAGATTACTGCAAATTTATTTAAGTCTCTTGTGGAAAGCTATGACACTCCATTAGATTCTCTTACTCATAAAAAAGGGTTAAAATGACCAATATATGGGAGATGTATAGGATTAAAGTTCTCTATAAAAATATTACGTGCTAGGTTTACACAAAACCAAGGTATTGACGAAAAAATCAAAACCAAGGTATTGACGGAAAATTTTGTCCGACAGAAAATGCTTAGAATCCTTCAAAGACTATGTACTCAGGTGTGAATTTTTTAGAATTTAAAAAAACAGGTTAAAAAACCTGTTTTGAAAAATGATAAAATATCAAAAAAAATTCTAACGTATTTTTTGAGCATTTGTTTTCTTATACACTTTTTTCGTTAAATGCCTTGCTTTTGAGTAAAAAATCGTTTATCCGGCCGCGAAATTGAAAAACCTTAAAAAAATCAATTTTGGCACGCAAATTTTATCTATACACCGAAAAAAAATTTATAATTTTTAAACGCTGAAGTTTTTGTAAGAACATAGTCTTCGTTTCTTAAGCACCCTCGGGTATCCATTTTGCAATGAAAAAAAAAAAGTTATGACCAAACAACATGTTTTTTTTTTAGCCAAAATGGGCCTTCAGTAGAATCAAAAGTGCTTCATTGCTTTTTCTCGGAACTTTTGAATCTAAAATTCGACTATATTTAATATACATACATTTATAATATTCATATTTATAAAGTTTCAATTTAAAATTTGACTAAATTTTGTCTTTATTTTTGAACAGTGGGTCAAAGTTTCTCATTTTAAATGAAATGCCACACCTGAGTTAATTTACATTTGCATGATCTAACACAGTTTTCCTTTCTAGTGCTATGATTTATTTATTTTTTCTTTTTCGTTAGGAATTGGAACCATATCGAATTTTTAACTTTTTTTTTTATTTTTAGGGAAGCCCTCAACTGCATTTCCAGCAACAATGAAAAACATGAGGAATTATTGTTTATTGCTCTTGGCGCTTTTTGCTGTCATAGGGGTTTGTATTTTTATTTTTATTTTTGAAATTGAATTGAACAGATTGGTTCCAACACTTGTACTGCACTGATTAGTAGCAAAATAAAGTAATTTCATTTAAAACACTCTCTGCCGTCCAAATTTAAGTTTTCATATCAAAATGTAATTCACACTGGCCTGTACTGTAATCCGTGTGGTTTCAATTACTTTTCATTCAAGAGACTTTTTGATGAAAATGGTGAGTCACACGACAAAAAGTACCAGAATCTTTTTTACGGAGAATTACAGGCTTTACAAATAATATTGGTTTTCATTAACGAAAAAAAGAGTAGAAAAATTCTACTTTATCGAATATTTCCGAAACAGTTACTTTTTCGTTAATACCAATCGTGGGACTCACCATTTTCTTCAAAAAGCCTTCTAAATGAAAAGTAATTGAAACTACACGGATTACGGAACAGGGCTGATAAAAAGTAATTTTCTACGAAAAAAAAAACTTCAACACAGTGAACCATTCCTCTCCACAATTTACGAAAATTTTAGTTGAAAATTTTATACAGGTAGAACAATTTGATTATATATACCGCAGCTCGGTCATAATTATTAAATGATATATTTGATATATGCGTGGTGTAGACAATTCGCTTAGAGCTTTCCTAATCCAACTCCGGAAAGAAATTCGATTGCACTCTCCCATTGAATTCGCTCACAATTCAATTTAAAATTTTATGAAAGGTCACACATCTTCCTATGCAAATTTCAGTCTGAAATTTGACTTATAGGAAACTGTCACTAGATTTTATGTGAAAAAAATTCACACGTATTTTTGGAACGATTCTAAGCATTTTATGCTTAGTACACTTTTTTCGTAAGATGCTTTCCTCTTGAGTAAACAAAGAGTTTTGCCTGCCGCAGGCGTTCAAAAGCCAAAAACTCTCTTCTAACGACCGACTCCCATCATGACTATTGCATCATTTTAATGCTCAAAAATTATGCTTTGATTCAAGGTACTTTTAAATAAAATTTAAAGGGGTTTTTTTAAAAAAAAATTCAAAAGTATTATTAAGTTTAAAAAATTTTGGTGAAAAAAAATATTTTTCACCAAGTAATATTTTTTTATAAAAAGAACACTTAAAAATGAATGCGATCAGTTTTTAGACATAGCAATTCACAAACTTTAGTGTAAGCTATAAGTTTTTGAAAAAACACCCTTTTCATGAAAATGACTAAAAATGCACACTTCAACACCCTGCATTTTATCAAAAAAAATGGTACTAGGACCAAATCCTCCCGGATTATTGTTCTTACACATTGGGACTACCATATTGGCAAATTTGAGCGAAATCGGATACAAAAAAATTTCACCTGGTACACTTGGCGTGTTTTGCGTCATATACAAAAGTACAGACATTGGTACATACAATTTTAGCTCGGATAATGTATTAAATTAAATAAAAAAATATTTTCCAGTAATAACTCAAATTTTTTTTTTTTTTTTTTTAGCTAAACGATGCTAAGGTTGATCCTCGAAAAGAAGCAAGAAAAAGAATACGAGTCAGATGCACCACGACAGTATGCAGCTGCAAAACTGATATCAGATAATAAAGCATCGACTGCGAAGGAATTAGATAAAGCTGCCGACGATTTGGAAAAAGCAATTATAAAAAATAAAATTGAAAAATTAGATACCCGTTATATAGATATCGCTAACATTGCGAGGGAGGCCGAATGGGTGATACATGGGTTTAATTTATCAATTGCACTTCTGAATGGAGCTCCTCAACTACTTGAAAAAATAAAGAAAGTGGATGCCGAAATGAAAGAAGAAATTATAAAAGTAGTAACAATAATGAACAAATATCCTAAAGATAGTGTCCCATACCAATGGGGGGATAATTTATTAGATATACTTATCGAATATAGCGCACCCGAAGATCCTATTCATCTTAAGCACGTAGCTTTAGGGGTTTCTCACGAATTTACTATCGACACAGTCAGTGCAATCAATTAAACTACTGATGACAGTGATGCTTTCTAAAAACATATCGCTCATTTACTACAAAAACAGTACAAATCAAAAAAACGCGATTTTTGAGCTAATGATGCAGAATCATTCCTTACATCATACTCTATAATGTATAATACATTTCATATAAATTTCTTTTACGATCAGAATTTTGAAATCATAAAATTCCTTCTTTTTCTGTATGGAGGGGGGAGTCAATTGAAAACTTTAAACGCATTTACTGCAAATTCGAGTTTTTTTGACTTGCGACGTTCTTGTAGTAAATGAGTGATATGTGTTTCCTTGCAAAAAAACCGCAACGCAATATACATTTAAATAATCTTTTCTATTTTTAATTTAAAGATTATTAATGGTTAATAGAAGCGTTGAACTATTGTAATTTATGCATTACGTATAAATATGATATTTTCTTGTACAACTGATCATTATTAACTTATATTAACCATGCCATTGCACTTTTAAATAATATTTATCAATAAAATATATGTACCTACTTAATATCGCACTAATGAAAATGTAAATGATTGTTTTATTTATTAAAGAATAACTTTAGAATTGCAGCTAAATGAAATTGTCGAGACTTCAAAAGTTTATACTAAGAAGACAAATTTCAAATGTTTGGTTGCAGGGAAAATTTTGCTTGTCCTCAAACTTTCACTATTAAAAAACGAATTGCCAAACCAAGGATGCCAAATTGGGGAAACTTACTACATTTTGTGGAAAGATAAAAGCCGTGGAAAAATTTTGGAAAAATGAAATTCGAAGTGAAATAGTTGGAGATATATTTTTGTTACGGGAACTTTTCAGGTGTAAAAGAACTTCAACTTCATAACAACCATATATCGCCGGTGGTTACGAAGACTATCTCTTCTTTAAATGCGGACAAGAAAATCCTTTTTTTCAAACTGCGGCGAAAAAGATCTTTTTTGTGCGAATGCGACAAGAAAATCACTTTTTACAAAATGCAGAGAAGAAAATAACTTATTACAAAATGCGGCGAAGAAAATCTCTTTTTACAAAATGCGGCGAAGAAAATCTCTTTTTTAAAAATGCAGCGTAAAAAATCACACTTTCGATTAGTAATTAAAATTTTTTCGAAAAAAGGAATAGGAAAAATTTCTCTAAAAAAATTATTTTTTCAAAATAATTTCATAATAATTATTTATACAGAGTAGAACGGGGTAATGTCGTGCAGGGGGTAATGTCGTGCACTGGCTGTTTTAGCCCAAAGAATTGAATGATTTACTAACTGTTCGTAAGGTAGGGACCTGCTGACCTACTGAGCTTATGCATATAATACTAGCAATTTTCACCAGTTCGTCTCTACAGAGTAACCTTTTTTTCAAAACGCACGCTTTCGGGACGATAAAAGTGTTTTTTCATTGGGTCAGAAAAATAATTTTCCTTGCGGGAAAATATACCAGGTAAGTGTTTTCTGAAACGAAATATCCTGCCAAAGAAAAGAAGTATTTGGTTTTCGAAAAAAATTTTGGGCTTCACCGAGTTATCGATGTTGACCTTTAAAACGACCATTGGGGTAATGTCGTGCACATTCACTTACACAAACACAATTTCTCGCTACACAAATGTTGTTACACATGGATGTAACCAATGAAATTATCTTTCGATCGGATGCTTACTCGTTGCATTCGCTTGAGATGTACGGCTTTACGAGCATGTCAAAGTTGAGTGCACGACATTGCCCCGTTCTACTCTACACAACATATTATGTACTTCACACTTGTATAATAATGAATAAATACATGATAATGCTACATCTCCCCTAATAGAACCACTACCTATCATTTCTCACACATTTTGGTACCTTTACTATACTCGGAAAACAATGCACGGCATTACCCCACAAATTTTGAGGGGGGTAATTTCGTGAACATTTTTTTTTTTTCTTCATTTACACAAACACAATTTCTCGCTACACAAATGTTGTTACACATGGATGTAACCAATGAAATTATCTTTCGATCGGATGCTTACTCGTCGCATTCGCTTGAGATGTACGGCTTTACGAGCATGTCAAAGTTGAGTGCACGACATTGCCCCGTTCTACTCTATATAATTTAATTTTTATTATTTCCTATAGTAATCAATAAGCTGATATTTTATAAACAAATATCATAACATGATAATATATCAACATTTCAACATTTGAAATGAAAAGATTAAAAAAAAAACAATGAAAAATAACGAAATTTTACAATTTTCTTATAGTAATCAACACAAAAACGTTCGAACGGCCGAGCGCTGACTTAAGCTTTCTGTATTAGTTTTCATACGAAGTACATTTTGAAAAGTACCATGCCCGATGTTAAACGACCTCATCTTTCGATTGGAACAATAAAAACCGCAAAAAAGTGGCGTTTTTTGAGATATTGAGGTTTGAATGTTTTGTGGTGATTTTCCGGGTGAAAATGGAAAATTTCGGAAAACCTGATGGAACCATCAAAAAGCTGAAAAAATTTTCTATCGAAACCATTAGTTAGTTATTTTTTCTAGCTGTGTTTTGGTACTTGTACGGCGAATTAGAAATTGAGTGATTTGGTCAAATGATGCCGCGTGGCAGAGCACTACGACACTTCAGGAAATTTAGCCCATAAGGGACAAGTTGAGTTTATTCTCATCGCGCTTTATTCGCTGCGATTTTAAGTGAAATGTTTATTTTCGTAACTCGTCGAAAAAGTAATCACTAAATAAAGACATTTTCTTCGCCGCATTTTATAAAAAGTGATTTTCTTGTCCGCATATTACAAAAAATATTTTTTTCGCCGCAATTTGAAAAAAAAAGATTTTCTTCTGCGCCGCAACTTTCGGTTGGAAGATTTTCTTCGTAAGCACCGGCGATAAATGCTATATTTCTGTAAGTGTGCGTATATTTGACAAACAAAACGTTCTGAAAATAGGGAAGAGCGGAAGAGAGAAGAGGTTGGTGTAATCGCATACAAAAAAAAAAAAAAAAAATACTATATCTATCCACCCATGGAAGCTATCATTATAAACCATGATAATGCCCACCTATTGTGCAGATAGAAAAAATGGACTTCCTCCAAATCAAAATCATCGCTTATAAAAAAGGGCAGAACAACTTTTGCTAGGCCAGCTAGTCTCCACATAAAAAAAAACAACAAATAAAAATAACAATTGTCATTTTCCATGTGTTTTGCAAAGTTGAATATGAATCCGTCATTAGATTTACTCTAACGCGTACAGTTTTTGGGCTATCCTAGCCTTAAAAGCAAAAAAGATAGATAACATTAGATGTGATTAATAGATTCAAAAGCGTTCTATTCCACTTTAAATCAAAATTGAGTTAGCTACTTATTGTGAATCCCACTTTTAAATACTACCGTTGGCTCTTATCAGAGTTTACAAATGTCTATTAATTCCCAGCCAATTTCGAGTTTAGTTTTTTGAAAATGATGAATACCCATAGAAGTTTCATGTTTCATGTTTTGTTTTTTTTTTTCAATATCTTCGAACAGTACAAAGTGGAATAGATCGTTTTTGAATGTAATTGTCACATATCGATCACACGTAAAATCCGATAAAGTACTTAACTGAAAGTCCTTATCTCTTTCTTCAAAACCTTATTTAAATTTTGTTGGTATCTTTATTTTTCTTTGCAATATCGTAGAAAGAATTTTGAACTAGTAAGGATCTTATCTTTGGCCTGGCTGCAATAAATACCCTACACTGCAATATACGACTACTTGTCCGAATTTACATACATATGCATTTACATGCTTAGACCTTGGATTTACTGTCCTTAGCGACTGCGTGAAATTTAGTTGGTTGATCTCAAAAAACGCTTTCAGTATAAAATTTTGAAGCTTTTGCTTATATGGGAGGTGCCGCACCCGTTTGTCCGAGTTTACACAGTCTTTCCCCAGAGCTTGCATTTATAGTTTATAGTGTTTAAATGAAATTTACTAGAATTATCTCAAAAAACCCTTTCAATATACTATTTTGAAGTTTTTGCTTATATGGGAGGTACCAGCCCCCTTGTCTGAGTTCGCCTTGTTTTTGCTACACCAGATTTTGAAGCAATTTTACATTATTGTGCATAGAGCCCGTGAAAAACCATTCATCGCCTATCTCAGGCTTTGGGCACTGTTCGACAATTTCGAACTTCTTGTAAAACACATGAGAAAATCCAAAAAATTCTTAAAGTAGACGTTAAAAAAAATACCCAGGACGTCACATTTTTTTTTAATCGATTTTTTAATTTTTTTTTATCTAGTGAAAAGGTCGAAAATACCATATTTTATAAAAAAATGTACTCAAACAAGTACTGCAAGAAAAATGGGAAAAAAACAACGACCGAAAATGTTGTAAAGGGATAGAATCCTCGCAAATATGTTTAGATGATGACTCCTCAAATAATGACTACCATGGTTATTATAAAAAAAGCCTTTTTTACTTGATAAATAAACTCAAAGTAAAATTTTACTTAAAAGCAAAATACTTTTGTGACCTTATAAAAAAGATGAATAAATCATTTCTTTGCTTTTTAAGTGATTTAAATGCATTATTTTAATTTTTTTAAAGCAGTGGTAAGCGTTCCATTGACTCGTTGTTCATAAAAAAAATTTTACTTTTCTAGGAATGAAACGGCTACAAATTGAACATTAATTCGAATTTTTAAATATTTTTTGTATGCAAAATACATCTCTGGCTCACTGTATATATGATAAGATGGATCCAAAATAAATAATCTGAGCAGCTACAGCATTACATCCGATACAATAGTAATAAAATCATAGTAACTTTCATTTTATAGCTCCACCTTCAGTGCTAAATTGATAGCAATCTTTGGTGCAGTAAAGTTAGTTGCAAAACAAAAAGGTTACATCGCTATATGCTCTGATGCTCTATCCGTCATTCAAACTTTAAAAAATACGCAAAACAACAATTTCTACATCGCAGAAATAAGGAACATTCTCACAAATAGTTTTCTGAAAATAAAAATTCTCTGGGTTCCAGGTCGCGCAGGCATAACCGGTAATGAATTTGCAGACCAAACCGCCAGAGTGGCTTTTAATTCACCACTTACCATGATAGTAAACTCTAATATTTCAGACATCAAAAATCAACTCAAAGGTATGTAGGTTAGAGTGGTTCAAAATCCGAAAGTGTTAAAAAGTCAAGGTGCGCGCGACTTTTCTGAATCCTTGGATCCTGTTGATTACAAAAAGTGCTTTGGAACCAAAACAAAATTGCGTTTAGATATTCCGCAACGAGCTTGAAGGTACTCTTTTGGGAATTTTTGAGTTTTTGAGTTCTCTATTTAATTCAAACGCTATACCTTTTGAACCAGATAAAGTATTTGCAAAAACTAAATTGCATTTTGTTGGGAATATTTTGAACCATGTTCTGCATTAATAATAATTAATCTACTTTTTGCCAATTCTTTTTAGCAGCACTTTCAACTTAAAAATTTGTTAATTTTTTGAGGTGTTTGCACTTTCAACAACCGATTTTTTTCTTATTTTGCTCCAGCAAATTTTTTTAAACATTTTTATATTTTTATACATTAATTTATCTTTAAAATAATTCCAACAATTAAGCTATTAGTAACACTTTTACTCGCTAAAAACTATTAAGTATAATTAAATTAGACTCAAAAAAAAATGCATTTTAGTGTTTTCAAGGCATTAAAATAAGATATCTTAATAGGATGACGTAAGGTACCACTTTTTTTTTATAAAATCATTAGTTCTTAATCTTCTAAGTAAAACAACATTCTTTGCAATATCGAAATTTTTACACTTCATGTTATTTTTGGCAAAATATGTTAACAGATAGTTTTCATAGATCTTCAAAAAAAACTAAAAAAGAATTTACTCAAAAATAATCTAATATAGCCATTTTCGATGTAGTTGTTACTGCTGATTCCGAATTAAGTCTCAAAATCACTCTATCTTGTACGATTGAGGAGATATTCAAACATTAAAGTATAAAAAACACCGTTTTTGCTCTTTCTAAAGTAATATTACAAGTCAAGGTTACTTTCAGCCACAAAAAATGGTATAGTGGTTAAAAGTGCCAGTTTGTTTCTTTAAAATCCAATTTAAATTATACTGATATCTTTTTTATTCTCGGAGTAATCCTAACTTAAAAAGTTGAAAAAGTTCAAAAAAGACGTTTTTTTATTATTTCTGCTTACGATGTTTCAGAGGAACAAAGAGATATCGATTTAATTTAAATTGGGTTTCCAAGAAAAATGCCATCACATTTATTTTCAATACCAAGCTGAAAGTTACCATGTCGTTATATAACAGCTTCAAAATTGTCAAAAACGGTGTTTTTTGCATTTTTAGGTTAGGATATCTCTAAAACCATACAAGATAGAGCAATTCTGAGACCGGATTTAGAATTTTCATGAACAAATACATCACAATTGACTATTGTTGTTTCTGTTTCATCATGAAAATTTTAAATTCGAAGTTTTTTTTTTTGGCCAAATTTGATTAAACTTTACGGTTTTTAGAAAGTAAAGTGAATCTGGTGGCTTAGTTGTTGGAGTCAGTTGATAGATAAATTAATGTGTAAAAAAATAAAAACATAAAAAAAAATTCGCTAGAGCAAAATAAGAAAAAAATCGGTTCTTTAAAGTGCAAATACCTCAAAAAATTAACAAATTTTGAAGTTTAAAGTGCTGCTAAAAAAAATTGGGAAAGACAACACTAATTATTATTAATGCAAAAAATGGTTCAAAATATTCCTAACAAAATGCCGTTTAATTTTTGCAAATACCTTATCTGGTTCAAAATATATAGCGTTTAAATTAAAAATAGTACTCAAAAACTCAAAAATTCCTAAAAAAGTACCTTCAAGCTCGTTGCGGAATATCTAAACGCAATTTTTTTTTTGTTCCAAAGCACTTTTTGTAATCAGCAGGATCCAAGGTTTCAGAAAAGTCGCGCGCACCTTGACTTTTTAACACTTTTGGTTTTTTCATACAAAATTTGGACCACTCTAATGTAGGTGCAACGCTAATTACAGAGAAATCTGGCATTGCCCTTCAAACACATACAAATTTAATAACTTCATGAAAAACAACAATTTCTTACTTTCCCACTAAACCAAACAATAAATAGATTAGACATCATAAAGTTTACCAGATTAAGGCTGGGTAACACCAAATTAACACACCTTCACCTTATAATCCCTTTTGCCACTTGAACGTTACTATTTCCTTAAATCACATCCTTAATTCCTGCCCCGGTTTCGATCGCGGTAGAAATACTTTATTCCCTAATTCTCTACCACTATCTTTTTTATCAAATCCCAATCTATCCAAAATTAAAATATTTAAAAATTTTCTAAAAACTACCCATCTATATTTTGATGTATAAAAAACCTATGATTTGCAGTCGTGAATAACTCGAAATGAGTGCATTTGAGTAAGGAGAACTTGTTTCTAGCATCCTGAAAAATATTTTCGTCATGGATAAAAAAATTTTTATGCATGCGGAATATGACTTTTTTTATACCCTACACCCAGGGTATATTCACTTTGTCCTTCCGTTTGTAACGCATAGAAGGAGGCGTGGCAGATATAGAAAAGTATATATATTCTTGATCAGCGTCACTTCCTGAGTCGATATAGCCATGTCCGTCTATCTGGCTGGCAGGCTGGGTGGCTGGCTGTGTGTTGAAATACACTTTTTAGGAAAACTGAGCAAGATATTTCAATGAAATTTGGTACACTGCCTCCGTCGTCAAAGATAGCTCGGGGGATTGAAAATGAGCAAAATCAGTCAACGGACACGCCTACCGCCCATACAAAAAATATATTCAAAATGCAATTTTAGTAGTATTTTTCACGGCAATGCAACCAAAAGAGGCATACATACTAAGAAATGTATGCGCAAGCTCTGAGAAAAAACTGAGCAAATTCGAACAAGAGGGCGTGGCACCTCCCATATAAGCAAAAGCTTCAAAACGCTATTCTGAAAGCGTTTTATGAGATATTCAAACCAAATTCGACTCCGACACTAAGAATCATAAATGAAAGCTCTCAACAGAAATTGGGTGAAATCGGACCAAGGGGCGTGGCACTTCCCATATGAGCAAAAGTTTCAAAATGCTATACTGAAAGAGTTTTTTGAGATAATCCAACCAAACTTCACTCAAATAATAAAGACTAAAAATGCTAAACTAAAACTAGAAGAACTCGGACAAGAGGGCGTGGCACCTCCTATATAAGCAAAAGCTTCAAAACGCTGTACTGAAAACGTTTTTCACTCAGACACTAAAAACTATAAATGCAAGCTTTAAACAAAAACTGGGTGAACTTGGACACGAGGGTGTAGCACCTCCCATATGGGCAAAATTTTTAAAATACTGCAGTGTAGGGTATTTAATATATGGCCAGGCCAAATTTTACACCCTTACTAGTTTTCCATTAATATTGGTTTTTCTACTTTTCATATCGTGAGCTCCGAAATTTTTTGTCTCACCCGGTCTCAAAATGTTCTTCGAAGTCTCTTTTGGCAGTCACAAAACTTTCAGAGTGGAGACTTCCATATTGCCCACAGGAGCCCGATATGACTGATGAGCTGGAAAGTATTTTATATGTGATCTGCATGCTAATTCGTCCGATAAAAAAAAAATTTGAATTATAGTGCAGATTACATATAAAATATTATTGCGCTTGCACAAAACATTTTTTATCCATGACAAGTTCTCTCTACTCACCATGCCTGAAAATGCACTCATTTCGTGTTATTCACACCTGAAAATCATGAAAAAACGGGAAAATCGGTCAATGAAATAAACTTTTTAGTGGATATATCGGGTTTGGCACAACCAATTGCCGTAAAAATTTGAGTGGGTCATTGGAAGCTCTTGAAGAACACATTTCTGGAGTAAAAATTTTTCGTCGAAAAATTTCGCATGGATTCCCCCACATATATAAAATTAGTATATTATAGCTAAACTCTAAGTACTCAAAAAAGCCGAAAGCCTTTGTAGCTAGCGCTTAATTTTTTTTATAGCATTTAATTTTTAATTCTATGCTATAAATAAATAAATAAAAAAAATTTAAACATTCGTTCAAGACTACCGTGAATAATCTATAGAAAAATGAAAAATACACAAAATTATGGAAAATTTGACTATAAATAGTGTAAAAATATTACAAAATGCATCAGTTTTTTTCAAGTATCCTTTCCAAGTTGTTCAAATTTTTAAATTGTTTAGGTAAGTCCTTTTAAATGGAAGAAATCTAAAAAAAAAAACGTTTGTGCGGGTGGAAAAACTAAATTTTGAAAAGTTTGTTTCTTGCGAAGGATCCTTTTTTTTGTTTTTTTTTTAAATACTCTACAACACTTAGCACTTTAGTCTTTTAAGGTTAGAAAACACAGTGAAGGAGAGAAGGATAAAGGTGAAGAGGATAGTTAGGGATATGGTTGGGGATGAAAAAGAGATAGGTGATGGTGCGCGTTAATTTGAAGGCAAAACTGATGATGGCAAATTATTATAAGTAAAGATTTTCTGGATTTAACTGTGCGCCCGAATGCTTACTTAAGGATGTAAAGATTAGCGGACGACGCCGCACGAGTGTTTCGGTTGTGTGTATTTCGTCGGAAAATTTTTGGTGAAAATAACGATAAAGTGACACCCAATATTACGGTGGTGTTCAAGCGATATCAATTGGTTGCTGATTGATTGATCACCAATCAATCTAATGGCTTTATGAAATTTGGAAAATATTTATTGTGAGAAGTCCTAATTGATTTTATCGATATTTTGGATTTCGGGATGAAATTTTACTTTTTAGTGTTCAGCAACTAGTAGTGAAATTTGATAGCAAATATTTATTGTACTACATACTGACTCAATATTCCCCGGTTTTAGGTGTCATTCTTGTGCCAATATTAGAAAGCGTTAAAATGACCAATATATGGGAGATGTATAGGATTAAAGTTTTCTATAAAAATATTAGGTGCTAGGTTTACACAAAACCAAGGTATTGACGAAAAAATCAAAACCAAGGTATTGACGGAAAAATTTCGTCCGACAGAAAATGCTTAGAATCCTTCAAAGACTATGCACTTAGGTGTGAATTTTTTAGAATTTAAAAATATTTGTTTTTTTTTAACCCTGTTTTGAAAAATGATAAAATATCAAAAAAAAAGTCAAACGTATTTTTTGAACAATTCTAAGCATTTGTTTTCTTATACACTTTTTTCGTTAAATGCCTTGCTTTTGAGTAAATAATCGTTTATCCGGCCGCGTAATTGAAAAACGTAAAAAAATCAATTTTGGCACGCAAATTTTACCTATACACCGAAAAAAAAATTTATTGTTTTTAAACGCTGAAGTTTTTGTAAGAACAAAGTCTTCACTTCTTAAGCACCCTCGGGTATCCATTTCGCAATGAAAAAAAAGTTATGACCAAAAAACATATTTTTTTTTAGCCAAAATGGGACTTCAGTAGAATCAAAAGTGCTTCATTGCATTTTCTCGGAACTTTTGAATCTAAAATTCGACTATATTTAATATACATACATAAAGAGGGTGTATTGCATAAGGTTACGAAGCTTCTGGGAGGTAATAGAGATGGCCTAGACTAACAAAAAATTTTATTTTTTTCTGAACTTTAAAGGTCCAGATCTTTGCGAAATCGTTTTAAACCCTATAAACCATATACGCTATTTGAAAGCTCTTACAATTAGCTAAAACTTCGCAATGGAAATATTTTCTCTAAAACGTTAGAGTGATTTAAGAAAATTATTTTTCTTAAACAAGTCAGAAAATCAGTTTTAGCCCTATAACTCCTCAGGGGTACATTTTAGACCATCCCTTACATTTGCATGATCTAACAAAGTTATCCTTTCTAGTGCTATGATTTTTTTTTCTTTTTCTTTAAGAATAACAATTGGAACCATATCAAATTTTTCACTTTTTTATTGTTTTTAAGGAAGTCCTCAACTACATTTCCAGCAACAATGAAAAACATGAGAAATTATTGTTTATTGCTGTTGGCACTTTTTGCTGTCATAGGGGTTTGTATTTTTATTTTTATTTTTGAAACTTATGCTGCACTGAATATTAGTGAAATAAGGTAACTTCATTTAAAGCAATCAAAATGTAATTCAAAAAAAGTTATTTTCTACGAAAAAAAAAACTTTTCCACAATTTACGAAAATTTTAGTTGAAAATTTTCGTTGAAAATTTTATACAGGTAGAGCAATTTGATTATATATACCGCAGCTCGGTCATAATTAATAAATGATATATTTGATATATGCTTGGTGTAGACAATTCACTTAGAGATTTCTCATTCCAACTCTGGAAAGAAATTCAATTACATTCTCCCAGTGAATTCGCTCACAATTTAATTTAAAACTATACGAAAGGTCTCACATCTTTCTGTGCAAATTTCAGTCTGAAATTCGTCTTATAGAAAACTGTCACTAGAATTTGTTTGAAATGTGTTAGTAAATACTCTCAATATAATGTTTTAGTGATGGCTCGCGTGTCCGTGAATGACGAGCTAAAATTCTTCTAAGAAACTGATACTTTTACTTGAAACTGACCTTAAAACAATGTATTTTGGAGCTATAAATCATTGCTGATTTGCATTGAATCAAATGCGAAAATTTTAAAGGTTCAAAAGTGGGCGTGGCCCATTTTCGATGCCGCGCTCTTTTCGTTTGTAACAAGGCCTTGATAAGCAGTACCCACTTATCAAATTTCATTAAAATACCTTGAATGCTAAGCGAGATATGAGCAGAAATTTAGAGCTGTGCCACGCCTCCTCACGAGTATCTTCAAAGTTCAAGCATAGCTCATTCTTCATTGTATGCTAATATCGCTACAGACCTTTTCGAGAAAATTTTGGGCTGTTCTAAATATACAAAAGTACACACAATTTTAGCTCGAACAATGAATTAAATTAAATAAATAAATATTTTCCAGTAAAAACTCAAATTTTTTTTTTTTTTTTTAGCTAAACGAAGCTAAGGTTGATCCTAGAAAAGAAGCAAGAAAAAGAATCGAAAAATTGAAAGAATACGAGACAGATGCACCAAAAGAGTATGCAGCTGTAAAACTGGTATCAGATAATAAAGCATCGACTGCGAAGGAATTAGATAAAGCTGCCGATGATTTGGAAAAAGCAATTATAAAAAATAAAATTGAAAAATTAGATACCCGTTATATAGATATCGCTAACCTTGCGAGGGAGGCCGAACGGATCCGATATAGGTTTAATGAATCAATTGCACTTTTAAATACAGCTCCACAACTATTTGAAAATATAAAGAAAGTGGAAGCCGAAACAAGAGAAGCAATTATAAAAGTAGTAACAATAATGAACAAATATCCTAAAGATAGTGTCCCATACAAACTTGGGGGTTATTGGTTAGATAAACTTATCGAAAATACCGCACCCACAAGGCTTATTGGTCATAAGGAAATAGTTGTAAGGATTTCTCGCGAATTTACTAACGACACATCATCTACATAACCTACAGTCAGTACAATCACTTAAACTACTGATGACAGTGATGCTTTCTAAAAACATATCGCTCATTTACTGCAAAAACAGTACAAATCAAAAAAACGCGATTTTTGAGCTAATGATGCAGAATCATTCCTTACATCATACTCTATAATGTATAATAAATTTCATATAAATTTCTTTTACGATCAGAATTTTGAAATCATAAAATTCCTTCTTTTTCTGCATGGAGGGGGGAGTCAATTGAAAACTTTAAACGCATTTACTGCAAATTCGAGTTTTTTTGAGTTGCGACGTTCTTGTAGTACATGAGTGATATGTGTTTTCTTGCAAAAAGACGCAACGCAATATACATATAAATAATCTTTTCTACTTTAAATTTAAAAATTATTAATGGTTAATAGAAGCGTAGAATTATTGTATTTTATGCATTACGTATAAATATGACATTTTCTCGTATTACTGACCATTACTAACTTATATTAACCATGTCATTGCACTTTTAAACAATATTTATCAATAAAATATATACCTACTTAAACTCGCGCCAGTGAAAATTTAAATGGTTTTATTTATTAAAAAATAACTTTAGAATTGAAGCTAAATGAAATCGTCGAGACTTCAAAAGTTTATACTAAGAAGACAAATTTCAAATGTTTGGTTGCAGGGAAAATTTAGCTCGTTCTTAACCTTTCATTATTAAAAAACGAACTGCCAAACCAAGGATGCCAAATTAGAGAAACTTACTACATTTTGTGGAAAGATAAAAGCCATGGAGAAATTTTCGGAAATTGAAATTCGAAGTGGGGACATATTTTTATTACGGGAACTTTCCAGGTGTAAAAGATCTTCAACTTCATAGCAACCATCTATATGCTATATTTCTGTAACTATAGTAGCTATCATTGTGAAGCTTTATAAGTGGGAGTATATTTGACAAACAAAACGTTCTGAAAATAGGGAGGCGGCAAAGAGAAGAGGTTGGTGTAACCGCATACTGAACAAAAAAAATACTATATCTTCCCACACATGTAAGCCATCATTATAAACCATAATAATGCCCACTTTTTGTGCAGATAGAAACAATGGACTTCCTCCAAATCAAAATCATCGCTTATAAGAAAGGGCAGAACAACTTTTGCTGGGCCAGCTAGTCTCCACATAAAAAAAAAAACAACAAATAAAAATAACAATAGTCATTTTCCATGTGTTTTGCAAAGTTGAATTTGAATCTGTCATTAGATTTACTCTATCGCGTACAGTTTTTGGGTTATCCTAACCTTAAAAGCAAAAAAGATAGATAACATAAGATGTGATTAATAGATTCAAAAGCGATCAATTTCACTTTTAATAAAAATTAAGTTAGCTACTTATTATGAATCTCACTTTTAAATACTATCGTTGCCTCTTGGCTTGGTTTTCAAATGTCTATTAATTCACAACCAATTTCAACGTTAGTTTTCTGAAAATGATGAATACCCATAGAAATTTCATGTTTCGTGTTATGTTTTTTTTTCAATATCTTCGAAGGGTAAAAAGTGGAATATATCGTTTTTGAATCTATTAGTCACATATCGATCACACGTAAAATCCGATAAAGTGCTTAATTGAAAGTCCTTTTCTTTTTCTTCAAAACCTTATTAAAATTTTGTTGGTATCTTTATTTTTCTTTTGAATATCGTAGAAAGAATTTTGAACTAGTAAGGGTGTTATCTTTGGCCTGGATGCAATAAACACCCCACACTGCAATATTTTGAAAATTTTGCTACGACAACTTGTCCGAATTTACATAGTTTTTGCTTTGACCTTGGATTTACTGTTCTTAGCGACTGAGTGAAATTTAGTTGGTTTATCTCAAAAAACGCTTTCAGTATAGCATTTTTAAGCATTTGCTTATTCGGGAGGTGCCACACCCTTTTTTCCGAGTTTACACAGTCTTTCCTCAGAGCTTACATTTATAGTTTATAATGTTTAAGTGAAATTTACTAGGGTTATCTCAAAAAACCCTTTCAAAATACTATTTTGAAGCTTTTGCTGATATACGTATTTTCTGCAAAATCAAGTTTTTAGACTTGTGCCGTTTTTGTAGTAAAAGAGCGATATGCCCTTGATCAGCGTCACCTGCTTGAAATCTATCTGTTTATATCATTTTAATACTTTTTGGAACCAAGATAGTTCAATGAATTATTGTAGACTGCCTCCACACAATGGGAGATTGTGGCCATAAATAGGTAAAATTTGAAAGTGCTATGAATTTAAAAAATTTTTACGCCAATCGTCAGATAATACTTAGGGACGGAAAAAAAAACTATAAAAGTTTAAAATTTTGTTTTGGTTTAGCAACACAGTGAGCCCAAAGTTGAACTTTAAACAGAAAAAATGCTCTACAGAACTTTTAAAATTAGGAACTGCTGGATAAACGCTCTAGTTAATTTGTTTTAAGCCCGATCCACTAATGTAGCATATCGTTAGAAAGTATATTGTTTTTACTTTGTTAAAAATATTTTATTTTTCTTTTGCCGATTTTATGTGAATTATAGTGATTTTTCAAATATTTAAAAAAAAATGGTAAAAATGGAAAAATTGCAAACTTTGACATTAAAAAAAAAAAAATACATTTTCTGATTTTCATTATTTTTCAATATAATATGTGGCCAAGTATGCTTAATCGAAATGCAAAGTCCCTACTGCTTTTTTTGAGAACTTTTTTTTTTATAAGCTTTTTCATACTGTGGTTTTTGACGGGACAAAATAAGTTGACTTTTTTGGAACGCTATTTTGAATTCGTTTGAATCGAAATATATCAAGATAGCATTTTTTCAAAAAGTACAAGCATTTAGCTTTTAAAAAAACATTTGTTTAAGTTTTTATGTATGATAGGTGAATTATAGTGATCTTTCGAAAATTTAAGCTCAAAAAGCCAAAATCGATAAATTTTACAAACTTTGACATTAAAAAAAAAAAAAATACATTTTCTGATTTTCATTATTTTCCAATATAATATGTGGCCAAGTATGCTTTATCGAAGTACAAAGTCCCTACTGCTTTTTTTGAGAACTTTTTTTTCTATGAATTTTTTCCTGTAGCAGTTTTTGAGAAAAAAAAATATTTTTATTTCTTTACATTCTGCAACGTTTTACAATATATTTCTCAATTTTAAGCTTACAGTCTTCTTAAATTCCAAAAAAAAAAAATTTTTAAGAGAAGGGTGACAGGTAAGGGGTATATTTCCTCCTTTTAATCCTCCTTGGGACTCACCCTTTCTTAAAATAAGCCAAGAGCATATTGAAGGCTATACAAAAAACATTGCAATTGGTATAATATGCCCCCTTCTGTGCATAAACTTTTAATTCACGGAAGCGAAATCATACAAGCACTTCAAATACCAATTGGTAGTCTTTCCGAATAAGCTCAGGAAGCATCAAACAAAGTTTTTAAAGCGCTAGGTTACACAACAGCAGATTGTGCTCTAGAGTAGCAAACAACGAAGACGTTTTGCATTACATGCTGATCTCTTCTGATCCGATTATTAGCCAAATCCGAGAAAAACGTGATAAAAAATATAAAGAGTTATCACCAGAAGCTCAAGAGCTGTTGCAATTAAATGAAAAAACTGATTAAAATAAATTTAAAACAATGAAATAATATTTTTCTATGTATTCTTTTTCTATTATTGTATGCATTAGTTTCGACTTGAGGTGTGTCCTCCTTTTTTGATTTGATCGCCAATTTGAGCCAAAAGAATTGCAATGAAAAAGTTTCTAGTGCGGACTATTTTTTCTAATAGTTTTTATGAAAATAATAAATAAAATGTTTAAAGGGCGTGACAACGCCTACTTTTTTAGTGGACATTATTTGGCTAAAAATTATCAATCTGCATTAAAGATTTTCGGAGATATTGATAAGTTAATTTTTTGGTAGGCGTGGCACTGCCCATTTTTCTAGTGCGGATTATTTGTTTTGATGGTTTTTTATATGTACCAAATAATATCTATCTTCGTCAAATATTTTCAGAAATATGAAGAATTTTTTTTTTTGAAGGCCCATTTGTCCGGTGAACATTATTTATCCTGATGATTTTTACACATTTACCAAATCTCATTTATCTGCGTCAAAGAGTTTTGGTGATATGATTAGTCAATTTTTTGGGAGGCGTGGCACCGCCCACTTTTTAAGTATATAGCTTAACCTTTTTTGTACTAGCATAATATAAAAACATGTTTAAAATCGGTTACTTGGTTTTCGAGTTAATAAGAGACAAATACACAAACAAACAAAATCTAGTTTTTATAAAGTAGATTTTCGTTTATTCCTCATAACTTAAAAACTATAAAAGATAGCGCAAAATTTTTAACATTTTTGAAATTAGCGGTGTCAAGTTATTGAAAATTGATACCCATTTTGAAAAAAAATTCGGACCACGCCCCAACTTTGTATGGGAAGTAGGCGTGTCCGTCGGCGGATTTTGTTCATATTCGCAGATTTTTTTTATTTTAATGTAAAAAACATCTGTACCAAATTTCAATAGCCTAGCTCTATTATTACTATATATGACCGCCGTTCCATACAAACCCTCCCATTGTGCTCCATCGCAAAAGTTTGCTCGACTTTTTTAGAATGAGCTAAATCGGTCAACGGACACACCTACCGCCCATACAAAAAATATATTCAAAATGCATTTTAAGGAGTATTTTTCACGACAATGCAACCAAAACACTCATCAATACTGGGAACGGTAAGCACAAGCTCTGAGCAAGAACCAGGCAATTTCGGACAAGAGGGCACGGCACCTCGTATACAACAAATAGTTTCAAAACGCTATATTAAAAACACCCTTATTTCTATCTTTTTACCCTTTTATATTTTTCTTTATGGATCTTAACCTAGATTTGACCGCACAAAATTACACGCCGCAAAATTTCGATTTTGTTATGGTAATTTTTACTACCATCTATTCTCTTATTATATCTTCATAAAAAAAGAACATTCGTTCAAGTCTACCGTGAATAATCTATTGGAAACTTAAAACGTATGTAAAATTTTTTATGATCATGGAAATTTCACAAAATTGTGGAATATTTTGATATAAATAGTGTAAAAATATTGCAAAATGTATTAGTTTTTTTTGTAACTTTGCCAAGTTATTAAAATTTTAACACTGTGCAAGAGAAATTTTAAAATTATTCGGGTAAGTCCTTCTGAATGGAAGTACTTTATAAAAAAAGAGAGAGAAATCCTTTGCACGGGTAGAAAAATTTAATTTTAAAATGTTTGTTTCTGGGGAAGGATTCTTCAACTGTTTCTATAACTGAAGTTCTATTCAAAAGTTTACTGCAGTATTACTTTGACTAAAAAGCGGTATTTGATGTCAAAGGAATCATTTACCAATTCTTTTCAAAAAAAAAAAAAAATCAAAAGCATTGAACTGTACAACTGCACTGTGTTTTAAAATTTAAAAACATCCAAATGAGAGAATTTCAAAAAGCATGCAATTAAATAAAAAAACAAATTTTGCATAGTCTTAGGGGACGGTGTTCGTTTTTGAACCATCCTGTTTTTCAAATTTTGTGCTGAGCTTTTAGATTCGCTATAACTTCTTCAATTTCAACAATTTGAGGAAACTTCGTAGATATGATTTTATGATTTTTTGTGGGCTTCATTTCTATAAGGTGTCCTTGGCACCTTAGGGTAGTAGAAACTGAGATAATGAGTACTGATCGGACGTTAAATGGCGGAGGTATAAGAAAAAACAAAACCGCATCGAATTTAGAGTCCGAAAACAAATTATTTCCGTAAAATTCTATTATTATTAGCTTTCAAACTGGGGACTCTTAAACCTTATTTTACCGACAACTTTTAAACCTTTCGTCTACTGAAAAAGTACACGTATACCTAAGGCCATTTTATACGGGTTCCACATACAATTTTAAAATTTTTCTTTTATATTATGGATTACAACAAAGTTAAGTGAATCAAGAGTTTCCTATTACGCAAACCAGAGCTTTTGTCCGAGGTAAAACGATTTATCTCCAGCGTATATCTAACTGAGTTTGCCACTTTGAAACTAGTTTTTCTTTGAAAAGGAAGCTACAGAATCCGAAAGCATATTGATACGTCTAAAAGCCTTTGTCAACTAACTTTTCATATCGCCAAAACAGAAAGTGCGAAGAAACAAATAAGAATTTTACCGAAAAGACACTCAATATAATTAAGAATCCTGTACCAGTTTTTGGACTGAAGCTTTTTTTTTCGGGCGCTTTGAGTAAAATTTAAAGGTCGGGATATAGTTTTTAGTGTGACAAGATAGCTTCCTGACAAATTTCGTTATATCCAATCACATTTCGCTGACTACAAGCTATTTGGTAAAAAGAAGGGTCGAATATAATAACCATAAACTGGTCATAAAGTAGGCGTAGCTAAATAAATGCCGCACCCACTTTTCAAGGAAAAGATGTGTACCATGTATTGCCACGTTATGCAATATTTTTTCTTATAAAATGTACACAAAAAGTTTTATGGTATACGTGTACCTTTTCAGTAGTTAACGTATATATAACTGAAATAAAATTTTTGCCTTAACATAAACTACTTGAATGAGATTGAGCATTCTCGAAATCACAGGCTAAAAAATTAAATTTTACCTAAAAAAATAATGATTTCAAATCACAAAAGGTACATGTTTACTAGGGTGGGCCGATTTGAAAACTGATCTCGGCTACCCGCCTATGTGAAAGTTCATTCAATTCTATGAATATTTGCCCAATGAACTATACCTCTGCGTTCAACTTTAGTTCGGCGCATTTTTGATCGAAAATTGTACCTTTTATGAATAATTTTTTTATTTTCATACTAAATTTTAAAAATTTTTATCAAGACAAAAGTAATGTCATTATATGATTTGGCTGGTATTCTGTCAGTAATCAATTAAATTGGGTTCTGTTTTTACAAAAAGTATACTTGATAGCGTGGAATTGATTATATGTATTTATTCCAAAAAAGTATATCGGTCCAATAACCGAATTTAAAATAAACGAGTCATATTTTTACATGGATTTTTTCAATCGAAACACCAACCCAAGTATTTTTGGACGCTAGGATACCAAATCTGACACTCATTTTTTTCCAGGGCAACATCTAGTGGCAGTTTTTGGAAATAAATTAGCCGCTTTTTTTAATTTTACAGAACAGTATACCAAAAATCCATGTAAAAATATAAATCGATTATAATAAATTGGTTATTTGACCGATATAATTTTTTGAAATAAATATAATCAATTCCACGCTATCAAGTAAACTTTTTGTAAAATCAGAACCCAATTTTATTGATAACTGACAGAATACCAGCCAAAACATATTATGATATTACTTTTGTCTCTATGAGAATTTTGAAAATTAAGCATAAAAATAAATATTAAACGCAAGGTAAAATTTTCAATCGAAAATGCGCCAAACTAAAGTTGAACGTAGAGGTATGGTTCCTTTGGCAAATATTCATAGAATTGAATGAACTTTCAGCCGAGGTTGGTGTTTTGTTTGAAAAAATTCATCAAAAAATATGAATCGTTTATTTTGAAAGTCGGTCATAATAATCGGTTATTTGACCCATATCACTTTTTTAAATATATAGCATCAATTCCACGCTATCAAGTGAACTTTTTATGTAAAAAAGTTTTTAAAATTTAGTATGAAAATAAAAAAAATATTCATAAAAGGTAGAATTTTCGATCAAAAATGCGCCGAACTAAAATTGAACGCAGAGGTATAGTTCCTTGGGCAAATATTCATAGAATTGAATGAATTTTCACGTAGGTGGTTAGCCGAGGTCGATAAGATTTCGTCCATACAATTTGGCCCACCCTAATGTGTACCTATTCGGTAGACTAAGGGTCAAAATCTGCATTATTTCTTTTTTTTTTTTTTTCATTCCGAGAAAAATGAATAGAGCACTTTTGATTCTACTGAAAGCCCATTTTGGCTTAAGAAAAAACTTGTTTCTTTGTCATAATTTTTTTTTTTTTTCACTACCAAATGGTTACCCAAGAGAGCCTTAGAATAAAGATTATGTTCTTCCAAAAATTTTGGCGTTTAAAAATTATCATTCTGTTTTGGGGGGTGTAGATATTTGCATCCCGAAATCGATTTTTTTTACATTTTTCAATTACGTGGCCGGAAAAAAAAAGTTATGACCAAAAAACATGTTTTTTAACCCAAAATGGACCCTCAGTAGAATCAAAAGTGCTTCGTTGCTTTTTCCCGGAACTTTTAAATCGATTTCGGGATGAACCTAAATTTCGACCCTGTCTAAAATACACACATATATAATATTCATATTTATTAAGTTTCAATTTGAAATTTAACCAAATCTTGTTTTTATTTTTGAACATTGGGCCAAAGTTTCTCATTTTAACTGAAACTCCACACCTGAGCTAATTTACATACACATATTTTACATTTGCATATTTTACTAAGCATTTTATTTATTTATTTATTTTTTCTTTTTCTTTAAGAATAACAATTGGAACCATATCGAATTTTTCATTTTTTTTTTTATTTTTAAGGAAGCCCTCAACTGCATTTCCAGCAACAATGAAAAACATGAGGAATTATTGTTTATTGCTCTTGGCGCTTTTTGCTGTCATAGGGGTTTGTATTTTTATTTTTATTTTTGAAATTGAATTGAACGGATAGGTTACAACACTTTTGCTGCACTGATTAATTGCAAAATAAAGTAATTTTATTTATAACACTCTCTGCCGTCAAAATTTAAGTTTTCACCTCAAAATGTAATTCCTAAAAAGTAATTTTTTAAAGAAAACAAAAAAACTTAAACACAGTGAACCATTTTTCTCCATAATTTACGAAAGTTTTAGTTGAAAATTTTATACAGGTAGAACAATTTGATTATATATACCGCAGCTCGGTCTTAAATGATATATTTGATATATGCGTGGTGTAGACAATTCGCTTAGAGCTTTCTCATTCCAACTCTGGAAAGGAAAAAAATTGCATTCTCCCAGTGAATTCGCTCACAATTTAATTTAAAATTATACGAAAGGTCACCCATCTTCCTGTGCAAGTTTCAGTCTGAAATTCGTCTTATAGAAAACTATCTGCAGAATATGTGTGAAATGTGTTAGTAAATACTCTCAATATAATGTTTTTTGGTGATGGCTGGCGTGTCCGCGAATAGCGAGCTAAAATTCTTCTGAGAAACTGATACTTTTACTTGAAACTGACCTCAAAACAATGTATTTTGGAGCTATAAATCGTTGCTGATTTGCATTGAATCAGATGCGAAAATTTTAAAGGTTCAAAAATGGGCGTGGACCATTTTCGATGCCGCGCTCTTTTCGTTTGTAACAAGGCCTTAATAAGCAGTACCCACCTATCAAATTTCATTAAAATACCTTGAATGCAAAGAGAGATATGAGCAGAAATTTAGAGCTGTGCCACGCCTCCTCACGAGTATCTTCAAAGTTCAAGCATAGCTCATTCTTCATTGTATGCTAATATCGCTACAGACGTTTTCGAGAAAAATTTTGGGCTGTACTAAACATACAAAAGTACATACAATTTTAGCTCGGACAATGAATTAAATTAAATAAATAAATAGTTTAAAGAAATAACTCAAACTTTTTTTTTTTAGCTAAACGAAGCTAAGGTTGATCCTCGAAAAGAAGCAAGAAAAAGAATCAAAAAATTAAAGGAATACGAGTCAGATGCACCACAAGAGTATGCAGCTGCGAAACTGGTATCAGATAATAAAGCATCGACTGCGAAGGAATTAGATAAAGCTGCCGATGATTTGGAAGATGCAATTATAACAAATAAAATTAAAAAATTAGATACCCGTTATATAGATATCGCTGACCTTGCAAAGGAGGCAGGAAAAGGAAAGTGGAGATATGATTTTAATGAAAAAATTGAACTTTTAAATAAAGCTCCTCAACTACTTGAAACAATAAAGAAATTGGATGCCGAAATCAAAGAAGCAATTAAAAATGTAGTAACAATAATGAACAAATATCCTAAAGATAGTGTCCCATACAAACAGAGGGACAGATTACTAGATTTACTAATCGAAAATAGCGCACCCACATATCCTATTCATTTTAAGGAAGTAATTTTAGAGACTTATCACGAATTTACTAACGACACAGCATCTCCATAACCTACAGTCAGTACAATCACTTAAACTACTGATGACAGTGATGCTTTCTTAAAACATATCGCTCATTTACTACAAAAACGGTACAAATCAAAAAATGCGATTTTTGAGCTAATGATGCAGAATCATTTCTTATATCGTGCTCTATAATGTGTAATAAATTTCATATAAAGTTCTTTTACGATCAGAATTTTGAAATTATGAAATTCCTTCTTTTTCTGCATGGGGGGAGGAGTCAATTGAAAACTTTAACGCATTTACTGCAAATGAAAGTTTTTTGACTTGCGACGTTCTTGTAGTACATGAGTGATATGTGTTTTCTTGCAAAAAGACGCAACGCAATATACATATAAATAATCTTTTCTACTTTAAATTTAAAAATTATTAATGGTTAATAGAAGCGTAGAATTATTGTATTTTATGCATTACGTATAAATATGACATTTTCTCGTATTACTGACCATTACTAACTTATATTAACCATGTCAATGCACTTTTAAACAATATTTATCAATAAAATATATACCTACTTAAACTCGCACCAGTGAAAATTTAAATGATTTGATTGTTTAATTTATTAAAGAATAACTTTAGAATTGCAGCTAAATGAAATCGTCAAGACTCCAAAAGTTTATACTAAGAAGAGAAATTTCAAATGTTTGGTTTAGTGAAACTTACTACATTTTGCGGAAAGATAAAAGCCATGGAGAAATTTTCGGAAAATGAAATTCGAAGTGGGGACATATTTTTGTTACGGGAACTTTCCAGGTGTAAAAGAACTTCAACTTCATAACAACCATCTATATACTATATTTCTGTACCTATGGTAGCTATCATTGTAAAGCTTTATAAGTGGGCGTTTATTTGACAAACAAAACGTTCTGAAAATAGGAAGGCGGAAGGAGTATTTTACTCCTATTTGAGCAAGCGTACTCCTATACTCCCCTGAACCATTTTTGTACTCCATTTCAATACTTGGTACTTCATTGCAATTTTTTGCAAACTAAAATTTTCAATGTTGCTTAATTCACACGACAGCAGCGTTGCCATCAACTCAAAAGGGAGAGTGTCACAGCGATTCGAAAAAGGTGTCATATAACACCCTTCATTTTTATATATTATTTAATCTTATAGGAGTTTTAACTATTGTTTGTAAGTAGTCTTAGTTTTTATCGTCGTATCGTCTCCAAATTAAGGTTCTGGAAATACAAGTATTAAAACGACAAGGATTGTTTAACAACTTTAATTTATTTGATGAAAACATAAACAAACTTCAAAAACGAATACATAAATTAGTATGTAAAGAATTTTATAAAAACATATATAAAAATGGTTTGTGCTTATGGCTTTTTTCAGACCTAGAAACTTTTATTCAAAAAGATTTGCAAATAATTTGCTGAAAATTTGTTTTGCATAAAAGTTTATAATAACTTGTATAAAAGACGCACGAAATTGGTTTGCTCTTTTCTTTTATATGCATCATTAAGAATTGTTCTTCGTCTTAAAAATGAGCTATAAACTGGTTTTGTCTGATTTTTTTTTTTTTTTTTTTAAATATGACCATTTGAAAATGATACCACATAGAGAAAAATCATATGAGAACCTACATACGATTTTTAACTTTCATGTATCATTTTATAGTGGTTATAACTTTTTTTAAAGAAAAATCACACTTAACTAGTTTCTAGCTCTTTTTGTATAGTAGACAAAAATAACTTAAGGTTGCATTCAATAGAAAAGACCAAAACGATTTCGTAAGTCTTCCATACGAATTCGAAAATCATGTGTTTGAACATTACAAACTTTTATCAGAATTTAGGAGTATATATATATTCTATATTATGTAGCTTTTTTTAAAAAGCTTATTAAACAGTTTGTTTCCAGGACTGAAAATTTAGCACTTCAAAATCACAGTTCAATTTAATTTAACGAGCCATTTTCAAAAAACTCGGTTTTCTTATCTTACTTAAATCACATTAATTGTGAAACCTCATTATAAATAAAAATTTAATCGTAGTCTGATTTTGACATTTCATAAGTGCTCACGATGTTGCCACCCATATTTTTTTAGATGTACTTAATTCAATGCGGGGAAAGTACTTTTTGGAGATCGAAAGTACTTTTTCAATCAACCACACTTACTAAAGAAATAAAATAGCCCAATAGTCCGTGACACCTTGTGGAAAATCGTGGTGTCACAAAAATCTGATATTTTTTCGGTGTGACCGAAAGTGTCACAATGGCAACGCTGCACGACAGACAATTAAGTCAATGTATGTGCTGCTTAATAATTTTGAAACGCACGTACTACACAAAGATTTTAATGTTGTCTGGCAATACCCACTTTTGAAAGAGCGATAATATGGAAGCGTTGAAAACAAGTGATTTTAAGGAAATATGGATAAGTAAGTGAAAAAGTTTGAATATTTCTGCAATTAAATTTTCGAATTCTATATATTTATAACAGGTTTATAGTTAAAGCAAAAAAAGTAGCTGCGAGGAGGTAAACGATATCAGACGTGCTGAAGTATCCAGCAACAAAAGAGCACAAAAATTTCGAACAGCTTGGTTGGAAAGTTTTAGTTGGCTCGAATAAAGAATGGGTCCAAAGAATGAAGCAAAGTGGTTTTAAAAATATTGCCAAGTTTCGATTTCAACCAACGTAAGGCAATTGACAAGACATGAAAGTTCAAAATTTCATTCCAAGGTTGTACTGAGGGTGAAAAACCAACCAGACGTCTCTAAAGCTGCCGAAATTTTTTGTACCAAAAATAATGCAGTCAAAACTTGTGAGCTCCAAACAATTATGTTTCTAATTCAGTACAACTTGCCGTTTTAGTTAGTTTAACTAAACTAATGGCGTTAATAAAAAAGGTAGCATCCGATGCAGATATATGCAAAAACTTGAAATGCGTGAAAACAAAAGTGACCGAAATGGTCAATGCTATACTTATGGCAAAAGAAGGTTACCGGACATAATCCCAACGGACATAATCCCCATTTCGTAAATTGGGATTATGTCCGAAAATTTTTCGGTCATAATCCCCATTTTAGCCATAGGGGTTATGTCCGCAAATTTTTCGGACATAATCCCAATGGGGGTTATGTCCGAAAAATGTAATTAAGATTGAACAAAATTTTTGCAATAACCCATTTAAAAAATTTATGTAGTGTTGGATGTTATATACTGATCCGCGGCCGAAGGCCGCCGCGAAGCCGATGTTGGATTTTTGGGAGTTATAAACCCTGAGCTGCGGCCGCAGGCCGCCCACTTACCCCTCCTCTTATGAAAAATTACTGTGGCTAGCAAACTAGGTGTTGGATATATTATAGACTGATTCGCGGCCGAAGGCCGCCGCGAAGCCGGTATTGGATTTTTGGGAGTTTTAAATCCTGAGCTGCGGCCGCAGGCCGCCCACTTACCCCTACCCTTATGTAAAGTTACTGTGGCTAGCGAACTAGGTGTTGGATATATTATAGACTGATCAGCGGCTGAAGGCCGCCGCGGAAACGGTATTGGAATTTTTGGGAGTTGCAAATCCTGAGCTGCTTCTGTTGTCAATAATAAAATATCGTTGTGGGGACTATGTCCGTTTTTTCCTGGGGATTATGTCCGAAACACTTGCGGACATAATCCCCATTGAAAAAATGGGGGTTATGTCCGAATAACTTGCGGACATAATCCCCATATAGTAAATGGGGATTATGTCCGTGGGGATTATGTCACGGCACCGCAAAAGAAGTGCTCTGGATGGCAATAGTTGTGAAAATTGAGTTCCAACTCAAGAACTTTTAGCAAACTATCAAAAGCGATCTCATTATACTAAATAAGTCTTATACATAGTGTATTCCTTAAAATGTGTAAATGCCTCGAAAATCTCGTAAAGCTGTCAAAATTCATATTGGTTTTGACAACTATTAAGAGGTTTTTGGGGCATTTAGTAGTTTTAAGGACTACCCTCATAATTTTTTTGATTCTTATTCTTAAGTATTGAGTCAATAACATAAGACACGGTGCTCTTAAACAGTCGATAGGTTTTTTGAATATGTGGAGAAAATCTGTGAATGGGGTTTCATTTGAATTAGTTCAGTGGTCTGAAAAATGCAAACCTCGAAATCGTAGCTGATCATCCCCGCGAAATATCGCTTAAATACATATCCCATATAAAATAAAAAAAAATTCAGAAAAAAAAACGCAACAAACAAATATAAAAATAGTTATTTTTAATGTATTTTGCAATGCCGAATCCAGCCTTAGAATTGCTGTATCTCATACGGCTTTTGAGATATCTTAGTTTAAATAAGGAAAAAAGCCGATGCTATGTTTTATTGCTGTGTTTTGGAGCTATATAACAGGACGCATATCCGTTAATTCTGATGCAGAAATGAAAAGCTCTAATCAATCTTCTAAACCAAATTCAAATAATGTCGATATCTTTATTTTTCTCGGAGATATCCTAACCTAAAAAGTTAAAAAAGTGCAAAAAACGTGTTTTGTCATTATATCAGTCTACGATATTTCGGAGAAAAATTAAGCTATAGATGTAATTTAAATGCGGTTTTAAAGAAAAGAATTGGATCTTTCAGATAATGTATCGAATTTTGCGTATGAATGCTCTATATTATAGTTATATAGCTTCAAAATATAGCAAAAACGGTAATCTTTCCTTGCATATGCTAAGATATCTCAAAAACCGTATGAGATATAGCAATTTTATGGCTGGATTCGGATTCAACTTTGCAAAATACATTTAATATAACTATTTTTATATTTTTTTGTTGCGTTTTTTTATCTGAATTTTTTTTATTTTATATGGGATATGTATTTTTGCGATATTTCGCGGGGATGATCAGCTACGATTTAGGGGTTTGCATTTTTCAGACCACTAAGCTAATACAAATGAAACCCCATTCACAGATTTTCTCCACATATTCAAAAAACCTATCGACTGTTCAAGAGCACCGTGAAGACAAGGAACTATAAATACATATGAGTTTAGAATTACAATAATAAGCAATATTGGTAGTTTAAAACTTTTGCGATAAACATCTTGTAATTGATACCGTCATAAAAAATCATTTTATTCTGTCAGACGATTAAAAAAGAACATGTTAGCATAGTACTCTCCATTAGCCCAAAATACTCCCCAAAAATCTAAAAATGAGTACCCAGAATTTTTTTGAAACGACATCACTGGAGAAGAGGTTGGTGTAACCGCATACAGAAAAAAAAATACTATAGAGTTATTTACGATCTGGAGTAACGAGCTGTGTAACAGGGTAAAAGTACACTCAGTTACTCTGAATAGTGAGCATACTCAATACTTTGCACGTATATTTGTTTCTAAAAATAATTTTAGCTGACAACAAAAAAAAAAATTTTTTTTAATTGAATATTTTGCTCTCATTCAAATTTTTATTTTTGATGAACGAAAATTGCCTCTCAATCATAAACAACCCTGCAGTAAAAATATGAGACAGTCCACAAAAAATACTAGTTCGCGGTTACTACTAGCTCAAAACTAGTTAAAAAGGGATGCAGTGGAGGCCAGTTCGATCTCAGTTTGTAGTTTGTAAGCGCAGAGAAATTTGAATCGTGACGAAAACAAATTTAAATTTTTGTTATTTGCTTTTGAAATAAAAAACAGCATAAATTTGTATAAAATATGGAAATAAGATAAGCAACAAAGTAAGTAATTTTACAAGAAGTTTTATTTTTAAATGGTATTTACAAAAAATTCATTTCCTCAATAGTTCTCTGCTCTAAGGCCGTTTTTCTTAGATATTTGGAAGCAATTTTTGAGTTAAAGGGAATTTCAGCCTGCAAACTTTTAAAAACTTTTTCAAATTAATTGAAGGTATAGTTCAAATGAAATAATATTCCAAAATGTATGGCTTTTGTTATATAAATTTCTATCTCTACTTCCAGATGCAATTTATTCGACTTTGTCTCCCTCAGATCTCAAGAATCAAGTTTATGAAACGTTTCAGCCAGCAAAAAATAGGCACTTTAGAAAGGTATCTAAAGTGCATAAATACTTAATTAAAAAATATGTATAACATGTATTAAATGATATTTTACTTTATTTAATTTATGTTTAGAAAATAAAAATTGATATAAAAACAAAATTATTTGAAAATGTCCAGTTTTTCACTATATACCACGTTTATTATTATAGGAGGACTACACACAAAACAACTGGTTCAAGACTAGTTGTTAAGTGACTACTTCTATACCACAACTAGCCCCGGACTGGTGTAGAAGTAATGCATAAGGGGCCAATTGAAATTTCGTAGGACATCAACACATAAAAAAGAACAGTTGCTTGTATGCAAAATGGATTGAAGTCGGACTAGTACTGGTTGGTAGAGGACTAGTTAGTGGACTACTCTTTAACTAGTCCATTTGCCGGCAGGGAAGTTCAAACGTTTCTACAAAAATAGAAATATTGAAAAAAGGCAAAAGTGTAAGATTACACAGGTTTACAAAATAAAAAAAATGCAATGGCGTTTTGATCAGACTATGAGTTTCCTAGGGACTTTGACGTCCTGAATCCGAATCCGGGGTCCGTTTTTTTCCAGAACGTCTGAGAAAGATTTCAAGGTCATATGGAGGTCAAAATGGTCATGTGTCGTTTAGTGATAAATTCTTTAAATACTTAGTTCTTAAAAAGACTATGTGATCAAAAACGGTCTCTCGGACCTAGTTTCGGAGATATAGCCATCAGAAGGTCCGGATATATCTTCTATGGAAACTGCTATAAGTTGGGAACCACTGGATGGATTTGAAAAATATTGAAAGGTATATTGTTGCTGTTGTTTTTGTTGTTGCTGGTGTTGTTGATGTATTTGTTTTTGTAATTGAAAAATTTCTCAAAATTTCAAAAAAGGTCATATTTCCAAAACTTTGAATCCAATTTTTTAGGTTGTTAAAATACCTTTCATATAACACCAATATTTTTTAAATCCATCCAGGGGTTCCCAACTTATAGTGGTTTTCATTGAAGATATATCCGGATCTTCCGATGGCTATGTCTCCGAAACTGGGTCCGAGATACTCTTTTTGATTACATATTCTTTTTAAGGACTAAGAATTCAATGATAAAAAAATAGTTTCAGAATTTTAGCGAATTTTTCACTAAACTACACACGAACCCCATTTTGACCTCCATATGACCTTGAAATATTTTTTCTCAGACGTTCTGGAATAAAACGGACCCCACATTCGGATTCAGGACGTCAAAGTCCCTAGGAAACACATAGTCTGATCAAAACGCCATGACATTTTTTTTTTTTTTGTAAGCCTGTGTTATTTTACACTAGAAAATAGCTTGACTAAAAGCGTAAAAGAGTAACAGAGTAACTTACGTATATTTTGTTGTTGTGGTTGTGCACTGTTACCCTGTTACTCTGTTACTCAGGACGTTACTCTAGATCATGAATACCTCTTATATCTTCCCACCCATGGAAGCTATCATTATAAACCATAATAATGCCCACCTTTTGTGCAGACAGAAAAAATGGACTTCCTCCAAATCAAAATCATCGCGTCACTTGTAGGAAATGGCAGAACAACTTTTGCTGGGCCAGCCTAGTCTCCACATAAAAAAAAATACAGCAAATAAAAATAACAATAATCATTTTCCATGTGTTTTGCAAAGTTGAATTTGAATCCGTCATTAGATTTACTCTATCGCGTACAGTTTTTGGGTTATCCTAACTTTAAAAGCAAAAAAGATAGATAACATAAGATGTGATTATTAGATTCAAAAGCGATTTATTCCACTTTTAATCAAAATTGAGTTAGCTACTGATTATGAATCCAATTTTTATTTTTTTTGTTTTTCTTCAATATCTTTGAACGGTAAAAGGTGGAATAGATCGATTTTGAATCTAATAGTCACATATCAATCACACGTAAAATACGATAAAGTAAGAACTTGAAACTCCTTATCTTTTTCTTCAAACCCTTATTTAAATTGTGTTGGTATCTTAATTATTCTTTAGAATATCGTAGACTGAATTTTGAACTAATAAAAGGGTTACCTTTGGCCTGGCCAAACACTAAATACCCTACACTACAATATTTTGAAAATTTTGCATGTACGAGTGGTGCTACGACTTCTTGTCCGAATTAACGTAGTTTTTGCTCAGATCTTGGATTTACTGTTCTTAGCGGCTGAGTGAAATTTAGTTGGTTTATCTCAAAAAAACGCTTTCAGTATAGCATTTTGAAGCTTTGCTTATATGGGAGGTGCCATGTTGCGTAGGATTATCTCAAGAAAAGCTTTCAAAATACCATTTTGAAGCTTTTGCTGATATGAGAGGTGTCACACCCTCTTGTCTGAGTTCGCCTAGTTTTTGCTCAGAGCTTGCGCAACTATTTTCTTAGTATTAACTTGTATTTTGGTTGCATTATCGTGAAAATACTCATAAAACTGCATTTTGAATATTATTTTTGTATGGGAGGTAGGCGTGGCCATTGCTTGGTTTTGCTTATTTTCAATCCGACGACTTAATTTTAACGACGAAGGCAGTGCACCAAATTTCGTAAAATCATTAAAAAATATTAAAATGATTTCAACGGACAGAAAGACAGACGAATATTGGTATATCGACTCAGGAGATTATGCTGATCAAGAACATATATAGTTTTCCATATCTGCCACGCCTCTTTCTCCGCGTTACAAACGAAAAAACCAAATGAATATATACTGCGAGTAGGGTATATAAAATGTATTTTTTTCTCTTTTCTTATCTTTTTAGATTTGGATATCTCGAGCGCTACGTTCACAAATTAGTGTCACACCCACTTTTCAAATAGATGTGCCATAATTTGTCTCTTTGTTATAATGTCATTTCCACTCAGAAGCAAATCGGAAATCCAATTTTGAAGTTCAAAAACAATGCCCAGAAAAGTGGCTAAGTCGTTAGCCCAACAATTTTCGGCGTTTTCAACCTTTTATTTTTTTTTTTTTAATTTTTTTAATTGGCATGGACGTTCTTAAAAACAAATTTCATATATTTTGCAGTTAGGGACAAATTTTAGATGGATAAAAATTTTTTGTATACGTAAATTTTTATGGAATAACGCGTTTTTTATTTAAATTTGAGTGGCTTTTGAAAAATTAAACATCGGGATCACTGGTGTAAGAGCAAATGTGAAAAAATCGTCCAAAATTACTTCTCTCGTTTCCTTTTTTTTTTCCTTTTATTTTTTTCTTTATGGATCTTATGCCCCAGATAGACGACAGCTCTTATCTAGATTATAGACGCAATAATGTGAAGCTTTTTATTGCAGGATTTTAGGAACTTTTTACACACATATTTCATAGACATTGACTAAAAGAAAATTTTCTCAATTCAGGGTCCGAAAAATTCTATTACATCAAAAACAAGATTAATTGTGAGTTAAGCATCAGAAAAGGTAATTACAATTTTTTGGACCCTGAATTGGGAAATTTTCTTTTAGTCAATATATATACTATACCTATATGAAGCATTCCATGCCAAGTGCACCAGTTCAAAATTTTTTTTACTCCGATTTCGCTCAAATTTCGCAATATGGTGGATCCTGTGTGCAAGAACAACAAGGATTTGATCCTAGTACCATTTGTTGTTAAAATACAGGGTGTTGAAGTTGGCGTTTTTAGTCATTTTCAAGAAAAGGGTGTTTTTTCAAAAGTGTATAGCTTAAACTAAAGTTTGTAAATTGATAAATCTAAGTTACTGGTCCTATTCATTTTGAAGTTTTCTTTTTATAAAAAAATATTTCTTGGTTTTTTTCACCAAAATTTTTTACACTTAAAAATACTTTTGAGTTTTTTTTAAAAAAGCCACCTTCGATTTTTTTTAAAAGTACTTTAAATTAAAGCATAATTTATAAGCTTTAAAATGATGTATGACCCAAGATGGGATTAGGACGCTAAATGGGAGTTTTTGGCTTTTGAACGCCCGCGGAAGGCAAAAATCAGTAACTTAGATTTATCAATTTACAAACTTTAGTTTCAGCTCAGTGGCGGATCCAGGATTTTGATAAGGGGGGGGTCCAAAATTTTTTTAAGGGGGGGGGTAGACATTTTTTCCTTGAGATATATGCATAATTACCACGTATATACAGGTCACCATAACGGCTGGACTACCGTGTTATAGAAAAGCCATTGGTGCTGTCCAGTCGTTATGGCAGTGCATATAGTTTGTTCGCAAATTCAAACTGCGCGCCAACCTAGTCGCGATGACAGCGCCGTGCGATTTTTCTTTAAGTTTTTCCGTTGATATTTGCGCCATCTATGAGCGTGTTTGAGCGTATTTTAATTATTTCTTTGTTTCTTTCAACACGCATTGTGTAAACATGCCGAAGTTGACAAGTGGTTAGTATAATTTCAAGTGAGAAAAATCTCTTTTCAAGTTCTCTTACTGAGAAAACACGCCTCACAATATGAAGAGGACATTGTTTTCCTATTTCACCCGCCTTGATCCAGAATCAGAACCAGAAACAAAGAAAAAGGAAAAACAGGTAAGAAAAATTGCAATAAAAAAATGATAAGTATATCGGAAAAGCTACTATTTTTGCACAATGAATTCATATAATTTATAATTTCAAAAAAACTGAAGATTCTCATTAGTTTTTAGCTAACCATATTTTTTTGACACAGATTGAAAATGCAGCTTAACCTCGAAGAAACTCCACCGGAGACTGGAGGACAATCGACTTCCGAAGATACGTCAGTTCAAAACAAACAAGAATTGCTTCCATTCAAAACCGACATCGCTCTAGCCACGTCTAATGCTTCAAATACAAGAAACGCGAGTGAAATCCTGAACATTATCGACGACTAGTGGGTGCCACCAGCTAATTTTTCGTTCCCGACATCAACTGCCAAAAGTTTATCTTTTCAAAGAAAATGGCTTGAGGAATTTCACTGGTTGGCATATTCTGCGAAAGAAAATGGCGCATATTGTAAGTGCTGCATAGCTTTTGGCGTGAAAACCGGTGGAATACGCGACGTACGTCTGGGGAAACTCATCAACAAGCCGTTCAACACTTGGAAGCACGAATTAAGTAATTTCCAAATGAAAAATAAAAATAATACTTTGGTTTTCACCAGTTGAAGTTTACTTTATTTCTGAAATCTTAAATTTCTAGTCTTAGTTTTTATACATTTTTTCTTAGGCTATTTCCTTCGAATTGTGTCACTCATTCGTTGAACTCTTTGAGTTTTGCTGATACATTGTTGCAGCTTTTACGATCGGAAAAGCTGTGGTCAACAAAACTCATACAAAGTTATAAATTGATAAACAAAATTGAAATTCTGTGGATTAAGCAAAACCCATTCATAAATACACTGTTGCAGTGATCGTAAAATTATTTGGGGAAAAAATTAAAGTGTTGAATTACACTGCAACACAGAAAAAACTTCTGTGCCAGAAATTGATTGCGACACTTAAACTAAGTGCATTAAACTTTGTTTTGGGAATGGTACAAAGTGCATTAAACTTTGTATTGAAAATGAGTTAGCGTCTCTGACGTAACTCACGCGAAAGAAACTTTTCGGAACCACGAAAAACTTGATTACCATAAAAAATCCATCGTTGCTCTATTGATGAACAACTCGATAAGCAGAAAGAAAAAACTAAAGAAGAAAATTAATTAATTAATTTCATCGTTTTGCCATTGAGTCGAGAATTGCAATTGAAAAATCAAGATCTGGGAGAGGCCACAAAATTGGCTGATGATGCTTTGAACGACTTCAAGGAAAAGCGTGAAAACGTGGATTCATGCTTCCACATTGTTTATCAAAAAGTTTCTGAAATTTGTTCGGAGTAAGAGATTGAAATGAAAATGCCTCGTCGATGCAGTCGACAAAAAAATCGTTGCAACGTTGAAGCGAAAACAGTTGAAGAGTATTACAAAATCGCATTTTACATCCCATTTCTCGACACCTACATTTCTCATCTTCAGAGTCGGTTCGAAAAACACAAAACAGTTTTTCAAAGTTTTGGACAGCTATTCCTCAAACAAGAATTCGACGAGAAGAAATCTGCAAGCCTCTACCAATTTTACGAAGAAATACTGGATTGTTCCGAGAGTAATTTCATTTCAGAAGTCAAAATGTGGAGACACTTGATGCATTAGCAGTGAGTATCTCCCAAATTCAGATCATTTTTGACTAAAAAATAATGCCAGGTTTCTCATATATTGTACCAAAAAATCAGATTGATTATAATACTAATAGATTATCATTCATTTTCTATCTAATTTCATAACAAAATTTTTTAGTTTAAAAGAATCAGAGAAAAATCACTAATAGACGACTTATTGACAATTAATTGAGTAAGAGATTTTTTTGGTACAATTTGGAACAAAGTAAAATAAATAATATCCATTGAAAATCTAAATAGAAGGAATTTTTGCAGATCATAAATGGCAGAACTTTCAAAAACGTCAACAAAATCCTACGAGTTTTGGCGGTGATACCCGTGACCACAGCAACTCCAGAACGATCATTTTCGACTTTGAGGAGAATGAAAGATTATCTGAGAAACACGATGGATCACACGTTTGTGGATCATATATTTTTTCTTGATCGGTCATATTGATTATCTTCGTAATTATCTTCTATTGCATTTATTATTCGAAAATAAATTAAAATTTGTGTAAAACATTCAATAAATTACGAATTTTTATTAATAACTTCAACTTCACCAACATGCCCAATAAAAGCATAAAATTTGAAAGTATATGATCCCATGGGGGGGGTCCGGACCCGAAAACCCCCCCCCGTGGATCCGCCACTGGTTTCAGCTATAAATTTTTGAAAAAACACCCTTTTCTTGAAAATGACTAAAAACGCCAACTTCAACACCCTGTATTTTAACAACAAATGGTGCTAGGATCAAATCCTCCCGGATTGTTGTTTTTGCACACCGGATCTACCATATTTCCAAATTTGGGCGAAATCGAAGAAAAAAAAATTTTGAGCTGGTACACTTGGCATGGAATATATTTTCTATTCTAAATTTAAAAATTAGTAGTGGTTTATAGAGGCGTATAATTATCATATTTTATGCATTTAAGTATAAATATGATATTTTTTCATACTACTGGCTATTACTAACTTATAAGTATTAACCATGTCATTGCACTTTAAACAACATTTGAGAGCTAGTCCTGGGAAACATTTTAACGAAATAATTTTTAAACATTGAGTTGTAGAAACCGAACTATCATTCCAAATAAAGATTTGTATCAATACATTGATTTTTATGTATTTTATTTAGAAAACAAAGTAGGAAGCTCTTATTGGATCACCCGTTATAATTTTTATTTTAAATTTAAAAATTAGTAGTGGTTTATAGATGCGTATAATTATCATATTTTATGCATTTTAGTATAAATATGATATTTTCGCGAACTACTGACCATTACTAACGTATATTAACCATGTCATTGCACTTTAAAACACTATTAATCAATAAATAAAATATATACCTACTTAATTTCGCACTAGTGAAAATGTAAATAAATGTTTTATTTACTAAAGAATAACTTTAAAATTGCAGCTAAATAAAATCGTCCAGATTTAGGGAAAATTTTGCTTGTTTTCTACATCACATTATTAAGAATCGAACTTCAAACTTCATATCAAGATTGCCAAATTGGGAAAACTTACTACATTTTGTGGAAAATAAAAGCCGTGGAGAAGTTTTGGGAAAATTAAATATGGAGTGAAATGGTTGGGGAAATATTTTATTTACGCGAACTATCTAGAGGTTCTTTTACCTACAATATTTACTCTTGAAATATTTACGTCGGTGCTGCCTTGGATCAATCGAAGGTTTTCTTCTTAACTCCCTCTCATCCTTCCATTCCATGACGAAATGTCATGTTTAGTGGTGAGAACAATATGACACTATTAACATTTTTTTTTTTCAAGAAAAATTTTAAGAAAACTGGGATATTTCAGGGGTTCACAGAGTTTAGGAAACAAACCTAACACTTTTTCCTTCCATTTAAAGTGAAGAGAAGGAGGCATAGCAGGCATAGAAAACTATGTATATATTGCTCATTTACTACAAGAACGGCACAACTCAAAAAAGCGAATTTCGGGTTTATGATGCAGAACTATTCGTTATAACGTGCTTCATATTGTGTAAAAATTTCATAATAATAGCTTTAGTGGCTACCGTTTGAGAACAGAATAACTTTTTCAATTGAAAACTTTAAACGTATTTTCTGCAAAATCGATTTTTTAGACTTGTGCCGTTCTTGTAGTAAATGAGCGATATGTTCTGGATCAGCGTCACCAGCTTGAAATCTATCTGTTTATATCATTTTAATACTTTTTGGAACCAAGATAATTCAATGAAATATTGTAGACTGCCTCCATCGCAAAAGTTTGCTCGACTTTTTAAAATGAGCGAAATCGGTCAACGGACACACCTACCGCCCATACATTAAAGTCATTCAAAATTCAAATATTCAAACTTTAAGTGTATTTTTCACGACAACGCAACCAAAACACTCATCAATACTGGGAATGATTAGCGCAAGCCCTGTGTAAGAACTAGGCAAATTCGGACAAGAGTGCGTGGTACCTCCCATTTAAGCAAAAGTTTCAAAACGCTATGCTAAAACACCCTTACCATTTTTTTCAATATTATATTTATGGATCTTAACCTAGATATGACCGCACAAATTTACTCGCCGCAAAATTTCGATTTTGCTATGGTAATTTTTGCCGTCTATTCTCATATTATATCTCCATAAAAAAAAGAACATTCGTTCAAGTCTACTGTGAATAATCTATTGGAAATTTAAAACGTATGCAAAATTTTTAATGATCATGGAAAAGTTTTACTATAAATAGTGTAAAAATATTGGAAAATGCATTAGTTTTTTTTAACAGTGTCCAAGAGAAATTTTAAAATTATTCAGGTAAGTCCTTCTAAATGGAAGTAATTTATAAAAAAAGGAAAGAAAAATCCTTTGCACGGGCCGAAAAGTTAAATCTTAATTCTGTGGAAGGATTCTCCAACTGTTTCTGTAACTGTAGTTCTATTCAAAAGTGTAATGCAGCATTACTTTCGACTAAAAAGCAATATTTGATGTCAAAGGAATCACTTACCTATTCTTTTCAAAAAAATCAAAAACATTGAACTGTACAACTACAATGTGTTTTAAAAATTAAAAAACATTCTTTAAGGATTGCAATAGCAAATGAAAAATGCTTTTTTTTTAGCAAGAACAGCTACAGTGTCCTTTTTTAAAATTTTTCACCTTACAATAAAAACCATATTTAGCAGTAAATTTGAAAAAAAAAAAAAAAATATTTCTTAAAATATTTCAATTTTCGAAAAAATTTCGTTTCACAGTTGAGGAATCCTTGCCACACAAATCATGCAATATTTCTAGTACACTTTTTACCTAGTGCCAAAAGATATGTTGGGTCGAAATTTAGATTCATCTCGAAACCAACTCAAAAGTTAGAAGAACTCTTAAAAACGATGCCTGCATTAATTTTTTTTTTTTCATTCCGAGATCACTTTTGATTCTACTGAGGGCCCATTTTGGCTTAAAAAACTTGGTCATAACTTTTTTCTTACAAAATGTTGGTATCCATTTTGAGAAGTTTAGACTGTGTAAAGTAAAGACTATGTTCTTACAAAAAATTTTGCGTTTAAAAATTTTTTTTACGTTTTTCAACTAAGCGGTCGGAAAAACGATATTTTACTCAAAAGTAAGGTATCTAATAAAAAAAGGGTATTTGGCAAAAAATGCTTGAAATTTTCCAAAGAATACATCTTATTTTTTCCAGAATTTTTTTAGATATTTTATTATTTTTAAAAAATTTTCAGCTGTTAAGCTCACGTTCGTCAGCAAAACGCTAGGTTTACTCAAGACTAAGGCACCTACGAAAAAAATTTATGTGGAATCTTTCAAAGAATAGGTGTGAATTTTTTCAGAATTTTTTTGAGGTATAATAATTATAATTTTTTAAAAATTAAGAAAAAAAAAAAATTTCTAAAAATTCTGAAAAAATTCAATCGTATTTTTTGAACAATTTCAAGCATTTTTTGCCATACACACGTTTTTCTTCAAATGACTTGTTTTTAAATCAAAAATAGTTTTTTGACGGCGTAATTGGAAAACGATGAAATTGATGTAATACTGAAAGCTATCCAAAGCATGAAAAACGACAAGGTCGCCGGAATAGATCAAATAACAGCTGAACTGCCAAAAGCATGCCCCAATACATCAGCCAAAATTGTTCATGCTCTGCTCTCCAGAATCTCGAGCGAAGAGCGTTTGCCAGAAGATTGGATCCATGGCATGTTAGTCAAATTGCCAAAAAAAGTAGTGCCGAAATTTTAAAGGAATAACCTTGCTCTCAGTGCCATCAAAAGTACTGACAGAAATGCTTCTAAAAAGGGTAAGCGAAAAACTTGATACTGCCATCCGAAAGCAACAAGCAGTATTCCGGCCAAACCGTGGATCAAATCAACACCCTCCGAATAACTATCGAATAATCATGCGAGTGGCGTGCTGCGCTTCAACTAGTCTTCGTAGACTACAGCACTGCCTTCTACAGTGTCTCCCAAGAAAACATATGGGTTTCAATGCAGCGAAGAGGTATTGCCGCAAAGGCCATAAACTTAGTACGCGCACAGTATGAAGGCTTTAAATGCAGTGTATTACACAACGGTTTGTTGCCACAAGCTGCAAATATTCGCTTAAGGCATATACTAAAGGCTTGGTGTCCTCGCACTATATCAAATGCCGAGCAACATCAAAAATGCAATCAAAGTGTTATAACCAACGAGGTCAAGCTGCGCAAGTGGAGATGGATTGGTCATACTCTCCGGAAACCACACTGCGAAGTCTGTCGTCAGGCTCTTGAGTGGAATCCACAAGGCAGTAGACGACGCACATTGGTTGAAAATCCTTAAAAGCTGGCAAAAAGTCGAAAAAAAAGTTATTTTATATAAACTCTTTATGGACAGAGTTGTCTAATTGATATTTACCTCAAAAAATCGATAAGAAAGATCCAGGAATTTCTACGAAGCTCTTGGGATCCCTGCAAATGTTCGCTTCTCAGATTAAAAATTTTGTGAGTTAAAAGTTCACTGTTAAAACTGAACCGATGATTTGAATGTTTGAATATGGAATTTCTTTGTAAAAGAGAGTACTATCGAACCTCTTAGCTCAGAAGTTGAAGAAGGTTATACTTTTTTTGATAATTGTGATTAATTTAAAATCAAATTATTTCAGAGAATCAGTTAGCAATGGTTTTGCAAAAAGCCCAGAACTAATTTATAAATGGACGTACCGCCAAGATTTTTCTTTTGGCTTAAGAAGACTGACACCTTTTCTAATGCATACGAAAAAAAAGAGGCCCATTTTATGTATATCAATTTATCGTTGCACACAACACTGAAAAAGTTAAAGTTTTGAAATAAATTTTTAAATAAAATATAAAAATTGTTTAAGCCAAAACTCAAACCATTTTTATACTATTGTACCAACTTTCACGTTTCAACTTAACGAACTCATCAACTTAACGAACTGATCAAGTTGTGAACACTGAACGAAAATGAGGGAGATTGTCTCTTTCTTATTGCTGCGAACTCTCAACGTGAAAGGTGGTAAAAATCCTAAGACTATTTTCTAAGCCAAGAAACTTTTTTTCTAATAAAAGAACTAAGTTCAAACCCTATTTTGAACTAGCATAAACATCCAAATCTTTCTTTTTTATTAATCGTTATATTTTCATATAATCAAGTAAGTGTAAGTGTTGTTTTTTGCCATTTCGCGTCCGCCATTTTCTTTTTAAAATATCTAGCATCATATTCATAATCAGCGATTCCAAAAATTCCCGGGTAAAAAATTTCGCCTCGAAAATATAATGATTTCAACTTTTGGCCAGCTTTTCAGGATTTTGAACCAGTATGTGACGTGATAGACCGAAAACCCAGTCGTGGCAAGAGATCAAAGTCATCGCAAGGGATCGCGCCAAATGGAGACGTTTCATATTGGCCCTATGCTTCTCCTAGGAGTTTAAGGAGAATACATACATACAATTGAAAAACGTAAAAAAAATCGATTTTAGAACGGTAATATTATCTATAACCTAAAAAAATTTATAATTTTTAAACGCCAAAATTTTTGTGAGAACATGGTCTTTATTTCTAAAGCATTCCATCCATTTTGTAATCAAAAAAAAGTTAGCCAAAATGGTACTTCAGTGGAATCAAAAAAAATCCATTGGTTTTTCTCGGAATGAAAAAAGAAAAACAAAAGGATGTAGATATCGTTTTTAAAAGTTCTTCTTACTTTGAGGCGGTTTTAGGATGATTTTTTTTTTTCTTCATACACAATCGTGGTTACATTTATAAAAGTTTCGATTTGAAATTTTATCATATTTCAAATTTGCAGGATCTAACAGAGTTATCCTTTCTACTGCTATGATTTTTTCATTTATTTATTTATTTTTTTTTTCTTTAGGAATAACAATTGAAACCACATCCAATTTTTAACTTTTATTTTTTTATTTTTAAGGAAGCCCTCAACTGCATTTCCAGCAACAATGAAAAACATTAGGAATTATTGTTTATTGCTCTTGGCGCTTTTTGCTGTCATAGGGGTTTGTATTTTTAGTTTTATTTTTGAAATTGAACAGCTTGGTTACAACACTTATGCTGCACTGATTAGCAGCAAAATAAAGTAATTTCATTAAAAAACTCTCTGCCGTTAAAATTTAAGTTCTCTTCTCAAAATGTAATTCTTAAAAAGTACTTTTTTGTAGAAATATAAAAAAGTTTCATTCTAGCGAGCCATTCTTCTGCACAATCTAGGAATTCTTTAGTTGAAAATGTTATACAGGTAGAACAATTTGATATTTGTGATTTCGGAGTGATTGAAGTGTAGCTTTTAATTTTTTCTCGTGCAAAATTGGACTTTTCCAAAAAAAACTTTTAGCCGCCGAAAATAAAAATACAAAATTAGTTAAAGACTCTGCAGCTGTTGCAAATTCACATATATGTCGCGATTTTTGTGGAAAGGTTAATTTGTACATTATGAAAATTGTCAAAGTGTTAGGTGAATGATTTGTATTACTTAAGTAGATGTCTAGTAGATAAGAGCTCTAAGCACATTCCTGATGAACAAGGCGACATTTCAGTCAGCAGCATAATTAACTAAACAAAGGAGAATTGTGATTTATTAAAGGGTTAATATTTCGCAAATTCATATTTTTGTATTTTATTTTAATTTGATCCGAAAGTGGATGATGAAATTACTGCATCCGGAAAACAGCAGTCATTCCCGAAAGGTGTAAGTTTGTATATCTTTGATACGCTTTGAACATTTTTTCCGAATAAAACTGTTCTTTCTTTCGGAAAATAGAATCAAGCAGTGCAGTAGCGTCCGTTTCGCTTAGTTGTTAAGTTGAAAATGAAAATAACGACATAGAAATAGCTACATCATTAGCGTCAAAAGCTAAATATTATAAAAGATATTGAAGTTATTTGTTGAAAATGTTAGTGTTTTGTTTAACTTAACCTAGCTCATTCTTCCTTGATGTTAATATCTAACATTAACCCTTTCACGTCCCATTTGAATTTTTCAATGTCAGACCCACATTTTCTTTGCGATTGGAGCCAAAAAGGTCTTCGTCGATAGAAAATAGATATAAATTTTCAAGTGTGTCAGAAAAATTGGGCTTTATATCCTCAGGACCTGACAGTGTGATCCCAAATCCAAAAAATTTTTTTTTTTCAAAAAATTTTCAGTAGATGTTATCACGAATACCTACTGTTACATAAACGATATGAAGCGTCTTAGAAACAAGTGTAACAGACTTTCAGCTTTTTAGAAATGTCAAGGAGTTTTCGACTCAACGGTTTATTTTCCTAAAGGGTGCTTAGACCAAATGGGAAACCCGTATCCCGTTGGTCGTGAAAGGTAAAAAATTAGGTACTTTTTTCCGCTGAAATTTCTTATTTTTGCTTTTTTTTACATAAAATATAAATTGGGAAAAACAATTCATTCGAAGAAAATTAAAAGCAATCACAATACAGAAATCATGGATGGTGAATTTCGAAACAGTTTTGTATCTTTTGTGAAATAAAAATAGACCAGCCAAACTAGGTAAACATTTATAATTTTATGAAACGTGAACCGATTTTGATCTGTTCACTTTGTTCGTAATTGAATTAAGACAAAAATCAATGCTTTGGATTTATGCGGTTTCCGCTTATTGAATCCCTCATGAATTTCTCAAAAACGTATAAATTACATAAAATTGTTTTAAAATATGTGCTTAGAAATAGAAAATTATGCCACCGAGGTGGTTGTTTTCGGGGTAATTGAATCTGAATATTACGTTGGAAAATTGAAAAATTCAAAATGGCGCCGGAAAATTGTGCATAGTCAATAAAAATTTTACCTATTTGTTTTTTACCTTTCACGACCAAATCAAATCAAAAAAATTAAGTTTTGAAAACACATTTGAATAGAAATGTTAAATATACAAAAGTACATACATTGGTACATACAATTTTAGCTTGGATAATGTATTAAATTAAATTAAATAAATATTTTCCAGTTATAACTAAATTTTTTTTTTTTTTTAGCTAAACGAAGCTAAGGGTGATCCTATAAAAAAAGCAAGAAAAAGAATCGAAAAACTAAAGGAATACGAGTCAGATGCATCAGTAGATTATGAAATTGCAAAACGTAAATTAGAAAATAAAGCATTGACTGCGAGTCAAATAAATAAAATTGCCGACGATTTAGAAGCAACAATTATAGAGAAAAAAATTAATAGATTGGACACCCGTTATTGGAATATCAACTACCTTGTCGCGAAGGCAGAATGGGTAAAGGGGTTTAATGAAAAAATTGCAGTTTTAAATGAAGCACCTCAAATACTTGAAAAAATAAAGGAATTGGATGCCGAAATAAAAGCAGTAATTAAAAGTGTAATTAAAGTAATGGACAAATATGATGAAGATAGTCCCGCATACAAAAATGGGGATTATTGGTTAGATCGTCTTATCGAAAATGCCGCACCCGAAAGAAGTATTGATTATAAGGAACATGTTTTAAAGAATTCTAACGAATATATTAAGAACCCCCCAGTATTTCCACATCCTTAAACTACTGACGATAGTGATGATTTCTTAATATATATCGGTCATTTACTACAAGAACGACACAAGTTAAAAACGCGATTTTTGAGCTAATGATGCAGACTCATTCGTTAAATGTCGTGCTCTTTATTGTTTAAAAAATTTCATATAAATATGTTTTACGATCAGAATTTTGAAATTATAAAATTTCTTCTTTTTTCTGCAAATTCGAGTTTTTTTGACTTGCGCCGTTCTTGTAGTAAATGAGTGATATGTATTTTCTTGCAAAAGATCGCAACGCAATATAACATGTATACATAAGTACATATACTACACATATATATTTTCTATTTTAAATATAAAAATCAGTAATGGTTTATAGAGGCGTATAATTATTGTATTTTATGCATTACGTATAAATATGATATTTTCTCGCACTACTAACCATTACTAAGTTACATATATTAACCATATCATTGCACCTTTAAACAATATTTATCAATAAATAAAATATATACCTAATTAATGTCGCACTAATGAAAATGTAAATGATTTGATTGTTTTATTTATTAAAGAATAACTTTAGAATTGCAGCTAAATAAATTCGGCCAGATTCCAAAAGTTTATACTAAGAAGACAAATTTGAGATGTTTGTTTTCAAAGAAAATTTTGCTTGTTTTCTACATCACATTATTCAGAATCGAACTTCGAACTTCATATCGATACATCATCCAACGTAAAAGTTTGTAACTCAAGTTACCAACATTTTACGGGACAATGATTTTCCAAATCTGCGCATTAGACTCCATCTTGTGTCAAATTTTGGTACCTCTAGCTAGAAATTTGAAGGGCTGGGAGCAATTTTGAAGTTACAACCCAAGTATATTTTACTAAGGTCTCCATGCAAAAACTTGGCAACTTTAGTTAATAACTTATGCACGGGACAAAATTGACAAATTGCGTTGGTACCTTAACTTACAAAGTTAAAAGTCAATTTTTCTTTAAAAATTAGTGGTTGTATGTCCTACATACCAACGTAATTTCCGTAAAATGTTTTTAATGCTAGTTGACAAGTTAAGTTACCAACCTTTCTCATGGAACTGATAGTGATTATTAGTTGGTAACTAGAGTTACAACTCTTATGTATTCATTTTATCCAAATTATAAGTTGAAATTGTTAATATCTCTGTAAATCAATTTGGAATAGCGGCAACGATTTAATAGTCCAAAAACCTTTATTACATTTTGTGGAAAATAAAAGCCGTGGAGAAGTTTTGGCAAAATTAAATATGGAGTGAAATGGTTGGGGAAATATTTTATTTACGGGAACTATCCAGGGGTAAAAGGATTACAGCAGTTGCTCTTGAAATATTTACCGCTGAAAACGTTCTTGCTGCCTTGAATCAATGGAGGTTTTATTTTTGTTACTCAGTCTCATCCTTTCATTCCATGACGAAATGTCATGAAAGCAATATGAATCCATAAAAAGTTTTTTGTTCAAGAAAAATTTAAAGAAAACTGGGATATTTCAGGGGTTGACGAAGTTTGGGAAACAAGCCTAATACTTTCTCCTTCCATTTAAAGTGAAGAGAAGGAGGCGTGGCAGGCTTAGAAAAGTATGTATATATCGCTCACTTACTACAAGAACGACACAACTGAAAAAACGCGAATTTTGAGTTAATTATGCAGAAATATTCGCTATAACGTGCATCATATTGTGTAAAAATTTCATAATAATATCTTTAACGGTCACCGTTTGAGAACAGAACAACTTTTTCAATTGAAAAACTTAAACGTGTTTCCTGCAAAATCGAGTTTTTTAACTTATGCCGTTTTTGTACGAAATTAGCGATATGATCTTGATCAGCGTCACCTGCTTGAAATCTATCTGTTGATATCATTTTAATACTTTTTGGAACCAAGATAATTCAGTGATATATTGTAGACAGCCTCCATTGCAAAAATTTGCTCGATTTATTGAAAATGGGCGAAATCTGTCAAAGGACACGCCTACCGCCCATACATAAAAGTTATTCAAAATTCAAATATTCAAAGTTAAGGTGTTTTTTTCACGACAATGCAAACAAAACACTCATCAATACTGGGAACGGTTAGCGCAAGCTTTGAGCAAGAACTAGGAAAATTCGAACAAGAGGGCGCACTATGGGTCCAAAGCACTCTGAGCGTTTCATAAATGCTTTTTCCATAATTAAGATTTTAATATTTTTTCTATTAAAGTTGTTAGAAAAATGTCCAAGGAATATGTTTCAAGAAAATCTTTATATTTTAATAAGGATATGATGTCCTTTTTAGGCTTTCAAACACAGAAAAACTATACAGTCATTTTAATGTTCTCGTAAAACATAATTTTCGCAGCTCTATAGCTTTAGTACCAGAAGCACCATAACATAAGTTTTTATACCGTCAAAAAGATTTTTCTTTCTTCTTTTCAACCAACAAAAAAATTTTGTAAATATTTCATACTCTTACGCATACGCATGCGCATACTCATACAAAAGCAAAGTTCTTAGAAACGCTATTTTTTATTTTTCTAAAACTTTGAATAGACTTTTGACAGTTAGCGACGTTTACCGCTGTGGAGTTTTTTTTCTAATTCAATTCTGTGTTTTATTTCTAACAAAAGGAAAAAAAGAACCCATGCCCGAATTTGCCCGCCTTCAAATAAAACACATTTATATATTATGTGGTTAAAATTAAGAATTAAAAAAATAAACTAAAAGCCATGTTTTTATGGGTTTTCAAGAACTTTCAGCTCAAATATATTTTAGTGGAACAGATAAAATAACATCATGTCAAAATACTTATAACATATCAAATTTCGCACCAATTTTTCACTTTAATAATTTTTACCCATTACTTGTAGGGCTATTTATTCTTTGAATTTTATGTCATATTTACTTTACAAAATACAATCAGTCACTATTATCTCGAATTGTTGTTGATTTTTTTTCTCAAATTGTGTGAATTCGTTGTTTCTCGTCGCGAACTGTGTGATATGAATGATCAAAGCAAAATATCATCTAAGCCTGAAAACGAAAACTCATATGGGTTAGGTGCATGGAAATGGTTTTGCATATATCGTATAACCTTTTGTTTGAAAAATGGTCAGCAACAACTCCAGAAAATAAACAAAGCAAAACAGAGAAAAAAAAAACTTGTGCAAGATCGTTTTCGAAGTCAAATGGGGTTACTTGTTGATAAACCTCGAAAAGGATGCGGAAATAGCAATGATGGCAATACTGCTCGCCGATTTTTTAATAATTACCATTGCACATCTGAAATCACTGGGGTCAACGAAGATCTCATTAAAAGACTTTATGTGATACTGCAAACCTTCGCATCAGGCATGCCAATCAACCCGGTTAAGTTTGGTAAATACACAAAAACTACTGCGAAGTTATATGTGGAAAACTATAGCTGGTATTATCTACAGTGCACAAAATTTTAATGCATCGAGAAAGTATAATAAGACACTTTGCTGTTCTTCCTATTGGACATTTAGCTGAAGATGCTCAGGAATCACGTAATAAAGATTACAAAAGAATAAGATTGAACCGCGCAAGAAAGTCCTCTAGATCAGCGACAAATGAAGACGTTTTCCATGCTCTTTTATACACTTCTGATTCTTATATATCTCGCCTAAAGAAGCCTTCTGATACTGTTTCTAAAGAGCTCCTTGAAGATGCAAAGAGTCTTCTTAACATATAGTAAATGTATTGTATACACACTGAGCTTTTATACTGTAAATTCATATTGCTGTTCAAATAAATGTGGTTTTTTGGACATGATTCTTTTTTCCACAGTAATTTAAGTGTTTTCATTTCTTTTGAAATATCAAGGGTCTTAAACAGTTATATTCTTATATAATAAAAAATAACGTTTATTCAAACTTTATCGCTATTAACCTCTTCTTAAAGTTTTTCTCAGATGTAAGTCAAAGGTAAGGAATTACTAAATTTTGTTGTTAAAATGCATTTTCCTTACTTATTTACCTTAACATTAATATTAACTGTCACGAAATGGCAAAATTTATTCTAAAAATTTTAACTGCTACTTTGAAATTTCATTTCTTAACTGCCTATTAATTTTATACTTATTAAGTATACATTTTTATAAAGGTCATATATTCATAATTGTTTGTGTGAAATTTTTGAGACGACTAACCTCATTTCGTCCCATAGTGTGGCGTGACACCTCCCATACAAGCAAAAGTTTCAAAACGCTATACATACTAAAAACTTTTTTTGAGGAAATCCAATCAAATTTTGCCCAGACATCAAGAACTATAAATGGAAGATCTGAGCAAGAACTAGGCAAATTCGGACAAGAGGACGTGGCACCTCTCGTATAAGCAAAATTTTTAAAATACTGAAGTGCACACAGAGCGAAGAAAAAAAGCATAGCTTGCCTTGCTTAGTGAGTTTCTACCACGTTCGTGCGTGTTTCAACTACGTTTCGTTGCTGATTTGGATTTATCATATTTGTGGGGAGCGTTGCTAAATCACTCACGAACGTGGTTGAAACTTATTTATCAACGCTGGTTGCCAAGCGTTGTTAAATCCAAATCAGCAATGAAACTTGGTCAAAACACACACGTAACGTAGTTAAATCCAAATCAGCTAATTTCGAAATAAATAGACTTTCATTCAACCTCATAATAATGACGGCAGTGGCTGAGTTCGTTAACGTCAGAATCTATCACAAGACAGGTTCCAGGTTCAAATCTCCCCAATACCAAATAAAAAAATATTTATTAAAAGCAAAAAAGAAAACAATATCAGTTTCATAGGATTACCGTCCATTTTCCCGAATGCATCATCCCGACAGACCATTTTCCCGACAACCAATATCCCGACAAACAATTTTCCCGACAATCTTTTTCCCGACAGCTCTGTTCCCGAGTGACTATGTTCACGACAAAATTGCTATTAATTATTGTGCTTTATTTTTGTTTCACTACATTCCGGTTCAAAGAACAATAGTATGGGCGATATTCGTGAGGTATTGAAGTATGTTTCCAAGTTCTTTTTGCGTTTGGTACTCTGAAAGGAAACTATCAAATTTTGAAAACAAAAACATGTCAAGCAGCCGCCGCTAAGAGACTGTTATCGGCTTGTCGTGAAATTGGCTGTAAACATCACTGTCGGGAAAATTGTTTGTCGGGAAACGAGTGCCGGGGAAAAAGGCTGTCGTGAAAAAGGTTGTCGGAAAAATTGTTTGTCGGGAAAAAGGTTGTCGGGAAAATGGTCTGTCGTGATATTGCATTCGGGAAAGTGACCGGGAAAGGTTTCATTGTTGTTGACATAAAAAATTAGAATTAAAAAAATTAAATATAAAAAAATATTTGTTTTTTTTTTGTATTTTATTTAGCACAAACGTAGTTAAAACAAAATTTCGGTCGAGACGTTGTTAAAATAACCACGTTTCTGCCACTTTTGACAATGTTGTTTTCTCTGTGTAGGGTATTTAATGTTTGGCCAGGCGAAAGGTAACACCCTTGCTTTTTTTACCTTTTATATTTTTTTCTATACGGATCTAAACCTAGATATGACCGCACAAAATTACACGGCGCAAAATTTCGATTTTGCTATGGCAATTTTTGCCGTCATTCTCATTTTATATCTCCATAAAAAAAAGAACATTCGTTCAAGTCTACCGTGAATAATCTATTGGAAATTTAAAACGTATGCAAAATTTTTTATGATCATGGAAATTTCACAAAATTGTGGAAAATTTTGATATAAATAGTTTAAAAATATTGCAAAATGCATCAGTTTTTTCAAGCAGCTTTTCCGGGTTATCTAAATTATAACAGTGTAAAAGAGAATTTTTTTAATTATTCGGGTAAGTCCTTCTAAATGAAAGTAATTAAAAAAAAAAAAAAAATCCATTGCACGGATCGAAAAATTAAATCTTAAAATGTTTCTTTCCGTGGAAGGATTCCTCAACTGTGGTTCTATTCAACAGATTAAAGCAACATTTGATGTCAAAGAAGTTATTTTTCAAAAAAAAAAAAAAAAACTTTAGAATTGCACTGTGTTAACAAGATCAAAAACATAAAGGATTGCAATTGCAAATGAAAAACGCATCTTTTAGCAAAAACAAAGATAGGCGCTTTTTTAAAAAATTTTTGCTTATAGGTAATAAATAGAATATTTGGCAATAAATTTGAAAAAAAAAATAAAACTTTTTTCTTAAAATATTTCAATTTTCAAAAAATTTCGTTTACCAGTTGAGGAATGCTTGCCTCATAAGGCATGCAATATTTTTAGTACACTTTTTGGCTAGTGGCAAAAGATATGTATGTGTGTAAATAAGATAGGGTCGAAATTTAAGTTCATCCCGCAACCAACTCAAAAGCTAGAAGGACTCCTTAGAACGATATCTTATTTATTTATTTATTTATTTATTATTTATTAATCTGTATCCTTTTTTTTTTTTTTTCATTACGAGAAAAACCAATGGATCACTTTTGATTCTACTGCAGGCCCATTTTGGCTAAAAAAAAACTTGTTTTATGGTCATAACTTTCTTTTCTTTTTGGCGTTTAAGAATTATCCATTTTTTTTTTGGGGTATAGATAATATTAGCGTCCCAAAATAGATTTTTTTACGCTTTTCAATTACGCGGTCGGTAAAACGATATTTTACTCAAAAGAAATGCATCAAATGAAAAAAGTGGTTTAAAAAAAAAAGTTTTTAAGAATTTTTTGAGGTATTTTATAATTTTTCACACACGTTTTCCGACCGCGTAATTGCAAAACGATGAAGTCGATGAAATAGTGAAAGCTATCTGAAGCATGAAAAACGACAAGGCCGCCGGAATAGATCAAATAACAGCTGAAATGCTAAAAGCATGCCCCATTACATCAGCCAAAATTCTTCACGCTCTGCTCTCCAGAATCTGGAGCGGTGCCGTGACATAATTAATCCCCACGGACATAATCCTCATTCCCCAATCCCCATTGACGGACCTAATCCCCATTTCTAAAATGGGGGATATGTCCGCAAGTTTTTCGGACATAATCCCCAGAAAAAAAAACGGACCTAACCCCCATAACGATATTTCCTATCACCTTATTTTGTTATTGACAACAGCCATAGCTCAGGATTTACAACTCCCAAAAATTCCAGTCTATAATGTATCCAATACCTAGTTTGCTAGCTACAGTAATTTTATATAAGAGTTGGGGCAAGTGGGCGGCCTGCGGCCGCAGCTCAGAATTTTAAATTCCCAAAAATCCAACACCGGCTTCGCGGTGCACACAACACTGAAAAAGTTAAAGTTTTGAAATAAATTTTTAAATAAGATATAAAAATTGTGGAAATGTTGTTTTTTGCCATTTTGCGTTCGCCATTTTGTTTTTAAAAAATCTTATATCAGACCCCAAAATCCGCCATTTCCATTTTTAAATATCTAGCATCATATTCATAATCAGCGACCCAAAAATCCCCGGGTGGAAAATCTCGGCCAGCTTTTCAGGATTTTGAACCAGTGTGTGACGTGATAGACCGAAAACCCAATGGAAAAGTAAATCCAAGAATCGGGAAAGTCGTGGCAAGAGATCAAAGACATCGCAAGGGATCGCGCCAAATGGAGACGTTTCATATTGGCCCTATGCTTCTCCTAGGAGTTAAAGGAGAATACATGCATAAAATTGAAAAACGTAAAAAAAATCGATTTTAGAACGGGAATATTATCTATGTAAAACCTAAAAAATTATAATTTTTAAACGCCAAAATTTTTGTGAGAATATAGTCTTTATTTCTAAAGCAACCTAGGGTATCCATTTTATAATCAAAAAAATTAGCCAAAATGGTCCTTCATTAGTCCATTGGTTTTTCTCGGAATGAAAAAAAAAAAAAATTATGTAGATATCGTTTTAACAGTTCTTGTTACTTTGGGGCAGTTTTGGGATGATTTTTTTTTTCCTCATACAAAATCGTGGTTACATTTATAAAAGTTTCGATTTGATATTTTTTCATTTTTCAAATTTGCAGGATCTAACAGAGTTATCCTGCAGTTTTTAACTTTTTTTTATTTTTAAGGAAGCCCTCAACTGCATTTCCAGCAACAATGAAAAACATGGGGAATTATTGTTTATTGCTCTTGGCACTTTTTGCTGTCATAGGGGTTTGTATTTTTATTTTTATTTGATTAGTAGCAAAATAAAGTAACTGAATTTAAAACACTCTCTGCTGTCAAAATTTAAATTTCCTTCTCAAAATTTAATTCTTAAAAAGTACTTTTCTGTAGAAAATAAAAAAAAGCCTCATTCCAGCGGGCCATTCTTCTGCACAATCTAGGAATACTTTAGTTGAAAATGTTATACGTAAGCTGCTATATACATTTCTGGCCTAGGCAACACTAATGTCAATATCTAAAATCTGGCAACACCATAATAAAGTTTGATATTTTTTAGCATAAACGTACTCAGAACGTTTTGACGTACGACCATCATTTGTGTTGTTTACAGTGACTTGAAAAAATCAATTTGGCAAAAAAATGGAATTAACTAGTGAACATTTTCGTGCGATAATTTTTCACAACTTTCGACGTGGATTATCACGATTATCTTTGTATGGCGATGATGCACCATCCTGTAGCACTGCGAAAAATTGGTTTAATGAATTCAATCGTGGCCGACGCTCGCTCAAAGACGAATTCCGTGAAGGTCGTTCAAAAACGGCCGTTGTGCCAGAGAACATTGATGCCGTGCGTGAACTGATAATGCAAGATCGTCATGTGACATACCGGGAGTTAGAGGCATCCTTTGGCATTAGTTCCACTCCAAGACATTCGATTTTGCATGAACACTTAGTTGTAAAAAACTTTTGTTCTCGTTGGAAACGCCATAATTTATAAATCGCTTAAATTATCAATGGAAAAATTAATTTTCTCAACTCACAGTAAACAAAACAAATAGCACTTGTACATCAAAACGTTCTGAGAACGTTTATGCTAAAAAATGTCAAACTTTATTATAGTATTGCCAGATTTTAGCTATTGACCTTAGTGTTGCCTAGGCCAGAAATATATATAGCAGTCCACGTACAGGTAGAACGATTTGATATTTGTGATATCGGAGTGATTGAAGTGTAGCTTTTAATTTTTTCTCGTGCAAAATTGGACTTTTCCAAAAAGAACCTTCAGGTGCCGAAAATAAAAAAAGAAAATTAGATTAAGATTCTGCAGTTGTTGGAAATTCACATATATGTCGCGATTTTTGCAGAAAGGTTAATTTGTATATTATGAAAATTGTCAAAGTGTTGAGTGAATGATTTGTAATATTTAGATGTCTAGTAGATAAGAGCTCTAAGCACATTCCTGATGAACAAGACGACATTTCAGTTAGCAGCATAATTAACTAAACAAAGGAGAATTGTGATTTATTAAAGAGTTAATTTTTCGCAAATTCATATTTTTGTATTTTAATTTGATCCGAAAGTGGATGATGAAATTACATTCCCGAAAGGTGTAAGTTTGGATATTTTTGATACGATTTGAACATTTTTTCCGAATAAAACTGTTCTTTCTTTCGGAAAATAGGATCAAACAGTGCGGTAGCTTCCGTTTCGCTCAGTTGTTCAGCTGAAAACGAAAATAACGACATAGAAATAACTACATCTTCAGCGTCAAAAGATATTGAAGTTTTTTGTTAAAAATGTTAGTGTTTTGTTTAACTTAACCTCGCTCATTCTTCCTTGATGTTAATATCTAACATTAACCCTTTCACGTCCCATTTGAATTTTTCAATGTCAGACCCACATTTTCTTTGCGATTGGAGCCGAAAAGGTCTTCGTCGATAGAAAATAGATATAAATATTCATAAGTGTCAGAAAAATTGGGCTTTATATCCTCAGGACCTCACAGCGTGATCCCAAATCCAAAAAATTGTTTTTTTTTTAAACTAATTTTCAGTAGATTTTATCACGAATACCTACTGTTACATAAACGATATGAAGCGTCTTAGAAGCAAGTGTAACAGACTTTCAGCTTTTTAGAAATGTCAAGGGGTTTTCGACTCAACGGTTTATTTTCCTAAAGGGTGCTTAGACCAAATGGGAAACCCGTATCCCGTTGGTCGTGAAAGGTAAAAAATTAGGTACTTTTTTCCGCTGAAATTTCTTATTTTTGCTTTTTTTTACATAAAATATAAATTGGGAAAAACAATTCATTCGAAGAAAATTAAAAGCAATCACAATACAGAAATCATGGATGGTGAATTTCGAAACAGTTTTGTATCTTTTGTGAAATAAAAATAGACCAGCCAAACTAGGTAAGCATATATAATTTTGTGAAACGTGAACCGATTTTGATCTGTTCACTTTGTTCGTAATTGAATTAAGACAAAAATCAATGCTTTGGATTTATGCGGTTTCCGCTTATTGAATCCCTCATGAATTTCTCAAAAACGTATAAATTCTATAAAATTGTTTTAAAATGTGTACTTAGAAATAGAAAATTATGCCACCGAGGTGGTTGTTATCGGGGTAATTAAATCTGAATATTATGTTGGAAAACTGAAAAATTCAAAATGGCGCCGGAAAATTGTGCATAGTCAATAAAAATTTTACTTAATTGTTTACCTTTCACGACCAATGGGACAAATGTATCTCATAATTTTTTTCACACTTGGAATCAAAAAAATTAAGTTTTGAAAACACATTTGAATAGAAATGTTATATCGCTTAGCATGAATCTGCAAAAAAAAAATTACAAATTTTCCAACGGTTCAGGAGCGGTCGGTAAAGGGTTAAAATCGCTACAGCTCTCCTAAATATACAAATGTACATACATTGGTACATACAATTTTAGCTCGGATAATGTATTAAATTAAATAAAAAAATATTTTCCAGTAATAACTAAAATTTTTTTTAGCTAAACGAAGCTAAGGTTGATCCTAGAAAAGAAGCGAGAAAAAGAATCCAAAAACTTAAGGAATACGAGCCAGATGCACCACGACAGTATGCAGCTGCGAAACTGGTATCAGATAATAAAGCATCGACTGCGAAGGAATTAAATAAAGCTGCCGACAATTTGGAAAAAGCAATTATTACAAATAAAATTGGAAAATTAGATACCCGTTATATAGATATCGCTAACCTTGCGAGCGAGGCCGAATGGTTGATAAATAAGTTTAATGAATCAATTGCACTTCTAAATGGAGCTCCTCAACTACTTGAAAAAATAAAGAAATTGGATGCCGAAATAAAAGAAGCAATTCAAAAAGTAGTAACAATAATGAACAGATATCCTAAAGATAGTGTCCCATACAGAAAAGGGGAGTATTGGTTAGATAACCTTATCGAAAATAGCGCACCCACAAGGGGTATTGATTACAAAAAATTGATTTTGAATTATTCTAATAAATATATTGAGGACAACCCAGTAGCTCCATATCCTTAAACTACTGACGATAGTGATGATTTCTTAATATATATCGGTCATTTACTACAAGAACGACACAAGTTAAAAACGCGATTTTTGAGCTAATGATGCAGACTCATTCGTTAAATATCGTGCTCTTTATTGTTTAAAAAATTTCATATAAATATGTTTTATGATCAGAATTTTGAAATTATAAAATTTCTTCTTTTTTCTGCAAACTCGAGTTTTTTGACTTGCGCCGTTCTTGCAGTAAATGAGTGATATGTATTTTCTTGCAAAAGATCGCAACGCAATATAACATATATACATAAGTACATATACTACACATATATATTTTCTATTTTAAATTTAAAAATCAGTAATGGTTTATAGGGGCGTATAATTATTGTATTTTATGCATTACGTATAAATATGATATTTTATCGTATTACTGACCATTACTAACTTATATTAACCATGTCATTGCACTTTTAAACAATATTTATCAATAAAATATATGTACCTACTTTATCTCGCACCAGTGAAAATTTAAATGGTTTTATTTATTAAAGTATAACTTTAGAATTGCAGCTAAATAAAATCGTCCAAATTCCAAAAGTTTATACTACATAAGAAGACAAATTTGAGATGTTTGGTTTTAATGAAAATTTTGCTTGTTTTCTACATCACATTATTCAGAATCGAACTTCGAACTTCATATCAAGGATGCCAAATTGGGAAAACTTACTACATTTTGTGGAAAATAAAAGCCGTGGAGAAGTTTTGGGAAAATTAAATATGGAGTGAAATGGTTGGGGAAATATTTTATTTACGCGAACTGTCCAGGGGTTAAAGGACTACAGCACTTGCTCTTGAAATATTTACCGCTGAAAACGTTGGTGCTGCCTTGGATCAATGAAGGTTTTTTTTACTTTACTCCCTCTAATCCTTCCATTCCATAACGAAATGTCATGTTTAGTGATAAGAAAAGTATGAATCCATTAAAAGTTTTTTGTTCAAGAAAAATTTTAAGAAAATTGGGATATTTCAGGTATTGACAGAGTATAGGAAACAAGCCTAACACTTTTTCTCTCCATTTAAAGTGAAGAGAAGGAGGCGTGGCAGGCTTAGAAAAGTATGTATATAACGCTCATTTACCACAAGAACGGCACAACTCAAAAAAGCGAATTTTGAGTTAATGCTGCAGAAATATTCGCTATAATATGCTTCATATTGTGTAAAAGATTTCATAATAATATCTTTAACGCTCACCGTTTGAGAACAGAACAACTTTTTCAATTGAAAACTTTAAAGGTGTTTCCTGCAAAATCGATTTTTTAATCTTGTGCCGTTTTTATAGGAAATGAGCGATATGATCTTGATCAGAGTCACCTGCTTGAAATCTATCTGTTGATATCATTTTAATGCTTTTTGGAACCAAGATAATTCAATGAAATAGGGGAACTGATGCTATTGTGGTATAGGTAAAGTTTAGGTGGAATTTGAAAGAGAACCGTTAAATCAATTTCAGCCAAATTTTTTATGCTGATCATTAAAGTATTGGCTACACAATATATTTCAATAAAATGTGTGCAATTTCATTAATAAAAGTTATTGAGCAAAATCTGAAAAAAGTCAAAAAAGCTGTTTTCAAAAAGTTGGCAGGTAATGTGGTATATATGGTGGCGCAATGTGATATATATACTGATCAGTACTTGTAAAGTGGTCTGGTAATGTGGTACATATAAGTAGGGTAATATGGTATACTTAACCATACAACCAAATATAAAGTTTGAAAGGTATGAAATAAGTTCATAATAACATTTACATTGTTCTTAAACTCATAGTTCTTATTAAAAAATAAACAGCCATCAAATAATGTTAAGAATATCAAGAAATGTTCATATACCACATTAGCGAAGCCCGACTATACCTCAATGGGCAATTTTTAGAAATTACAAAATTCTGAAATAAAATGGGATACTTTGTGAATTTAAATAATTAAATGCTTATTTCGCAATATTTACCACTTGCCTTTATTGAATATAAATAAAACTTCACCAAAAAGCTACTTTTTCTTAACAAAATTTTTTTGCAAAAAATCCGGAAAAAAAATCAACCACACGCGACTTACGTTTCGTTCAACTGACATCGGAAAAATTTTGTTTGGTGCATGACAGCAACACGTCCCTGGTTTTTCATGTTTTCTGATAGGATAAAAGCAGTGACGTTCGCAGGTTCATTCCCAAATCGGAGATATGCAACCATACCACATTGAAAAACTATACCACAATAGCATCAGTTCCCCTATTGTAGACTGCCTCCATCGCAAAAATTTGCTCGATTTATTGAAAATGGGCGAAATCTGTCAACGGAGAGCTGTCAACAGTGAGTTTCTACCAAGTTCGTGAGTATTTCAACTAAATAAGTTTCAACCACGTTCGTGAGTGATTTAGCAACGCACCATACAGATATGATCTTGGAGCGTTGTTAAATCCATATCAACAACAAAACGTGGTCAAAACACCACGAAAAGTCGTTAAGTCCAAATCAGCTAAGAAACGTAGTCAAAACTGTCACGAACGTGGTAGAAGCTAGTTTCGAAACAAATAGACTTTCATTCAACCTCAATGATAATGACACGACAGGTTCCAGGTTCGAAAAAATATTTATTTAAAAATGGAAATTTTAAAAAGAAAACAATATCAGTTTCATTGTTGTTGACAAGAAAAAATTTGAATTAAAAAATTAATAAAAAAATATTTTTTTTTTTTTTTTGTATTTTATTTAGCAACGTGCGTAGTTAAATCAATCACAAACGTAGTTAAAACTCTTTTAGCAACGCGCGTTATTAAAACAGCTACGTACAAGCCATGCTCAAAATTTGGGTCGCAACGTTGTTAAAACAACCACGTTTCTGCCACTTTCAACAATGTAGTTTTCTCAATGTAAGGAATTTAATGTTTGGAATGGCCAAACCCTTGCTTTTTTACCTTTTTGTTTTTGGTTTTTTTTTCTTTTATATTTTTTTTATGGATCTTAACCTAGATATGACCGCACAAAATTATACGCCGCAAAATTTCGATTTTGCTATGGTAATTTTTGCCATCTATTCTCATATTATATCTCCATAAAACAAAGAACATTCGTTCAAGTCTACCGCGAATAATCTATTGGAAATTTAAAACGTATGCAAAATTTTTTATGATCATGGAAATTTCACAAAATTGTGGAAAATTTTGATATAAATAGTTTAAAAATATTGCAAAATGCATCAGTTTTTTCAAGCAGCTTTTCCGGGTTATCTAAATTATAACAGTGTAAAAGAGAAATTTTTTGATTATTCTGGTAAGTCCTTCTAAATGAAAATAATTAAAAATAAAAGGAAAAATCCTTTGCACGGATAGAAAAATTAATTCTTAAAATGTTTCTTTCTGTGGAAGGATTCCTCAACTGTGGTTCAATTCAAAAGAGTAACGCAATATTTGATTTCAAAGAAATTATTTTTCAAAAAAGCAATGAAATGTAGAATTGCACTGTGTTGTCAATATCAAGAACATAATTCAAGGATTGCAATTGAAAATGATAAACGCATCTTTTAGCACAAACAAAGATAGGCTCTTTTTTAAAATTTTTTATTTTTAGGTAATATATAGCATATTTGGCAATATGTAAATTTGAAAAAAAAAAATAAACCTTGTTCTTTAAATATTTCCATTTTCGAAAAATTTCATTTACCAGTTGAGGAATCCTTGCCTCACAAGGTATGCAATATTTTTAGTACACTTTTCAGCTAGTGCAAAAAGATATGTATGTGCATGAGATAGGGTCGAAATTTAAATTCATCCCGAAACCAACTCAAAAGTTAGAAGGATTCTTTAAAACGAGATCTGTATTCTTTTTTTTTCATTAAGAGAAAAACCAATGGATCACTTTTGATTCTACTGAAGGCCTATTTTGGCTAAAAAAAAACTTGTTTTATGATCATAACTTTTTTTTTTTTTGGCGTTTAAAAATTATCAATGTTTTTTTTTTTGAGGTATAGATAATATTCGCGTCCCAAAATAGATTTTTTTACGTTTTTCAATTACGCGGTCGGAAAAACGATATTTTACTCAAAAGAAATGCATCAAATGAAAAAAGTGGTTTAGGCAAAAAATGCTTGGAATTTTCCAAAGAATCGTCTTATCTTTTTTAGAATTTTTTGAGGTATTTTATAATTTTTCACACACGTTTTCCGACCGCGTAATTGCAAAACGATGAAATCGATGAAATAGTGTAGCTATCCAAAGCATGAAAAACGACAAGGCCGCCGGAATAGATCAAATAACAGCTGAAATGCTAAAAGCATGGCCCAATACATCAGCCAAAATTCTTCATGCTCTGCTCTCCAGAAAATGGAGCGGTGCCGTCACATAATCCCACGGACATAACCCCTAATCCCCATTGGTGGACATAATCCCCATTTCTAAAATGGTCATAGCCCCCATAACGATCATAACACGGATCAGTCCATAATATATCCAACACCTAGTTTGCTAGCCACAGTAATTTTATACATTAGTAGGGATAAGTGGGCGGCCTGTGGCCGCAACTCAGGATTTAAAACTCCCAAAAATCCAACACCGGCTTCGAGGCGGATCAGTCTATAATATCTAACACTAATTATACAAATTTTTTAAATGGATTATTGCAAAAATTTTATTCAATCTTAAATAAAATTGTCTGTCATAACCCCTATTGGGATTATGCCCGAAAAATTTGCGAACATCTAGAAGATCTCGACTGGCAACATCTACCTTCAATAGTCCGAACTCTCAGATATGACAAGCAAAATTAAAATCCTTGCCTTGGAATCACGAAAGGCCGGCCCAAAAATCAACGTTTAGAGGTGGCAGTGATGACATCGAAAACGTCGATATCTGTACGATATCTGTACGTAAAGGAAATTCAAGAATCAGGAAAGTCGTGGCAAGAGATCAAAGTCTTCGCAAGGGATCGCGACAAATGGAAACGTTTCTTATTGGCCCTATGCTTCTGCTAGGTGTTAAAGGTGAACACATGCATAAAATTGAAAAAGTTAATAAAAATCGATTTTGGGATGCGAATATTATCTATACCCTAAAAAAAAAGTTATAATTTTTAAACGCCAAAATTTTTGTGAGAACATAGTCTTTATTTCCAATGCTCCCTAGGGTATCCATTTTGTATTAAAAAAAAAAGTTTGCCAAAATGGGCCTTCAGTAGAATCAAAAGTAATCCATTGGTTTTTCTCGGAATGAAAAAAAAAGATTATGCAGATCTCATTTTAAAAAATTTTTCTAACTTTTGAGTCGGTTTTGGAATGATTTTTTTTTTTTTTTCATTCGTTCATTTTATTCATTCCATCGAACCGGTCTAATGTACATGTTTATTATGGCAATTGAGGTGAATAGATTAAGGAATGATATAGATCGTGGTTACATTTATAAAAGTTTTGATTTGAAATTTTATCTGAATTGCCACACCTTAATTAATATACATTCACATGTTCATAATCCATATTTTATATTTGCATGATCTAACACAGTTATCCTTTTCTAGTGCTATGACTTTTTTTTTTTATTTATTTTTTTTTTCTTTAGGAATAACAATTGAAACCACATCCCATTTTTAACCTTTTTTTTATTTTTAAGGAAGCCCTCAACTGCATTTCCAGCAACAATGAAAAACATGAGGAATTATTGTTTATTGCTCTTGGCGCTTTTTGCTGTCATCCGGGTTTGTATTTTTAGTTTTATTTTTGAAATTGGATTGAACAGATTGGTTACAACACTTTTGCTGCACTGATTAATTGCAAAATAAAGTAATTTCATTTAAAAAACTCTCTGCCGTCAAAATTTAAGTTTTCTTCTCAAAATGTAATTATTAAAAGGTACTTTTCTGTAGAAAATTAAAAAAAAAGCTTCATTCCAGCGGCATGTATCACGCCTACTAGCGATAATTCGCCCGCTTTTAATTCAGAGGTGCCTAAAAGCAAGTTAATTTCAGGGAATATTGTTTTATTAGCATTATATTCCGTTTTCACGGGTCTTTTAGATCCCCTTTTCCAAAAAATTGGTTAAAATGTGTTAAAATATCCTACATAAATATTCCACACAAAATTTCTATAGGAGTCATTAAAAAAAAAAAAAAATACCGTCCGGACAGTGGCAACCCTATATGGTACCGCAGGTGCACCAACGACTCATGGCAAACACAACATTGAACAACTTCAAAAAGTCATACCTTAATAACAGTAAAAGACATCACGATTTTGAGGGTCGGAAAATAACAATAATAAAATTTACTTTTAAATAAAAATTTTTTAAAAAAGGGTGCTCCAAACCCAAAATGTCTTTTAAAAAGAAAAAAACTTTTTTTCACATAAAATTAAATTTTTTTCTCGGTGGAATATTTTCTTCAAAAGCTCATAGCACTCACCCTAAAAATTTCATAAAAATCGTATAAAAAGCCAAGGAGCTACAAATTTTTAAATATGTGAGTATGCAAAAGTTGGATCAAACTTCCTATGGCCATCATCTTGGAAATTTTCATAAAAATCGGAGATGTCAACCCAAATCTTAATTCAAACTCAATATCTTTCGGGCATTCTACGTGTACCGGACATAAAAAAAAAATTTTGATGAATCCGATTTCAGTAATTTTCAACTATGTTATACTTATATATACCCTGGTCCAGGTACAACATTTTTTTCAAATGTAAGATCTAGTTAACGAGCTAGAGGGCTTCAAAATTTTGACTGACGGGCAGATACGTACTACTTCGAATCCCGTTATCCAGCTTAAAACAGTTAAAATCAAATAAATAAAGTATCAAATTTATACTTCATTTAATGAGCTGCATTTTTGGATTTAAAAAAAATTTGGTTTTTCGGAAAAAAAAAGGTGGACCTTAATTTTTGGAAAATAATTTTAACAAAATTAGTCCCCTTTAATTTTTTTTTCTAAAAATAGCTTATTCTTCTTGCCAAATTTCATAGTGGGCGTGGAAGTCGTTCAGGAGCTAGACCATAAAATCAGATACATCAACATTTTTTTTTTTTATCCGGCACACCTAGAATGCACGCTTTATTTCTCGTTTCGGTTCACTTTTGGAGCTTGTTTTCTTCAACTTTTTTTTAAGCCTTGAAGAGAATAGGAACTCACGTACTTGCTGATAGTGATGAGCAAACCAAGACCAAGACCAAGACAATATCAGTCTTGGTCTTGTTCTTGCACATTGAGTCTTGGTCTTGCTTTTGATATTGAGTCTTGGTCTTGGTCTTGGTCTTGGTCTTGGTCTTGGTCTTGGTCTTGGTCTTGGTCTTGGTCTTGGTCTTGGTCTTGGTCTTGGTCTTGGTCTTGGTCTTGGTCTTGGTCTTGGTCTTGGTCTTGGTCTTGGTCTTGGTCTTGGTCTTGGTCTTGGTCTTGGTCTTGGTCTTGGTCTTGGTCTTGATCTTGATCTTGCTCATTAAGTCTTGGTCTCGGTCTTGGTCTTGGTCTTGAAAAAATTTCTAAAGATATTGAGTATTCAAAGTTTCAAAATCATATTTTTCCAAAGCAGTTGGGTTTTTAAGATGCCAAAATTCAAATTGAGGGATGATTTTATCTTCGAAACGGGCGTGAAACACCTTTTAAATATAAATTACCAAGACTGAAAAGCAGTCTTGGTCTTGGCGATTATTGTGTGCAAGACCAGGACCAAGACCATAGCAGTCTTGGTCTTGGTCTCGCAAAATTACCAAGAGCAAGAACAAGACGCAAGACCAAGACATATTTTGCTCATCACTACTTGTTGATAATATTTGCACACTATTGACACAAAATTTGTAGCGCTTGGCCAACTTTCTGTAAGAAATCTCTTTTTTAGTACAGTAACTGTGCTCGACATCTACCACTAGAACACCGAAGAATGTAAGAAGAATTAAAACACAATTGATGGCGCTTTCTAACCGTACATTCCGTACATGCGTACTTAGTTTTCGAGAAAAATGAATTTCAAAGTTTGCAGTTTCTTTTCGGTACAGTCCTTACTTTTGTAGGCAGTGCCACGCTCTTCAACGAATTTTTTCAATATAAAATATCGAATCAAATATTAATCCTTATTCTCATTGCTAATACTCCTTAAATTTTCATAAAAATTATTGGAGACGTTTTCGAATAATATTGAATAAAAATTTTTAAAAGTTGAATAGAAGGCGTGGCCTTTTTTCAATGCCGCCCACTTTTCGTTTGTTACAAAACAGATAAGTAGAACCCGCTTATCAAATTTCATTAAAATACATACTATTGTTTGCGAAATATGAGCAGAATTAATTTAAAATTAATTATCTACAACGTTTAAGCCTAGCTAATTCTCCCTTGATGTTAATATCTAACATTAACCCTTTTACCACCAACGGGACATATATGTCGCATTTGAATTTTTCAATGTCAGACCAACGTTCTCTTTGCGATTGGAGCCAGAAAGGTCTTCGTTGATAGAGAATAGATATAAATTTTCAAGTGTGTCAGAAAAATTGTGCTTTATATCCTCAGGATCTCACGGAATGATCCCAAATCCAAAAAATTGTGTTTTTTTAACAAATTTTCAATAGATTTTATCTCGAATACCTACTGTTACATAAACGATATGAAGCGTCTTAGAAGCAAGTGTAACAGACTTTCTGCAGCTGCAAAACTGGTATCAGATAATAAAGCATCGACTGCGAAGGAATTAAATAAAGCTGCCGACGATTTAGAAGCAGCAATTATAAGTAATAAGATAGATAAATTGGACACTCTCTATGAAGATATCAAATCCCTTGTGCGGGAAGTAGGATGGACAAAGGGGTTTGATAAAAAAATTGCACTTTTAAATATAGCTCCTCAACTACTTAAAAAACTAAAGAAATTGGATGCCAAAATAAAAGCAGCAATGATAAGTATAATAACAATAATGAACAAATATGATAAAGATAGTCACGTATACAAAGATGGGGACTATTGGTTAAATCAACTTATCGAATATATCGTACCCACAGCGCATATTGAGGATAAAGAAATGATTTTAGTGTATTCTAACAAATACATTGACAATCCAGTAGCTCCATATCCTTAAACTACTGACGATAGTGATGATTTCTTAATACATATCGGCCATTTAATACAAGAACGACACAAGTTAAAAACGCGATTTTTGAGCTAATGATGCAGACTCATTCGTTATATATCGTGCTCTGTACACGTATTGTGTTAAAAATTTCATATAGATATCTTTTATGATCAGAATTATAAAATTTTTTTTTTTTTTGCAAATTCGAGTTTTTTGACTTGCGCCGTTCTTGTAGTAAATGAGTGATATGTATTTTCTTGCAACAGATCGGAACCCAATAATCATGTATACATACATCAAACTTATATAATATATTTTCTGTTCTAAATTTCAAAATCAGTAATGGTTTACTGAGGCGTATAATTATTGTATTTTATGCATTACGTATAAATATGATATTTTATCGTATGACTAACCATTACTAACTTACATATATTAACCATGTCATTGCACTTTTAAACAATATTTATCAATAAAATATGTATATACCTACTTATGTTAATCTCGCACCAGTGAAAATGTAAATGATTGTTTTATTTATTAAAGAATAATAAAAGAATAAAATCGTCCAGATTCCAAAAGTTTATAAAAAGAAGACAAATTTGAGATGTTTGGTTTTAAAGAAAATTTTGCTTGTTTTCTACATCACATAATTCAGACTCGAACTTAATACCAAGGATGCCAAATTGGGAAAACTTACTTCATTTTGTGGAAAATAAAAGCCGTGGTGAAGTTTTGGGAATATTAAATATCGAGTGAAATGGTTGGGGAAATATTTTATTTACGCGAACTATCCAGGGGTAAAAGGACTACAGCATTTGCTCTTGAAATATTTACCGCTGAAAACGTTAGTGCAGTCTTGGATCAATGGAGGTTTTTTTTCATCCATGCATTCTATGACAAAATGTCATGTTTAGTGGTGAGAAAAGTAAGAATCCATTAAAATTTTTTTGTTCAAGAAAAAATTTTAAGGAAACTGGGATATTTCAGTGGTTGACAGAGTTTAGGAAACAAGTCTTACACTTTCTGCTTCCATTTAAAGCAAGGGCGTCAGCATTTTTATATCACTGAACCAAGCGCATGCAGCGCAGTCAGCGCAAAATTTTCGCTTTTACAACAACTTCAAATTCGAACTACAACAATCACAAAAACAAGTTTTTGTTGTTTTTTCATGCCTCATTTACAACAACAATAATATTTCAACAATTTCAAAAATTTCTAAGGACACACACAAAAAGTAGGGGTATTTACGCGTTGATGCGCAATGCTCTTGCATCGTGCACACATTGCCGAAAATTTCGCACTACTTCTGCAATTTCTCAATATGGAAATATTCATATTGAACGTTCAGGCGTTAGTGTGTAAAAGACTTGCATTTTTGCAACTGCGCATCAACGCATTAATGCCCATATTATTTGTTGTTTTTGTTTTTGATGCGACGCAGTCGTTGTGGTTGTTTTATGTTGGTTCGAGTTCGATTTTGTGTGTACGCAAAATAAAGCAACAAAAACTCGAAATTTTGAAGATCGTGAAAAAAAAACAACAAACATTATTTCTGTGATTGTTGTACAGAAATATTGATGTTGTTGGTCGAGCCAAAATTGGCTCACTTTTGTTCTACCTTGACACTTTTGATTTAAAGTGAAGAGATGGAGGCGTGGCAGGCTTAGGAAAGTGTGTATATATCGCTCACTTACTACAAGAACGACACAACTCAAAAAACGCGAATTTTGAATTAAGGATGCAGAAATATTCGCAATAATATGCTTCATATTGTGTAAAAGATTTCATAATATAATATCTTTAACGGTCACCGTTTAAGAACAGAACAACTTTATCAATTGAAAACTTTAAAGGTGTTTCCTGCAAAATCGAGTTTTTTAACTTGTGCCGTTTTTGTAGGAAATGAGCGATATGATCTTGATCAGCGTCACCTGCTTGAAATCTATCTGTTGATATCATTTTGATACTTTTTGGAACCAAGATAATTCAATGAAATATCGTAGACTGCCTCCATCGAAAAAGTTCGCTCGATTAATTGAAAATGAGCGAAATCGGTCAACGGATACACCTACCGTCCATACATTAAAGATTTTCAAAATTCAAATATTCAAACTTTAGGTATATTTTTCACGTCAATGCAAACAAAACACTCATCAATGCTGGGAATGGTTAGCGCAAGCTCTGAGCAAGAACTAGGCAAATTTGGACAAGAGGGCGTGGCACCTCCCATACAAGCAAAAGTTACAAAACGCTATACTAAAAATTTTTTTTGAGGAAATCCAATCAAACCCAGACATTAAGAACTAAAATAAAAGGAAGCTCTGAAAAAGAACTAGGCAAATTTGGACAAGAGATGGTGGCACCTCTCATGTAAGCAAAATTTTCAAAATACTGAAGTGTACACAGAACGAAGAAAAAAAGCATGGCTTGCCTTGCTTAGTGAGTTTCTACCACGTTCGTGCGTGTTTTAACTACGTTTCATTGCTGATTTGGATTAAACAACGCTCCAAGATCATATCTGAAGGGTGCGTTGTTAATCAGCTAATTTCGAAACAAATAGACTTTCATTCAACCTCATAATAATCACGGCAGTGGTTGAGTTCGTTAACGTCAGCATCTATCACAAGACAGGTTCCAGGTTCAAATCTCCCCAATACCAAATAAAAAAATATTTATTTAAAGCAAAAGTTGAAACTTAAAACAGAAAACAATATCAGTTTCATTGTTTTTGACAGGAAAAAATTAGAATTATTATTTTTTTTTGTAACAACGTTGTTAAATCACTCACAAACGTAGTTAAAATAAAATTTGGGTCGCAACGTTGTTAAAATAACCACTTTTCTGCCACTTTTGACAATGTTGTTTTCTCTGTGTAGGGTATTAAATGTTTGGCCAGGCCAAAGGTAACACCCTTGCTTTTTTTACCTTTCATAATTTTTTCTTTACGGATCATAACCTAGATATGGCCGCACAAAATTACACGGCGCAAAATTTCGATTTTGCTATGGTAATTTTTGCCGCCTATTCTCATATTATATCTCCATAAAAAAAAGAACATTCGTTCAAGTCTACCGTGAATAATCTATTGGAAATTTAAAACGTATGCAAAATTTTTTATGATCATGGAAAATTCACAAAATTGTGGAAAATTTTGATATAAATAGTGTAAAAATATTGCAAAATGCATCAGTTTTCTTCAGTCAGCTCTTCCGGGTTATCTAAATTAAATAAATACAGTCTGAAAAATAAATTTTTTAATTATTCTGGTAAGTCCTTCTAAATGAAAATAATAAAAAAAAAGAAGACTCCTTTGCACGGATCAAAAAATTAAATCATAAAATGTTTCTTTCCGTGGAAGGATTCCTCAACTGTGGTTCTATTCAAAAGAGTAACGCAACATTTGATGTCAAAGAAGTTATTTTTCAAAAAAACAATGAACTGTAGAATTGCACTGTGTTATCAAGATCAAGAACATAATTTAAGGATTGCAATTGAAAATGATAAACGTATCTTTAGCAAAAACAACAACAGTCTCTTTTTTAAAAATTTTTGGTTTATAGGCAATAAATAGCATATTTGGCAATAAATTTGAAAAAAAAAAAAAAAAACTTGTTTCCTAAAATATTTAAATTTTCGAAATTTCGTTTACCAATTGAGGAATCCTTGTCTCATAAGTTATGCAATATATTTAGTACACTTTTTGTATAGTGCCATGGGATACTGTCGAAATTTAGATTCATCCCGAAACCGACTCTTAAAAACGATATCTGCATGATTTTTTTTTTTTTTTTCATTCCGAGAAAAACCTAACTGTTTTGGTCATAATTTTTTTTTTCAAAATAGATACCTAAGAGTGCTTTCAAAATAAATACTGTGTTCTTAAAAAAATTTGACGCTTAAAAATTATGAGTTTTTTTTAGGGATATGGATATTATTCGCGTCCCACAATCGATTTTTTACGTTTTTCAATTATGAGGTCGGAAAAACGATTTTTTTACTCAAAAGCAAGGCATATAATGAAAAAAGTGTCTAAGGCGATTTATGGCAAATGTCCAAAAAATACGTGTGAATTTTTTCAGAATTTTTTAAGATATTTTATAATTAAAAAAAAAAAAAAAGTAATTCCAAAAATTCTGAAAAATTTCTCACCTATCCTTTGAAAGATTCTAAGCATTTGACGTCAAATGAATTTTTTCACAGATGCATTGGTTTTGAGTAAACCTAGCATTTTGCTGACGAACGTGAGCTTAAAAGCTGAATAATAAGTTTGATAAATTTTTGAAAAATTATAAAATATCTCAAAAAATGCAAACGTATTTTATGAACAATTTCAAGCATTTTTTGCCAACACACTTTTTTCATTAGATGCTTTGCTTTTGAGTAAAAAATCATTTTTCCGTCTGCTTAATTGAAAAACGTAAAAAAATCAATTTTGGGACGCGAATAATATCCATACCCCATACATAGTCTCTTTTTCTAAAGCACCCTAAGGAATCCATTTTGTCATGAAAAAAAAGTTAGCCAAAATGGGCCTTCAGTGGAATCAAAAGTAATCCATTGGTTTTTTTTCGGAGTGAAAAAAAAAAAAAAAAAAATTATGTGGATATCGTTTTTAAAAGTTCTTTTTACTTTGGGGCGGTTTTGGTATGATTTTTTTTTGCTTCATACAAAATCGTGGTTACATTTATAAATGAAATTTTATCATATTTCAAATTTGCATGATATAACAGAGTTATCCTTTTCTAGTGCTACGATTTATTTATTTTTCTTTAAGAATAACAATTGGAACCATATCGAATTTTTAATTTTTATTTTTATTTTTAAGGAAACCCTCAACTGCATTTCTGGCAACAATGAAAACTATGAGGAAATTCTTACTGCTCTTGGCACTTTTTGCTGTCATAGGGGTTTGTATTTTTATGTTTGAAATTGAATTGAACAGATGGGTTACAAAACTGATTAGTAGCAAAATAAAGGAATTTCATTTAAAACAATTTAATTCTTAAAGAGAAGTTTTCTATAGACAACAAAAAAAAAAAAACTACAACATTCAATTTGATTATATATACCACAATTCGGTAATAACTACACAGTGCAACAAATTGTAGGGAAACCAATCTGAATATGATCTCGATAACTTTTGTCAACTTAATCTGGGACGCCGAATCTGTTATCCTTGATTTAAAGTGCAGAAAACGTTATTTTCCGACATATGACGTATATCCAGGAAATATTGAAGTTTACATTTGTTAGCTGCATCTTTCTTTTTAAATCATTCTTAAGTACTCTGGAAATAAATTAAATTGCATTCCCCAAGTGAATTCGCTCACATGCTCATGCATTTGCAAAGATCGATTTTCATATAAATCTGTCAATGCATATTCCAACACATTATTATGGCAAATTAAGGAACGGATTTAAAATACAGCCATAGTGACATATTTTTTATTTTTCGCCACAAAGACTCATCAGATTATTTCTGTTGTAATTATAATTATTTTTATTTTATTAAATTAATTATAATTGAAACTATGCAAGTTGAAAAACTTCATATTTGGGCCGGAGTTGAACTTAGGACGTCATGGCTCTCAAACGCAGCGATCGCATAGACCGATACACCTTCGTTGCCATGTCACGAAGTCGACTTATTGCCAGTTTGTTTGTACGTCATATATACGTATCCTCTATATCAAGGGTGTCAGCGTAGAAGAAAAGTGAGCCAATTTTGGCTCGACCCAACAACATCAATATTTCTGTACAACATTCACAGAAATAATTTTTGTTGTTTTTTTTTCACGCTCGTCAAAATTTTGCGTTTTTGTTGCTTTTTTTGTGTACTACGTCGCATCAAAACCAACAAACAATATGGGTATTAATGCGTTGATGCGCAGCAGCGAAAATGCAAGTCTTTTACGCACTAACGCCTGAACGATCAATGTGAATATTTCCATCTTGAGAAATTGCAAAAGTAGTGCGAAATTTTCGGCAATATTTTTGTTATTTTACTAATATTAAACTTTAGCAAATTGCACTTTCGCAACGACGCAAGAGCATTGCGCATCAACACGAGAGTTCCCCTAATTTTTGTGTGTGTCCTAGTCCTTAGAAATTTTGAAAATTGTTGAAGTATTATTGTGTTTGTAAACGAGGCATAAAAAAACAACAAAAATTGTTTTTTTGTTTGTTGTTACTCGAATTTAAAGTTGTTGTAAAAGCAACGCTGACTGCGCTGCATGCGTTTGGCTCAGTGATTTGAAAACGCTGACACCCTTGCTCTATATCATAATTGTTGTTTTGTGTTAATACCATTTTTGGGGTAAATTTTTTAATAAAGCATTTTAAAGGAAATTTCAGCTGCTTTTTTAAATCCACCTATCTCTGACCCTAAAAAAATTTAGGGGCAAAACACCGATTTCCACTCTCTTGTTTAATAGCGCACCGTGGTTTTTTCTTCCTAAATGACCCAATTACCGATTTTTGTGATAAAAACGCGTGAACGTCTTAGTCCCTTTTTGGAATGTTTTTTAGGATAAATAAATAAATATTTTCCAGTAAAAAATCAAATTTTTTTTTTTTTAGCTAAACGAAGCTAAGGTTGATCCTCGAAAAGAAGCAAGAAAAAGAATCGAAAAACTGAAGGAATACGAGTCAGATGCACCACAAGAGTATGCAGCTGCAAAACTGGTATCAGATAATAAAGCATCGACTGCGAAGGAATTAGAAAAAGCTGCCCATGATTTAGAAAAAGCAATTATAACAAATAAAATTGAAAAATTAGATACCCGTTATAAAGATATCGAAAACCTTGCGAAGGAGGCCGAATGGAAGCGATATGGGTTTAATAAAAAAATTTCACTTTTAAATACAGCTCCTCAAATACTTGAAAATATAGAGAAAGCGAATGCTAAATTAAAGGAAGCAATTAAAAGTTTAGTACCGATAATGAACAAATATCCTGTAGAAAGTAGAGAATACAAATACGGGGATTATTTGGTAGAGTCACTTATGCAAATGACCGCACGCTATGAGAGAATTGACTTCAAGGAAAGAGTTTTAAAGCATGCTTACGAATATATTGACAACCCGTCATCTCTATAACCTACAGTCAGTACAATCTCTTAAACTACTGATGACAGTGATGATTTCTTAAAACATTTTGCTCATTTACTACAATAACGGAAAAAGTCAAAAAATGCGGTTTTTGAGCTAATGATGCAAAATCATTCCTTATATCATGCTCTATATTGTGTAATAAATTTCATATAAATATCATTTACGATCAGAATTTTGAAATTAAAAAATTTCTACTTTTTTCTGCATGGAGGGGGGAGTCAACTGAAAACTTTAACGCATTTACTGAAAATTCGAGTTTTTTTGACTTGCGCCGTTCTTGTAGTAAATGAGTGTTATGTGTTTTCTTGCAAAAGATCGCAACCCAATATTCATGTATACATATATCAAACATACCTATATATAAAATTTTCTGTTTCAAATTTAAAAATCAGTAATGGTTTATAGAGGCGTATAATTATTGTATTTTATGCATTACGTATAAATATGATATTTTATCGTATGACTAACCATTACAAACTTACATATATTAACCATGTCATTGCACTTTTAAACAATATTTATCAATAAATAAAATATATACCTTAGTGTGTATCGAAAAACGAACACCCAATTCCACACTCAAATTATGAAAGAAGAGAGATAAAAAATTCAGGGAATATAAATTTTTTTACTTTAAAATAAATTCCTAGCTGGCCAAATGGCCATTGTTTATAAAAACCGAGTGATTTTGCACTGGAGCCTATCTAACGGTAATTTTTTTTCCAAAAAACACCATAGATATCGATTTGTGGTCTAAAATAACTTATGTGTGTAAATTTTCAGAGAGATCGTATGACGTGCAGGAGCGTCAGCAAAGGAATAAGAAACGATTATCTTCAATGAAACGAATACTTTTTGTACTGAAGCCTATCTAACGGCAGATTTTTTTCCAAAAAACACTACAGATCTTAGTTCGTAGTCGAAAACAACTTATGTATGCAATTTTTCAGAGAGATTGTATGACGTGCAGGAGTGTCAGCAAAGAAAAAAAAGCACTTATTTTCAATCAAATGTTTAATTTTTGTACTAGAGTCCACCTAACGATTCATTTTTTCAAAAAAAACTTGTGGTACTTGATTCGTCATAAAAAATAAACAATGCACCCAAATTTTAAGATTGGTGGAACGACGTGTGGGAGTGTCAGCGAAGGATTAAAAAATGGTATACAGCGATTTCTTGCTTATCGTAACAAGATCTGCCACACTCCTTCCGATTTCGCTGAAATTTGATACATGGTTTCGTTTCATGCTTAAGCTTTGAAAAATGGCAAAAAAAAAAATTTTGCGATTCTTTTTGTGGCTTGTGGAGGGGTGCAAAAAGTCAAAAAATAGGTAAAATGTAACAAACTCTCCTCAAATAATAACCAATAACTTGGCCATTTCTTAACCAATTTTCATGTTTAGACCTGTTTTGGAAAGGCATTGAATCAGGCTATAAGCTGAAAATAACATTTTTTGTAGTTGATAAAAAGGACTACATTTATTACTTTTTTAGTACTAAACTACAAAAAACGTGCTTGTGTACACTTTTCTTACCTTACAAAATATTTTTTTTGGAAAGAAAAAAAAATAATCTTTCAGTCAAAAAAGAGAGAAATGGTATGTCTCGAGGCTTAGAAGTTATGGTTTTTTGAAAATTTAAAAAAAGGTCCGATCAGAAAATGGCCCATAGCTGGAACATTTCTTATCTCATTTTTATGTTTGGATCATTTTTAGAAAGGGATTGAATCATTCTATGCGCACAAGTAAAAGTGTTTTGTATTTGGTAAAAATTACTAAATTTACTACTATTTTAGTACTAAACTACTAAAAACGCTATAGTACCTATTTTCGACCTTCCAAAATAATTTTTTAGAAAAGAAGACAAAATTACCTTTCAAATGAATCTAAAATTTGGATGGTACCATTAATGGTATAGGAGTAATGATTTTTTTAACATTTCAGTACATGCAACATTTCGTATAATGTAGGTTTTTTTGTAATTTACATCATTTTAAATTCCTCGAAAGATTTTGAAAATGAAATACGCCGTGCTGCAATACGATTACCATGTACCAAATTTCAGCGAAATCGGAAGGAGTGTGGCAGATCTTGTTACGATAAGCAAGAAATCGCTGTATACCATTTTTTAATCCTTCGCTGACACTCCCACACGTCGTTCCACCAATCTTAAAATTTGAGTGCATTGTTTATTTTTTATGACGAATCAAGTACTACAAGTTTTTTTTGAAAAAATGAATCGTTAGGTGGACTCTAGTACAAAAATTAAACATTTGATTGAAAATAAGTGCTTTTTTTTTCTTTGCTGACACTCCTGCACGTCATACAATCTCTCTGAAAAATTCCAAACATAAGTTGTTTTCGACTACAAACTGAGATCTGCAGTGTTTTTTGGAAAAAAATCTGCCGTTAGATAGGCTTCAGTACAAAAAGTATTCGTTTCATTGAAGATAATCGTTTCTTATTCCTTTGCTGACGCTCCTGCACGTCATACGATCTCTCTGAAAATTTACACACATAAGTTATTTTAGACCACAAATCGATATCTATGGTGTTTTTTGGAAAAAAAATTACCGTTAGATAGGCTCCAGTGCAAAATCACTCGGTTTTTATAAACAATGGCCATTTGGCCAGCTAGGAATTTATTTTAAAGTCAAAAAATTTATATTTCCTGAGTTGTTTATCTTTCTTCTTTCATAATTTGAGTGTGGAATTGGGTTTTAAAACTCGCCCATATATTTCAATACACACTAATATACCTACTTAATCTCGCACCAGTGAAAATGTAAATGATTGTTTTATTTATTCAAGAATTACTTTAGAATTGCAGCAAACTAAAATCGTCCAGATTCCAAAAGTTTATACTAAGAAGACAAATTTGAGATGTTTGGTTTTAAAGAAAATTTTGCTTGTTTTCTACATCACATTATTCAGAATTGAACTTCGAACTTCATATCAAGGATGCCAAATTGAGAAAACTCATCACATTTTGTGGAAAATAAAAGCCGCGGAGAAGTTTTGGGAAAATTAAATATGGAGTGAAATGGTTGGGGAAATATTTTATCTATGGGAACCATCCAGGGGTGAAAGGTCTACAGCTGCCTTGGATCAATGGAGGTTTTTTTCTCTTTACTCCTTCTCATCCTTTCATTCTAGGACGAAATGTCATGAAAGCAATATGAATTCATTAAAATTTTTTGTTCAATAAAAATTTTAAGAAAACTGGGATTTTTATGAATTCAGAGTTGAGGAAACAAGTCTCACACTTTGTCCTTCCATTAATAGTGAAGCGAAGGAGGCGTGGCAGGTTTAGAAAAGTATGTATGCATCGCTCATTTACTAAGTACAAGAACGGCACAACTCAAAAAACTCGAATTTTGAGTTAGTGATGCAGAATTATTCGTTATATGGCTATTTTTTCTTTTTTGTGGGTGCAAATAGTTGGAATAGTCATAACCTAAGTAAAAAAAAATTAGAAATTATCTAGAAATTAGTTTCCTGGCATTTTAAATCAAATTTTCTATTTTTTAATGTTAGGTTAAAGCAAAGATTACATGGTAAAGCGAATATAGTGTTGTTTGTACGTTTAGGAGAGGATATCTCAAAAATTGTAAAAGATATAACACTTCTGAGACCGAATTCGGAATAAGGATAACCAATTACATCAAAAATGATTAAAGTGACTGTTTTGCCGTCAATATATCATACTGAAAGTTTTGTTTTTTTGGTTCATTTTGATTAATTTTTACCGTCAAGTGTTGCTCAATTAATGCTACGGTGAAGCGATGCATGTTTGTACAATCAAAATGTTTAAAATGATTCAAGCTGACGACTCTAAAAAATTTCAATAATCAAAATTTACTTTATGAAAACATTTAATACAAATGTTCAGGAATATAAATCAGTTGTACCTAAGTATTTGTTCAAGTTTACTTTCGATTATTGTGATCGAAGACAAGTAAACAAAAGTAGAGCCGAATTTATCAAAACGTGAAGACAAAATGTTTTTGCAGTTAAGGTGTATAATTGAGCAACGTAAAAAAACTTCTTATCACATGGAAAATTAATTAAATAGTAAAGTTTTAAGAAAGTTTAATGAACCTTCCATATAAGCAAAAGTTTCAAAACGCTATACTAAAAACACCCTTACTATTTTTTTTTTTTTTTTTTTCAATTTTATATTTTTCTTTATGGACCTAGATATGACCGCACAAAATTACACAGCGCAAAATATTATACTTCCATGAAAAACTGAACATTCGTTCAGGTCTACTGTGAATAATCTGCTGGAAATTTAAAACGTATGCAACAGTTTTTATTGTCATGGAAAATTCACAAGTTTTACAATAAAATTTTACTATAAATAGTGTAAAAATATTGCAAAATGCATCAGATTTTTCTTAGCAGCTTTTCCGAGTTATAAAAATTTTAACAGTGTCCAAGAGAAATTTTAAAATTATTCAGGTGAGTCCTTCTGAATGAAAGTAATTTATTTTATTTATTTATTTATTTTATTTATTTATTGCAATATATTAGTACAATAAGAAAAATTCTTTTGCTGTACAACGTATTAAAGTGGCCAGTTACATATTATTGAATAAAGTTAATCAAATTAAATTATTGAAATTATTATTGAATTTGAGAAAACAAATTAAAAATAAATATATATTAAATAAAAAATTTAAAATAGCTTTACATTAAAATATAATAAAAAACACTAACGATATGACGATAGATGCTTGGATATCTTAAAATTAGATGAGTCTATAATCTTATAAGTCTGTAGCTAATTAGAAGAAAAATATTCAATGACCAAATGCTTAAAACTGTTGAGTACCCTAATGTTCTTCAGATTATTAGGCAGAGAGTTCCAAATTCTTATAGCGTGGATGAAAAAAAGTCTAGTAGAGTTGTAGTAATTAAATTGCGGAATGATTAAGTTATGAGATCTATTGGATAAGCTAAATTGTAATTTTTCAAAAAGATAATGCGGTGTCTTAGAGTTCATCAGTTTATAAAGGAAAACACAGTTTCTTGCCAAGAGATAATTTTCAAGTGAGCACCCAAGGATCTTTTCTTTCCATGAAGAGATATGATCATATCTACGTATTGAGTAAACATATCGGGTGGCATTATTGAACGCTACTTGTAATTTGTGAAATGATTTCGAGTCCAATTTACTGTAAACCACATCAAAGTATGTAATCAAAGGAATTAAGAGACACAAAACAAGTCTGCGCTTAGTTTCAACTGGAGTAAAATCAGCAGACAAACGAAGGCATCGTAGAGTCGAGTAGATTTTACCAACAACAGAATTGATATGATCACAGCATGTAAGAGACGAATTGAGAACATATCCAAGGCATGTAGTTTTATTGACCAGTTTAAGTTGGGAGTTACCAATAAAAAGAGGAGGAATATCGTTGAGGTAAGGAATTTTACGGGAAATTGGTAAAACGTGTGATTTGATAGGATTTAAACAAAGTTTATTTTCTATGGCCCATCTGTTAACAACAGCTAAATCCTCATTAATTCGATAACACAAGTCATCAATAAGTCCGATTTGGCGGGAAAAATATATTTGTATATCATCAGCATAGGCGTGAATTTTAACATTATTACATACTGAAAAAATGTCGTTGATAAATAGGCTAAACAAAAGTGGGCCTAGAACAGAGCCTTGGGGGACCCCAGAATGACACACTTTAGAGTCAGAGAAGACTTCACCCACTCTGACTTTTTGCAGCCTATCCTCTAGATAGCTTTTCATCAATCTCAAGGAATTATCGCAGAATCCATAATAGTATTTTAATTTGGTACACAATATATCATGATTTACGCAGTCAAATGCCTTTGAAAAATCTAAGAGGCAAAGTAGGGTTAATTGCTCAAGATCATAATTAATACGAATATCATCTAATATTTTCAGCATTGCAGTAGAGCAACTGTGACTTGCACGAAAACCTGATTGCATAGAAGATAAGAGTTCATTACTCGAGAAATTTAAACCTAGTAAGGGTGTAACTTTTGGCCTGGCCAAACAATGAATACCCTTCACTGCACTATTTTGAAAATTTTGCATCCAGTTTTTGCTCAGATCTTGCATTTAATGTTCTCAGTGTCTGAGTGAAATTTGGTTGCATTATCTCAAAAAACGTTTTCAGTATAGCGTTTTGAAACTTTTGCTTTTATGGAAGGTGCCCCGCCCTCTTGTCCGAGTTCGTCTAGCTTTTGCTCAGAGTGTGCATTTATAGTCCTTAGTATTTTTGTAAAATTAAGTTCCATCAGCTCAAAAAACGCTTTCAATATAGCGTTTTGAAGCTTTTGCTTATATGGGAGGTGCCACGTCTCTTGTCCGAATTCACCCAGGTTTTGCTCAAAGATTGCGCTTACAATTCATAGTATTTATGTGTATTTTGGTTGCATTGTAATGAAAAATACTATTGACCGATTTTGCTCATTTTCAATCCAGCTAGCTAACTTTAACGACGAAGGCAGTGTACCAAATTTCATTGAATTATCTTGCTCAGTTTTCCCAGAAAACTGGCCACCCATATAGCCAGCCAGACAGACGGATATGACTATATCGACTCAGGTGGTGACGCTGATCAAGATTATATGTACTTTTCTATGTCTGCCACGCCTCCTTCTCTGCGTTACAAACGGAAGGACAAAGTAAATATACCCTGAGTGTAGGGTATCAAAGCGATACTTTCGAAAAAACACAACAAACCAAAACCAAAATAGTTATTTTGGATGTATTTGGCGATGCTGAATCCGAGTCCAGTCTCGGCATCGCTTTTTCGCGTATGGTTTTTGAGATATTCGGGCCTATTCGGGCCTAAAAGTACGTAAGAGTCATACAAGACCAATTCATAGCTTATTTTGCTAAGCAATGCATTTAGTAGAAAATAACAAATCAATTTCGTGCAGAAATCGTGTTTTTGAACTTTTAGTCCCGAACAGGCCCGAATACCTCAATTCGGATTCGGATTCAGCATCGCCAAATTCATAAAAAAAAAACTATTTTGGTTTTTTGTGTTTTTTTTTTTTTCCAAAAAGAACGAAGGTGTTTTTTTTTTCCTTCATGGCTTAAAATGATCCTACAGAGATCCAAAAATGATTAAACTCAACATTTTGAAATGACTCGAAACTTTTTATTCATTTTGTTCATGGTCACACAAATTTTAGAAACAAATTTCAAAAGGTTTGATAGACGAATGTGCTAAAGACTATAAATTATGGAAATTTGAAAATTGGAATTGAAAATCATCGAGTGGAGGATTTGAACCCGGGTTTCTCTATGCAATATTCTTTTCCAATATTCACTAACGTTATAATTTCACTGACATAATCGATACACAATTGGACCACTTTTGGACCATTTTTGATACAAATGACCTACTTTGCATTACATTTGAACCATTTTTGGTGCAATTGGTAATTTAAGTGAATTTATTCTAGTTTTAGGTGTAGTACGTTTTGGTGTACTAAATAAATAAAATAACTAGACCAAAAATAGGACTGTTGAGACTGTTCTCGCCGCCGGTCCTACAGGGTCATGTTTGGCCTCCACTTATCAAATTTTATCAAAATAGCTTGTATTGTTTGTGAGATATAACTTACTAAAATGTTAAATCGTTAGATCTGGAGCTATGAGGAATGTTTTCAAACAGCAGACGCATGATGTTAAGACTAAACGCAAATGCATAGAGTCACCCAAAGTTTTAATAGCAAGGAGTTAAGTGTTGCGACGCATAAATTTTCAATTTCAACCTACAAGATCAAGGCAAAGATTTTGTATAGTTGAATTTACTTAAGAGGTCGATCGTCCGTGTAAGGATGTGCAACAAAATGCAGGTTTTTTAGAATTTCATTTTTTTGTTTTGCATCAATCAATCTTTTTAGAGAAGAAATCGCAAAGCGAAACACCTACCGACGATTTCTGCTGACATTAAAAATACACAAAAATTAGCATTTTCTACCATATCATTTGCATTAACAAAAAAAATTCCAGCGTCAAATTGACGAATGTGGCTTGTTTTGTGTGTAACGAGTTTTACATTTGGCTCAGTTAATGGAGGAGGAGGTAACCATCCAGCACATCAAAATCCCCATCATCATCATCATGAGGCCGCCGCTCAGACTATACTTCACAAATTCACACAAGGTGTCGAAAGGCAAATAAATTTCATATATGGACATATGAACATGACAAGCGCGCGCATTCTTCTCTTTTTCGCCGCAAGGAACATGATGCGCGCCTGCATGGACATTTGTTGCATTGCAACAGCAACAACAATAATACATAATAACTATGTGTACGTTTGTTAAAACAAACAAGCGCATCACAGGTATTCGTTCGTTCTGCGGGTTTACAATCCGTCCATGTGATTTAAGTTTGCATTTGAAATGAATGTACATACTTTGCCAATAGCAACAATATTACGACAGCAACAGCAGCATATGACAAATGTTGCGCGACATTTCAAATATATCTTGTCCAATCAGGCAGTTAATATATATATGAAAATATTTGCATTTGTCACTTTGTCTTTTTTAATGTTTGGACACATTTTAATACTTTGCGATGGTTGGAACTTAAAATTTGTTAAATTAGGGCTTAATATTCAGAATGGAAAAATGTTTCAGAAGTCAAAAATGTTGCGGCAATTGAAAATGTTGAAAAAAATCTAAAAACGTCGCTGAGAACATCAAATGCTGCAGAAGTTGAGAGATTTTAAAGAAGTCGAAATATGTTTACAAGGTCGAAAAATGTGGTGGATGTCGAAAAATGTAGTAGATTTCAGAAAATTTTGCAGAAATTTGTCGAAAAATTCTGAACAAAGTTGAAAAATGTTGCAAGAGCCGAAACATAGTGGAAAAGTCAAAAAGAAATTAGCAGATGTCCAGAAATTTGCAAAAGTCGAAAAATGTGGCAGATGTCAAAAAAAAAAAAAAAATACAAAAACCTTAAGACTCAAAAACGTCGAAAAATTCTAAACAAGACGTAAAATGTTGCAAAAGTTGAAAAATGTTGCAGAACTCCAAAAATTTTGCAGCAGTCGAAAAATGTTGCAGAAGTCCAAAAATTTTGCTTAGGTCTAAAAATGTTGCAAAAGTCAAAAAATAATGCAGAAGTCCAAAAATTTAGCAAAAGTCGAAAAATGTTGCAGAAGTCAAAAAATTTGCAGAAGTCAAAAAATTTTGCAGAAATCAAAAAATTTTGCAAAAGTCTAAAAATGTTGCAAAAGTCGAAAAATGTTGCAGAACTCCAAAAATTTTGCAGCAGTCGAAAAATGTTGCAGAAGTCCAAAAATTTTGCTTAGGTCTAAAAATGTTGCAAAAACCAAAAAATAATGCAGAAGTCCAAAAATTTTGCAGCAGTTGAAAAATGTTGCAGAAGTCCAAAAATTTTGCTTAGGTCTAAAAATGTTGCAAAAGTCAAAAAATTATGCAGAAGTCCAAAAATTTAGCAAAAGTCGAAAAATGTTGCAGAACTCCAAAATTTTGCAGCAGCCGAAAAATGTTGCAGAAGTCCAAGAATTTTGCTGAGGTCTAAAAATGTTGCAAAAGTCAAAAAATTTTGCAAAAGTCACAAAATTTTGCAAAGGTCAAAAAATTTTGCAGAAGTCAAAAAATTTTGCAAAAGTCTAAAAATGTTGCAAAAAACGAACAATGTGTTGAAGTCCTAAAATTTTGCAAAAGTCTAAAAAAGTTGCAAGAGTCGAAAAATGTTGCAGAAGTCAAAAAAATTTTCAAAAGTCGGAAAATGTTGCAGAAGTCCAAAAATTAAGCAAAAGTCGAAAAATGTTGCGGAAGTCAAAAAATTTAGAAAACAACCTTTGACTTTAGTTCAAAAATGTTGCAAAAGTCGAAACATAGTGAAAAAGTGAAAAAGTCAAAAAGAAATTTTGTAGATTCATAAAATCTAAAAATGTTGATAAAGTAAAAAATATTGGCAGTGTTTGCAGAAGCAGACAAATGTTGCAGAAGTCGTGATATTTGGAGAAAGTTGCAGAAGTACGATAATGTTGAGGATGTTGAAAAAAAGTGTTGAAGATTCAAAAAAGCTTAAAATGTTGCAGAAGTGGAAAAATGTTTCAAAAGTCGAAAAATTTCAGAAAAGTTAAAAAACTCAAATAATTTAGAAAATGACAAAAAATTTTGATAGAGTTCGAAAAGGTTGAAAAAGATGAAAATATTTGAAGAAATTGAGATGTTGAGTGATTATATGTATATAAATGGGGTCGAAAATTGTTTGATTTCAAAGAATGTTGAGAGAGTAGAGAAAGTAGTCGGATAATATTGGAAATGTTGAAAATGCGAAAAAAAATTTAAAAATTTCGCAGTTGTTCATAGAGTCGAATAAATTTGAGCTATTGAAGCTTATCCAATTTTATCTGTTGCAAGTTAACTTAGAGATCACAGAACTTTAGGCATACAAACCAAGGCTAATATTTGCTGCCTAAGACTTAAATTTAGATATTTTAAATTAATTAAAAAATGCACAAATACTCGAAAAATTTCCAAGGCTACTGCAAACACAAATAGTTTTCATACCATTGAATGTAAAATATTTTCCTATTTACACTGAAAATTTCTTTCTTCATCTTAAGATGTACAAATTTAAGCCATATTTACTCAAATATCTTGCTAGCATCCTTAGCATTTTGCCTTAACAAGTGTGTGCCTTATTCAAAGCTTTCAAATTAGACACATTTTCATTGTTATTCCTTCACTTCATTTAAACTTTTATAATTTATTATTAATTATTTAAACAAGAGAATTGAACCAATTGTTGTGTGAGAATCAAATTGAAATTTCGTTACAAACAGATTGTGCCTTAATTGTATATACACATTCAGATGTGCAAAAATACCCAGTAGAAAAAGCAAAAATTGTCTAACTCTAACTAGCTAACTAAACTGAGATAGCTTTATGCATGCGTTCTTGAACTATATGCATAAAGATGATGTTAGAGATCCGATCACTTTTAAAGTGCGAGAGTTATGCAAATGCTTCACACCAGGAAATTGTTTTTGTATCGAAGCCATATTCTTGTACTCTATCACAGCTCATGAGTATATCAGAGTACTTGCTGATCTATATATTTCCCTTTTCTCGCTATTTCTAAAGAAAGGCTTTCTTATAACGACTAGAATCGCCCAATGATCAAAATTCGAACACAAATATATTAAATAATTTTGGTACTTTTTAGTACTTTTTTGCTATTTGGTACAAAATAGTAAAGCTCATTTATCGTCCCTGGTACAATGACAAATGTAAAACGAAAGGAAGAGAAAAAACACGTACTGCACTATGCTTTTTGTTTTTCTCTTTGTGCTTTACTCTTTTATTTTAGCTCTGTGTGACTGCGTATTTTGTCGTTGTTAATATTGAAAAATTTGCATTTAATTTTACTTGTCTTAATGGCACAATATTAACATAATTTTAACTTTTTGCACGTTTACACTCAAATACCTTTCTAATGGTGTATAATTCAAAGTCGTGCTCCATTTCTAACATAATAAAAAAAGGAGGACAAATTTTTATCTTGCTTATAATTATGTAGATTCCTGCTTGTACTTTTGCCTACTAGGTAGTCTCTCTCGCTTTCTCAGCAACATTGCAAGTTTTTGACAAAAATAACAGAATACTTTGGGTGTGTTGGTGGAGAACGAAGTAAAAAGCAGCAGTAAAATTCATGTGCACCAGTGTGCGCTTTCAATTCATATGCCTCACATCAATGTGTGCGTACATAAATGGCGGCTGGGAATTTTGTCTTAATGGACGACGAAATTGTCTTGTTTGTTTTGTTCGCATAATTTGAAGTCCAAAATCTGTTGGGGGGATGGGCAAAAATACCAAGCCAATGTATGCAAACGAGATGACGACAAGACAGGACAGGACAAGACAAGAGAGATGAGATGAGAAGATGAAAATTATGGAGAAATTTGCACAACAATTGGAGCAAAATTAATTTGATTATTTACATTCGGCTCATAGTTGACTGTGCAAATTGTTCTTCAGGGTGTTATTGTAATTGTTGCACATTGTTGTTGTTGTTGTTGTTGCTGTTCAATGAATGTCCTGCTGTTTAATGAGGCCTATTTAAGTACGAATTTAAAATAATTTTGATATTTTAAGGAATTCAACGTAAGAACAATAAGAATTATTAACCCCCAAAAACCCACATATCATTCATTCTACAGGAATAGAAATTGTATAGAAATTGTTATGCTTTTTTTCATATGTTTATTTCACTTAAACATGCAGTAAAAATTGCACAGTAATCTTTTGGGACTCTGAAATTTAAGTTTGACACAGTAACATACATAATTACATTTTAAGGAAATAATTATATTCGCAAATTGCCAGATACCATCACTTTAATTCTCAGAAATCTCTATTAAAGATAATTCGCAAACAAAAAAAAAAATTTAAGAAACAAGAATTTACACACCCCCTACGATTACGCTGAAATTTGATACGCCCCCAGTGCCCTTGGTGTGGTTCATACGTATCATTTTCCTTTAAATATTTTATACCAATCATTAATCTATATATTAATACGCAAGACAAAAATTTGTCCTCCTTTTTTCGCTATGTTAGAAATGGAGTACGACTTTGAATTATACACCATTAGAAAGGTATTTGTGAGTACATGTGCACATGTTGGCCTTAAGCCTGCCGAAATTAAATACCAATTTTTCAATATAAACAACAAAATACGCTATCGCACAGAACTGGAAAGAGTATAAAGCACAAAGAGAAAAACAAAAAGCATAGCAGTGTTTGTGTTTTATGTTTTGTTTACACATTTGTCATGCTCCGAGGGATGAAAAATTAGCTTTTCTTTTTTGTACCAAATAACAAAAAATGTGTCAAAAAAGTACCAAAATTATTTAAGACATTTGTGATCCAATTTTGACCACTGGGCGATACTAGTATAAACAAATTTGTCGTGTCGATTCAGTCAAACCCTTGGTATATATGCTAACTGGCGTTCAATGAATGTTTTATTTAAAATTGAATTTGGCAAAAATCGAAATGTACTGGTGTGACCAAAGAACTTTTGTTCATAACTTACGCTACTAATAAGTTATATTATAGCAGTACTGTTGTATTCGATGGCACTTACCTGGAAAGAAAAAAAAAAAAAAAAACGAATTTTAGTTATTGACTTACAAAATAAAAATTCACATATGAGGAACATAATTACAAATTTGAATAATCAAATAAAAGTCATCAAAATACAAATACTTATGTACATATACAAATCCATATGTATATATTAGACTGCTTCAAGACAATCGATTATTAAAATTACGCCCAATAGTGTCAAAAAACAATGCTAAAAATTTTTATACCCTATAAACAGGGAAAATTAACTTTGCCCTTCCGTTTGTAATGCAGACAAGGAAGCATGACATGTATGGAAAAGTATATATGTTTATTCCTTATCAGAGTCACTTTCTGATTAGATTTAGCCCATGCCCGTATATCTGTCTATCCGTCTGTGGAAATAGTTTTCACGGGAAAACTAAGCAAGATAATTCAATTTGGTATATTGCCACCATCGTAAAATCTAATTTACTAGGTGAATCCCGTCAAGAGTCCGTGCCACCTCCCGTATAAAAACAGCTTTCAAAATTCTGCCGTGTGGGGTATTTTATTTTCGGTCAGGCCGAAAGTAACAGCCTTACTAGTGTCAAGATCATTAAGAAGCCGCTCTTAGCCGTGTTATGCAAAATCTCGGCTAGATACGGTTTCTATTCTATGACGATCTCCAAAGAGATTGGAATTAGCCGTGCAACATATCAAATTTTTTGTCTTGAATCAAAGTATATAAAAAAAAATAATAAATATATATAATAATAATTATATAATTGAGAAATTCACTTTTTTTTTTAATTCTTTCTAATATGCACTTGCAATTCTATGGTGGCATTCATTCCACTTGTGCAACTGCCACCAACTGGCAGCTTGTTTAATACTTCAGCGCATGTTTAACATTTCTATTAACAAAAATATTCGTTGTAAATGATTTGCAATTTAAAACATGGTTACAAGTTGATTGCCACAAGTAAAAATCGAAAAGGAAAGATTTGCTCCACAAATGTAACTGAGCTGCCACATAACGAGTAGTATGTAGTTTACAAACAGCGCACTAGATGGCAGCAAAGTGTTGTACGCGACTGCTGTTTCTGAGTAATCAGAGCATTTGCTCGAACATGCGGTCAAATTGACACACGAGTTTGCGCGCCCGCGCACAGTGGGTGTTTAAATGGAAAATATGTTACTTTGATTTTTTGTTTATCTATATATTAATACGAAAGACAACAATTTGTCCTACCTTTTTTACTATCTTAGGAATGGAGCACGACTTGCAATTATGCACCAATAGAAAGGTATTTGTGTGTAAATGTGTACAAAGTTAAAATTATATTAATATTTTGCCATTAAGTTAGGTAAAATTAAATTAAAATTTTTCAATATCAACAATGACAAAATACGTGGTCACACAGAGCTGAAAAGAGGATACAGCACAAGAGAGACTTAATGTTTTTTGTTTCTTTTCGTTTTACATTTGTCATTGTACAAGGGATGATAAATGAACTCTTCTATTTTGTCCAAATAGTAAAAAAAAGTACTAAAACTGTCCAAAAAGTAACAAAATTGTTTAATATTTTTGTGGCCAAATTTTGACCATTGGGCGACTCTAGTATACGTTATTAGTCTGGGAAATTGTTTCTAATACAAATAAACAAAAAATAAAGCGACCAAAATGTGTTAATGGAAAAACTCGTTTATTTGAGAGCTGTTACGGAATCCGTGCGGTTTCAATTACTTTTCGTTTTAAAACCTATTTGATGACAACGTTAAGTCATATGATAAAAATTATAAAAATCTCTTTAGTGGAGAATTACAGAATCGACGAGAAGTTATGATAATTGCAAAGCAAAAATCAAACATTTAAGGAGATATTCGATAAAAATGAATTTTTTGACATTTCTGCGAATATTTCCTCTTAAGAATATTGCCTCAGCGGTAATATTATCGTGCACAGAAATCCATACTATTTGCGAATTCTGGAATTCCCCACAAAATAGATCCTCATACTTTTTATCATACGACTGTCCGATTTCATAAAAAATCTTTCGAAACAAAAAGCAATTGAAATCGCATGGATTCCGAAACAGGTCAGTATATCTTCTAGACTATTATTGTTATTTATTGATAATCATTTCGGTTCTTTTTATGGCTCAAATTTCATGATCAATTGCTACTGTTCCCCAGTGCTAGCAACAAATTTTCGTATGATTTAAGCAAACTCTTCTGCTTTGCTTCGAAGGCAGCACATAGTAAGGTTACTGGCGGTTGCTGCTACATGTAGTAGAACATACAAGCAATGGTTTGCGTTTAAGCCTTGTCAACCATATTTTCTTTTTCAATGAGATATTTATGAAGACTTGTTTGGCTATAGAGGACACGACGAAGCGTGGAAGCTACAATTTACTTATGTGAATTTATGGTGTTTGCTAGGTCGCTTAAGTTTACCATGTAAAGTTTTCCAGCAAAAGAATTTTGTAATGGATATGGAACAATATAGAAGTTTCAGTTAATGCTCAAACTCGACCTTAATAAATATAATTGAAAAACTTTCAAATCATTTTAAGTTTTTTAGAGACTATAGAAGGATGATATTTCAGACTCTTATTGAATTATGATCTAATACGAGTTTTCTGTATTTTCACAAACCTAAATAAAATTAAAGAAAATAAATCGATTGAGATCGACGCCATTGCAAAACCATCGAATATTCTCTTAAAATCCAAAAATTTATCGATTTTCCATGTAACAGTATCAAACTTGTGCAATATTTTGTTCACATGATTCTTGCTCTGGTATATGCCATGGAAAAAATCGGTTAAGTTTAGAATTGCAAGAACATATTCGAGGGTTTTTGCATCGACTTACATAGAAACAAGAATATCTGTGCGAAAACCATCAGTAATGTTAATTTAGCTATTGCAAGATCTATCGAGAAATTTCCAACTTTTACCGATATATGTACACGGCCATCTAATAATCACAAGCATAACTAGTTTCAACTACAGTTGCGGTTTTAGTTTGATTGCAGTGCATTAAAGTTATGGTGTTGACTAAAAAGTGTAATGCGCAGTAACAAAAACTGTATGAAGAAAGATATTTAAGGAGTGATGGAAGCCTGTGAGTATGATCTTTTAGAAGGCAGAAAAATAAAATAATCTGTACTCTAAAAAATTATAGCTTACTCTTCTTAGTTTTGATTCACTTTAGTATTGTTTTAAGGTTTTTTTGGTATTAAATTCCGATTTATTTCCAAAAAGTTTGAAATTTATTCCAGAAAAGTATGAAATTTATTCCAAAATAAATTAAAATTAATATTTTTTTTTGGCATTGTTCTATATAAATACTTTTTGGTTTTAAAATTAAACTTTTTTTTTTTACTGTAGGTATGGGTTGAATTATTTTATATTTTATTTTTCATGCATTATTCTAAAGATAAAAGCATTTCTTGTCTTTAGTAATTCCTAGTGATGTTTCCGTAGAATACTTTAAGCCATTATAACCCAATTTTTGGAAGGTATTCTAGAAAAACGTTCCTTGTGTCATTCTGTTAAGACCTTCGGTCAACAAGATTTACTCACAATGTAGTTTTAGAATTTTTTCGCAAGGTAAAATTTCGAAATTAAGTTAAATTTAAGTAAAGTTAAGTTAAAATTTAAAATTTTGTACGACTCATCCCAAACTTGTTTGAGATCGGAATGACATGGCTATGAGCGACCTCTAAAACTGGAATGTCCATCACCATAACTCGTACATCACCACTCCTACAACAACATAATTTTTGAAAAATTTCGAAAGTGTGTTTTCCCAATAGGGAATGGAGCGCATCAATAGCGCTTCTGAAGCGCTCTAAAGCAGCAGTGAAGCGCATCTCTCTCGTTGCCAAAAGCGCTGAAATTAACATTGGCATGTCATTAGAACGAAGCGCTTCGCTCTCGCTACCAGAAATGCTCTTTGGATGCGCATCGCTCTCGCATCCAGGATTGCTCTTTGGATGCGCATCGCTCTCGCTACCAGAAATGCTCTTTGGATGCGCATCGCTCTCGCATTCAGAAATGCTCTTTGGATGACAATAAAAATATTTAAAAAATTTATTTTTAATTGAAATTTAACGTCTTTCGTCAACAAAGACACATCAGACTATTATTTTTTTTTTTTTTTCTTTGATGTAATTATAATTATTTTTATTTTACTAAATTAATTCTAATTGAAAAATTGCAAGTTGAAAACTTTTGTGTTAGGTCTGGGCCGGAGTTGAACCGAGGACCTCACGGTTGCTACAACTCTCAATCGCAGTGTCAGTCGCTAGATCACTGCTCTATCATCGCGCTCTTACGAAGACGACTTATTGATTTATTTTGTTTTGTACGTTAATACGTGATCGAAAGCGCATCGTTCTCGCTACCAGAAATGCTCTTTGGATGCGCATCGCTCTCGCATCCAGAAATGCTCTTTGGCTGTGCATCGCTCTCGCTACCAGAAATGGTCTTTGGATATGCGCATACAAATCAGCTCTTTGGATGCGAGAAGGACGCGCATCGCTATTGCATCTTGGGGATGCGCATCGAAATTTTCTGTTGGGCGTAGTTTGAAGAATTCAGTTCGCTACCTGCCGCACATTCGCTTCCTATTGCCTTGTTATTGTTTTCTATGCACAATCGACAACCGATGTCAGCTCGCTGCTTACAAATTGTTGTTAGTGTTTTTTGTCGGCATTCGCACGGATAGCTTTGCTGCCTCATTTTTGGTGATGATGGAGTTCAAATGTTCCACTCTTTGAATCATTTTAATCGTTGGGTATCGTAGCTCTTCAAAAAAAAGGTAGGGCTCATAGTATGGGTATCGTTGGTATCAAAAAGTGAGCTGAGAATTCTCCAGAAATCGTTTGTTCATTTAATCAGTCTACTTTAAGAGCTCAAGCTATTTTTTTCGTTCGAAAGGATGAGTGGTAAAAAGTTATATATCTGACTAATTGATATTTTTCGTAAGAAGGGTGCATGGGGATATATTGATCCTAACTGCCTAAGGTCATACTTAATGTAATAAAAAGATTCCATCTAAATTTTTTTCAATAAGTTATAAATAATTGATTTGAAAGTTGATATCAAAGCCTATAATACCTAATTAAATAAGTAAAGTTTATTAATGACAAACTCTTTTGCTAATCACAATGTGAAGTGTTCAACTTGTTTATTTTTATAATTAGTTAATTTCAAAACATTAAAGCGTTTATGACTTGAAATGAATTAATAATAAAAATGCTGAAAAGAGAAAAAAAAATTGAAATAAAAAAAAGCCAATAACATGAAAAGTTACTCTCGATTGCAACCAATTTACAATGCGACCAATGTGATCCTGGGTGGTCACTCTACTTCAATTTCATGCCAAGTAAACCATTAGGGAACAGAACTCTGAATCAAGTCGTTGACGACGACGACGTCACTGGTTTTAATGGACACATGCGCCAAACAGCAACAAAGGCTTGTGTTACTGTTACTACGGTTGGTGGCTGCTGGGCCCTGCCTCGCTCGCTAGCTCAAATGCTGGTTGGCAACCTATCAATTTAATGGCAAACGATGAAGTGCATATATCAAAAATCGCGAATGAAATAATAACTCAGGCATTATGTTGCCACAGTTGGTCGCTAGGTATGGGTAGAGAGTAGAGTATTGTTTGGAACGCATATCACTTCTATAACTTTATGCTGCAATAAATGTACCTAAATATGAACAATGTATATAGGTTGTGATCAGAGCGAAGAATGTCCGATATTCCATAAATTTTCACGATACAGACCCTTTGATACTTTTTGTTCATATTAAGCATAAGTTTACCATCCTATGTATATTATTGCTTTTGCTTAAAAAGAATAATAGAAATAAATAGCAAAAACTATTTTAAGGTATTTCAAATTCCTAACCGGAATAGGTTTGACACTTTAAGCCTTGATGAAATTCTAGATTCTACTTCAAGATGGAAAAAAGGAAAACAACTCCAGAGAAATTTGTACAACTATCAGAAATCCAAAGAAATATTATTACGATATATCTATTTAAGAGTTGTCACTGCTATAGGAATGAAAGAAAAAAATTTCTAACGATCAGTGAGTGGTAATTGAATTAAAATCCGTAGATCAAGTGTCACTTACTTAGAATCTCAAAGGCGCAGTTCCATAAAGCAGCATATATTGTTCGGTGAGGTAAAAATATTATTCCCCACAAATCTTTGAACATTGTTCAAGGCAGGTGTATCGTATTGTCAATATTGCACAGCTTATGAAAAAAGGATTGAACAGCTCTGTACTCTTTGGAGTACTCATGATCTCATTCGACCTTTCACGCCGACTGAACGCTAGAAAAATAAAATTTTAAAATCTCTTTGAGGCATCTTTGCAAGAAACAGGGTATTAATTTTTTGTAATGGCATCGGATAGTTATATCGTTCCTTATCAAACCAAACTTTTTCAATAAGATCCTTACTTCCAAGTTATCGTCCATTGAAGTAGTGGTATCTCAACTCCATACGAAGATAATTTTATAGTGGAGTCGAAAAACTCTTAACCCATTAATGCCCAACAAGCACCACAGCAGATACGATGCTGAAATTTTCAGAAGTTAGCCTCCTCGACTTAAGCTATGTTTATAAAAAAAAAATTTGCTAAGCCTTGGTTAGGAACGGCTCAGTGACTGGGTGCCATATGGCACCGCTGGGCATTCATTTATTTGGTGTACAACTTAAAAACCGGAAATTTTTAGCGAAATTTGATGCTTTGTTGTGGAAAAATGTTACAATATATTTTATTCAAAGTATTGTCCATTGGAAGCTACAACATTTCCCCATCTTTCAGGCAATTTATGAATTCCATCCCAAAAAAATTGCGCCGGCTTGGCGGCCAAAAATGAATCTATCCAATTTCGGATGCCTTGCTCTGATGTGAAGCGTATTCTGGTGAGGGCGTTTTGCATCGAGCGAAATAAATGAAAGTCAGACGGAGCAAGATCCGGACTATAAGGCGGGTGAGCCAAAACTTCCCATCCACTATTTTCCAAATAGTTTTTCACGGGTCTTGCAACATGCGGCCGAGCGTTGTCATGATGAAAAATTATTGCTTCGTGTCTGGTCGCATTTTCCGGGCGTTTTTCGATGATGGCACGCTTCAAACGTATTAATTGTGTTCGTTACAGGTCACCTGTGATTGTCTGGCCCGATTTCAACAACTCATAATATAACGGCCCCTTCTGATCCCACCAAATACACAGCATAACCTTGGCGCCATGGATATTTGGCTTCGAGGTTGATTTGGCTGGTTGGCCGGGTTTCACGTATGACTTTTTGCGCTTGGGATTGTCGCAATGGATCCATTTTTCATCCTCAGTCACTGTTTATGAAAAATATTAAGTTTTATCCTAAGTTTATTTGACTAGAATTTGAATTCTTTAATTTTGAAAATTTTGCTATTTAATAATAGCGATTCTAATACTCTCAGTGGCGCATAGCAATGTAACATTTTAAGCTAGTCATAAGAAATTTGACAAAAATAAATTAGTCTGTTATGAAACGTTAAACTCAACGCAACTACTTAGTTTGTTCTTAGACATTTTTTGGTGACCCCGACGTGATCGTTGTCGCGTTAAAGAGAGTTAAATTTTATTTTCTATTACCGCGCTTAATAGTAAAAAACAAAAACAAAATTGTGTGTTTTAATTGTGGCTGCTTATTACTGCGCATAATAAAAAAAAAAACATTGTGTATATATATATTGTTATTGCGTTGAAAACATACATACGAGCATAACTGTTTGCAAATTCTTTTGCCCAGCTGCATAAAGCTTCACATACAACTTGTGAAAAAACAAAAAAAACTAAAATAGTGTTTTAACTATCGAAGTGCTCCTCAACTGGATTTTGTTAAAAAAAAAACTAAAAAAGTGTTTTTACTGTTGAAGTGCTCCTCAACTGGATTTTATTATAAAAATTAAAGTGTGTAAAAAAACTTCCTAAGTAAATTATGGCTACCATCGATACTCTACGGAATAAAAGAACCTATCTAAAGGGAACTGCAACCAGGTTGGAAAAGTTTTTGAGCCAAATTACTACCGAAACGTCGCTTTTTGAAATACGAGCCAGATTAGAAAATTTGGAGAAAATATACGATAATTTTCAATCGTTGGATATTGAGATGGCTGCTCTTGATGAAGATGTACCGGAACGTGATACTGAATTAGAAGAATTTGAAGAGAGATATTTTCAAATGAAAGCGAAGTTCAGTGAAATTATTGATGCCAAGCTGCTTGCTGCAAATGTTAATAGTGATCCCCTCAACTCAACAACAACGCATCAAGATGCTATGCAGAAACTGTTGGAGTCCCAAACATCTTTTTTGGAAAAATTGACAGCGCTACAACCGCCATTAGCAAATGTTGGTGCTACGACTTCGTCACCTACCGCGAACACCGCTGCCCCAGCTGCTGATATACGACTTCCTAAGCTGAATATTCCAATATTTGAAGGTAACTACTCTGAATTTAGATCATTCTTTGATTTATTCAACAGCTCAGTGCATAACAACCATACATTGACTGCATCACAGAAGTTTCAATATCTGAAAGGGTTGTTAAAGGGTGAGCCTGCCATGCTTATACGACATCTTGCTGTGTCAGATCAAAACTACGAGGAAGCCATAAAAAAGATTCAAGATCGTTATGATAAGCCTTCACTGGTTATTGATTCTTTAATCGAAACATTTTTATCTATATCTAAAGCAGATGACTCTCAAGGTCTTCGAAACGTATCGAATATTGCTGATGAAGTTATACGTGGGCTTAGAGCGCAAGGCGAGGAAGCAGAGAAACGTGATCCGTGGCTGATACATCTTTTACTTAAAAAAGTCGATAGAGAAACTCATCATTCTTGGGCTGAGCATTGTAGTAAAACTACATTTCCTACGCTGGAGAATTTTATCATTTTCATCAATGAACGTTGTGATGCATTAGAACGTGTTCCAACTCCAATTGAAAAGCAACGCGCTGGCGGAACACAATCTAAAATTAAATCCGTCAGAACTTATTCTGGCTACATGAAACGATCCTGTTTTGCGTGCTCTCAAGACCACCATCTTGCCTATTGCCCTACGTTTATCAAGATGTCTACGCCCAATCGCATAAATTTTGTAAAAGAGAAAAGATTGTGTTTTAATTGTTTGAAGCAGGGACATTCAGTACAAAATTGTCCATCTAAACACCTTTGTGAATTTTGCAAAGGTCATCATCATTCTTATATTCATCTAGAGCGTAATTCTAGCCACAATACGGTCGCAGCTGCCATGGTGAAAAAAGTGGATTCTCTCCCCACTAAGGATGAGAAAAAATCGAGTGAACTGCCTAAAAAGGTCGAAGCTACAATAGATGCTGTAACTACATCAATCAATCTTGCTGCCACATCTGAGGTAAGAAATCTAAATATGCTTTTGCCCACTGCTAGGGTTTTTGTTAAGGACAACATGGGTTGCTTCCAAGGCTGTAATATTCTATTGGACTCTGGATGCCAGAACACGTTGATTTCCGAGCGGTGTGCAAATAGACTTGGATTACAACGATCTGCCTCTAAAATATTTATCCACGGATTGGGAAATAACAAGGCTGGTGCAACACGGGGTATAGTCGAGCTTCAGGTAAAATCTATTTATAATTCTGAAAGTGTTGTCATGCTAGCCCATGTTTTTAAGAGTCTTACATCTCAATTGCCATGTTCTTCGCTTACAATAAACTATTGGGAAGATATAAAAAATCTGTCTCTTGCTGATCCCAAATTTGATACTCCAAAGGATATTGACATCCTTGTAGGATATGACTTTATCTTTACTCTATTAAAAGAAGGGCGTATTGTTAAAAATGGTAATTTGCTAGCTCAAAATACAATCTTTGGCTATGTTGTTTGTGGAGGTTGTACGTCTGAAAACACCTTTAGTACTTGCCACATAATGACTCCAAATATACCTGAAGTTGATTTGAACCAAACTTTGCAACTATTTTGGAAACTTGAAAGCGTCCCTCAGATGACTACTACTTTGACTGCTGAAGATCAGCAAGCTGAAGACTTTTATAAATCTACTACTATCCGTGCTGATAGATATTCAGTCAGACTTCCATTTGTGAAAAATCCTGAAACTGGTAAATCCTATGCGGGGGCCTTAAGACGACAACTGTCTATGGAAAGGAAATTTAAATCTAATCCTGATTTAAAACTATCCTATACAGAATTTATGAGTGAATACTTGTCACTGGGTCATATGAAACTTGTTCCCCAGGAGGAAATAAATCGTCCGTCCGAAAACGTTTATTACTTGCCTCACCATGCTGTTCTTAGAGAAAATTCTTTAACCACAAAACTAAGAGTGGTATTTGATGGTTCTGCTAAATCATCTAATGGAAAATCGCTAAATGACAATTTACTAAAAGGACCAATTTTGCAACAAGACTTAATAGCTGTTCTTTTAAGATATCGTTGTAAGAAGTACTGCTTTTCGGCAGACATTCAACAAATGTTTCGAATGATAAATGTACAAGAATGTGATCAGGACTATCAGCGCATTTTATGGCGAAATTCACCTAATGAGGAAGTTCAACATTATCGATTAACTACTGTAACTTATGGCACGCGTCCCGCACCCTATCTTTCTATTCGCACTCTCCTACAGCTGAGTGATGACGAGCATAATCGGTACCCTATGGCTAGTGAAGCTGTTAAAAATTCATTTTATGTTGACGATTGTATGGCAGGCTCCAATACCCTAAAAGAAGCTCAAGAGCTAGCAGAACAATTAAATAATTTGCTTACGGCTGGCGGTTTCCACTTAAGGAAGTGGGCCACAAATCAGAGTAGTATTCTTCAAAAGATTCCAGATAGTGAGAAAATTTATAGCATGGTCGATGTGCCATCGGATATGACAGTATGCCTCCTTGGCGTTATTTGGAATCCTATGACTGATTGTTTTTCGTATAAGGTAAAAGAAAATCAATATTGCCTTAACACCAAAAGGAACCTGCTTTCCGAGATTTCGAAAATTTTTGACCCACTTGGCTGGATATCACCTGCAATTATAGCTGTGAAAATAATTATACAGCGACTATGGCTATCCAAACTGGAATGGGATGAGCTGTTGCCTGCTGACATTTTAGACGAAGTCAAGCTACTATTTTCAGAGTTTTATTTACTTAATAACATTAATATAAAACGACTTATTTTTTCCACAGAGCCAGTTGTAACCTTTCATGGATTCTGTGATGCCTCCAGCTTAGCCTATGCTGCAGTCATTTATTGTCGAAAAACGTCAGCAGATGGACAAGTGTCAACTAACATCGTCATATCTAAAACCAAGGTGGCTCCAATGGCCTCACTTTCAATTCCCAGGCTGGAACTTTGTGCAGCGTATTTGTTAACTCAACTGTTTGAATATTTAGCATCTGTCATTAACTTGAAATTAAATGAAGTGGTTTGCTGGTCTGATAGCAAAACCGTTTTAGCCTGGTTGTCTTCACATCCATCGAAGTGGAAAACTTTTATTAGTCATCGAACATCCTACATCTTAGAAACTGTTCCCAGTGCGCAATGGCGATATGTTCCCAGCAAACAGAATCCAGCCGATGCTGCTAGTAGAGGTGTAAGATCCAGCTTCTTAATTAATGATAAATTATGGTTTAATGGTCCATCGTGGTTGCTTATGGAGGAAAATTGGTGGCCACTATCCGAATCTCAGGATAATATTACAAGTGAAGAACTTCGTCCAGTAAATCATGTGGCTCTAGCTTCAGCTACTTACGATCCGGACTCCGTTAGCAGAATAAACAACAGAATTTCCAGTTGGGCTAAAATGGTGCGAGTACTAGCTTACTGCATACGATATGTCAACATTCTCAAAAATAAGTGCAGAGACACCTCACCTCTCAAAGTCAAAGAACTTAAGTTTGCTGAACTAAAATTGTATAAATACTATCAAGCGGTTGACTTTTTTGAGATTATGTCGTCTATTCAGCAAGGTCAAGCTACCCTAACTAACAAAAAACTACGGAAACTTTCACTATTCGTGGATGCTGATGGGCTGCTGCGTGTTGGCGGAAGATTAACTAAAGCTGACCTACCTTATGACAGTCAGCATCAAATAATTCTTCATAAAGACAGCCCAATCGTTCGGAAAATTGTTCACGATTTGCACGTGAAAAATCTTCATAGCGGAATTACTTTGTTGTTCGCTACACTGCGGCAAAAATATTGGATAATTGGTGCTCGTGAAATTGTTAAAACTGTAATTCGCCAGTGTGGAGCTTGCACTCGCTTTAGTGCACGAGCTCAAGAGCAACTTATGGGCGACTTGCCCAAATTTCGTGTCAACGCTGCCTTTCCATTTTACGAAGTTGGATGCGACTATGCTGGGCCTATATTGTATAAGCAGCACAGTGGCAGAAAGGCCCCGAAAGTCAAAGCATATGTTGCAGTCTTTATCTGCTTAGTGACCAAAGCTGTTCACCTAGAACTTGTCTCCGATTTGAGTACCGATGCCTTCTTAGCCGCTCTCGATCGATTTGTTGCTAGACGTGGTCTGTGTGGTCATATACACAGCGATAATGGAACTAATTTTCAAGGAGCTGCCAGAAAGCTGAATGAAATTCACAAAATGGTAACTTCTTTTGAATCTAATAATGATATTTCGAATTTTTTATCTTCAAAGGGTATTCAGTGGCACTTCATACCACCAAATACGCCACATTTCGGTGGGTTATGGGAGTCTACAGTCAAGTCTATGAAGTTTCATCTAAGAAGAACTATGTCAAGCTACACTAAACTTTGAGGAATTATCAACTCTCCTAGCTAGAATTGAGGCTATATTAAATTCGAGGCCTTTAGTCCAAGCTGATTCTGATGACGTCCCCTATATAACGCCTGGACATTTCTTAGTTGGAAGGCCCCTGAACTCGTTGCCAGAAGCAGACATAACTCATCTCAAAACTGGGTTATTATCTAAATGGAGATTGGTTCAACAATTAACTCAATATTTTTGGTCTCGCTGGTCAACTGATTATTTGCTGTCACTTCAACCAAAATCTAAATGGTTGAAAGAAAAATCTAATCTAATTATTGGTGACGTCGTCCTGATACGTGAAGATAATCTACCTCCCGCTTGCTGGAAACTTGGCCGTGTAATCGAAACCCATGCTGGATCCGATGGGCTCGTCAGAGTTGTCACTATCAAAACTGAGAATTCAACTTTCAAGAGGCCAGTTGCTAAACTTCATCAATTGCCAAAGGAATGTTGAACGCCGTTCAAGGCTGGCGGTTATGTTTATGAAAAATATTAAGTTTTATCCTAAGTTTATTTGACTAGAATTTGAATTCTTTAATTTTGAAAATTTTGCTATTTAATAATTTAGTTTACACCGCCACTGGTTGTTTTTTCTACTATTTAAAGAACCGTAAAATCATTCGAGTAATTCTTCTTTCTATTTTGCTTTTCACCTAACTGTTAAATCATACGATTCTAATACTCTCAGTGGCGCATAGCAATGTAACATTTTAAGCTAGTCATAAGAAATTTGACAAAAATAAATTAGTCTGTTATGAAACGTTAAACTCAACGCAACTACTTAGTTTGTTCTTAGACAGTCACAATCCGATGCAAAAATGATTTGTTTTTATGGCGCTCAAGCAGCATAGGGGACCCAATTACCTTGCTTCTGAATGTATCCGGCGGCATTCAAACGTTTCGAAATGGCTTGCTGAGTCCCTCCCAACGATTTGGCAAGCTCGTCTTGTGTTTGACACGAATCCTCATCGAGTAGCTTCTCTAATTCTTCGTCTTCATACTTTTTTGGCTGTCCTGGGCGTTCTTTGTCTTTGATGTCAAAATCGGCACTTTTGAAGCGTTTAAACCATTCAAAACACGATGTTTTTCTTAAAGCATCGTCGCCATAAACTTCTACAAGCAAACTATGACTTTCCGCAGCAGTTTTCTTTGCAAAAAAATGACCCAACAGAACCTCCCGCAAATGCTGTCTTTTTCTCGAATTTTCGAAGTTATTCATCGTGAAAAATAATAATGATGCACACAAGATAAAATTGTTTTGTTGACTGATTTTGACAGCTGTCAAATGTACCTTCAAAATGACATATATATAAAGTTCGAGCTTTCACGATATTTGTTAGTACGGACATCCACCGTCAAATTCCGGTTTTTATGTTGTACACCCAAGACATTTGTTTTTTTTATGTAACAGGAAAATTTTACTGTTTTTAGCAATAACTAGTAAGGGTGCAACTTTTGGCCTGGCTAAAAAATAAATACCCAACACTGCAGTATTTTGTAAATTTTGCTTATATGAGTGGTGCCACGCCTTCTTGTCCAAGTTCACCCAGTTTTCAGAGCTTTCATTTATAGTCCTTAATGTCTGAGTGAAATTTGGTTAGATTATCTCAAAACACGTTTTCAGTATAGCGTTTTGAAGCTTTTGTTTTTGGAACGCCCTCTTGTCTGAGTTCATCTAGTTTTGAATGTTTGAGTGAAATTTAGACGGATTATCTCAAAAAACTCTTTCAGTATAGCGTTTTGAAGCTTTTGCTTATATGGGAGGTGCCACGCCCTCTTGTCCGAGTTCACCCAATTTTTTCTCAGAGCTTGCCCTTACAGTTCGTAGGATTTATGTGTATTTTGTTTGAATTGTAGTGAAAAATACTCCTAAAGTGACATTTTGAATACATTTATTTTTGTATGGGCGGTAGGCGTGTTCGTTGACCGATTTTGCTCATTTTCAATCACATGAGCTTACTTTGACAATGAAGACAATGTACCAAATTTCATTGAATTATCTTGCTTAATTTTCCCAAAAAATGTACTTCCACACACAGCCAGCCTGACAGACGGACATGGCTAAATCGACTCATGAGGTGACGCTAATCAAGAATGTATATACTTTTCTATGTATATCTGCCGCCCCTCCGTCTCTGCGTTAAAAATGGAGTGACAAAGTGAATATCATGCGTGATGAATTCCGAACCAATTGTGTTCTCTCGTCAAATAAAAATTGTCCAGCCAAACATGGCCCCTTTTATGATCGGACACGGCTCATTTTGTTCGGAAATAAATTTGGATACCAGCCAACACTTTGGATTTATGCGTTTGTCCCTTCTTTTCTTTTAATCCCCCATGAGGTCCTCAAAAACCGATAAATTCTTTAAAACTTTTTTGAAATATGTACTTAAAAAATAATGCTATCGAGATTATTTTTGGGGTAATTGAATCTGAATATGATGTTGTAAAACGGGAAAAATCAAAAAAACCCCTGAAAATTGTGCATACCCTCAAGCCGCCCAAGAAAAAAATCCGCTTATTCCAATCGAACATATATACCTCATCATTTTTTCCAAAAAATTAATTTTTGAAAGGACATTTGAATAGAAATGTTGTGTAGCTAAGTACGAATCGGGAAAAAAAAAAAATTTTAATTTTCGCAGGGGTTCAGGAGAGGTCCCGAAATGGTTAACAGTTTTGCAAGCTCTCGACTTTTTTAAAATTATCTTTAAAATATCTTTAAAACTTCGAGTTGTTTAACATTTTTCACACCTTTACCTCGGCGTAAAAATTGACTTTGATGCTGTCTGACTGTGAGTATAACATACTTTTTTATGACTGACATAAATTTTGGTTGAATTTGATTGTGCCTAATTTCAGCACTGACTCATTTTGATAGTGACTTATTGTAATTGTCGCTCCGACAATGTTGTTCATAATATGTATAAAATAATGAGATATCGATCGAAATAAGTAAATAGTAAAATAACTTGTTGTCAGGCCCAAAGCTCCCAACAAATAATCAAATAGTTAGTAATATTATGTAGCTTTACTAATAGCTATAGTCTTTTGCTCGACATTTTTCCAACTGAAGACAAAGCTTCATTTCGATACTAAATACTTATCCTAACAAAGTACCATTACTAACAAAATGCCATCACAGCCATTTATCGTACGTTTATTAGAGTGTCAGTTTTCGCGTTGTCCTGGACGCAGTGAAGAAGATCGTCGTTGCTCATCACTTGCTGCACTTTGTTTGTCGTCATTGCTGTTGTTATTGTTGTGATTGTTGCTGCTGCTGCTGTTGTTGTTCTTGTTGATCACTTGTAAGTAGTTGCAGGCAGCAACAATTGGCAACTAGCAACTACAAACGATCGACGACACTTCCAATTATGTACGAAATAAGGAAACATAAATTTGTTGATGATGAGTAGCATACGCTGAGGATGTGTACCTTTACCTCTGGTTATCTGTTTATAAATGTGAATTTTCCTATATAAACTTATGCAGGATTTTTTCCTATTTTTCTTTCTATCTCGGCTAATAAACGGGCTCTTATTTGCAAAGATTTACAACATGAACGCATGAAATGTGAACATGTTGAGAGAGTGAAAAAACAGCGCTGTAAAAATTAGGTTCGCTTTTGAATACTGAAATATTTCCCGTCGCCAAAGTCAATGGTGAATGTATTATTTTCATATTAACAAGCAACAAATTTATTAGACTATTAAGTTAGAAAAATTACCTGAAAATTGACTAACTATACTTAGTTAGTCTGTCAAAATGGAGTTGCAAATTTCAAAGCTGGTATCAAATTGCTGAGAAAGTTAAAGAAAAGTTTTTTTCAAATTAGATTAGGATTTCGTAAAGTTCCGGACCTTGAAAGTTTAAATTTTTTGTCTTTTTTCTTACTTTTTGACTTTGGCGGCTATTTTAGTATGAAAAAGGTCTCATTAACATACCCTTTTATATATTTTTTTTGAATCCTCGTTAAATTTTCTTTAATTCGACAGAACATTTGTCATACCAATTTTTTAACTTGAGGTCAGAAAAAAATACTTTTCCAGAACAATCCGTTTGAAAGCACCCCTAGATAAAGCGCGAGTAACGCGTCTGTTGCTACATAAAAGTTTTTTTTTCTGATCTCAAATCAAAAAATTCCTACAATAAATGTTCCACCGAATTAAAAAAATTGAACCAAAATTTAAAGAAAAAATTTAAAAAGGGTATGTTAATAAGACATGCTTCATTCAAAAATGGCCGCCAAATTCAAAAAGTAGGCAAAAAATTTAATACATCAAATTTAAAGGTCAAAACTTCGCGAAATTTTTCAGTCCTATAAACCAAATACACTCTAAGAAAGCTTGTACAATTACTTAAAAGTTTCCAATAAAAAAGCTTTCCCTAAAGATTCAGGGTGACCCAAGAAAAATTTAAATATCTTAATCAAATTTTAGGACCAAAATACAAAAAAGGGCGTAGTTACAAAATCAACAGCGAAAGTTAAACTAATACCATTGTCCAAAAAAAAAAAATTATAATTCCTGGACTAAAACGAAGGCCGAACATTGGCAGATATAACAGACCATTGGCAGATATAACAACATTTAGCCACACCAATGCTGCATAAATGAAATCATATTGCCACATCATCACAAAACATTCGTCAATTCCACGAACTCTGATGAGAACTGATGATGATGATGGTGGGCCCTTCGAAAATTGCGCACTAAAAGTTACACAAGAAGCGATTATAAGAATATGAACACAACCACCATAAAACTCATCCCTTGCTTGCAATCAACAAGCCATGCTTGAAGTTATATACATACAAATGTAAGTATATATATGAACTTGTCTGTAGTAGTTACGCACCTTCTTCCTAGGAGAATGCCCCAGCAATTATGCTGCTGCTGCGTGCAGTTTAGCAATAATTTTACTTGTCGGTTAATAAGCGTTAAGGAGCTAACAAGCTATGCAGGCGCTTCATTTCAATACGGAAAGGCAACAAGACAGACAGACAGACAGACAGACATTGGAAGTGAGGAAGTGAAGACAGCGGCGGAGATTTTTGTTGCTGCCACTTGTTAACGCATACGCAGGGCAACGTTGATTGGTTCAACCAACAAGATGGCACAATTGCGCGCGCACACTTTGAGCACCGTCCGTTTGAGTTAAACAAGCGCTAATTATTGGTAACATGCTACACCATCATGTAGCAGACCCTAAGCTTAATGGTAGAAATGAGACTAATACAACAATACAATGTGTTCATCGATCAGAGACCCAGCTTAGTCGCTAAGCAGCAACGTATGGCATGTATTATGGAGGATCAACCGAAAAAACAGCGCAAGTTTACATATGTGCAACAAGTGCGCGCTTCCTATTATGTTTTTGAATTCAGCTATATATATAATCTGTAGAATTGTTCAAATATGTATGTGTTTAAAAAATACAGGGTCAGAAATTTTTTTGATTAGCTCGATTTGGTTTAGTTTAGTTTAGTTTAGTTTAGTTTAGTTAAGTTTAGTTTAGTTTAGTTTGGTTTGGTTTAGTTTAGTTTATAGCTTATAGTTAATAGTTAATAGTTAATAGTTTATAGTTTATAGTTTATAGTTTATAGTTTATAGTTTATAGCTTATAGTTTATAGTTTATAGTTTATAGTTTATAGTTTATAGTTTATAGTTTATAGTTTATAGTTTATAGTTTATAGTTTATAGTTTATAGTTTATAGTTTATAGTTTATAGTTTATAGTTTATAGTTTATAGTTTATAGTTTATAGTTAATAGTTAATAGTTTATAGTTTATAGTTTATAGTTTATAGTTTATAGTTTATAGTTTATAGTTTATAGTTTATAGTTTATAGTTTATAGTTTATAGTTTATAGTTTATAGTTTATAGTTTATAGTTTATAGTTTATAATTTATAGTTTATAGTTTATAGTTTATAGTTTATAGTTTATAGTTTATAGTTTATAGTTTCTAGTTTCTAGTTTCTAGTTTCTAGTTTCTAGTTTCTAGTTTCTAGTTTATAGTTTATAGTTTATAGTTTATAGTTTATAGTTTATAGTTTATAGTTTATAGTTTATAGTTTATAGTTTATAGTTTATAGTTTATAGTTTATAGTTTATAGTTTATAGTTTACAGTTTATAGTTTATAGTTTATAGTTTATAGTTTATAGTTTATAGTTTATAGTTTATAGTTTATAGTTTATAGTTTATAGTTTATAGTTTATAGTTTATAGTTTATAGTTTATAGTTTATAGTTTATAGTTTAGAGTATATAGTTTATAGTTTAGTTTAGTGTAATTAAGTTAAATTTGCTTTAGCTTGGTTTGATTTGATAGGGCTTGGTTTGGTTTGGTTTTGTTTGATTTGGTTCGATTTCGTTTGGTTAAGTTTGTCTTTTGTTAGGTTTAGGTTGGATTTGTTCTAGTTTGGTAGTGTCATGTTTTCAGAAATGTTCCTTTCAATATTGCACACCGCGTGATCTTATGTCACTGATGAGTGATGGTCTCTGAAACAAACATTCAGTTACCAAAAACATCATAACTACAATGCTGGTATGCGAAAAATATTGGATCTTGATCTGAAGGTTTGTAGAAAGTACATTTACTATGTATAAAGAAGGAGTTTTGATGAAGGGACATACAGGGTGGCTGATTCGAAGTGTTACCAATTCAAAAGACTATATTTTTAGTTTCCATGCACAGATTTTATTGATCAAACGCTATAATTGTTGGGAAATGTTCAAATTTTAAGAATCTACTTGAGATTTTCGATATGGCAACCTTTGGCCTTAACTATGGCACGTAGACGGTCGAAGAACGAGTCGCATGCTGCACGAATTTGATTTTGTGGAAGTTTGCGCCATTCTCGTTGAAGGGCCACTTTTAGTGCATCAACGCTCTGGTTTTTTTTAGTCAAGACCTTCCTGTCCAACATACCCCAGATTGAGAAATCCAGCGGATTCGCATCAGGCGAATTTGACAGCCATTGTTGAGCAGAAATGAAGCTAGGAACGTTTTTTTCTAACCATTTTTGATTCACACGAGCTTTGTGTGACGGTGCCGAGTCTTGTTGGAATGTCCATGGCTTGCGGCCGAAATGTTTACGTGCCCACGGTAGTAAAGCACCCTCCAACACTGATTCACGATACACCTGGGCGTTTACTTTGACGCCAGCGGCCAAAAAACTAGTCCAAACCATCACATGCGGTGGTGCCTGCGTCCTGGTGGCCAAACGAACATTCAAATTTTCGTAGGACCTCTCTGTCAAGTAAACCCGATCATTTTGTTTGTTTACATATTGCTGGATACAGTAATTTTTCTCATCATAGAAGACAATTTGTGACAGATTTCCGGCGGCGTGCAAGCGCAACAACTCCTTGGCTCTATTGAGCCAAACTTTTTTTTGAGCAGGAGTGAGATCATGCGCCTTTTGGAACTTGAGGGCCTTTAGTCCGAGCTTGTTTGACAATATGTGTTGCATTCGTTCACGCGATATTTTCAGCTCGGCAGCCATTTGTCTGCCACTGCGTCTCGGATTTCGCTCAATTCTAGCCTTCACCTTTCGAACCATTTCTGGTGATGTTGCAGTTATTTTCCGACCAACGCTGCCGGTACCATTGTAACGTGTTATGGTCCGATACACAAACATTTTATTCACTTTTAAATGTTTCAGCTCACGAACAATTGCTGGTTGCGATTTTCCAGCCAAACAAAGAGCAATCACACTATTACGTTTGAATTCCATTTCGAAAATTTTTTATTTTCAATAAATTGACGCGCAAATGCTTTTGGTTACTTGTTGACAATAGAATGAACTAACATCAAGCCAATTTTTAGACAGCTATCATGTTCCATCTTTCAGATAAGTCTGTCTGAAGTTGGTAACAGTTCGAATCAGCCACCCTGTATTTGCAAAGACATTCATTGTTAGGACTTCATTTGTCCTTGTGGTATTTTAATTTCTGTAATAGCTTAGAAATAAGAGGACGTAGGCGTAAAGCGAACTTCTTTGAAGTACCATATGTAGGGTTTTTTCAAGAGGAGGTATTTTCGTTGAAGAAAGCAGATGTTTTAGTTGGCAAGAGGTTTAGGAGAGTCTAAAAGTACTGCCACGGTGACGAGTTGGATAACGAAACGGTAATGTTTGCTTCGCTTCGAACTTGCAAAAAGATAACAATAATAGCTGTGAGTGAGAATTTCTGGGGCGCTGTCTTCAATTCGCTTCATATACACAATCGAAGAGTTGACGAACCTATAAACTTATGAAGCTCTTATCCTAAAATTTTCAAATATCTAAGTAAGAAATTCAATAGCTTCTACTTTCTAACAATTACTTCTTAATTTTCTGAAGATGCCGTAAATCTACAAGACCCTGTATTATTTGTTATACGTACATATATGAAATTATCGCCATCCATAGTGTATATATTTATGTTTGTAATTATAATAATAACGAAACATGGTTACACGATAGCATAGGTATAAGGTTGTACATTTACGTCAGCAGCTTCAACAACAACAACAACTGAAAAATTATAGTAGCGCAATTTTTCAAGACCATGTCCAGGTTGGTTTTTCTCAGTTTGTTGTTGCTGCTCCTGAGCGATGAAGAATATGAATTTTACACAATTACATGCTGGGCGTTAACTGCAAAGTAATTGTCGACAACTGCGAATGATGATCAGAATAGTAAAATGTGGCAGCAGCAACAGCAGCAGCAGCATTTTTATGGCACCACTTTGACTGCATCATGATGCGTAGGAAACTTTTTGCCTTGAGTACCACATAGTTTAAGTTCTATTGTTGAGGTATTTAAAAAATGATAAAGACTTTAAACTTTAACCTTTTCCTTTTGAAATTGCACCAAGTTGTGTTTTTGTATTGGTATGCATTAACAGACATTTTGCAGCGATTAGGTAGCACCTTGTTATGCCTCTACATGACGCTTTTGTGAGCAAAATTAATAGTAAAGAAAAAAAAAATCTGGAGATCTTCGAATATTTAGACAAAAACGAAAATTCTATTTTTTATGGGCGAAGAACTTGACTTATTGCCGACCAGTTTATGGATCATTTATAAGGCCTAGTGACCTTACATTAATTAAAAAGCCAACTGACCCCAAAATTGTAATCAAATTCTAATAGCGAACGACATTAATCAGCGCAAATGCCGGTGAATCGTATGAACTCTCCGAAAACCACCGAACAAAGTCTACAGACAGGCACTCGCTTAAGCTGCACAGTATCAGAAAACTTGGTCGACCTAAAGTCATCACAAAAAAGACAAGAACTTTTTTTAGCAATAATCTTAGAACTGCGGAAATTGTGGAGAAGTATCTAAAAACCACCGCAGAAGATTTTATGAAGACGAATCATTTCGGGTCCAACACTACCCGAATAGTTGCAGATGCGAATTTAAGACAAAAATGACCCAAAAACTTCTAAAGGGGCTTTCATTAAGCATTTCTTATCTTTAACTTGAGTGAGGCATCATAGAAATTTTTTATTCATTTGAAAAGCCAATCAATTCCATTAGATATGGAATATAACATCGTTTAAATGTCTTCTGGGTAGCGCGCATCCCAAACATCAAATTTTCAATAACTCTGGCGCTTAAATCAGGTTGAATTCGACCGATGAGGGCTGCTCTGGATACGAAAACTCCACAAGAAAAAGTTTAACGGGGTTAAATCTTAAGATCTCGGTGGCCAGTGCAAATCACTTCCATTTGAGAAAACCATGCCCACAAACCGGTCGTGCAGAATGTCCAGCCCCATCCTGTTGAAACCACATGTTGTTGGTGCTTATATCATCGAATTCAGGCCAAAAGAAGTTGGTAATCATCGACCTATAGCGCTCGTTGATAATGGTGATCTCCTGGACAACATTGATCTCAAAGAAATATGGACGGTAGACCCCGCCAGCCAAAAAATCCGCACCAATTGGTGACTTTTTCCGGATTATTGGACGCGCTTGCATTTCATGTGGATTGGTATTGTCCCAAATTCAACAATTTCATTTGTTGACATAGCCATTCATCCAGAAATGCTCCACATCGATAATGGTGATTTTTCGATGAAAATTAGGGTCAGTTTCCAACTGATAGTCGTTTTCCTTCAGCTCCTGTGTCAGTTGAATTTTGAACGGGTGCAAACTCAAGTCACGAGTCAAGTCTGAGAAAGCTCGAGTTCCGGATTCTCCTGCACACTCAAACTGACAGCGGCAATGGTTTCTGCAGATCTTGCGTTTCGTTGATGTACGGGTGTTGGTTGATTGATTACTGAACCATTGCAATCACTTATCTACCACACTGCGAAAAGTTCTCTTGGTAGGTCAATTATGGCGGCCGTAACATGGACGAAGCGCGCGGAACTTTGCCCGAACATAATACCCATTTTGATGAAACAGTTTTATCCTTTGAACGTGTTGGTGAACGCTAAATCTGTCCATGGTGATTTGGCAAAACAAACTGAATAAATACCAGCCAATTTGACAGATGTTGCTTAATATGGCTGGTATCAACTGTCAAAATTCGGAAGTCCGTATTGGAGGACCCTTTATAAACTAGCAGTTGCTGAAATCTCGGAGAGGGCTAGACTAAACAAGACCAGACCATAACTGCTTTATTAAATTGTTCTAGCTAACCCCAACAGTTCCATAAGGTTAATTTTTCCACTTCGCTATATCTTTAGTTGCCTTTTCTTCAAATTTACAATTAAAATTCCACTTCCCATAACTAAATTTCATTAAGAAGGATTACGTCTCGAACTAACGATAGCAGAGATTGACAATCACAACGTATCCTTCTTCATACGCTTTTGTTTACTCACAATATAATCTTCCAATTGGTCACGCATCAATTCCTCATCCGGCAAATAAAAGCGTTTTCAGCCTGAAATAGGAAAAATGATTTGTGCGGGGCACTTGACAGTTTGACGTTTTAATGCAATTACAAATATTTCCAACGCAAAATCAAATCATTTCCCGCGCGTCATCCTTTACACAGACAGCGCATGTTGTTTGTGTCTAGCAACAGTAACTGTGTGTGTGTGTGTGTGTGGATATAACGATGCGTAGCCTTTTGCACTGCGACACTGCGTTGCCAATTGGCAATTGCCAAGAAATTAAAACCTCAGCTTAAAAAGTATCAAAACATTATCTGCCACAAGATGTGCCACTGATAAATCTTTAGAGCGCTGTGCAAGTCGATTTTGTATTTTGTGGCAGAGAGACCAACAAAAACAAACGTAACAATGTTGCTAGCGATCAATGAATTCCATTGGACTAAAGCTCACTCACTCACAAAATGGAAAAACAGAAAAAACACATAGGCTGACTGACTGACACTTAGTCCATTGCTTGTTGTGGCTTTGATAGACATAAAAATGACAGCAAGCGATGGATAAGTGGGCATTTGAGCAGCCATTGCAGTCAAATTGAAATGGTACCTCATCATTCTCAAATGGCTATGGCAGCAGCACCATCAGGAGCGATGTGCATGTGCAACGGATGCAATTGATTGTACGTGAAGTCTGCTCAATTTTTTACTAATGAAGATTCCATGCCAAGTGACGATGATTTGTGCTATAGCGCGCATAACTTTAATGGGTTTCAATTAAATCCTTTGAGCGCGATTAGAGCCAGATTAAGATAAATCCACTGCAAATGGGCGATAACCATAAAGGGTATTTAAAAAAAAAATTGTCTTTTGCTAGAAATTCCTTAGCTGACGCTTTTTCTTTTCCATTAGTAGGCACCGTCCTTATTGCAACTAAGTAATTAGCAAAATCTAAAAAAGTTTGCTTCTAATGGCGAATAAAACAAAGAGTTGGGAATTTTTTTTGTCAATAATTCAAGAGTCATCCATGAATGTCTGAATCTTTCTCCTATAATTCAAGGGTCATTAATAAAATGTTAAGAACCTTTTTGCTTTCTATAAAAAGTTTAGTCCAGTCTGGTCTACTCTATTCTGTTCTAGTTGGTTTATTGGGGTCTGTTCTGTTCAATCTGTTCTGGTCTGTTCTAGTCTTAAATGTCCTGTTTTGGTCTGTTCTAGCCTGTTCTGGTCAGTTCTAGTCTGGTTTGTTCTGTTTTGGTCGGCTCTAGCCTGTTCTCTGCTGTTCTCGACTGTTCTAGTCTGGTTTGTTCTGTTTTGGTCTGTTCTGTTTTTATCTGATCTGGTCTGGTCTGATCTGTTCTGGTCTGATCTGTTCTGTCTGTTCTAGTCTGGTTTGTTCTGTTTTGGTCTATGCAGGTCTGTTCTAGCCTGTTATCTGCTGTTCTCGTCTGTTCTAGTCTGATTTGTTCTGTTTTGATCTGTGTTGATCTGTTCTATCCTGTTCTAGAACAGATCTAGTTTGGTTTGTTCCGTTTTGGTGTGTTTTGTTCTGATCTGATCTAATTTGATCTGGTCTGGTCTGTTCTCATCTGTTCTAATCTGGTTTGATCTGTTTTGGTCTGTTCTGTTCTAGTCTGCTCTGGTCTGTTCTAGCCTGTTCTCGTATGTTCTAGTCTGGTTTGTTCTGTTTTGGTCTGTTCTGATCAGTTCTAGTCTGGCCTGTTCTGTTCTTTTCTATTTTGGTTTGTTCTGAACTGTTCTCGTCTGATCTGGTCTGGTATGGTCAGATCTGATCTATTCTTGTCTGTTCGCATCTGGTCTGTTTTTGTCTACTCTGGTATGTTCTTGTCAGATCTGTTCTGTACTGGTTTGGTCTATTCCGGTCTATTTTGGTCTTTTTTTTGTGTGTTCTTATTTGTTCTGGTCTGTTCATTTCTAGTCTTTTTTCGCCTGTTATGATCCGGTCTGTTTTGGTCTGTTTTATAAGAAATAAATGAATATGATTTCGTCTAGTTTAACAATTAGTCAGCTCTACAAGCAGGCGTTAAACTAAAACCTTACAAATTCGTGAAACACTTCAAATGAAAAAATTGTTCTAAACATTTTTTCAATACTTTAAGCGGGCCAACCATTAGCTTGGACGTTTAATAAAACAAAAGTTAATGTTTTAAATAAAGATAATGCCTATCTCGCCACCGCTGCAAAATCATTATAGCCAATTAAAGTTTAAAGCTGTGCGAAAACTTGCAGAAACCTCTAAGAAACGCTTAATAAAATTGTAATATCATCATTCTCCCTCAAAGTTAATAAACTCGTGAGGATTAAATGTTTCTGTTTCTTGTCGCATGTCGTGCGATTACTAAGCGCCCAGCAGTTGTTTGTCATGACAAACCATATCATTAAACATTACTTTAACTTTAACTGCACTTAATGTCATAATAAATGTCGGCAATGCCACGTATTAAATAAAATGGAAAATGGGAAACTTTAGAAAAATGAAAACTCGGACGAACGCCGCCGCGACTCACAAGTGCATGTCATACGACAATGAGCAATGTTTTGCACGCAACGCATTCAGTCAAAACAATTTTCACAAACATGGACACAATCGTTAGGCATGAGCACATGGACGGCAGATAGACAGACAGACAGACATAAGATGAAATGTTAAATTTGTTAGCACCAAACAAAATTGTCAACTGTCAAGTTAAGATGACAACGACGATACCCACAACATAACACATACAATTGGAATGACTTTAAAAGTAAAATATCATTTAGATTTGTGGCAATGATAAAAAACTGTGGAATAAAAGTAGCAAAAATCGACAGAAGCAGTAAATCGTGCATATTTCAATGATAAAAACTCAAACATGTAGATCAACATGTTGCCAATGTCAAGTTGCAATTGAAAAACTATAAATTTGTGCCGATACAATTTTGAGGAAAGCAACAAGAAACAATCCCACATAACATGGGAAACTCTACCCACACGCGCACGTCGGGGTTTCGAGTATGGCAACAACAACATCATCATCAACAACATGATTTCGCATCATGTTGCAACGCTCAGTTTTTTTGTTTTTTTGTTTTTTTTTTTTTTTTTGTTTTTGCTTCAAGTCATTTGCTATACATCACAATGTGATTTTTCTGAATTGGCAATGATAAATGAAAACCACACCACATCACACATTAGACACATTCCGCAACGTTAAAAAAAGAAGGCATGATGTTCTTGATGTTTGTTGCAGCAGCAGCAGCAACGATATTTTGACGCATCAACGTATAAACATGTTGTCACCGGCCGTATCCTGTGCAATTCCACAGCCAATCAAGTAACCCAACAAACTCTAAGCATTTCTCTACAACATCATCAACAGCATACGTACGCAGCCTTCTCGTCATCGCCATCATTATCTTTGTAATCCATTTACCACTTTTGCACATTAACGCATAGAATCCATAGCACACATACAATATACGGATATCTGTGGAGAGACACATGCTTGGTCAGTCATCATGTCTAACAAGTTTGACCAACTTGTCTCTACAAACATCATTTTCAAAGCGGGGCAAGGCAGGCGGCAATTTTCTATTTTATGATTTGACAGACGAACGGACAGACAGACAGGCAGACGTTTTAACAAGCAGACATACAGGCATACATTTGTCTAAGTTTGAAGAAAGACATATAGTTTTATCAAAGGCGTAGACATTACTAACATTACAAGCACGCATACTTAATTACCCAATAGGAAATTAAAATTACTTTGTTATGATTTTTTTGACAAACAGTTTCTGACGTGACTGAGAGTGTCGGGCATTGTCTCTTCAATACAGCTCAACACTCACAGAGTCTTAATTTCTAAGCCATGGTAGTACATGGAAATGAAATAACCGTCTGATTTAAGATCTGACTATGGCAGTAGTGTTGTCCTACCATAAAGGGCTAGCCAGTTACTGGTATCGACAAGAGCCCTTACTTTCCATATTTCTTTATATCCATATATTCCTTGATTTTTGGTACAACAGCTGATTAATCTGACTAGGCTGTCGGTTAAAATTGGCCCCTTAATGGGCGCATCGTGGTGGATGTAGTTGCTACTCAAATCGCGGCTAAACTGTTAGAAAAAGTACTCAGCTGGGCATTTGTTCAAATGGAACACTTGCCATTTGTAACGTAATGCTTCAACTCTTTTCTCAAAGGCATTAAATTTTATGGACTATTTACTTATCTTATCAATAAAACCGGACTGAAGGGTATCATTGGTTTCAAGATCGTGTGTGTAAGAAATAATTATTTACGGGTGGTTGGTTTTCTCCTCTCCCGGGCGTTTAGTGAAGAGGCACGAGCGTGCCATTTCTGCAGCTCTTTTCAGCGGTATTCCTCATCGTTGTCGAGCGAATTTTCACTTATGAAGCTATTTAAGCATTTCCGCAAATCACCTTCGTCTCCAACCCGAATTCTTCGCAGTTTTGGGCGATATCTCCTTTATCCATGGTATAAAGACATGATGCCGACGATTTTCATTTGTTAATCCCACTTTTGTGCTAGACCTTTGTTGATTTTTCCCTCGAAAACTTCGATTTCTGTCTGGCTCTTTGTCAAAGTGTTTTCTGAAAATTTGGGTTTTTTCTCTGGTTTTCCTTAGTATTTTATATATTTTTTATTTTTATACTTTGAAAGGATGCTGTTGTCATTTTCGTAGTATAATTCAGACTGATGATCTTACTGACCTTGTGTTGTGAAATGTAATGGTTTTTTTTTTATGCGAGCTACGCGGTCGTACTTCGGACGGAGTTTCGTTGGCTTAGGAAAAGCTTTAAATCGTTGACGTGAGCCCATCTTTCAGTCTTTCTTGCATTTTCTTCTTGCAGCTGCACAATCGCTAGCGAGATAAAGCTAGAAACCCGAAACGGCCCGTCAAACTTTGGTGCTAACTTTGCGATAAACCCATCGATTGGTCTCGAGAGGTGGTGTTGTTTTACTAGTACCAGAGCCGCCCTTGAAGATTATAATTTCATGCCTGGTCTTTGGCTGCTTTCCCCAAATTCGCTCGTAAAATTTCGAATACCTCTTCCAGGCGTATCACTTTTTTCTCCTGTTCCTGGGCTCCTCCCTATTTCCAACGTTCGTTCATCATACAATCGAGGTTCGTGTCCTTATTACCTTATCCCACTTGCGTTGATCTTCTCCAGAAACCCGTGCAATAATCCTTTGACGGTACGGTTTGCTCGTTGTTGGATTCTCTTGAGGTGTATAGGGAGCGGTGAACTGTTGCCTCACTCCATTATCGTTCAAGAAGCGTTGAAATGCTCTGCTCGTAAATTGGGAACCGTTGTTCTTCACAAAAACTTTGGGAACCCCGAATCTGCTTATGATACACTCTCGATACGCCTTCTTTAAGTCCTAGTAGCTTTCCTCATGGGATTTACTCTGTCTATTTGCTGAATTTTTTCGAATAGAACCAACAAGACTTTGTTTTCATGCATTGAACGTGGTAATGCCTTCGCATATGATGGACCATGGCTTTTCTGGTATCTTTGTGAACATCTTTCCTGCAGGCATTTGTTGGCTCCCTTAACATTTTTGGCACGATTCGCACTGTTGGACATAATTACGAATATCTCTGGACATACCTGGCCAGTAATATTTTTGGTAGATCCGGGCGCAAGTTTTTCTGATAACCATGTGCCCCGCTGACGGACTATTGTGATTTTCCGAAAGTTTTCTCATTCGCTGTGTTTTAGGGACGCAAAGCTTCCATGGGTTGCTTTCCGTCTCCAGTACGAATTGGAATATAACTCCATATAATTGGGAACCTTCAATGTGGTAGTCTGCGTACTTCTCGGGATTTGTTTTGACCGTTGGAACACATGCTTTAAACAGGACTCATATGTAGAATTACAAACAACCGGTTATAGCCCAAAGAACGACAGAAGTTTTATATGGGCTTCACTCTCATCAGAGAGGAATGTTGTATACAGATATTCATATAATATTCGTCTGGTAACAGAAGGGTATATAATAAGCGTATCCAGAGTTGGTCGCTGTACGGGTGGTTTTTGTGGGTTGCATGAAACTGACACTAAGACATGCTAAATCATATAAAAATTCGATAAAGTTTCGTCCCAAAAGCCATTAGTAAACGATTCTCCAATTCCAATTGGGTTAGTTTCATGCATCAGACGCCTTTGACAGTTAAATACAACAATTCTCTACTTTATGCGATAGTTAATTTAATGATATATATACTTATATATGAAACACAGGCAAAATGAAGAGACAAACAGACAGACAGACAGACAATCGCGAATCATAGAAATTAAATATTATAAATGGCAGAAATGTTGTCGGGACAGCAAATTATTAGAAAATTTCCTTTTGACACAATTGTCATAAATCAAAGAATGATCATAATGATTCCGACAACTGAGTATACAACAAGTTTTGTGTAGCTACGACGCGGTAGAGTTCAAAAAGGTTTCCGAACGAACGTTCGAACGATCGACGCGCCGTTGTCAATTTTGTATTATGTATTGAGTAGAAAATATTGCGCATGATCAATAATAAAAATCAATTTTGATTACAAAGTGACAGAACAACCTGTCATAGAATTTTATGAGTCACTTTAAAAAGTGTTACATTTCAGCTGATTAAGTTTAGTCCATACAGTATAAGTGGGAAAGATAAAACACTAACGTTAATGTCCAATTGATAATTAATTGATTAATTAAACGGAGAGAGAGAATACATTCTATTAACTACAGGATGCGCGTTTTGGCAGTTGGAATAGATAGAATTGATAATGTAATGTATGGGGGCTTTCAAAGCTTTAAAGGTTGCGTCAATCGAAAAAATAAAGCTCAAAGAAAGGAGCAAGCCTTAGGGTCTAAATAAAGACCGCTGTTTAGATGATGTATATATTTGAAGCTTCATGATTGATTTTAATGCTACGCTAATAAGGTTTTGGAGAAGAAAAATATTCATCGAACCCAAAAAGTTCTGCCGCTTAAAACGCAAGGCTGAAGGAAGCGTTGGATAAAAGGAATAACTCTAGCCTTAGAGATATTTGAACTGAAGAAAAAACTAGGACTTAAGTTCCATACGTGGTGATGATTAAATATATCTAACAGCGCCAAATAGATTGCTGTTAGTTGAGCAAATGCAGAGGTGTGGCTTCAAAGAAACTATCAAGAAGTATCTTGGCTAGTGCAATACAGAGGTATGTGCAACCTATAAAGGTATAAAGTAAAAGTTATATCCGTTGAGGATATAACCATAAGGTACACATAGAACTATAAATCTTTTGTCAAAACTCATTGTCAAAGTCGAGGGAGCTTGAAGAATGTATGTATAACTGTTTATCAAATTAACTGAGAATGACTGAAATTTTTTTTAAAAATGCAGTGATAACAAATTTAGGAACTTGCCAAGGGTCCCGTCACTCAAACTCAGAAAATAATTAGTTGCGAAAATAGCATCAATACTAGCCTTGGATACGAAGTTCAAGAGAAATTTGATCCACAACTAGACCTAGCGGAGTATGTATGTAGGTCTTCTTTCGAAAAAAGAAGAAGAAATCTTTGAAGGTACTTTATATTTGCAACTGATTGACTTTTTAAAAAAGAATCTTGGAAAAAGGGATTAAGATAGTGGTGCTGGCTGCATTAATTTTTGAGTTGATATTATCGATATGCGAAGAATTACCAACAATTCACCAACAATTGAGGAGTAGAAGTACCAAACGGCCTAAGTACCAGCACGAGGCAAAAGTAATATGATTTGAGTGACATTTTGTTGAAAATGGTTAAAATTGGTATGGAATTGATGGAATTCCGACCGATCAAAGACTTCGTGGAAACGATCGCTGATACACGAAATGTGTAATCCGGAGAAATTTAAGAGAGGATCAAAGTTTTTGCCTGCCACCTTATATGGGGAGAAGTTTTGTGGTGGCCCATACCCCGTTTAACAAACTGAATTGCTTTATGAACTGTATGAAATTCCAGGAAGTGATTCAAATAAAAGAATGTCAAATGACGAAGAAAATAGTGGTGGTTTTGCGCGTATTCACAACAATTTACTTTTATGATATCGAAAAATTTGGTGACCCACGACAATGCTGACCAAATGCCAAGAACATCCCAGAGACCAAAATGGAAGTAGATCGGACACAAAGCGCGCGAAGTGCTAAATGGATTCTTTAGTGAATCACTGAAGGATTCAGCACAACATCAAGTCCTGCTGGATGTTCAGCACATGTTGCTGTAAGGTCAAGAGTAGTACAACTTGCTTGGATGGAGAAGAATAGATGTTGCTTGGGTACACAAAAATTCGATAAAGAAATAGATATTGAATAAAACTAAGACCAATCGAAGATAGTTTCAGTTTGAATTGCCGGTGCATCAATTTTTTTTAGCCGATTTTGAATCAGAAAGACAGCAAAATTTCTCTACGGTTCAACAAAAGAAAGATTCAGGTAGACTATGGAACATTACAGATGCAAGCTGAAAATCTCGATTCAACCCAAAAGTTCTATTGTGTTAGTTCAAAATGAAGAAACTAACAGAGGTGGTAGACCTCCGCAAATGCTCTGAAATTCGTTGAAAGAGCTAACGCATCAAATTTACAGTTTTACTAAGCAAATTAGATTATTATCACCGTAAATTTTATTGGATTGAGCAGTTCAGCTTAAACTTCGTGCTCAAACCAAATTCTTCAAGCGCCATTTGCTACAAACATATGTTATTTACTTCGCTACCAAAGTGCCAGAGCTTTTATTGCAATCTCTCTGGAATGATTCATTTAAAACTTGAGTGTTAAAAAATATGAACAAGTAAAATCTTAAGTGGCAACTCTATAATAAAAGCGCCCATTGTAATATTTAATAATAAAGACATTCCAATTGCTGCTGTAGCTGCGCATGCGCAACCGCGTAAAACAGCGCGCAACAAGCAAAGCAAAGCAATGCCGAGCAAACACATTTGGCACGCCGCCGCATGACAAATGCAAACGTAACGAAATGTAACCTAATGGATATGGAATACTGTGTGGTACTTGGAGATAAGTTATAAAGATATTTTCTCGTCGTTGTTGTTGGAGACTTTAACAACAAGCAAAAAAGTTTCGTGAGTCATAAATTTCCGTATGATTCTTGGTTGCTTTGGGTGATTTGAAGTTGCAGTACGAGTGTGCCAGTGTTGCTGAATGCCAACAAGTTGTCAACTCATGTCATAATTTTATGTTTTATGTTGCTCTGTTCGTAATGTTTTTGTTCTTTTGTCGTTGTGTGGGTTGCCAACAAAATAACGGTTTTAAATTGATTTTCATTATGTTTTCACAATTTGCAAAAATTATGCAAAAAACGTATTTTCTCTCCAGATATCTAATTAGAATATAAATGAAAAGTAGCGATAAAGGCTGAAAAAAGAAATGAAAATTTGCCAGTCAGCCTAACCGCCTATCGGGGCAACAATTAACAGTTGCGTGTTGCAATCACTTAAGTTAAAACACGACCAAAAACGAGCAAAAAGCAAAGTAAATGGTGAATTTCATATGCATTGGCAACAAGTTCTAATTGTTGTTGTTGATATTGTTGCCGTTTTGCTTTCTTTTGTTTTTCGCCTAATTAGTTTGCATCTCTTTTAAGAGAACTCCTCATAACAAGGCAGTTATATTGTCCTAAGCCATTACTATACTCACACTTGAAAATGATGGTTTACTTTTCTTACTTTTGATTCGCTTTTGTATAGATTTTAAACTTTTTTGGTATTAAATTCCGATTTTTTTCCAAAAAAGTTTGAAATTTATTCCAAAAAAGTATGAAATTTATTCTTTAATAGTTTAAAATTAATACTTTTTTTTGGCATTGTTCAATATAAATACTTTTTAGTTTTGAAAATAAATAATTTTATATTATTCAATAGAGGAGATGTGTGAACCTTGGAATAAAAATAATATAAGTAGTATACCGGCTTAATCAAAACTCCAGCCATCAATCATAAACATCTTTATAGATGTTGTTTGTTCTTTTTTTTTTTGACTTTGTGAGCAACAACAATATTTATAGCATTTATATGTATAGTATGTCAATGGAAGATTGGGATCATAAGCTGATTGTATACTCGACGTAATAGTAGTGAAAAACAAAAGAAACCGCCAAAATATGAAATCAACCTTTAAATGAAGAAGTTACATTGACCCGAAAACATTGACACGCAACGAAAACAAAAGGGTACACCCCTAAAAATAAAAAATTAAGAAAAAAAAAAACTGATGCCACAGTTTAACTCGATCAGAATTCAGGTTTATTACTTAAGCATTTTAGCAGAAAATGTTACTCTTGTGTATATTTTAGATCTGCAATACGCTAAGTATTCTAAAGTGAAAGTCCTTGATATCATAAAACAATGCATGTGCCTAAATGCTGCCTGTTGATTTTAAAACTAAGAACACAAAATGGATATTTGGCCATTAACTTAGCAACTAAGCAGTTTCCAATGGACCTTCTACTGAAGTCCCTTTGAACTTTCCTAAAAACAAGCGTCTTTGTTCCTTAAGTCTGGACCCAACGCTTTGTTAGAATGTATTTATTTTATAGAGTTTGTAAGAATTTCGTAAAGTTCTGAAACTTTAAAGTTGATATTTTAAGTTTTACTTCCTATTTTTGGACTTTGGAGGGCATTTCAGTATGAAAACATATTAACATACTTTTTAAAATTTTTTTTTGGAATCCTCGTTAAATTTCCTTCAATTCGATAGTGCATTTGTTACACCAATTTTTTAAATTTATGTCAGAAAAATTACTTTTTAAGAACAATCCGTTTGGAGGCTCCAGTAGATAAACGGCAGCGCGCGCACATCATATGCAGCGCAACAGATGCGAGTACATAGAAAAGTATTTTTTCCGACCTCAAATAAAAAAATTGATATGATAAATGTACTACCAAATTGAAAGAAATTTAACGAGAATTAAAAAAATAAAATAAAAAAGGGTATGTTAGTACAACTTTTTTCATACTAAATTCCCGCCAAAGTCAAAAATATAGGAACAAAAATTTAAAATATCAACTTTAAAGGTGCAGAACTTTGAGAAATCCTTTTAAGCCCTATAAACAAAATACGCTCTTAGCAAGCTTATACAATTTTAAATCTTTCACATAAAACTGCTTTCTCTATAACGTTAAGGTAACCCAATAAATCTTTTTTTCCGAAAAAAAAAATTAGAAAACCAAATTTAACCCTATAACTTCTCATGGGTACATTTTAGATCCCCCGTCAACTGCATTTTTTTGATAGTCTAAGCCTTCTCTATCGCCTCCTAGAAGCTTCGCAACCTTATGCGATACACCCTGTATAGTATTTATGTTCAGCAACTTCGTACAAAATTTCATCAATATATAGCTTGTATAAGTTGCGAGATATAACGTGGTAAAATATTGAATACTTAAAATGTAGGCGTGGCACTAAATATATTGCGCCTATTTTTCGATCTAAGTGTGGTATTTACTTTCGGCACCTACCTACCAAATTTCATTAAAATAGCTTGTATAACTTGTGAGACATAACGTACAGGGTGGCTGATGAAAGCTGCTACCAAAAAAAAACGTTATAACTTTTTTTTTAACCAATTAATCTTTTCCATTTTTTTTTATTTTACAGATTAATCTTTAGATTTAACGAAAATCGAGGATTGGGACACTGTGTCAAGGATTTGGATTGTCCGCCGTTATCACGCATTGGAGTCCGTAGTTTCAGTACAAAGAGAATATAGGCACACGTTTGGGGGCACTCCTCCGAGCAGATGGACTATAATGAGGCTCGTAAACAATTTTGCCGAGCACGGGACAATTGAAAGAAGGCCTTATTATCGAAACGCTTCAGTTCGAATGCAGGAAACTACAGCTGCTGTAGCTGCTGCCATACAAGCCAATCCCAGAATTTCGACAAGGAGCTTATCTGCCCAAATGAGTATCAGCAGACAGTCACTGCAGGCAATTATGCACAAAGATTTGAACTTGTTTCCATACAAAATTCAAATGTCTAATAAACTGAATGCAGCAGACTTGCCGATTAGCTTGGAATTTTGCCAGACGATCCTTCAAATGGCGGAAGAGGACGAAAACGTCTTAAACTGTATTTTTATGTCTGACGAGGCTCATTTTGTCCTAAATGGCAATGTAAACAAACAAAATTGTCGAAAATGGAGTGATTATAATCCCCACATACTCCATGAGACGGAGTTGCATCCACTACGTGTCACAGTGTGGTGTGCAGTTTCATTAAAATGCATTGTCGGGCCATACTTCTTTGAAGAGAACGGTGCTACTGTTATGGTCACTGCAGACAGTTACTTAAAAATGTTAAAAAAAATTTTTTACCCAGAATTACGCCGAAAGAGAATCTCACTCAACTCTGTATGGTTTCAACAAGATGGTGCAACTCCTCACATTGCCCGGCCTGTTATGACAGAATTACAGCGAAAATTTTCAAATAAGCTGATTTCCAGAAACTCCCAGGTCTCCTGACCTTACTGCACCTGATTTTTTCTTATGGGGTTATTGCAAACAGGCAGTTTATAAAACAAAACCAGCAAATTTTAACGACTTAAAGCAATCCATTCGAACAATAATTGCAGCGATTCCTGCTGCAACTTTTCGCACAGTTATGAACAACTTTTTACTAAGACGCCGCACATGCATCACCGAGCGTGGAGGCCATTTAAACTCTATAATTTTTAAAACTACTTAATTAAACTAAACAAAAATGTATTATCTTTTAAATAAAACATTGAAACATCAACTAAATGAATTTAAAAAAAAGTTATTCAACTTTCTTTATGTAGCAACTTTCATCAGCCACCCTGTATTTAAAGTTCCGGAAAAAAGTAGTCGTAGTAATATATTTTAATGTCCAATTTTCGTCTAGGACATGGTACTCATGATCAGGCATTACCAACAAAGTTTCGATTTAACTTTTAAAAGACCACTCAACTGTTAACTTAAGAAAACAAATTGTAGTCAGTAACCATGTCTATGAATTTTCTTTTTATGGGCGTTACAAACCCGACTTAAAATATAATACTTATATTATCGTTGCTTGGGCATGGCACCGCCCATTTAAAAAAAAAGAAACTTTATGTACTGCTCCTCCTCACAACCTTTCCAACAAAAAAAAAAAACAAACGAATATGATAAGATTTAGGCATAGAAAAATGGACTGAACCGATTTTGTTTGCTTACACACTAAAAAATGATACTTTACTTTTCTTGCTTTTGTTTCCCTTTAGTATTAATTTCCAACTTTTTTCCACAAAAAAATTTGTATTTAATACCAGAAAAGTATGAAATTTACTCCAAAATAGTTTAAAATTAATACTATGTTTGGCATTGTTCTATATAAGTAAATACTTTTTAGTTTCCAAATTAAACTAAAATTTTTACTGTGCATTTATAAATAGATATCAGTTGTAAAGCTTGATTGAGATACAACGTGTTTAACTTTTTAATAGTTAAAAGGTGGGCGTGGCATTTATTTCGCCCAGCTTTCAACTAATGCGTGGTGCTTATGTTCGGCAACTAGCTATGGTTTGCGAGATATAATGGAATGTGACGAAAAGTGTCACAAAAATCTGTCGTGGCCTTGAAACTTTACTAGGGTTACCAACATTTTGTCAGTAAAATATAGTATTTTTCAGAAAAAGCCTCAAAAAAATATAGTACGCTACAAAAAAATATAGTATTTCATGGAAAGAGTAAAAACTAGGCAGAGATATATTTGGTACTTATTTATTTTTGTAAAAACTATACTTTTTCTGCGATTTCCGAGGCCCTTCGATTTAAAGATGATTTTTTATAAATCGACCCAAGAGAAGTCAAAAAACTAATAAAATTTTTCGGGCTTAATGTTACTTTACCGACTGTTGTTGTTTTTTTTTTTATTTTATTTTTCCCAAATAGGGCTCTGGGAATTAAGACCAACAACAACAAAAACAACCGCCGCTCGAACCTACTTTCGGAGAAATAGCCATCGAAAGATCGGGATATATCTTTTATAAAATTCGGTATAAGTTGAGAACCCCTGAATGGATTTTAAAAATATTGATGTCAAATGAAAGGTATTTTACCGGACTATATAATTGCTATACAAAATTTTTCAATTTAAGTAATAGTTTGCGAGATATGACAATTTTTCAAAAATTCACCCCACTTTTTCCCAAAAAACGGTTATTTTTTCCAAAAAATTTGGTAACACGCACATAGCATAAATCGAAAGCGAAATTTGTTTGCGAAATTTGTTTAATATAACTTGGTATTTCAAAACTAAAAATGTGTTTTTGTGGACACTTTATCTGCTTGTAGAAATACATTCGGATTAACTTATTGAAAAGCAATGTGCTTTACTTAACACAGAAAAATATAGTACGGTCATCATAAATATAGTATAACTATAGCATTTTTGCGTACTTTATATTTATTCAACAGTATAAGTATACTACGCAGACCCGGAATATAGTACAATACTATATATTATAGTACGGTTGGCAACCCTAAACTTTACCCCAAAAAGTATCACTTTAGAAAAGTGTGATTGGTATATTCCTTGGTGGACATTCCCTAGGTGGCGTTTATGGATGGAGTTCGAACAAACTCGAAGCACCAGGGCTAAGGTCTGAAATTACTGAATTTTTGCGGTAGTTTTTCATCGACGATCCTTTAGTTTAGCATTATGTGATTACAATCATTTGATATATGGATCATTGGTGCCGGAAACTGTATGCGCATTATTTTGAAGTCATTGATGTTCTACATACTTTAAAGTTCAATCCATATTTACGCCTGTGAATCAACTTCAAAATGTAGGAAATGTTTTCAGTAGCTCTGAAACGTAGGACGGTAAATATTCTGCTGCCATTTAAGCCATATTTGATTATATTCCCAAAAACCTTGATGAACAATTTCATATGGAATAAGCCGTAGTATTTTTTAGTTTAACCCTTTGGTTTATTTTAAAGCAGATGATTTATTTAAAAGTCAGGTTTCAACCATTAATGGCAACGACATAAAAACCAAAAATACAAAAAAATGCCACCACAAACCACCAATCAGCCCGTGCAAATTCGTATTCACAACTTTGAGCCATCAGACAAATATACATGTAGATTTAAGGCAATTTACAATGCAACAACGACAACAGCAACAACAACAACAGCAAATACATTTCTTTTGCGGCAGGCGAAAATTCATTAAAATTAATTAAAAGCTGCCAAAACGCAGAGCAAAACCGAAAACCGTTAAATATTTTTTTTTTGTTTTAAATGCACAAAAAGGCGTTGATAACCTTACAGACAGACAGACAAAATTATAGGAATTGGCCAAAAAAAAAAAAGAAAGACCACGAAAACAACAACAACAAAAAAATAAATAATGAAACATCATCGGGTAAATTATTTATGCAAATTAAAATTTGCAAAGAATACAAAAACAAAAATAAATTGCAGAAAAACAAATAAAAAAAATATTGGTAAAAACCATAAAACAAAACAGTCAAAAGCAATAAAAATTCATTTAGTTGTGGGTTTTGTTGTTGACGTTCCCAACGTAAAGTTGTTAAAAACACCAAGAATCATCGTATGGATAATTAATGAGAAACCAAGGAATGACAAATGTTCAAAGGCAGCAGCAGCATCATCAGCAACCATCTTCATCGGTGTATAACGGAAAAATTAAATGTTTTTGCTTAAATTTTTGGAAATCGTTTGAAGATGATAGCGAATATTTTCTCAAATGGAACACATTCTGGAAGATGAGCAAATAATTCTTGAAATCGAAGTTCCAAGAGAAACAAAATAAAACAAAAAAAGTTTAGGAGTTCTGTAGACATTTTCTAAGCTGATTTTGACTGTTTAATGTCATATGGGTACATGATTTTGAAATCAGAAATTCGATTAAAACATTAAATTTTTCTTATATAAGAATTTCTCAAACAATATAATTAAATATGCTGTAAAATCCATCGGATTAAATGTCAAAGCTTGTAACTGTTAAACATTGTACATACTTATGATAGAAATAAATAACAACAACTGTATAACTATTGTAACTAGAATTCGACCATTTCCATTTGACTTTAAAAAGACCACCCAACAATTAACTTAAGCAAACAAATTCTTATCAGTAACCATGTCTGTGCATTTTCTCTTTAGGGACGTGGCACCGCCCACTTAAAAATATAAAGAGCGTATTATCATTCCTCAGTGCTAACCCCATCTCCATACCAAATTTCATAAAAATCGATACTGTGGTTTAGCCGTGAGAGGGTTTTTTCATTTAGGGGCGTGGAACTGCCCACTTAAAAACATACTGGTCATATTGTCGTTTTCTGGTTAACCTTATCTCCATACCAAATTTCATAAGAAACGATGCAGTGATTTAGACATGAGAGCTTTTTTTTTTCATTTAGGCCCTTGGCACCGTCTAGTGAAAAACATACTGGTAGTATTACCATTTCTAAGTGTTAATCTTATCTCCATTAGAGGAATGGCACCACCCACATTTTATCACTACTTAGTGCTACACCTACCTCCACACCAAACTTTATATAAATCAATGCAGCGGTTTAGCCTTGAGAGCGTTTTTTTTTTTTTTTCATTTAAAGGCGTGGCACCGCTCACTTAAAACATAATGGTCATATTATAGATTTTTAGTATTAAAGTTACCTCCATATCAAATTTCATAAGAATCGATGCAGTAAGAGCGTTTTTTTTTTTCATTTAGGGGCGTGGCACCGCCCACTTTAAGTGTTAACCTTGTCCTGCATGCAAATTTTATCAAAAATCAACATTTCTAGTGTGGTTCCTTAAATATTGAATGAATAAGTCTCCAACCTCCTATAATCTCAAGAACAAATTGCGAGAATGAAGGTCATAGCAGGTCATCATCGAACTAGCGGTATCTTTGTAAATCATGCGCACAGCTTTTAGCCATTAATGAAGGAAGTGTTTGTCGTTATCGCTTTTGTGGACTCAGATGATTAGAAACTTTCAAGCTCTTTGGTATAAGTTAAGGTAGGTATATGGGAAAATCTCAGCAAGTGTGATTTTTTCGAAAAAAAAAAAAACAATATTTTTCAAATATTTTGCACCGCGAATTATCAATTTTAGATACATTAGAAGTATTTTTCAGCCTGCGTAACCGACTTTTTTCGATCGCTTCCCCCAATATTTTCAAAAATTCTTTTTCGATGGTGATGCACTGAATTTAGCGAATCAGACACATGAACGGGATGCGGTTGTTCTTACGTCTAAGCACTCATGTTGAAGATCCTGAAAGCCCCAAATAATTCGCAGAACCGCCTCAAAAGTTATAGCTAAATAACGGAAGCGGTTTTTTCAATTAGCACTCAAAATTTTGCTCGAATTCAACCATTGTTCAAGTTTGTACTGGGGAGCGATGTTTTTACATGTTACTTGTCTTTGGATCCAATGATCACGCAGGGTTTGAAACTGTTTTGTGCCCCCGGGTTGTTGTGCCCCTCAAAATACCATTTTTTAGACGCAACTACGTATGAAAAATCGCCATTTGAGCATCTTCTCAAGTGTGTTACCAACGAACGAGAAGTAGCATACCTTCTTACCTTGCCAGATCTTTAAGTCATAACATTGAGAAATAATATTTCATAGGGAACATTGCGAAAAAATAATCGCCTCCAGAGCAGCATGTTAGAAACCGAAAATTACAAGATTTGGGGTAAAAACCGTTCACACAACTTGAGAGACCCGTATTTAGCGTTCTAAGAGGGGTACATCAACGGAATGTGATTTTTCTTACGTCTTAACATCCATGTTAAAGACCTTGAAAGCCCGAAACAATCCGCTGAATCGCCTCAAAAGTTATAGCTTAATAACGGTAGCGGTTTTTTCAATTCACACTCAAAATTTGTAGATTTTGCTCGAACTTCGGCACAAAAATTAAAAAATAAAGCTTCCGGACGGTAGCACAAGCATGATTTCATATTAAGCATCATCCAATAAGTGTCTCAGACATATAAGAATGGATGGGAAATGCAACGGGTGCTCACTCGGCGAACCGAGACCTGTTCACACCAAAAGTCACACTTGCTGAGATTTCCTCATATGACTGATTCACACCCAAAGGAACTCAAAACAATCTCCAAGCGGAGCTGAGCCAATCGGAACGATTTCAATGCTATCAAGCTTCATTATTGCCTGTTATTTTTTGAATGGATTGTTGACAGCCAGCTCTTTATATTCAAGGTGTAGACATTACAAGAGCAACAGCACTTGATATTCCAGGCATATTGATTCTTCCGGCCATGAGATGAACAGTTCATGTTTTTGACTAAGTTTAGACCTAAACTGGAGTGTAAATTACTATCTGGAACGGTGCTCTAAAATCACTTTTGACGGAGCTGATACAAAACGATATCATTTCAACTAAAGATTCTTTTAAGCACTAAAGTAAAGTTGAGTCACAATTATTGGGTATTATAATAGGATAAATTCTATATAATTACATGAATTTAGTTTTGAAACAGTTTCAAACATTTTCGTCAGAAAATAATTTTTTCTTGAAACATATTTTTGAAACAACTTTTATTCGAAAAAAAAATTTAATTTTTTTTTTTTTGCTTTTTGAAATAAAAGTCCCAGAAAGTTATTTTAAGATTTCTGATATTTTTTTTTTTGTTGAAAATTTTCATTTAGGTTTTATTTTTGACTTTTATTTTTAAAAGTTTTTTTTTATTGTTTGGAATAAAAGTCACATAACAAACTTTTTTTTCAAAAAATAATTTTAAAATTTTATAAATTTGCTTATTTTATTCGACATTTTTATATAATAACTAAGTAAAAAATTACAAAAATTAATTTTTCTGGTTTTTTGAATTTAAATATAAAGGTCTCAAGGTATTTTTAGAATGTGTCAAAATTATTATCATTAATACGTTTTTGACCTTATTCTTTTATCAAGAAACTTATTGCGCAAAAAAAAACATAATAAAATACCCCATTACACATGTCCTCAAAACCACTACATTCCCCTGTTTTCTTATCAAAGAAATTTCTCAAAAGCAGCAAAACAATTTAACAAAATCCGCATTACTTAAAAAAAAACCTTAAGATCACATCAGATATCGCCATAAATGAAAAAACCAATGAGTCTGCTGCAATCGAAACCAAACCATGCCATAATGACGGACACACGATCCCGATTCCGACACCGCATTATGTGGTGTGGTGCTTGAGAATAAATGAAAGCAACTTTTAAGACTGACACCTGCCCATTATTTAAATAAATCGAGCCCGTCGTCATGTTTTGCCTTTTGGCCGGCCGGCTAACTTTGAAAACCCATAATGAAAAAAGCTTTTCACAAATTCTATGCGTAGATTGTGGGAAAATTAATTACCATTTACATACATATGTGATACCCCGAAAGATTGTGCATTGTTCAGGCAGAGAAACTTGAACGTTGGATTTTTCTCACTCATGATCATGATCATCGCCATTGACCCAAAGCCAAAATATACATATGACAAAAGACGCAAAAGTTCAGTTCAAATTCCAGTATTTGCGTTGAAATTTGATATTTTCATGTTGGTTAAAGTATTTTGTTGTAGGCATTTTTTTATATTTTTGTTTTTGTTGTTTGTTTCTCGACCAAACTATGTCTTTATCAAACTTTATTGTGTTAAACATCAACGTATCACTTTCATCATATGATGATCACAAGTTAACCACACATAGCAGCCAACCAGCGTGTAAGCGATTCTGTTGCAGTGTTTAAGTCAATTTGAGAAGGTTCTTTCATATCGTTTTTTTTTTCGTTTCGAACTTGTAATCTAATCTTCTTTAAAAATCAATATTCACTCAATTAGGCACCAGTGTCTGGAACCATGCAGTCAATCAAAACCGATCGATCGTCGATCGTTTTGTGTTGTGTTGTTCTGTTCTAGCAACCTGAGGATATTTTATCACCCAGCCTCATTATCATAAACGCCGCTCAATTGCACACCATCGGGATGAATTCATTTTGTTTTATCATCCATCAGCTCTGTTTGTGTCGGGTTGCGCAAAATCTTCGGCACCAACCGCTAAGATTAGTGCTGCACTAAAGATTTGTTGTAGATCAGTATCAGGATTTGTGTTACTTCAATGGTTTCTTCATAATTTTTTCTTGAATTTTTTTCTTATTGCGTGCACACACGATTGCGCATGTTGGTGATGATTTACACCTGAGCTTGAACATATATAACTGCTAGACAGCCACCACCGAGAGATGAGCTAATGAGTTGACAGTCTGACGTATGGTCATTTGGGGTAGACATTTGACAATTGAGTGACAAGACATTAACCTATTTTGTCTTTGTGGCTAACTGTTTGGTTGGTAACTGGTAGAACTCGCATTACATGTTATCGAAGGCATAAATGATGATGATCGTCGTATTGATAATGAACATTAACGCCTTAGGCATTTATCAGCTGTGTCATTATAAAACACTAAGTAGAAGGGGAAAGGTCAGTAGAGAATTCTTGAATGGAAAAAAATTTAAAAGAAATTAAGAAAAATGAGTTATGTGTATGAACAGGACAAAGTTTGATAGTTAATTTGGAATGGAAAGCTTATTGTTGGGTTCATTTTATTTAATAGTAAGTGTAGCAATACGTAGCAACAGGAAACTTTCAGATGTAGTAGCCAGCAAATTAAACAAACTTTACTTATAATTCTTCAATTTATTGAAGTATTCTTTAAGTCTTCAAAGTTCTTTAGTTTATCTTCACCAGGACTACAAAATTCCTATAAAAAATATGAAATTACAGTATAACATAAATTTTACATTAAAATTGATATCTTACATTTTTAGTGTTTCAAAATTCTTTTTTTTTTATAATTTTATATAATTTGCTGAAAAACGTGGTTTTTTCTGCTTCTTTCCTTTCGACTTCTTTTCGTTCTTTTATTTACTTCTAGAAGCTTTTGACTTATTAAGTGTTGCCGCTGTTCTTTTATCCGAAAAGTGTTGACGATATTTTAATCGGCTGTCGGCGTTGCCGGACGATCTTCGATGTCCTTAACAGTAAATGTGAATGAGAAATTGCTAAAAACTTGATTTTTGCGACCTCTTACCTCGAATATCATGACATGCAAGCACGAAATTATATGTGGTTTTTCACCAACCCTCTGGAGTCTAGACTGTTAATATAAAGTTTTTTGCAAACATGTAGCTTTCTAATTTGAGAAGTAGAAACCTACATTTAACTTCACTTTAGGAGCATATATGATGCTATCAGAGCAACATGTCAATGGCAGACACGATATTATGTCATAAGATAGTATTTCATTTTTTTCACAATTTCGAATTATCTCTCTTAATAGGGGTCTGCAAAAGACGTCTTGTTGAAGTTTGAAGACATTTCGTATCAAGATACGTTATGTCTGGTACCCACCTTTTATTTATCAAATACTTCAGTTAAGTGTCGCGTGCAAATATCTTGACAGAACTTGTATATGAAAGAAAATTAAACAAGTATATACTACAAAGACCTGTGATGTTTTATTTGCTTCAATTCAGTTCAGCGCGTGTACTGAAGTGTACAGTACAATATGCTCCTTTAGTGATAAAAATCGTTTATCGCTCTCTCTTTTTAGTTTGCGCTCCCTCTCTCTTTCTCTCTTTTTCTCGCGAAAATGTATGAAAACTACTACAGTTCTGTGTTATCAATACGTTGCAACTTGCAAGTGATACCATATCATAAATTTTACTGTAGTTTTTCTACTCGCACTGACCTGAAGTATTTGTTTTTATAAAATACAGTACGTGTACATTAAAGTATTTGTTAGAATAAATTTTTTTCTTGACACTGATGAAACAAGTCAGTGTTCTTCAATGTCAAAATGAAATCAGTGCACAGTATAGATTTGAATCTTGAAATTTTTCGATCAAATTCTTCACTACAGTATAAAGTGTGCGAATAAAAAAGTAGGCTATGTTTCAAGATGCCTTGTATAGGCCCCTAGTAAGTAAGTATTAACGACGATAGAGTTATATGGACTGTCCCAGAAAAATTTCATACTTTGTTTTTCATCAATAAAAAAATACACAATGAATTTTTCTTTATTATTAATGAGTAGTATAACGAATATAAATAATGAAAAAACTATTAAAAAATATTTATTTTCCATAAAAATATTTTACTTTTTTCTTAAGATCCTTCATTAAGTTTTGTACAGTTGTTTCGTCGACAGTACCGTACGACCCTCACCATTTGTTTCTGAAATCTTGTAAATTTTGCAGTATTTTTACTCTTACGAAGATCTGATATCATTTGAATCCAATTTCTCTCAATAGGTCGAAGCTCTGGGCATTTTTGGGAACAAAATTTACATTATTGCTATTGTACCATCCTATGGGGGCTCTAAAGTAGTGAGAGTTTGCTAATTCAGACCAGAATATAACATTACCCCCGTGTTCAAGAATAAATTTTAAAATACGTTTTTTAAGGCATTCATCAATATGAATTTTCGAGTCCAAAACCAAACCATATACTGTTTTGGAAATTTTGTGATTTTCTTCTCTTTAAATTTGCCCCATCTCCGAATAGGTACAAAATTCGTGTAAACATAGCATTTTGCTAACGAATGTGAGCTTAACAGCTGAAAACTCTCAATTTGATTATAAAATGTTTTAAAAAAATTCTTAAAAAATGCACATGCATTCTTTGGACAATTCCAAGCATTTTTTGCCTCTCAAACATTTTTCGTTAGTTGACTTGCTTTTGAGTAAAATTGAAAAACGTAAAAAAATCGATTTTGGGAAGCGAATATTATCTACACCTACCCCCAAAAAAAAAATATATAATTTTAAAACGCCAAAATTTTAGTAAGAACATAGTCTTTATCTCTAAAGCACCTTTAGCTATATATTTTGTAATGATAAAAAAGTTATGACCAAAATGTTTTAAGCCAAAATGGGCTTTCAGTAGAATCAATAGTGCTCCATTGGTTTTTCTCGGAATGAAAAAATAAAATGATGCATACATCGTCCATCTCAATTTTGAGACGGTTTCGGGATGATTTTTTTTTTTCTTGCTTCATACAAAATCGAATCGGACTAATGAAAGCCTAATATTTTTTTGGCTAAATAACACATTCGAAATATGTAAAGTATAAACCTAACAATTTGGTACTTATTTTTCTAACAGTCTAAGGCTTAGAGGTCGCTTAAATGCCTGCAATATCTTGGAGTACCCTTATTTTACTGAAATTTCCTTAATGTCTTATGTAGGTACTTCTGTAATTGCATGATTAAAAGATATTAAATATTATTAATTATTGCCTAAGAGAAGCGCTGTGCGGAACCCACAAGTTGAAGCAACAAATGCAGCATTGTTTTGAGATGTTGCAGTCCGGAGTATACAACGTACATGTGTAGTTATAATAAAAATAAAAATTAGAGTAATTAATTTTAATCAACTGTTGGTTGCACTTATGTAGATTTGTAGTTTTTCTGCATAACTGCGCTGATTTCTAAAAAAGACAGAACTTTGGCAAAAGTAACACCCATTAAGGGTACTAATTAAGGAACATTAACAAGAAATATAAGTCATTAATACAGACAACTAAGTAAATAAATATAAATTACAGCAGAGTAACGATAAAGCATAATAATTTAGTTAAGCAACAAGGGTTTTTAGTGGTTAAGTTGTGAGTTTTAACTATGTAGCTAGTTTTTTTATAAACTTATGTTTCATGCAAAGCTCCCACCGTACATTACACTTTAGAAGGCCAATAAAGAACCACTTCTATCTATGCCTTCAATTATTATAATTAAATTATCTAACAGCATTTTTTTTTTCTATTATGGAAAATCAGCCTATGTAATTAATCAAATGCAACCAGAAAAAAAAACATTAAATTTGTGTATAAATAAAAAATTATATGAACATTATCATTAATTGAAGCAGTACTATAAAGAACCATAAAAAAGAACATACATAGATAATTATAGGCTTACAAACAAGAGCAAATAATAACCAACGGCTAATTTGGCCATAGAGATCAATTTAGAATGCAAACAAAAATTAGCCCGATATACAAACCAGACATAGAAATACAGAAACAGCACCAACGGCTAAAGTTACTGTAATTGACTGACTGGTGACTGTGTTCAAAGTAAATCACCATACGGAAACCGCCTTTAGAAATTTATAGCAAACAGTTCTATATGCGCCAGTGGTTGAGTATTCCATTAACGACTTTAACCTTTATGTAGATCACTTTCCAATTAGGGCGCAACATGACACAATACATGGAAAGTGTTTGTAATTATAAGTTAAATTAGGGTAAACCATTAAACTTTTCACATGGTTTCTTACAAGCAAACTGACGCATAGAGTACAACGTTTCGTGAATTTCTGTTTGAGGCGAATAATAAGAATTTAGCGGCTCTATATATGCGTCCAAACTGTTAGGGACTTAGCTATCACCGATATTTTAAAATGACGCTTTCAATGGATCATACGAAGAAGATTTGCTGATCAACTGAGTACTTGGTTATATGAGCAAATCTTGCACGTCGGACTTTTGGTTCAAATGCCTCTTTTACAGTTTTTTAGTTCATATATTTTCGATTAAGTTAAAATTTCGTTAAAAATAATTATTTATAATATATATTCGGACGCTTCACAAAACGATAGTAATTTTGATACATACTTTAAACCAAGGGTGTCAGCATAGAACAAAAGTGAGCCAATTTTGGCTCGACCAACAACATCAATATTTCTGTACAACAATCATAGAAATTATTTTTGTTGTTTTTTTTTCACGCTCGTCAAAATTTCGCGTTTTTGTTGCTTTTTTTTGCATACACACAAAATCGAACACGAACCAACATTAAACAACAACAACGACTACGTCGGATCAAAAACAAAAACAGCAAACAATATGGGTATTAATGCGTTGCAAGTCTTTTACGCACTAATGACTGAACGTTCAATGTGAATATTTCCATCTTTAGAACGACGCAAGAGCATTGCGCATCAACGCGTGAATATCCTTACTTTTTGTGTGTGCTAGTTCTTAGAAATTTTGAAAATAGTTGAAATATTATTGTTGTTGTAAACAAAGCATTAAAAAAACAACAAAAAATTTTTTTTTTTTGTGATTGTTGTAATTCGAATTTGAAGTTGTTGTCATAACGAAGATTTTGCGCTGACTGCGCTGCATGCCCTTGACACCTTTGCTTTAAACTAAGCAAAGTTCTGCGAAAAAAGTCCCAAGTGAAATATTTTCAATGGGAACCCGGCATAGATGGCGATGTAATTGACAAAAAACAGAATTAGCTTATGTACCTAAAACGTCGTGAAAAAGATTTTAATCTTTATAAGATTTGTTTGGATTGTAAAGATAGGTATCGCTGAATAGTTCTCTTAAAATAATTATCCTCCACGGGATGGTGACGTGGGGGGTCAAGATATCACTGAAAAGATCATTTAAAATCATTGGACACGTGCTTTTTGATTTATTTTGCAGCCTTCCAAAAATTTGACCATTCCGGGACTTTCCATATACCCTGTATAATGAATCGATGATTTTTCATCAAAAATATTTTTAAGTAAACTTTTGTATCGTCATTGGACTCCATGGAATATAAAATAAATTTGCCACCAATACAAACTGAGATCGAGACATAGCCAAGATTTCGTTTGGGTGGGGGGGTTTCTTTTAAAATTCATATTAATGATCTGTGTAATTGAGAGATTTCTTTTATTTTTAATCCCGTTCGGGGGGTTTGAACCCCCAAAACTCTGCCCCAGGTTACGTCCTTGGCGCGATGGCAACCGCAGCCAGATATATTTATGGATGCACTTGGCTGAAGCAGCTGATGCCCACATCAAGATGTACCACCGAATTAAAGGAAACTTAACGAAAATTCCAAAAAAAAATATATTAGGATATGTTAATAGGAACCTTGTCATACTACAATGGATGCCAAAATCAAAAATTAGGAAAAGGAAATTAAAATATCAACTTTAAAGGTGAAGAACTTTGCGAAATCATTTGAACTCTATAAACCAAATACATTCTTGAAAAGTCCATACAATTAGCTAAAAGTTTCTTATAAAGAAAAAAATTTTCTTTAAAACGCTAGAGTGACCCGATAATTGTTTTTTCTAAAACCAGTTTTAACCCAATAGCTCCTCAGGGATACATTTTAGACCCTCCTCAGGTGCAATTTTGTGTTAGGCTAAGCCTCTTCTATCACCTCAAAGATGATTCGCAGCCTTATGTGATATACACCCTACATAATATACAAATTTAAGACAAATAAAATTAAATAAATGGAAAAATTGGAAAAAATGCAATTCAGCCATTTTTCATTAAATTTTATGTAACTTTTACATTTTTAATTGATTTTCTTATCTATCTTATTTTCTTCATAAATATATAGTCTATGATGCAGAAAACCAAATGTTATAAAAAAATTTTTTTTTTCTTGTGTAAATGCAGTTGATTTTGACTTTTTCTTAATTTTGTTCAATTTCAATTTCAATTTTATTGGTAGTACCGTAAGACACAAGTCTCATAAAGTACTTTTTACATATTTGGAAAGTTTTACAAATTATTTACTTGGAATATAAAACTTAAAGTATAAAAATATGTAAGAGATGAATTTAAATGATTTTAACTATTAAAAATATAGATTAAAAATATTAATAGCAATGAACAAAAGAATAAAATAAGAACTAAAACATTGAAAAACTACAATGAACAATCAATTTGAAATATTGTAAAACCTTACGACTGCCTTTTTAAAACACAATTTTCGAAAGAAAAAATAATGTTTTTTTAGAAATCAGCCCACCAAAAAGAAAATACCATTTATAGTATGCAAAGTTGTGAATTTGTTTGCTCCCCGTCCATTTCCAGAAACTAGGAATCGGTAGTGGAAAAAACCCAGCCGGTTTTCGATCAAAAATTTAATTCTTGGACCAAAACTTTCTAAAAAGATAATGTTGAACTAGTTATTCTCTATAAAAGTTGTCTTCAAAACATCACGAAAAAATTAATAGTTTCCATGTAATGGGCAGTCAAAGCGACTTGCCTTTGGTCGAAAACCGGCTGGGTTTTTTCAACTACCGATTCCTAATTTTTTTTTTTGAGATCTTATTTTTTTGACCTCTAGTTTCAGGAAATGGACGGAGAGCAAACAAATTCACAATTTCGCACATATGGGCGCTCTAATTTATAGGAAATTTTATTACCTTTAATTTGACATATACACGGAGAAAAAAAATAGTACTTGCTACTTTATTTCTCATAAATTTTACTAGAATTTCAAATCAGAATAGTGACAACTTCACACCGAAGTAAGATTCACCTTACTGTTTTAGTCAATTCAGAATGTATGTTTCCTAGTAAATTTTATGAAAAAATTGGCGTGATATTTACCTTACTGTATAGTTCAAACAATAAAAAAAAAAAACAAAAAAAAAAAAATAACTGACCGGCGCTGGGGTACGAACCCTAGCCCTTCCGTATGATAGTCAGATACATATTCTCTGCGCTGCTTACGCATGTGATGAAGAAGCAAAAAAATTTGTATATAAAGAAAATGTCTGTCCAAAAATAGAAATTGTTACTAAAATTATAAAAGTCAAAATGATTCTATATTCTTATGATAGTTACCTTACTCGAGTGTGGTGACAATTATGACACTCATTTTTGTGCGTGAAAAAAATAAAGTTATTTTGACTAGAATTATAAATTCAAAATGGTCATACATTTTTTTTCTGAAAGTATAAATTACTTTACATAAAGTCAAATGTAGGAAATTTGTAGTAAATATTCCTTTATTATTTAAATACATTTTATTTGTAAATATGACGTTAGGGACCCATCAAATAGTTCTAACGTAAGATAAATTATATTTGAAATTTAGTGTTGATTACTTTAATTTTTCGACTAGCCGAGTGTAGTAAAAATTATGATGCGTATTTTTCTCCGTGTAGAACGTTTAAACATAGATATTGGTTTTTGAGACATTTGTAATTAAGTGGAACAATCTTTTTTGTTGGTCACAAAAACCAAAAATGACCGCTGTCTCGAAAACAACGCAGAGGAAACAAAAAATAATGTGATTTTCGGAATCAGCAGCCGATTTTTCATATAAAATGAATAATGGCATTCAAAGTCGATTTTGGCTGTACACTAGTGTAATTAACCACTTTCAAAGGGTTGGGCTGAAATAATACCAATAATTTCGTGGTTTTTAAGATAAGTTCAAAAACTGATCCAAACCAAGTATGCAGTCCTTGTTATAAGGTGTGCTCCTTGGATAATCTTTGCTGCAACCTTTGATTTTCCCATTATTTCGGACGGAAAAAGTGCTGCTCCTTAACACTGGTACATATATGAATGATTTTGATTGTATGTTAGTAATAGATAATTTTCGAAAAAAACTATCCTAAACATCAGCTCAAACTACTGCGATTTGCGTTTAAAAATCACTTTGCCACATGTTCATAATACTACAAGGCCAAGTAGCATAGCAAGTTGCCAAAAAAACATAGTCGAAAACCCTAATAGAAATATGCCATGGTGCATGACAATCGACCATCGGCGGCTGTCAGGTTGTCGGATGTCAGGTGACGCCCACAAGCGTATAATTTTGTTGTCACTAACTAATTATCCCATTCTTTAAGCACTGGGGTAAAGGATCAGAACGCAATGCGTTCTAACTATCTACCTACATGAATGTAAATGCAGCAGTTGCCAAAGGGCTAACGTGTGTAGAGAATGAACTATGCGCGACTATGTGTTAGGGTTGCCATTAAAATGCAATTAAAATATTTGTTTTTTCAAACATTTGATTACGCGTATAAAGTGGGTGTGTTATGAAGTGAACAAACAAAAAAAAAAAAAAAAAAAAAAAGAAATTAAATTAAAAGAAAAAAACTAAAGATAATGATAAAGCAAACCCAAAGAATTCTCTTTGTATTTTTTTTTTTTTTGCTCTCTGCTATCATGTGGAAAAAATGTAAATCTTTTTGTTCAAGGAACACGCCCATTTTCGAGGCTGACTTTAATGTGAAAATAATTTTATATTTGCCTAAACTATGTGGAATTTACGGCATGAGTCCGTTCACTTAACATACCATATGTAGACCGGAAGCGTGGGAGTTGTATTTTTTTAAGTTTATAATGTTAAATGTGAGACTCCTTGGAGTAACATGAAAAATAAAAATTATTTTTATAGAAAAATTTACTTCAAAAATGTGAGCTGAAAATTAGTGCTTCAGGAAAAAATTGCAAAAAAATTATTAGGTGCAATACGTTTTGCAACATAAACAAAAATAACTATAACATTTTGGCAATTAATCTTCTGTAAGGGCAGCTATAACTCATTTTCAATGATATCAAGCCACACATTTTCCATATTGGCCAAAAAAACACAATGCAACACTGGCGGCAAGTCCATAAATTAACATGAAGTTGTCCTTGTACCGGATTCATGACGCGACTGGAAGACTCAGTAGACTGAAGTTTAGAGCAGCAGCAGCGCCCACAACTTTAAGACGCAAGCGAGCGCAAAAATCATTCACATTGTTTAGTACATACCCCTAATCAAAAGTAAATATCTGCTCGAATACTTTTTTGTTGTCTTGCCATCAATATTATTGCAATTGCGCGCTACCAGCAACAACAGCAGACAATCAACAACAGTCAAACAGAAAGTCAGCAGCAGCTGATGCAAAACAATGGAGACCGTTCTGTACCTTACCGTTTTTGACTTGAAGAATTCTATTTTTTTTTTTCCTTCTCTCAATTGTTAACAATTTCGGGTTGAAGGCTGTTGCTGTTTCAGCTGTATGTTGTTTGGTTGCCCAACAAAGTTTTGTTGCAATCAGCAGCTTTAGTTAAAAAGTTGCAAGAGATTAAAATCGCTATGCGCAGAATTGAATTGTTTCTCAATTCACTGTTGAGCGCTCAACAACATTCACTGATTTGTTGTCTGTTGTCTGTTGTTGTTGACACTGAGCACCGGCACACAGGGCCGTTTTTTTTTAAAGAAGAGGGCGACATTTTTTTTTTATGATTTAAAAGTTTATTTTTTGTAGAACAACGGTGTTAGTACCTGAAGTACATGAGCCAATGTACAAAAACCAAAATAAAACTTTGCGAATATATAACGCTGTTTCTTAATGTAGGGTAAACTGGGGCACTTTTGACACTTAAATTTCAAAAAAAAAAAATTTATTTTCAAAACTTATTGCATGATCTTAAAAGAGGTTACTGTTTGTGAAACATTGTTTATCCGAGAATAAAGCAAAGAAAAAAGTAGTAAGACTGTTACCTTTGGCATGGCCAAACATTAAATACCCTACATTGCAGTATTTTGAAAATTTTGTTTGTACGGGAGGTGCCACGACTTCTTGTCCGAATTCACGTAGCTTCTGCTCAGATCTTGCACCTACTGTCCTCAGTGTCTGAGTGAAACTTTTTTGGAATAACCCACAAAATGTTTTCAGTATAGCATGTTAAGGCTTTTGTTTATATGGGAGTTGGCATGCCTTCTTGTTCTAGGTCGCCTAGTTTTTGCTTAGAGCTTGCCTGTTTTTACTGCCTGAGTAAAATTTAGTTAAATTATCCCAAAAAATGTTTTCAGTATAGCATTTTGAAACTTTTGCTTATATGAGAGGTGCCACGCCCTCTTTTTCGAGTTCGCCAATTTTTACTCAAAGCTTGCACTTATAGTTCTAACTGTCTAAGTGAAATTTAGTTGGAGTATCTCCAAAAATATCAGTATAGCATTTTCAAACTTACTTATATGGGAGGTGCCACGCCCTCTTGTCCGTGTTCCCCTAGTTTTCGCTCAGAGCTTGGGCTTACCGACCTTAGCATTAACTTGTATTTTGGTTGCATTGTCATGAAATATGCTCTTAAAATTGCATTTTTAATGTATTTTTTGTATGGGTGGTAGGCGTGTCCGTTGACCGATTTTGCTCATTTTCAATAAGACGAGCTAGCTTTAACGACGGAGGCAGTGTCCGAAATTTCATCAAATATCTTGCTCCCAAAAAATATTCAAATAATTTCAACGAACAGACAGACGGACATGGTTATATCGACGCAGGAGGTGACGCTGATCAAGAATATATAAGCTTGTTTGAAAATAATCTTCCCTTATATATACAAGGGTTTTCAGAAAAAATTTTTCAAGTTCAATGCACTTTTCCAGGCGTATTTCCACAAAAATTTCTATAGTGAATACCGTTGAGCTTCACAAAATATTCATTAGGCATAGGACACTACCTTTTCACAATACAGTTCTTCAAATTTGGAAACATACAATACTCCGTGGGGGCTTGGTATGTGATCTGTTGAATTTTTCTCGAATAAAAGTGTATAAAGTGGTAAGGAAATCAAGACTTAGACAGATGCTACCTTTTTAATATACGGCAATTTCATGCACAGAGATTTGACTTGAAACTCTCGGATTTCGCTGAAATTTTGCCCGCGATTTTGTTTGAGCCCAATAAACAATAAAAATGGCAACAAAAATATGCACCAGATTTTTTTTTGTGGCCTAATACCCACAAAAAAAATAGTAAAAAAAAAATAGTAGCAAAAATATCAAAATCGAATCAAACTGCCTCACTAAATTTTTCATGGCTTGAAAATTTCAAAAATAAGTTTTTGGTTCTGATCTGTTTTGGAAAAGGTAATGTTTCAAGCTATAACTACAAAATAAGTTTTCTGGTATTTGACAAAATGTACTATTTTTAAAAAAATTGTAATTTTGTTTTTAGTACTTTTTTAGGATTATTTTTAGTATTTTAGTAGTGCTATATAGTAGTGCTGTTTGTAGAAAATTTTTTTTTAATATTATTTTTAGTATTAAGAACACACAAAACGCTCCGTGGCCTACTTTTTAGAACTTCCAAAATATCTTTTTTAAAATAAAATTACCTTCAATTTGGGAGTTTCCTGCTATACGACAAAATGTTCTATTTTTAGTAAAACTTAAGTACTATTTTTAGTACTGATTAGTGCTATGTTTAGTACTTTTTTAGTACTATTTTTAGTACTTTTTTAGTACTATTTTTAGTATTTTCAGTGAAATTTCTCGAAAAATTGTAGTAATTTTCAGTAGTTTTTTGTACTATTTTTACAACAATAAGGCCACAGGAATCGCTCCAGGCCTACTTTTTAAAATTTCCAAAATATATTTTGATTGTCAAAATAACCTTCCATTTAGGAGTTCTAATTTTTAAAAAATTTCATAATATGTACCATAAAATCGACCGATAAAGCTAACCATAACTTAAATGTTTCTTAACCAATTTTCATATTCCGGCCCATTTTGGAAAGGCTGTGCATCAGGAATTAAGTGCAAGGTAAGTTTTTGATAAAAAGTACTATTTTTAGTAAAAATTTCAGTAATACTTTAAGTACCTACTCAGTACAATTTTAAGTATATTCTGTACTATTTTAAGTAATACCCTTAGTACTATTGTAAATGCTTTTTAGTACTGTAATTAGTACTTTTAAGTACTATTTTTACATTTTTTTAGTACAAAGATTTAAAAAAACGCGCTATGAGCTTCTTTTTAGCACTTTTTAAATTTTTTTAATGACAAAATACCTTCCATATCCATCCATTTTTCCTTCCTTTCCATTCAAAATCAAGATGGTATCCTAAAACATTTAGAAATTATAAATTTTTTAAGATGAAGGTTAAAAAACGGTAGATGCATGTTATGAAATGTTCAAAAAAATCATAACTTCTAAATCACTAAAGATGTCATCTCGCTTTTCATATGAAAGTTATTATGCCTTCTGCGGTAACATCGTAGCATCTCGACGGTTCTATTAAATGCTTTTTGTTTATAATTTTTCAATTTAACCACAAGCTTTGTTTTTACATTCACCCCACATTTGTCATTTTACTTCGTTTATTTCGCTAACTGATAGGTTGGATCATTCGCTCCACTCATTGTCCGTGTTTGTTCTTTAATTTTAGAATTTATGCGACATAACTTAGCAATTACGCCACATCATAACAAATTAAAAAAGAATGTTGATAGAGGTGAAAAGCCAACTAAAAGAGACTAAGATTTCTGTAACTTCAATTAATGTTTTAAAAACTTTTCACAACTGCCACGCCCATTATATATTTTACCAAAAAAAGCACTAGTAAACACTAAAAAATTATAGTTTACTTTTCTTAGTTTTGATTTCTTTTAGTATAGATTTAAAACTTTTTTGGTATTAAATTCAGATTTTTTTCCAAAAAAGTTTGAAATTGTTCCAGAACAGTATAAAATTTATTCCAAAATAGTTTAAAATTAATACTTTTTTGGCAATGTTCTCCATAAGTGCTTTTTGGTTTTAATATTAAACTAAAATTTTTTCTGTGTAGTAATGAGCAAAATTAGTTTTGGTCTTGAGTCTTGGTCTTACTCTTTGTAATTTTTCGAGACCTAGACCAAAATCAAGACACTGATATAATTTCAAGACCAAGATTGCTTGCTACTGCTTTGGAAAAATAAAGTTTGGAAAGACTTAATGCTCAAGACCAAAATCAAGACTCAATATCGAAACTAAGACCGAGACCAAGACTCAATGTCCAAGACCAAGACCAAGATTGCAATGGTCTTGATTTGCTCATCATCAAAGTGAACCTGCCCACATAGGGTTACAGAAAAGTTTGTCAACACCTTGCACATTGTGGGTTAATGTTGCTTATGGTTTATTTTTAAACTTAAGATTAACACGCTGCACCACAATGGAGTTAAAAAAGAAACCATGTTGTACTAATTTGTTGCATTGTGTGTTTGTCGTACGTTCATCAAGCGTCTGCGCAGCGGCAACTACTTGGCTGTGCGCTGTTGCTGCTGCTGCTGCAATTGAAATCAACCGACCAACGAGACAACTGACTACACAGCAGCAACAAGTGATGATTTAAGAAATGTCCAACGGCTGTTGCTGCTGCTGCTGATGTTGCCAACATTGAGTTTGTTGCTATCTCTTGTTATTGTTGTTGTCAATTTTGTAACAATACACAACAAACTGGCCAATATTTAAATTAGCCTTCACAACGAGGCTCATCAGTAAAGGAAATTGTTGGTTTGGCTTTTGTTCTTTAGCTTCTTCTTATTGTTGTTGTTGTTGCTATGTTGTTGCCTTGGCTTTTTGGTTGTTTTATTCTGCTTCTTCTTCTTGTTTTATTTGCTTGAGCAGCAGCATTTTTCATTGCAACTAAACCGATTTGCATATCCGATGAGTTCATGTCAACAATGTCGGCCGTTCCATCCATCCATCTATCCATCCACACATTGTAGACCAAGAGTTTTGTTGTTGAATCGAGCGAGAGCTTTAAAGACATCGTCAATTGTTATTGTTGTTGTGGTTGTTACCAATGTTTATTGTTGTTGTTGTTGTTGCTGTTCTTATTATGTTGCTGCTTGGCTGTTGTCATTTGTTACCTACTGTTGTTGTTATTGTTGCTGTTTTTTGTGGGTTAGTAGAATTTGACATTAACTCAAATTGTTGTTGTTGTTATTGTGTTGTATTTGTTGTTTTGTTATTGTTGTACTTGTTGTTGTTGTTGCAGTAATCATTTGTTAGTTGTCGTTCTTGGCAATTTGTTCTGTGGAATGTCGATTTTGTTGTTACAATTTGTTTCCGTTCTGTTGCTGTTGTTTTTCGTATTGGTGATGGGTCTCTGTGGGTCTTTTACTCTGTAGAGTCCAGAAATGAAGTTTTTATTTCGCCTTGATTTGTACTCTGTTGAATTAACAAGGATTGTTGTTGTTGTTGGTTTTGCCTTGAGTTATTAGTAAGATTTGTGATGACTTTTCTTGTTAATGAATTCAATTTAATTAATACCAAGAAGTGAGTTATTACCATAGACTCTTTCTTCTTGGGGTTTTTCTTTTATTTTTTTAGTTGTGACAGTATGCATATCATTGTGTACTGTTTGAAGAAGCTTATACTTAGCATTGGAATTTAAATTTTTTTTAATAACTTTCTAACAAATACCTTAAATAAATTGTGGAAAACAATTTGACAAACTATCACTTTTATTGTGCAATAAAATTTGTTTGAGTTATGAAACCTTTACCTTATATTTGGAATAAAGAAAATACCGAAAATTCACATTTTCATAGATTCAGCTGGTTATCGCTCAAAAGTTATGGCTTTGTGTGACAATTTCTTCCAGTTTGTAACAGATCTATATATTAATACGCAAGACAAAAATTTGTCCTACCTTTTTTACTATGTTAGAAATGGAGCACGACTTTGAATTATACATCATTAGAAAGGTGTTTGTGCGTATATATGCACAAAGTTAAAATTATTTCAATATTTTGCCATTAAGCCAGGTTAAATTAAATGTAATTTTTTCAATATTAACAACTGCAAAATACGCGGTCACACAGAGCTGAAAAGTGGGTACAGCACAAAGAGAAAGACAAAAAGCTTACTGACACTGATTTCAGGTTTTTTGTTTTCTTTTCGTTTCACATTTGTCATTGCATCAGAGATGATAAATGATCTTTTCTATTTTGTACCAAATAGCAAAAAAAGTACTAAAACTGTCCAAAAAGTACCAAAATTATTTAATTCATTTTTGGTCAAATTTTGACTATTGGGAGACTCTGGTCATAAAAAAATTTGCGTTATGAAGCTTTGAACTTATGTTTGGAATAAAGAAATTATCGAATCTCTCAAAAGTTATTCTTTTAATATGACAATTTTTTCCAGTTTGTTATAGATTCAGAAAAAAGTTTGTTTGAGTTATGAAGTTTTACCTCAGGTTTGAAGTTAAAAATAGTGTTAAAAATGTATACGTGTTTACTAAGATAATTCTCCAACAGAAAACAACACGGATTTCCCGCGACATTCCCATATTTTCTGTACCGGACTAAGTCATCAAGAAAATGCTAAGCTTTCCATAGATCATATATTTAAGACCATAAAAGACAGATCATTGACCATAAAATACCATAAATCATAAAAGACAGATCATAAATTATAGATTACGGATCATAGACCATAAAGAACAAATTATAGACCATAGATTGAAGAGCATGTGTCTATCATAGATCATACATTATGAACCATAGACCCTAAAAGACAAATCATAGACTAATGACTAAAAACCATAGACCATAAAGGACAGATCAAAGACCATAATTTATGGAATGAACTTTTGGGAGACATTTTCTGCTAGGACTTATCGAGTTACGTATTGTGGAAAAGAAAGGATTTGGTATCGTTCTTGACAATGTTTTTCCTGTAAACAGTGTAAGAGTTCGGTTTTTTGCTCAATCTCACAGAAATATTGTGCTTGATGTTGAGTTGGATGGTCCCAACAAAAAATATACATGACGCAGTGAACAAGTGATTTTCAGTTTTTTCTCTCTCTCTGACTCTCTGATATCTGTGGTGAGCTTGGTATTGCCCGGTCACATGGAAATACTGTGGTGGAGGGTGTGCTAGATAGCACAAAAAGAAAATATACGCAACACATTATGAAAGTGTTAATTTTGAAAGCTTTTCTGAGCCTATAGTAGATTGGGGCTTTAATTATTAATTTGGTTTCCAATTTTCAGAGTGAAGTACATGGAAACTTTCGGTTGGATTAATGTTTTTTGCAAAGGCAGGTACCCAGTTTAGGTAACCGAAAATTCATTTAAAGCCTGAAAAAGTAGAGTTTAGGTTCAGATTTGGATTAATAATGCGAATTTACTCATAAAACTAAGTCCGCAGAAATAAAAAAAATTTTTGTTGCCATGTGTTATCAAAATAAACAGTTCTAGTTCTGTGTTTATAAAAGCAGTTAAAGTTTTTGGGCTATGATTCAAGTTCGACTTCAATTTTGACATCTCCAACGAAGGCGAAGTATGTGAGTATACACTCATGCCATTAAAATTGTCGATATCTTTTACTCATCCTTAGAAAGTGGCATTCCTTTGGAAGCTTTGGCGACAGAAAGCCATCTCAGTAGCTGATTCAGATCAAAAATTAGCTTAATACATATCAAAAAGAAGATCGATAGGATACATTCAACCATTAGTTACAGCTAAAATTTTCTCCTGAAATTAATCCTTTAATGACATGATTTAAGAAAATCGATATAATGATTCATTATATTGATTTTCTTATTAATGAGGCTTAGCAAAACTTTTATCGAAGTAAATGGAGGTGCGGTGGGCAAACGTACTTGACTTTCGTCATTGAAGGTTTAAAATTAAAAGTCAATGGAAAACATAGTTCCTCAATAGATTCCTGAATTAAGTCTTTAGAGAAAGAAATCCAAGAAAAAAGAAAGCCCGGGGAAGGAGCTTAAAATCATCGCTGAAGATGACATACGAAAGAGATGATTCATTTTGTTCCAGTACTCGGATAAGTCCAAATAAATCTACTATATAAAAATTAAAGTTCGAGTGTTCGTCTTTTATGGACTACTTGATTGATTTCAAAAAGAACTTAACAGTAAACTAGTACCTATATAGGTCAAAATCTAATAAAAATGGATGGTGCCACGCCCCTAAAAAAACTAAATTCGACATATTTCAGAAACTGTTTGACATTTGATACGTATGCAAAGGCACCAAGCCAAATATTAGAAAAATTGGCGGTGCCACGCACATGCCGGGTATTAGCTAGAAATTCATATATTAACCCAATCCCCGCCAGTGATGCCATACGGCACAGTTAAAACGCATTACTCGAATGTTCACCAAAATCATTTTGTAACTTTTTTGCGCAGGCTTGTTGTTTTTTATGTGCGTAGAAATGTTTGATCTATCATTTGATGCATTGCACGCGTAAATATTCCATCAACTTTTCAAGCGCGAGCGGAGAGGAAGTGATCATTGAAAAATTATTCGAAAAAAATCGATTATGGCATCGAGACGTCGGCGAGTTGCAAAAAATTATTTATTTGTATTTCGATTTTGAAAAAAGTAATTATGCCAAAGTGAAGAGTAATACAGTAGTTTCTAAAGTGCATTTATATTTTTCAATGAGTTGTTCCTTACTAAGTGATAGGCCTGAATATATTTTAAGTGTGCCATATGGCATCACTGGCGGGAACCGCTTATGTAAAGTTTGGAGGAAGATTAATTTTCATTTATTTCAATAATTCAATTCATACATAAATAATTTATGTGGGGAAAATATCTACCTGGGGTGGTTTGAACACCAAATTTATTTCAATAATTCAATTTATAAATAATTTATATGGGGAAAGTATCTACCTGGGGGGGGTGTGAACACAAAAAACCCACTCCGTGTGAATGGGCCTGGGGGTCATACGAATTTTTCGAGCCTTTTTTTTATGAAGATGTGCTGTAAATGATTGTGGATGCATCTAACTATTGGGATTATGCTTTTCTTTGGTTACAGTGCTTGTAGTTAATCGTGAAGATTATTGGATCATTAAAGCCACGATTTTTGCTGGCATGTCTCGAAATAGTTTCAATCAAATAAGCCGTTTTATTTACTTTACACTGAAAAAACACATTGATCCTTTTCACTCTGAGCATCATTTGATGAGTCCATGACACCGTATTTCAGACTGCTCTCATGCAAACAGTTTGTTCGAGCCAAACTTCTTCGATTTAGATTCATTGCATGGTGTCTGAACACTCTTGGAGGGTATTTGGTGTCCTTTGGTATTTACCGAGGAAAGTATTGTTGTATTCACTTTGTGGCAGCTCTATTACAAATGATCAACGCCCTTCCTGACGACGTTTGTGCCCTCCTAATCCACTTTTACTTCGATAATTGATTAACTGGAATCCCAGTTTTAAATTATTTGCAAAGCATAAGCTACAATGTAACGGGAACCATAAGAGAAAATTGCATCCCACACAAATGCCCACTTCCTGGAAAGACATCATGAAAAAAAAAAAAAAACAAAGAGAGCATATGAAATTTGCAGAAAACAAGGAATTTGACATCGCCATTGTAAAGTGGAATGATATTAATTGCGTTTTAGTTGCTTCTACTTCACATGGAAGAGATTTAAAGTCGATAGCTACGCTCTTTTGTAGAACAGAATGGAAGCTATAATGGTCAAAAGTCTAAAGGCAGTCGAACCATATAATAAATGTATGGAAGGAACTAATCGAATAGATCAAAATTCACGTTTTGATGGAATCGCTCATTACGTTGGTGAATGTGATCGACGTAAGTAGATGTAAATATAGACCGTGCAAAAACCAATTCTGAAACAGGTGCATAAGATGCAATGTAGATTTATGCGTTAGATGTTTCGTCAAATATCACACTTCCGCGGATTAGTATGCTAACTTACCATTTTTATTCAAAAAATATGTATGCATACGTGTAAAAAATAGAATTTTAAATAAATCTCAAAATAAATTTTTTGCTAAGGGGTTCCCGCCAGTGATACCATATGGCATCAGTCAAATTCAAAAAAATAAGTGCTTGCGGGGAATGGGTTAACCCATGCCCAATTTTGGTCCCACAATAACATGAAAATCTGAAATGATTCGAAATTCGTGAATGTAACTGCCATTATTTATGTCAGCAAGAAGGGTCCTTAAGCAACAATAAATGTTTTATTAATAAATTCTCTAAAGATTTGGGTTACTTTAAGTAACTATTGCTATTCATGCAAAATTCACATAAATTTGATTAAACTCTACATTTAGCGCACCACAGTAGTCTGCTATGTAGGGCAGCCACATAATTTCGCCGATTGCTGCGCGGCATTTATTACACGCAGCACAAAGAAGAAGAAGGAAGCAGAAGTTATGACAACAAGCCAAGTTGATGGGCGCGTCGTCGTCGTCGCATCTTCGCCGATGTTGATGAAACATTTAACTGCAAAATGCGCTTAAGTGGTTGCAAAGTGATGCTGCTTGTCGAACGTTGTACGACGTACCGAATGGTTGACCAATGGATCAACTGGCAGACGGACAGACAGCTGGACAGACATGGATGTGTTCACTGTTTGGGAGTCTAACCAGTTCCAAACACGCTACGCACTCTCTACTACACTTCTTGGCTTTCGTAGGTTCGCAATCGCTGCTAATTGATCAGGTTGTTGTTGCTGCTGTGGCTGCAAGAAGATCAATGCTTTGGCTAAGGGTCCAGCGCAACGAATGCACCTGTTTTGGCCAACAACAAGAGAGAATGTGAGCGAAAAAAAAAGGAATTAAACCAAAAATGTTAAAATCTGATATTAAAAGAAGTTTTTTTTTATTTTGTTTTTTTGCAAAAGCAACGGCATTTTTCGCCAAGAAGACAAAATGAAAAATGGAAAATTTCGCGATAAAAATCTTAATTTAATTTTTATTATCACGAAAGCGTTGTGAATTCTTATGAGCGTGCGGGAATGCTTTTCACCGCCGCAATCGCTAAAATGCTCCAAATTAGTTTGAACTCTGTTGCGCAAAAATTTGCGTTGAGTTCAACGCGCCTTCGCAAACACAATCGCTGCGCGCTGATCGTTGATCGCTCACTACTTGATCTCAAGAGTCGCATCGTCTTGCGATCTTGTGCACGCGATCACGCACCACATCTTTGTTGGTTGCACCAAAATCAATTAAGTATCGCATTTGTTGAATCTCATCGATCGAATGGTGGGCATCGGACTATGAAGTTTCGTGCGTGGTCCACTTTTTCTTTCTAAAAATCGTTGCTCGACCCAATAAAAATATAAATAACTAATTAAAAAGTTTAAGGCTCCTTTTTCTTTTGCCATTAGACTTGAAAATTATTACATTGTACCGGCCCTCTAGACCACGCCCCAACCACTAATTTTGTTGCTGCTGCTTGTTTCTGCTAACGATGATCGTTCTGACGATCCTTTTGCTGTATTTAATAAAAACTTCATCAAATCTGCAGAAATTAATTTCGCTCCAACGAGTTGTGGCCTCACAGACAGAGTACTTGGTCCTGGGAAATTAATGACATTCTTATGCAAATTGCTGATTTCTTATTGATTTTGCAGGTTGATAAACTTTTTCGAATGATTGAGAATATTCCCAAAATGACAGTGTAACTAAGGCACACCTGTTTATAGCGATTTTTTTGAAAGTTTTAACTTCACAAAGTAAAAAGACTACAGCCATCAGTGCGCTTGACAGGGGCAATGAGATCATTGAGCAGATAAAGTTCTGTCATGCAAATTTCTGAACCTTTCACTAAATGAAATAATTAAAAGTAAACAGCAGAGAGAGGTAAATTAAGGAACATTGGAGAGCCAAGAAATTGATATATTCCGGTCTTTTTTTCAGAAACCAATCAGTGTACGTTTATTAGTTAGAAACCAATCAAAATGCAGAGAATTTCAAGAGAGCAGCTATGATCTTTAGCAACATATTCATATTAAAGAAATAATGGCTTGATGTTTTCTCTATGAATCAAATATTCCACGTTTCAACTCAAAACTTAAAAGCAAAATTTCCATAACTCTGAACAATTTTAATAAATTTATCAGGCGATTTGTCAGTTCAGAATTAATCATGGCTGAAGCAGTTCCGAACTAATCATGGCTGAAGAGTGATGAACATTCTTCTAAAATATTTTCATGTTTTGTAAATCTATCTCCAAGATCTATGATGTAAGAGTCCAGAAATGAATTTAGCATGAAAGTAATCTCTTGTAGTTTGAAATTATGAATTCGCACTTTTGAGTGGCAAAAAGTCGAACTCGCCAAATCAACTTTTTTCGTAAAAGACCAAAAGTAGGGTGCAGAGAATAGATGCTATTTTTTGATAGCTTTATATTAATATATTATGCATTGGTATTAGAAAAGCTGCATTGGAAATGACCCGACGCGATAGAGGTTAGATTGTTTTTTGGTATAAAGACGGTCCGTTCAAAGTTAAAAATAAAAATATGAATTTATATAGAAAGTTTTTGTTCAAAAATTTGGGACTTTGGGAAATACTTTACGTGCTAATGAAAACTCCAACACTTTATCTAACAATGCTAAAATAAATGCAGTAGAAAAACATCTGAAATCAGAAAATTACTCAAAAGAAGACATAAAATTAGTAAAAAAATATTTGGATTCTCTCAAAAATGATTTTTAAAAAGAGTTAAATGGTTGGAAGCCCCTAGAAAAGCCGACGGCTCTGTAAAAAAACTATCAGCCCTGGATCAAAGCATTTTTCTCAGGTGGTTAATCGTCTAATTGCTTAATTTTTTGAGAATTACGGCGTTACACAGTAGACGGGTTTGTATGGAAAGGCGGTCATAAATAAAAACAATGGAACTAGGCTCTTGAAATTTAGTGCAGATGTTTTCTAGATTAAAACAATTGACACCAACAAAGAACACGCCTACTTTCCATACGAAGCTGGGGCATGGTCGAAGCTTTTTTTCAAACTGGTATCAATTTCTATTTATTTGACAGCGCTTATGTTACAAATTGTGAGATATCTTTAATAGTTTTCAAGTTATGAGAAGAAAACCAAAATAAACTTATTGAAAATTATTATTTTTTTTTTTTTTTTTGTGTAACTGTTCCTTATTGACTCGGAAAATAACTAACCGATTTTAAAAAAGTTTCCAGATTGTGTTAGTATAAAAAAGGCGAAGTCATAGCATAAAGAAGTGGGCGGTGCCTTGCCCCCAAGAAATTAACTAATTATGTCTCCGAAAGTCTTTGACGCAGATATCTGAGACAAAGAATTTCCATTGAAAAAGTAGGCAGTGAAAAAAAAAAAAAAAAAAAAAAAAAACAGACTCATCATACCTCTGAAAACATTTGATGAAGATAGACATGATTCAGTACGTATAGTGACTCCATCGCATAATCGGACACGACTCTTTGTTGAATATAAATATGCTCTTAACTTGTGAAAAATATGCTTAAGCTACGGTTTTTTCGCATTTATTTAAACATCATATTCTCTTCACTCTGAACAATAAAAAAAACAACAATTTTTCTATTGATAACTATAAATTTACACTAAATTTCCTGGGCTCAACGAATAGTGGGTCTTTTGCATTTTAGAAGAACGTTTTTTCGTCATATTAGGTCGTTCAGAGAAGGTCAAGGCAAGATATCAAATGAGCAAGAAGAGCGTTCGATATTGAAAGTCATCAATGAAGATCCTTTTCAAAAAGCCAAAGAATTCTTATATATCCTTGAATACCCTTAAAAAATCGAACTGAAAAAGTTGTTTTCCTAAATATTGATTTCAATACATTACATAAGGAAGATTATTATAAGAGATTTGCTAGAAAAAATACATTTATAAGCGCTAAACATAAAAAAATGAGATGAAAATATACCAAGGCGGATTTACTAACAAGAGAGAATTTTAGGAAAAAGGTGATTTGATGGTATATTATATTAAAATACTTTTCTATTGAAAGTTTACAATATTTTAAGACTTTTTTGTTGATAGTTTTCATTAGTTTAAGGTTTCTCTCTCTGTGAAAATCTTCTTGGGGTTAACCAGACCTTTTCATAGAAAAAAAAAAACCAGTTATAAACTTTGTACATATGATCCGTTTCGCGATTAAGACTTTTGATTTAGTGTGGGTGTTTTCTTTGAAAATTACATACCATCATATATAGCACACATATTGTATTTCTCTTACCAGCCTGACCTGCTCTACATAAGCTTACGTTACAATTAAAAGATTACAATATGAACAAAGGATATGTACAAAAAGTACCCACATAAGTACTTGGGTTTTGTGAAAATTCATGAGTACCTGCCAAAGTGCGAATATATTTATGTGTATATAATTACAGGTATAAATATCGTTCATACCTTTAAACAAATGTGTATTACGTAGTTCCTACATAGAAATATGACCTTGAAAGACAGAATAAAAACGTTGATAAAATCAATTCTAGTTCAGTATAATACCGACAGTCTTTGTAAAGTGATATTCCTCTGGACAAAAAGTATTTTTCCCTTAACTCCAGCATGTCTACAACATTTACTAATGAAGGCCATGCCGAAAAGTACCTACAAAAATTGTGAAAAAGTGTGAAAATGAAGAGTTGTGTGATATTGTGGTGATCGCAGGCACCGAAGCAAAAAGAATTCCAGCGCATCGCTCTGTACTTTCAGAAGAAAGTGAATATTTTAATGAAATATTTACAACACTGTGTGAAGGTACAACAAAAGAAGTAAAAATACCGAATGTAAATGGTAACATATTACAAAGTTTGGTTGAATACTGCTATAAGGGACGCGTTGTTATCAGAGAGGACAATGCTGTTGAACTACTTAAGACTGCGCATATGCTACACTTGAAGGACGTAGTTGTGGCTTGTGAAAAATTCCTGGCAGAGCAGTTACATCCAAGCAATTACTTTAGATATAAGCTCTTAGCGAAGCAATATCATTGCGAGCTACTTCTACAAAAAGCTAAGAAATATTGCTTGGAGAATTTCATGGAAATTTCTAGACAAGATGAATTTCTGCATTTAAGTGTGGAAGAATTTAGTCAGTTGTTGGCAAGCGATGATCTTCGAGCTATAGCTGAAGATGATGTATTTAATAGTTTAAAAACGTGGCTAGAGCATGATCCTCTCGAACGTGAGCAACATAAACTTGAATTACTGAAATTAGTGCGAGTGCCATTCTTGGATGTATCTTTTCTGATTAAACATGTCAAGCCAATATGCACATCAGTGGAATGTCTTAGTATTTATATGGATGCTATAGAATACCATCATTTACCATCAGATAGCAATACGTTCAGTGGAGGGTATTTAACAAAACCAAGAAGATCATATCAGGTTTGGATGGGCATAACATCAAATAAATCAGATAACAAAATGTTTATTCATTATTACTGTCCACAACGACATAAGTGGATGAAATGTTTGAAAGAATTGGAATATCGTTATCTCTTTGGTAGAGTGGTCATGAGAAATTGTCTATATCTCATAGGCGGAGTGGACGCGAAAGACAATATTTTAAATAGTATCATTTGTTTAAATCTAAATTCGATGACTTTAATAGAAATAAACGCAATGAATGAACATCGCAAATATTTCCCTTCAGCTACGTTAAATGGATTTTTGTATGCGGTGGGTGGAAGAAGTGGAAGTAATGATATCCATTCTGTGGAAAAATGGAACCCCGAAACTAATGTATGGAAAAAAGTGGCTCCCATGTCAGTTAATCGAAGCAATGCTGGTGTTATTGCCTTAAATGAGAAACTTTATGTAGTTGGAGGTTATTCCAATGGCAAAGCAATCAGCTCAGCTGAATGCTACGATCCAGTTCAAGATGTATGGTGAAAGTCGTGAATTACCTAGAGTAAGCTTTTCACAGTTTAATTTAAAAATTTATTTAATTGATATTTATTTTTTATTTTATTTATAGGTTGCAGTTGCTAATGGCTTATTATACGCAATAGGTGGCTAAAAACTAAAAACAGTAGAACGTTTCGACCCTGAAATTAATAAATGGACATTTATATGTAGCTTACGTGATGAATTATTTCCCAATTCTTCATGCACTACAGTTAATGACAAAGTTGTCGTTTCATGTAAAGATCGTTTTGAGGAGTACGACGCTGTATCCGATGAGTGGAAAGAGTTAAAGAAAGTTAAACATCCCGACAACTTATATCAAATGTTTTCATATTCAGGCAAACTGCAAACATCACAATTTTCTGAAATGTAGCTTTCTACTAAAAATTCCTAAAATGATTTTTGTAAAATTGATGCAAAGCTAAAAAATATAGGTATTTACAAACATAAAATCTGTGATTTTAATTGTTTTGATTTATAAAATACCATACCTATTTTTTTATTGAAATGAATGGAAATACATCACCATAATTGTAAAAACTTAGTTCGCTATTTCCCAACACAATTTAATCAAGAGGGGAAAAATCGATAGTGGTAAATTTTGCACATCAATTTTCTACAAATTCTGACACGCTGCAGTTTTTTCCCAAAATTGCAATGATTTTGTCGGGAAATTGAAAAGAATACTGATTTTTAGGATCCGAATTTGTGATTAAGAGCCGCATTTTTACATTAAGAAAATCGCAAAGTGTGTAGAAGATCTCTCTATATTAATTTCTGGTACATGCTAAATATTTTACGGATATAGTTTGATCATTGCTGGAGCTTTAGACAAAAGGTATGGTTTTGCTAATATATCTGGAACCAACTATTAAATTTTATTAATTTGAATCAAATTAAGTAGCAAGTTTGTTGGATTTTCTTGGTTAAATGATAATTTTAAAAATAATTGATATAAATATTTAATTCTTAATATTTTTATGTGAAATTATAACATAAAGTGTTAAAAATTCATTCTCCCTGCTGTCCACAGAAGCTTCTTACTGCACTTAAGTTGCACTTTTCGCATATTTCGTTATTTAAAAACAAAAAAACTTTTGTATATCATGTATATTATACATATAATTCAGTTACTGTGTTAACTCTCTAAATATAAAATTTTGTATATTAGGGTTAGTTTTGTTTAAACTAAGTTTCGTTTTGATGAGATTTTAACGATTTCGGCGTCGATAAATTTTTTACAACTTAAACTATTGGGTGTTGGAATTAATTTTAAAGGTTTTTTTTTCGGTTTTTGAGCATTTATTTAGAAACAACGGTACAATGTACATATATTATTCAAAGTATTGTCCATCGTTAGCTACAACATTTTCCCATCTTTCTGGCAGCATATGGATTCCGCGCCGGAAGAACGACTCGTCTTTTCAGGCAATCCACGAATCGATCCATTTTTTGGTATTCTCGTAAGAAGTGAAGCGCTGCTCAGCCAAGCCATGCGTCATCGATCTGAATAGGTGGAAGTCGGAAGGGGCTATGTCTGGGCTATAAGGCGGGTGGGGTAGCACATCCCAATTCAGCGCCTCCAACGTTTCCTTGACGGTTCTTGCAACATGTGGCCGTGCGTTGTCATGTTGAAAAACCACTTTGTCGTGTCTTTTGGCATATTCCGGCCGTTTAACCTTTATTGCTCGGCTCAATTGCATCAATTGTTGTTGGTAGCGTTCCCAACTGATGGTTTCGTTAGGTTTTAGCAGCTCATAGTACACGACACCCTTCTGATCCCACCAAATACACAGCATAAGCTTGGCGCCATGAATATTCGGCTTGGCCGTCGATGTTGATGCATGGCCGGGTGGTCCCCACAACTTTTTTCGCTTAGGATTATCGTAATGGATCCACTTTTCATCGCCAGCGTGGGTGCGTTGTGCTTCAACCGCTTTTTTCTTCAAATGGAAGCACAAAAGTAAACCTTCTCGCAAATTGCGTTTTGTTGGAACGAAAGTCGACATGTTCACAGAGAAAAAAATATATGTTGTTTACACTTCAGTGGAATGACACATACTGAAATATGAAGCTTAGACAATGTGCTTTGAAATGAATGTAGTCACAGGTGTGCCCGATGCGATCTATTGATAGTTACGCCATCTCTTAGAAAACCTTTAAAACTAATTCCAACACCCAATATTATTTTTTAGGGTTTGCCATTATACAAACGTATAAAAAAGTAAGATTTGAAATAAATTTTCGAAAATTTTATTTTAAATTTTTAAATACAATATTGCTTATCGAAAAAACAACCTTTCGGCAGGCACAAAAAAAAAATCTAGGGTGATGAAGAAAAACCGCGTACGCCGAAAATTTATTTTTCGACTGCCAAACACGATTTGCGGCGTTAGGAAATAACGCCCAAAAAAAAAACAACGAAATAATGGCGTTAGGAAATAACGCACAAAAAAAAAAATAAATAACGCCCAAAAATAAAGAGATGTAATAACGCCCAAAATAAAAAACGAAATAACGGCCACAAAATATGAAATAACGCCAAAAAACAAAAACGAAATAACGCCCAAATTATTTTCATATAAATTTGGGCGATAATCATTTTGGAAATAACGCCCAAAAAATTGGGCGTTATTTCGTTTTTTGGGCGTTATTTCGTTTTATTTAAAAAAAAGGAAATAACGCCCAAAAAAAAACGAAATAAAGCCCAAATCTTTGGGCGTTATTTCCAAAATGATTATCGCCCAAATTTATATGAAAATAATTGGGGTGGTTATTTCCTAACGCCCGAAATAATGCCCAAAAAATAATATGATGAAATAACGCCCAAAATAAAAAACGAAATAACGCCCAAAAAACACGAAATAACGCCCAAAAAACACGAAATAACACCCAAAAACAAAAGCGAAATAACGCCCAAATTATTTTCATACAAATAAATTTTGGGCGTTATTTTCATACAAATAAATTTTGGGTGTTATTTCCAAAATGATTATCGCCCAAATTTATATGAAAATAATTTGGGCGTTATTTCGTTTTCGATTTTGGGCGTTATTTCATATTTATGGGCGTTATTTCGTTTTTTTATTTTGGGCGTTATTACGTCATATTAGTTTTTGGGCGTTATTTCGATTTCTTTTTAGGTGTTATTTCCTTGGGCGTTATTTCTTAACGCCACGATTTGCTATGTGAGATCCCAGAAATTTTTTGGAATTTGTAGCGCAGTGCAGGAGTGCTGAAGAAGTTGTATAAATTGTTCCGATTCTAAAATTTGCTTCTCCAAAGATAATTTCTATTTAACTTCTAGTTTACCATATCTCCTACTGTCTTATACAGGGTGGCTGATTCGAAGTATTACCAATTCAAAAGACTATATTTTTAGTTTCCATGCACAGATTTTATTGATCAAACGCTATAATTGTTGGGAAATGTTCAAATTTTAAGGATCAACTTGAGATTTTCGATATGGCCACCTTTGGTCCGTAGACGGTCGAAGAACGAGTCGCATGCTGCACGAATTTGATTTTGTGGAAGTTTGCGCCATTCTCGTTGAAGGGCCACTTTTAGCGCATCAACGCTCTGGTATTTTTTAGTCAAGACCTTCCTGTCCAACATACCCCAGATTGAGAAATCCAGCGGATTCGCATCAGGCAAACTTGAGAGCCATTGTTGAGCAGAAATGAAGCTAGGAACGTTTTTTTCTAACCATTCTTGATTCACACGAGCTTTGTGTAACGGTGCCGAGTCTTGTTGGAATGTCCATGGCTTGCGACCGAAATGTTTGCGTGCCCACGGTAGTAAAGCACCCTCCAACACTGATTCACGATACACCTGGGCGTTTACTTTGACGCCAGCGGCCAAAAAACTAGTCCAAACCATCACATGCGGTGGTGCCTGCGTCCTGGTGGCCAAACGAACATTCAAATTTTCGTAGGACCTCTCTGTCAAGTAAACCCGATCATTTTGTTTGTTTACATATTGCTGGATACAGTAATTTTTCTCATCAGAGAAGACAATTTGTGACAGATTTCCGGCGGCGTGCAAGCGCAACAACTCCTTGGCTCTATCGAGCCTAACTATTTTTTGAGCAGGAGTGAGATCATGCGCCTTTTGGAACTTGAGGGCCTTTAGTCCGAGCTTGTTTGACAATATGTGTCGCATTCGTTCACGCGATATTTTCAGCTCGGCAGCCATTTGTCTGCCACTGCGTCTCGGATTTCGCTCAATTCTGGCCTTCACCTTTCGAACCATTTCTGGTGATGTTGCAGTTATTTTCCGACCACCACCATGTCGTTTGGCAACGCTGCCGGTACCATTGTAACGTGATATGGTGCGATTTTCCAGCCAAATAAAGAGCAATCACACTATTACGTTTGAATTCCATTTCGAAAATTTTTTATTTTCAATAAATTGACGCGCAAATGCTTTTGGTTACTTGTTGACAATAGAATGAACTAACATCATGCCAATTTTTAGACAGCAGTCATGTTCTATCTGTCAGATAAGTCTATCTGAAGTTGGTAACAGTTCGAATCAGCCACCCTGTAGATTAAACTCAAAGTTGGCCAGGAGAAGAAAACTTTCTAAATTAATCCAATCTACGTTGAATATTATATGATGTCTTCGATTCGGCACAATAAAATACAAGGCACTAGGGCTGACCGATCAAACGACCATATGGTATTGATCTCTACAGAAAAGTTGCTACTGCAGATGAAACTATTGTATGTTCCAAAATTTAAGGAATTTTTCTAAACTTTGCAGCCATTTTATTTCCTTAATCTTTAAACCAATATGTTTTTAATTTTAATAAATTCTGCAAGTCAACAAAAGTATTTGCTATTTGTGCCTTACAAAATTTAGTCCTTAGTTTATATACACGCCATTTTTCTTCTGGTTTTTTCAGCCACGAATCGTCCTTTTTTTAACATTATGCCAAAATATTCGTAATTGAAAATTACTCCAATTATATAAAGAGTGTCGTATGGAGAAGTTTTTTTTTAAGTACATATTTTGTTGTTACACTGCAATTTCCTTTGCATATTTTCAGTACATAACTCAATAACGAAGCAACCAAGTTATGGCCATGCACTTCCTTCCACACGCAATATGGACATGTTTTATTTTTGGCCGCATTTCTCAAGTGTTATTGCATGTTGTTGATTTGAGTTTTCGTGATGATGTCAGTCAACAAGCGGAGTAAAAGTCAATGGGTTTTAGGGTGTAACAAAATTTAAAGATGAACGTTTAAGTTAGACATATGCATATACCCAGATCTAAAATTCTCATAAAAAAAATAAAAAAAAATTTGGACAGGAAATTTTTTTGGAAAATTTACAATTGAAAACGCAGATTTTAGCATAAATAATCAAGGGAATCGTACTAAAAAAAGGATTTTCATGCGAAAACCAGGATACAGGTCGTAAAGGACTACAGCGCCTGACTCTAACTTCACGGTCTACCATACCGCTTTTGATATCATTGAACGTAGTTTTATTCAGGTTGGGTTGAATAAATGAAAAATGTAGAAGGGGAAGGTCAAACCAGAATATCCTCTTTACAAATATGTAACAGCTTCTCATAAGAATATTAAGTTTTGGTCTTGATCCTTGTAGTTTTTCTAGACCAAGATCAATATCACGAGTCAATGCAGCAGAACAAGCCCAAAATAAGACATAGAATCCAAAACCAAGACCAACACCAAGACTCAATATTCAAAACTAAAATGGATTCGAAAATTTAAAAAAAAATAAAAAATGCTGCAAAAGTCGAAAAATGTTGAAAAGGCAGAAAAAGTTTAATGGTATCGAAAATTTTGGAAAGGTAGAAAAACTTTGCAAAGGTCGAAAAATGTCAATGGATTCGAAAATTTTCGAAAAAGTAGATTCCAAAAAATGTTGCAAAAGTCGAAAAATATTGACAAAGACGAAAATTTTTGATGGATTCGAAAATTATGTTAAATGTTAATGGAATCGAAAATTTTCGAAAAGGCAGAAAAATTCTGGAAATTCGAAAAATTTTGAAGGATTCGAAAATTTTGGAAAAGTAGAAAAAAATTGCAAAGGTCGAACAATGCCAATGGATTCGAAAATTTTCGAATAAGTAGAAAAATGCTGGATATTCGAAATATTTTGATGGATTCCAAAAATGTTGCAAAAGTCGAAAAATATTGACAAAATCGAAAAATTTTGATGAATTCGAAAATTTCGGAAATAGTAGAAAAAAAAATGATAGAGTCGAAAAATGTTAATGGATTCGAAAATTTTCGAACAAGTAGAAAAATGCTGGAAATTCGAAAAATTTTGATGGATTCTAAAAAATGTTGCAAAAGTCGAAAAATATTGACAAAGCCGAAAAATTTAGATAGATTCAAAAATTTTGGAAAAAGTAGAAAAAAGTTAAAAGAGTCGAAAAATTTTGATGGATTCGAAAATTTTCGAAAAAATTGAAAAATGTTGCAAAAGCCGGTAAATTTTCAAAAATAAAAAAAAAATTTTATGGATTTGAAAATTTTGAAAAAAGTAGAAAAAAGTTGCATAAGTCGAAAAATGTTAATGGATTCGAAAAAGAAGAAAAATTCTGAAAATTCGAAAAATTTTGATTGTTTCGAAAATTTTGCAACAAGTAGAAAAATGCTGGAAGTTCCAAACATTTTGATGGATTCCAAAAAAATGTTGTAAAAGTCGAAAAATATTGAAACAGTCGAAAAATTTAGATGGATTGGAAAATTTTGGAAAAAGTTGACAAAAATTGAAAGAGTCGAGAAATGTTGATGGATTTGAAAATTTTCGAAGAAATAGAAAAATGTTGCAAAAGCCGGAAAATTTTTAAAAAGTCATATTCGTAAAAGTAAGAAATGGCTGAAAATTCAAAAAATTTTGATGAATTCGATTATTTGGAAAAAGTTGAAAGAGTCGAAGAATGTTAATGGATTCGAAAATAGATAGAAAAATTTTGCAAACGCCGGGAAATATTTAAAAAGGCCAAAAAAATTTTGAATGTTTCAAAATTTAGATGAAAGATTGTCACCGTGCAGGATGAAGTTCTTTGACAGAGAAATAAGTAAAGTTCTAAGAAATTTTTAAACTTTCCCATTTTATATCCTGTGTCCCCTAATTTCATTTTTTTTCTTTCTTTACTTTTTTGACAAACTGACGGTTTGACTGACGAATTGACATGCAAATTGCATGTTATGCTCTTTTGGGCTGCGGTTTTTCAGTTCTTTTCTTTTTTTTGTTTCTACTGATTGATTGTTAAGGATGAGCTGCTGTTGCTACGGTTCCTTTCGTACTGCAGTGACACAGTGTGTCCATGTGGCACCCTTTGCTTGGGTTTTCACTATTTTTTTTTTTTGTCAATTACCTGGAGCAGCAGCAGCAGCTTGTGTGCAAAACGTTTCTTTTTTCCTGTATTTTTTTTGCGCAAGTTAATTGTATAATGATTTCGTATATGAAAAAGAAAAAATTCCTTCAATTGTTTTTAGTTCAACTTTGCTGTGTTTTTGTTGTTGTTGCTACTGACCTTAATTTGCATTGAATTAATTATGTTGGCTACCCCTGAGTTATGATTATCATATTCATTGCTTGACGTATTAATTTGTGAAGTTGTTGGTTACAGCAGCGGCATCTGTGTTTTGGCTTATTGATTTAATCAGTAGCAGTGGCAGCAGAAGTAGCTTCTTGAAAATTGCTTTAAAGGTTGAAACTCATAATTGATTTGCAAAGAGTTGAACAGGCATCGTCTTGGGTGTGCAATTTACCCATAATTATTTGTAAAGTTAAGTACATGTGCACAGCTCTTGTTGTTGGGAGAATTATAATTTTTTTTTTTTTTCAGCACTACATTATTTTTGATATACTGATTTATAATAATTTTTTTGCCGATGCTGTATTTGATGATTTTGTTTTGTTTACAGCATATGAAATCTTTATTTATATTGAGCATTTTTTACTCTAAATATGTAAATATGTACCAGAATCTCCCAATTGTTATAATTTAACCACAAATGTATTAAATAATTTTGATACTTTTTGGACAGTTTTCGTACTTTTTTTTGCTCTTTTGGTACAAAATAGAAAAGCTCATTTATCATCTCTGGTACAATGACAAATGTAAAACGAAAAAAAAAAAATCAAAAAACATGAAGACAGCCAGCTTTTTTTCTTTCTCTTGGTGCTGTATCCTCTTTTCAGATCTGTGTGACCGCGTATGTTTTCGTTGTTAGTATTAGAAAATTTGCACTTAATTTTACCTGGCTTAGTGGCAAAATATTCAAATAATTTTGAATTTGTGCATATTTACACACAAATACTTTTCTAATGGTGTATAATTAAAAGTCATGTTTCATTTCTAACATAGCAAAAAAAGTAGGACAAATGTTTGCCTATTTGCGTATTAATACATAAATGTCACAAGCTTTTAAGATATTTTGGCTAACAGCACACTATCCAGAAAAAGCATATGCTTATGTACATGTAACTATCTATACGTAGTCGGATTATGTATTCTCATTATTTCACTATTTAATCATTCTTGACGTCTTTTGAGATAATGCTACGTTTCCACCGGATATTTAGCTGCGATGAGATTTATAAATCTAGTTATTAAATAATACGCGTTTTCACATGCCGAAAAAGATTTATTACTGACATTAAATGTCATAAACGGAAAAATTTAAGTTGTTCCTCCTTTTCTTTTTAATATTTATGTTCCATTTGCTTTTATTTCAACAATTGAGGAGTGGCCGTACCAAAGGGCCTAAGTACCATTTCAAGGCAAAAGTAATGTCATACTTTTTATGTACTTTATAGTCGGTTATTTGACTGTTATAATTTTTTCAACATAATGCCATGAATTTCCAACTATCAAGTAAATTTTTAGTGAAAACAGAAAACAATTTTATTAAGTTGTAACAAAATGTCACCCGTTTCATATAATGACATTACTTTCGCCTCGAAATGGTACTTAGGCCGTTTGGTACGGCCACTCCTCAATTAGATTTAATGCTATTTATCAAAGTTAAAGTGTGCCACTTGGTCGAAAATAACCAAAATCGGTTATTATTTAGGTGGTCTGACATCATTTCTGTGCATATAAGTATTGACGTCTTTTCTACTGAGGTTCAAAATGGCTTCTACCTAAACACGTTTTGGATTGATTGGGTTTTTGTCTGCCACATGCTTTCCTCCCGTCGCCGAATTAAGTTGTTTTTAAAGCTATTGTACACTCCGCAGAAGGATGCTGGGGCATTCTGCCTAAAAAATTAAATCTATTATTCCTATTGCAACTGCTTTTTGAAATCTTGTTCCTACGACATGCGGCATGGGATTTCAAAGTTGATTTCGGGTAACCATGATCTACTGAATACGGTGAAAATTATACCAGATTCGCCGAATTACAACAAAAGGTGCAAAAATCGCACATCTTTTAACTTCGATGGTTCATAACCCGGAAAGTATATGACAAATTTTACGTAAGAATGTTCCAATTTTCACCAAAACCCTTTTGGCATGGTAATCCTATCGATTTGACTAGATTTTTTGTTATACCATACAACCGGGTACATTCACTTTGTCCTACCGTTTGTAATGCGGAGAAAGGGGCATGGCAGGTATGAAAAATTATATATATTCTTGATCAGCGTCGCTTCTTGAGTCAATATAGCCATTGCAGTCTGTCTATCATGATGTCTGTCTGTCCGTTGAAATCATTTTAATATTTTTTGAGTGCAAGATAATTCGATGAAATTTAGTACACTTCCTCTCTCATCAAAGGTAGCTCGTCCGATTGAAAATGACCGAAATCGGTTAACAGACACGCCTACCGCGCATACAAAATATATGTTCAAAATGCAACTTTAGAAGTATTTTTTACGACAATAAAACCAAAATACACATAAATGCTAGGAATTTATAGAGTACGTAATGAGCAAAAACTATGCGGACTGGACAAGAGGGAGTGGCGCCTCCCATACAAGCAAAAGTTTCAAAATCTGAAATCGTTTTTGAAGGAAATCCATCCAAATTTCACTCAGTTACTAAGAACAGTAAGTGCAAAAGCTATGTGAATTCGGCCAAGAGGTCATGGCACCTCCCGTACACGCACAATTTTATTTTACCTGTCATAAAAATGTTGGAGATTTCGTGTATTTGTTCAGGAAAATGTTCATAACTTTGTTTGCGGTCGACCAGTTATAATAATTTTTATTTTGGAATATGCTGAATTGGATCAGGTTTTAAAAACCGTATAGTCTATATCATTATTTTCTATAGCAAGGGAAAAACTTTAAAAATTGTGAAAAAGGCAAAAATTTTCCTATTAAAATTACTCCAGAAACTCAGTTTTTTTCTCCAAAAGTTTCAAAAGTTTTAAAAGTTCTTATATTTTAAGAACTTTTTTTATTTGAGGGATTCCTTTAACTTTTTGACTTTTACGAGTTTACGAGGTTTTCGAGGCTTTAACACGTTTAAAGGAATCCCCCAATTCATTTGAAATTGAATTCTTTTGACAGAATTGTGAAAAACAAAAATGTTACTCAGCACATTAATGAAATCTTCACGCTAAAAGTATGAGAAAATTTTGCACATTTTTGCACACTTTCAGAAAATACAAATGCAAATTAAAATTGCAATATCAAAATGCAAAAGAAATGCAAAAAGGTATTGAAAATGGAAAGAAGACAAATAAAACAAATAAAGAGAAATGTGAAACAGAAAAATTTAACATTTCGCGAAATTCCCTAATTGTTTTATTATTTTCGGTGCAAAGTGGACTGCCTTCCTCAAGCATAGCATGTTGACTGGTGCAATTCGGAGCATTGAACTATAGCAGAGGGCAGACAGAGCACGAAATTGGAGAAGAGCAAAGAAAACCGAAAATCTACTTGATGCCATCAAGTTGATGGCATATTTATCAAAAGGGATCAGTGCAACAGAGCTTGGAAAGAAACAGCTTGTTTGTTTTAATAAAATCTTCACAGGAATGTTACATTTCCATTTGCAATTTTTGCAAAAAATTTAACATTTGATTTTTCAATTATATGAAAATATTTTAATGAAATGAAACAAAGAAGGTGGTGAAGCACAAGTCAGTGAAGTGCAAATTAATAAGAAAGTGCGCAGTGTCTAGGGAGCAGTAAATAATTTTGCGTAAGAATGTAGCATATCTAAGGACAAAAGATTTAAATGTTTCAAAATTTTCAGAGTAATGTCCTCTCACACTCACACCACATCATATTTGAAAAATCGCCGACATAGACAGTATCATCTAGTTCAGACATGATCAACTCGAATAAAACTTTAAATTTTGGCACGAGCACAGAAAGTGCTGGCCCGCCTTATCTATATATTAATACGCAAAACAAAAAATGGTCCTACCTTTTTTACTATAATAGAAATGGAGGACGACTTTGAATTATACACCATTAGAAAGGTATGTGTGTGTAGATGTGCACAAAGTTTAAATTATGTTAATATTTTGCCTTTAAGCCAGGCAAAATTAAATACAAATTTTCAATATCAAAAACAACAAAATACACGGTCACACAGAGCTGAAAAGAGGAAACAGCACAAAGAGTAAGACAAAAAGCTGACTGACGCACACTGCGTTGGCTAGTGGGCAAAAATCAAAATTTTTTGTGACTCGAAACCTAATAATATTGGTATCAATCGACAGGTAATTGTATCAATAAAATAAAAACAAAATATTTAGGGGAAAAACTCAGTTTTGGCTACGCTGTGACACTTCAAAGTTGAGTTATTTTTCAAAAAAAATCATGTTTTATTCACTTCGTTTTGGGTTCTCTTAAACAAATAATTATCAAAAATGTGTCTTTTGATTAAACTAAGCGAGGTAAAATTTTTTATTATGAATAATATTTGAGTAAATACATAAAACTAAAAAATTTTGGAAAACATATAATTTGATGTATATTATAGTGGTTTTAATACACGATATTATCAAATGAAAAACTTCAGAAATTGACAATTTTCGATGAAAAAAAAAAAAACAAATCTTATAAAAATAAGTCCCGTTTTTTTTCTTAATCTACTAGTTCGAATTCTATATAATCAAGAACTGCAAATAACTTTTCCTACTTCGTCCTACAAATATTTTTTTTTCTTTTTTTAAAAAATGCTTAAAACGAAAAATTTGTATGAAATATAAAATTTATGTTGAAAATTTTTTTTTGTTTTTAATAACACAAATGGTCTCACAAGTACAAAAAACATTATTCCTACTACGTATATTTCATTTGTTAACATTAAACATTACTTTTTCATCATCGTTATATGTGGACCTTAAAAAAATCGTCCTAAATACCTGGTTTTTAGCAAAACTATAAAGTTTACAACAAATCTGAGATCATTTTTGAGCTCAGCGACCCCAAATTACTTATAGTACCAAATTTCATCGATATCCAACCACTCCTTCTATTTTTGACCATTGCTTGTATGGGCTCAACGCACTGTGTGACGTCATGTTTTTTGTTTCACATTTGTCATTGTATCAGGGATGATAAATGAGCTTTTCTATTTTGTACCAAATAGCAAAAAAAAAAAAATACTAAAACTGCACAAAAAGTACAAAAATTATTTATGGTCAAATTTTGACCATTGGGCGATTCTAGTATTCATTATAATTTAAAGAAAAAAAAAATTTTTGCTTCCAGGATTGTTTAAAATTATTGAAAATAACAAGGATTTTCGAATTGTTACATTTTTTTTTTTTTTGGAAATTTACAGGGTGCGCCATTTTTATGTCGCAATGTGAAAATTTTATAATTTAAAAAAACCGACTTAAGCAAATGAGATTTTTTTTTTAATTTGGTCTGTTTCAATTCATTTGGACTACTTTTTGAATACAACATCAATCAAATGGCAGCCTTTGTTGGCCACGGCAAAATGTACTTTTTGCTTCATTTTTTATAATTTTTTCGAGCATCTCGGGCGGTTTAGCTTTGATTTCTGCACGAATGTTTGCCTTAATCTTACCTATGGTCTAAGGCTTGCTGGCGTACATTTTGTTTTCAAATAACCTCATAAATGTTTAATGTCGTCATAAAAGATGGTGCACCTTGTTACTATTTAGCACAAAAAGTTACTGAAAACGATTAGAAGTTTTGTATATAGCATATTTAACTTATTTATTGCTAGAGCGGCTAAGAAGGCCTTTGTACAGAAAAAATTTAAGATATGTGAAAAGTTCTTCCAATGTTTCAGCTATCGTCAGCAGTTGTTATGTAGCATGCGTGTCATGTCGTAATATATGTAGTTTAAGTTTGATAGCAGTGCAGTATAAAAACGAGAAGAAGGTTTGAGCGTTTTGGGTGAGATAAAAAAACTTTACATCAAAATGTGCGATATCTGAAGACAATACTTAGATAAGATAAAAAGTCGCGTATATAGCATAAAGTACATTGAACGTATGTGTATGGTGTGCCAGAGTTTACGAGAAAGTTCGCATACAACAAAAATGTAAAGTGTTCATAAAGTTGCTCGTTGGTTCTTGCTATCGCCAACAGTTGATGAATAGGAGCATGTAGTTCAGTAAGTGTTTGATTGCAGTGCATGACACAAAGTACATTCTAAGTATGTAGTTGTTGTAAGAAACAATGTCACCATTAAATAACTTTGCAAAGAAAAGTCATAGATGAGCACTCTATAGCTCATTTGGAAGGCAAAAAACATTTTTTTTTATTTTTTAGGTTTAAACATTTCAGTAAAAACAAAAAAATAGATTTCAATATAGTACAAAATGGGACTTAAAGGAGGGGGGCTTGTACTTTCAAATTACACATAAGGTTTAGTGACTAAATGTCAACAAATTCTTATTATATTTCTTCAAAAGTAAAAAAAAAAAACGGTATTTTTGAACATTTATTACAGAATATCTAAAAAATCAGACATTGCAGAGCTTAATTCTGAGGCTGGATTCAGATAAAAAATCGCCATTAGAAGCGTGGTATCGCCCATATTTTGATTAAAGATTATTCTTTCTAGTGTTCTTTACGGCTATATCAAATCTCATCTATGCACGTTAAATGGTTTCAGAGATATGATGCATTAATTTTTCCCACTAAAATATCGTAAAGTCATAAAACGCAAAGAAAACACGAAAACACGATTTTTGTCTCCGATAAGGGGGACTAATGATGCAGAAACACGAGCCGTACCGAAAACCTAAATAAATTCAGTCCAGCCGTTTGGGAGTCTATAAGGAACATACATACAAACATTGTTACACCTTCTCTTGCACATATAGACCCTTAGGTGAAAAAATTTGTTTCCACTAAAATATCGTAAGAAGTCATAAAACGTGAAAAAACACGAAGAAAAGAAAAAAAAATTTTAAATTTTTGGTTCCGACTTTCAGGAGGGGACCCTTAGATGAAAAAAAAAAAACCGAAAAAACTAATGATGCAGAAACACGCGCCGTACTCGAAAACCTATATCTAAATATTCACGGTGATCGGTCTAGCCGTTTGGTACTCTATAAGGAACATACATACAAACATTAATTTTTGTATAGTGGATGGCGGGCCACTATGTTTAATGCGCGGGCCAAATTTTTCAATTTTTACTCTTAAAAGGCAGTTCTGTTCTTATCTTATAACAATTTAAGAAAACCTCATCTTAAATCAATTTTGCATACCTACAATCAAATAATGCCTTCGTTGATGGTTTCATTTAAACTTTCTCCAATGAAACCGCAAAATCTGACAGAAAAATCCATATTCCAAGCACAACAATGACAACACACTCTTAATCCGCCATTAATGACAACTCAATTCAATTTACGAAACCCAATATAATATCAAAGACTCACCTTTTGGATGAAGTGGTATCATTTGCCTCATTCTTCAATTCAATGTCAATGAAATATGAGTTGAAATGCAATTAAGTCAAAATCACTTGAAATGCGCCCTGCACTACAAATACGTACAATTGCTGTAAATGCAGTGAATATTTCCGCAAATCTTTTGACATAAACGTGATTTAAACGATCCATCGTAGTTGCCTACCAAAAATGCCAAATTTTGTGAATTTTCTGTATTGACGATCATCATGTTTGCTCTCTTACATGATCAATACCCCAATTCCAGTCCTAAACGATTGATTTATGTACGTGTTAGTGTGCGTGAATGGAGGAGACCTCTTGAACCAGGAATTGCAAAAATTACCGCGTAAACGACTTTTTAATATGAAATAAATGAGATCGCGCGCTAACATTGATCGATTGTGTTAGCAGGAGATGGCGACGCATGCGCGCAGGACGCGACGCGACTTTTGAATAGAATGATGGATCGTGTGTTAAGTCAACTTTGTGGTGCTTAAAAGTCAACAGCGAAAAAATTCGACATTTTAAATTACATTTACACAGCATCAACCAAAATCGATCGTTGGTTTATTCAACATCACCACAAGAGCGGGAAAAGAGGCAGCGGCAAAGAGAGTGGCACTTGAATGCAAAAGATGACGTTGCGCATCTTTATGTGGCTTTAGTGTACTTGCGACGATCGATCTCGTTCGCGAACGTTGTATATTGAAGATCTCATTAAAATGTTGCGTATTGACTGACCACGATCAATGTGTCACGATCCAAAGTGATCGAGTTGCAATTTCTTCATCTTTTCGATGACGACGACGACAATGAAGACGATGAGTTTGTTTGATTTTCTGTAGAAAGTTGTATGCATTCAACATTCAGCAAGAAGTGTGAATTTCCTTATATTTCTTTTTTAGCTCTTTAAGTCCTGATCGATTTGACCCTGTCCAAAATGAAATAAATGTAAGTATGATATGCATGAAGTTTAACACGTTTGTGTGCGTGGACTTGGTAATAGTGCTGAGTCAATATGAGTTGTAATTTTGTTCGCTGTTGGAAGTTGAGACTTGTGTGATATTGGATCACTTATGTAGCTGCTCAATGTGAATGCAAAATGAGTTATTTTGCAGAAGTGAAAATGGCTTAGGAGTAATAGCAAGAGATTTATGAACTGATTAAACTTCTAAGCATAAGATGAGAACTTTCTGTACCTTCTGAAATGATTTACCTAAATTGGTGCGCGTCGAAATAAAACTTGCATCAAAGAATATTTGTGAGAAATCCTTAAGAGTCATCACCAAGCTACAACTTTTGACCTCTCTAACGGTGCTCTTAGGATTGAACCTGATTTCTGGGAGATTTCCTACAGTCGAAACGTTTCAAAGAAGTCAAACATCATTTTCCAAGCTCACACTCAACTCACTCTGTTTTACAGCCAAACGACAGAAATGCTCTACATTTGGACATCAACCACTCTTGCAGTTGTGCTACAACCACTAATATTCCATTACTTCTCAGGTGTGTAGAATCTGAACAAAAGTTTTATAATCATTTCGATCCCCAAACTGACAAGTTGTTTTTTACCATTCCACGCCACAATGTTTTGGGTCTTTCTATGCTTCTGTCTCACTGCGGATTTCACCAGAACGTTGATAAGCAGAATTTTGTTAACATCGTGCCATCATCTTTACAAAATTTCAGTAAGTTCGATTGATTGCAACAAGGACGATTTAAAGTTTGATGATTCCGTTTCCATCAGACCATTCTCGAATTTCTACGCCTAATACTTACTGTGTGAGATAAACGCTTCCTCCTCTCCTCTCCTCTCCTCTCCTCTCCTCTCCTCTCCTCTCCTCTCCTCTCCTCTCCTCTCCTCTCCTCTCCTCTCCTCTCCTCTCCTCTCCTCTCCTCTCCTCTCCTCTCCTCTCCTCTCCTCTCCTCTCCTCTCCTCTCCTCTCCTCTCCTCTCCTCTCCTCTCCTCTCCTCTCCTCTCCTCTCCTCTCCTCTCCTCTCCACTCTTCTCTTCTCCTAAGGCTGGCATGAAAATTGTAAGACGTTTTGGGCATATAGATTCAACCGGATCCCAGCAGGACAGATCATGCGTTCGATATATCAAAAAAAGCGGTATATCTTGAAATTGCATGAGAAATACTTCACTTCTGTTGATCATCGATCGTAATGTTTGCTTCACCTACATCCGGATTAAACACATTTCACTACTAAACTGATTGGAGTCAGAACATATAATTGAGAAGAACCGACTAAAACCCAAAAAGTGACAATAGTATTCATTTCACTTTGGACAATTTTAGAAAATTGTTACAACCAGAGATTCAAGATTCAAGCCCTGACAGTGCGATTTACTTACTTAATAAGCAAAATCGTTTTTTGTTTCTCTAAATTTTTGCTTAGAAAACCCAATAGATCACCTTAGAATGCCGGCTAGATGTTGTCCAGCAAATCAACAATTTAAATCTTGTTAACAAAAAGGAACGTGAATTTTTTGTGTTCTACTTGGTAACAAAAACCAAGAAAAAAAAAATTAGATTCCTTACAACAACACTAGTCAGGAGAGAGATTACGCTGCGCATGTTACTGATCGTCGTCACCGTCATCATAGTCATCATTACCATCTACTTCATCATCATCATCATCATCAACATGGTTAACGTGATGATATTGTTGGAGAGCTGAGCTGATGTTGTTTTTCAAAAGGTCTTCCTTTGCCGTTTTTCATTTTGCACAACAATTTTTATGTTCATGTTCGATGCAACAACACGAAATAAAAGCGTTGAATGTGTTTTTATGTTGTTGTTACTTAAATTGTTGCTGTAAGTTGTAAGTTTTGAGAAAATGTTGCTTGTTGGAGCGGTACGATGCCTTGTAATGATTGCTAGCGATCATATATTGAAAGCTAAGCGCAATTTTGGGCGGTGTTGTTGAAAAATGAATGTCAGGAGATATTCGAAATTATGGAATTATCAAGGTACACTGACTTAATTTGATTATAGAAGTCTTACTTTTAGAAACCGCAGTTTTGCATACGCTTTGTGTATGTTATGTACAGTTTGCTAGACCAAGTCGTCAAAATAAGAACTGATTTGCCGAAGCCGATTTGCAAAATCTTTAGGAAATTTTTGTCGTAAATCCTTTGTAAATTATATCCCTTACAGTTGATGTGATATGTTTAATCAATGAAATCAATTTTTATTGTTGCACCGTTAATTTCTTAAGAAATATGGGGGAAATTGAAAAAGGGGCTTTGTACCCTCCAAACAAAAAAACACAAAATAACCAGTAAATTTCTCTGAGTGGCAACAGATATGTCATATTTGCGCCATATTGTTTCACGACCCTAGTTAGCGAATCTAACGCGGCCCGCCACGCCTAGCTTGCGCTTTCCATGGAGGGTTTTTAACCCGCCGCGTTAGACCGAGGGATGAACAATAAAAAAAAAACTACAAAAACCTTCAACCATAAAAATATCAAAACTCGACTATCAAAACCAAAATCACTAAAATCACTAAAAACTAACGTCACCACATAAGCCAGGAATTGGCTGTTAGCCTCCTGCGAGCCCACTCATCCAGTGCCGCCATGTCCATATTTTGCCTATATTTTACCTACGAATTATTCCGAACTATTCCATCCGACCCCGGTCATGATTTTAATCCCCCCCCCCCATAAATAAGAACTTTAGCACCTCATATTTCTTTTTTTCACAAATTCAGTACATTTTATTTTGAATCTTAAATCTAGACAAAACTGAATATAAAAACTTTTAGGGAGGGGGACAGTAATTTTTTACATTTCTTTTGAAAAAAGCAGTGAACGAGTGGGTCCAAAATTTGTAGATTAGTAGAAAAATGTCTAATGTCGTTTATGCACGGCCCCTTATCACGAACGAGGGAGGAGGTGTAATTTTTTACGCTTCTTTTGAAAAGGGTAAAAAACTGTGAACGAGTGGGTTCAGAATTTGTAGAAAAATCTCTAATGTAATGCACGACCCCTTATCACAAAAATGGATGAATATCAACGAAGGGGAGAAGGGGTATTTTAACGCTTCCTCCAAAAAGTTCCTAAGACTTTCAGGGAAGGGGAGGGGGGTTTAATTTTTCTACATTTTTTTTAGAAAGGGTTAAAGCAGTGAACGAGTGGATCCAAAATTTGTAGAAAAATCTCTAATGTCATTTATGCACACCCGCTTATCACGAAAATGGATGAATTTTAAAGAGGGGCAGGAAGGGTTATTTTTTACGCTCTTTTTGGAAAGGATAAAAAAGCTGTGAACGGCTGGATTCAAAATTTGTAGAAAAATGTCTAATATCATTTAAGCTTGAAAATTGAAGGGGGAGGAAGGGTAATTTTTTATGAATATTTTGAAAAAGGTAAAAAAAGCTGTGAACGAGTGGATCCAAAATTTGTAGAAAAATGTAAATGTCATTAATATACGGCCCCTTATCTCGAAAATGGATGAATATCAACAAGGGGGAGTCACTTTTATACCCTACACCCAGGGTATATTCACTTTGTCCTTCCGTTTGTAACGCAGAGAAGGAGGCGTGGCAGATATAGAAAAGTATATATATTCTTGATCAGCGTCACCTCCTAAGTCGATATAGCCATGTCCGTCTGTCTGGCTGGCTGGTTGGGTGGCTGGCTGTGTGTTGAAATACACTTTTTGGGAAAACTGACCAAGGTAATTCAATGAAATTTGGTACACTGCCTTCGTCGCCAAAGTTAGCTCGGGGGATTGAAAATGAGCGAGAAAATGCAATTTTAGGAAAATACGCATGAATACTAAAAATTGTAAGCGCAAGCTCTGAGAAAAAACTGAGCGAATTCGGACAAGAGGGCGTGGCACCTCCCATATAAGCAAATGCTTAAAAACGCTAACTGAAAGCGTTTTTTGAGATATTCGAACCAAATTTGACTCAGACACTAAGAATCATAAATGAAATCTCTCAACAAAAATTGGGTGAAATCGGACACGGGGGCGTGGTACCTCCCACATAAGCAAAAGTTTCAAAATGCTATACTGAAACAGTTTTTTGAGATAATCCAACCAAACTTCACTCAAATACTAAATACTATAAATGCACGCTCTAAGCTAAAACTAGACGAACTCGGACAAGAGAGCGTGGCACCTACTATATAAGCAAAAGCTTTAAAACGCTTTACTGAAAAAGTTTTTCACTCAGACATTAAAAACTATAAATGCAAGCTCTGAACAAAAACTGGGTGAACTCGGACAAGAGGGCGTAGCACCTCCCATATGACCAAAATTTGAAAAATACTGCAGTGTAGGGTATTTAATGTTTGGCCAGACCAAATTTTACACCCTTACTAGTTGTACTCTTCTTTTAAAGGGGTTAAAAAAATTTTGTAGAAAAATGTCTAATATCATTTATGCACCGCCCCTTATCATGAAAATGGATGAATTTCAACGTGGGGGCATTGCATCCCGTATAAAGTATAAAAACAAAATTAGAATAAAACACTTAACATGGCATGTTTGCGCATCTGTAGCAGCTATCATTAACGAAACTAAATAAATAAATACCTTGCTTAAAGTTGGGATTTTGGACACAAGGGTATTACAACACCTTTCAACCATTCGCTTTGTTTATGAAGGACTTACCCTGTAAATAAATAAAATAGAAAAAAATTAATCAATATTATAAATGCAAATAAACAAAAATAAAAGCTAGAAATATAGTTATAAACCAGCGAGAAGGTTTGTGGGAAAAGCAAAACCATCACAAGGGCTTCTTTCTACTAGCTATTCCAGGCATATTGTGTAAAAGCATGTTTGATTACAGTGCAATAAAATTAAAGTGTTGACTATGACAAAACAGTATTTTTCTAGCAAAACAAAAAATTAAGGATTAGATCGCTGCCACAATCAAAGTAAGTAAATGTAATTTTGAAATAAGTACTTATTGAGATATTGTTTTATAAACCAGTCCAAAAATTCTTTCAGTTCCCAATCAATAATCAACGCTTATTGATAATTCAACAGATTAATTTTTATTTTTTTCAATATATCTGAGTATAATGGAACACGCTTACTTTCTTTTTTTTTTTTTGCAATGCAAAAATAAGACAAAATTTATAATTTAGAAATCAAAACATGAACCCAGAGAAGAAAAAAAAAGCAACCATAATCCAAAGGAATTTCTTTTTAAGAAAAAAAAAAAAAAAACGAAAGGGAAAAGATCACAACAACCACAACTTGAAAAACTGTTTGCTCACGACCTCACGATGATTGTGGCAAGTTGTTGTAGTTTTTTTTTTAAGTTTTTTCTATGTAGCTGCTGCTGATGATGATGGTTGTTGCAGCGATGGTGATGGAATACATCAGCAACACCGTTCGCAAGCAGCCTTCTTTTCATAACTTCAATATGCGCGCGAATGTACCTCTACTTGTTAACTATCAGGCGAAACATTAATCGAAGCCCTTACGTTTTATTTCTCTCTATCCGATCGTTTGTGTAGCGAAACTATTTTTATACTTACTTAAAAATAAAAAATGAAAGAAATCAAAATCCAAGTAAAGAAAAAATCCTTCGCTAGCCAGATAGATCATCATCTTAATAAACAGCGTCTAACTAGCACTTGAGCTGGCGTACATGCTTACTATTGTTATGTATGTAAATCTCTCGAAAGAAATCGGTATTTGTTAGCGAATGATTTTTGGAATTATGGGAAATTTCGCAAAAATGCATACATTGAATATAAATAAAATACAACAACATGTTGCAGTAACATAATGTTAATTACGAAAATCGACCTAAAATCAATTTTGCTGAAACCATATATTTAAAAAATCTCCTTAAAAAAAAACAAAATGTTGCAGAAACATTAAAACTGAAAAATGAAACATTAAAAAGTTGCTGAAACTATTAAAATAAAAAAAGCCTCCACAAAATCAAAAACATGTGGCTGAAGCATTAATATTACAAAAATCGTCTTCAAATCAACAAAATGGTGCTGAAACTAAACGAATCTCCTTAAAGTCAACGAAATGTTGCTGAAACCTTAAAATTATAATAACCGTTTTATAAAGCTGAAATATTAAAATTACAAAAAAACCCTTTAAAATCAACAAAAAGTTGCTGAAACATTAAAATTACGAAAATCAATTCAAAACTAACAAAATATTACAGAAACATTGATTTTAGTTATTTAAATCGCCTATATCAATGAAATATTGCTGAAACACTAAAATTACAAAAATCTCCTTAAATTCAACAAAATGTTGCTGAAACTGTTTAAATAAATAAAAAACATCTTCTCAGCATCAACGAACTGTTGCTGATACATTAAAAATACACGAATCACCTACAAAAAACATATATTCTAGAATATATGTTTTTTGTCACCTATATTAAAATGTTACTGAAACATAAGAGTTACGAAAATCAATTTAAAATTAACAAAATGTTGCATAAACATTAATTTAAGTTATTAAAATCGCCTATATAAATGAAATATTGCTGAGGCGCTAATAGAACAAAAATCTCCTAAAATTCAGCAAAATATCGCTGAAACATTAAAATTACAGAACTTCGTCCTAAAGTCAATAAAATGTTGCTGAAACAACAAAATTACAAAAATCGTCTTAAAATCAACACAATGTTGCTGAAAATAATAAAATCTCCTTGAGGGCAACAAAATATGGCTGAAATATTAAAATAACAAAAAAACCTTTTAAAATCAACAACATGTTGCTGAAGCGTTAAAATTACAAAAATCAATTTAAAATTGACCAAATGTTGCAGAAACATTAATTTAAGTTACTAAAATCGCCTATATCAATGAAATATTGCTGGAAAACTAAAATTACAAAATTCTCCTTAAATTCAACAAAATGTTGTTAAAAGTATAAGAATAAAAAAAAAAACATTTATTCAGAATGAACACAAATCGCCTATATCAATGAAATATTGCTGAAACACTACAAATTCAAAAATCTCCTAGAATTTACCACTGAAATATTGCCGAAACATTAAAATTACAAAAATCGCCATCAAATAAATTAAATGTTCCTGAAACAATGAAATAGCAAAAATTTCTTTCAAATCAACGAAATGTTGCTCAAACATCAAAATAAGAAAAAAAAAAACCTTTCAAATAAACAAAATGTTGTTGAAACACTAAAATTATAAAAATCTATTTAAATTAAACTCAACAAAATGTTGCTGAAACATTAAAATTACAAAAAACGACTAAAAACCAATAAAGTATTGCGAAAATAATAAAAACTACAAAAATCGTCGTAAAATCAAAAACTGTTGCTGCTGAAACATTAAAATCATGAGATTACAGTTGGCGAAAGTGCTAGCTTCTTAAATTTTTTCTACAAGAAACATAAATAATGCTCTCTAAATCATCATCTTTGTGTCTTAAATTTCTTTCACATGTCTTATAAAATTCCAAGGAAACATTTAAATTGAGCTCGCCGAATATAAGGACAAGTCCGGTAATCTATATATTAATACGCAGTACAAAAATTTGTCCTACCTTCTTATTATGTTAGAAATGGAGCACGACTTTGAATTGTACACCATTAGAAAGTTATTTGTGTGTAAATGTGCACAAAGTAAAAATTATTTTAATATTTTGCCACTTAGCCAGTTAAAATTAAATGCAAATTTTTCAATATTAACTACGACAGAATACTACGCGATCACACAGCGCTGAAAAGAGGATACAGCACAAAGAGAAAGACAAAAAGTAGACTGACACTGACTTCATGTTTTATGTTTTAATTTCGTTTCACATTTCTCATTGTACAAGGGATGATAAATGAGCTTTTCTACTTTGTACTAAATAGCAAAAAAGTACTAAAACTGTCCAAAAAGTAACAAAATTATTTAATACATTTGTGGTCAAATTTTTACTATTGAGCGATTATTAAATAGCTTACTCGCAACCCGTTGGACTATTAAAATTTTACAACTTTAAGTCAACTCTGAAGAGAGAAACATTTTCGGTTTGCGGGTAACCGGTTCAAAACCGTTTAAAACAGTTATTTCTGATAACACTATGTACTGTTGCTTTGATGACGTCCAGCAAAACTTTACGCTCGCTCGCTCGCTTGTTCACTCGATTTCATTGTTAGTTAAAGCGTAGAGTTCATGTCAAAAACGCGAAAATATCTGACATGAGAAAATCATTTCATGCGGTCACGGGTTGCTGTTGTTGTTTAACAACGCCAAGGAGCAGAAGAAAAAAAATTCATCTTAAGAAAATTAATTTTTTATTGGGAAGAAATATTATGTAGGTACAAATATCATTAATTATTTGAATAAGTAAGGAAATGTTAGACAAAAAGGTACCTATTGTATAAAGAGTGTAACGCATAAGGTAACGAAGCTTTTGGAAGGTGAGAGAAGAGAACTAGACTTACAAAAATTTGCAGCTGAAGGGGGGCCTAGAATGTTCCCCTGCGGAGTTATAGGGTTAAAACAGAATTTCTGATTTTTTTACAAACAAAATTTTCCTTGGCTCACGCAAACGTTTTAGCTAATTGTATGGACTTTCTAATAGTGTATTTAGTTTGCAGAGTTCAAAAGAATTTCGCAAAGTTCTGGACCTTTAAAGTTTATATTTTATATGTTATTTTCTAATTTTCTAGTTTGGTAGTACATTTGTCAAACCAGTTTTTTAATTTGAGGTCAGAAAAAACACTTTTCTGTATAACACACAAGTTACTCACATGCGTTGCGCTGCATATGATGCGCGTTGCCTTTTATCTATCGGATCTTTTGAACGGATTGCTTTTGGATTGTATTTTTTTCTGACCTCAGTCAGTGATAGTGAGTGTTAATGCGTTTTTTTTTTTTAAGTTAAAAAAAAAAATTTGTAACGAACACAAGTGTGTGTCATTCTCCCTATAAATTTTTTTTATATTGCTATACATATTCTTTATCTTTATATAATTTTATCCACCAGTTTCAAGTTATTTAAAAATAATGGCTATCTTTATTGTGATATTACTGTTTTTTGCAACATATGTCATTCTCTCGTATAGTAATCCTCCCCTCAAATTTACTCTTACGAAACATTGTTGCTTATTGGTTAATTCATTAGACTTGTTGAACTTAGTTTCTTTTCTATGATAAGGGGCTGTTCACAAACCTCGCGACGCTCTAACAAAAATTTTTAGGGTTGCCACCATTCTAACTTTTTTTGACTAAACGAAAATTTTTGGTTTCAGAAACGCTCAGACAAAATTTTCTAAAGTTACAGAAAACCATGTGCCAACCTTTAAAATTTAAGTTGGATTTTTAAAAAGTTTTTCTAAGCGTTTTGAGACAAAAGTTTAATTTTAATTTTGTAAACATATTGTTTAAGCAAAAACATGTGGCAACCCTGAAAGTTTATGTTCATTTTTTAAAAAGGTTCCAGAAATTAAGGTCGTCATATTCTTTATAGATTCACCCACATCGACCTCACTTGATGACGATTTCAAGATTTAAACTAGCAAGGGTGTTACCTTTGGCCTGGCCAAACATTAAATACCCTACACAGCAGTATTTTGAAAATTTTGCTAATGTAGGAGGTGCCACGCCTTCCAAATTCACCCAGTTTTTTTTAGAGTTTGCATTTATAGTTCTTAGTATTTAAGTGAAATTTGGTTGGATTGTCTGAAAAAATATTTTCAGAATAGCGTTTTGAAGCTTTTGCTTATATGGGAGGAGCCACGTCCTATTGTACGATTTCAAACAATTTTTGCTTAAAGCTTGCATTTATAGTTTTTAGTGTCCAAGTCAAATCTAGTTTGATTATCTCAAAAAACACTTTAAGTACAGCGTTTTGAAGCTTTTGCTTATATGAGAGGTGCCACGCCCTCTTGTCCGAATTCGGCCAGCTTTTTCTCAGAGCTTGCGCTAGCAATTCGTAGTATTTATGTGTATTTTGGTTGCATTGTTGTGAAATATACTCCAAAATTTGCATTTTGAAGATATTTTTGTATGGGCGGTAGGCGTGTCCGTTGACCGATTTCACTCATTTTCAATCCCCCGAGCTAACTTTGACGACGGAGGCTTTGTAGCAAATTTCATTGAATTATCTTGCTTAGTTTTCCCAAAAAATGTATTTCCACACACAGCCGTTACCCAGCCAGCCACCCAGCCAGCCAGCCAGCCAGCCAGCCAGCCAGCCAGACAGACGGACATGGCTATATCGACTCAGGAGGTGACGCTGATCAAGAATATATATACTTTTCCATATCTGCCACGCCTCCTTCTCTGCGTTACAAACGGAAGGACAAAGTGAATATACCCTGGGTGTAGGGTATAAAAAAAAAACAAGTGCTGGAATTAGACTGAAACAGTTTTTCTAAAAATGTTTTCCTCGGGAACACTTCTTAACTAAGCGAAGACTTACGACTTTGATGAAAAATTAGTGTGAAATATTCGACCTGTTTCTGGTCCCAATGCTGGATGGAAAACATTACAATTGAACTTATAAATATGTAGGTATTCTAAATAGTTGGACAAAAAAAAGTCCACACTTGATTCGAACAGCCCACATACACATCAAAATTACCAGTCCCTGACGAAAACACAAAAAAAAAAAAATCCTTTGGTATGTCAAAAAATGTTTTGAAGAAGAACTGAAATCGTGAGTGAGAGTGTCGGGAAGTTGATGGTGCAGTTGTTTGGATTTTTTAGTTTTTAGACATTACCATCACTATCTGCGCGTATACATCTGTCTGGTTGCTGCAGGCAGCATTCAGAGTGTTAATGAATGAAAGCAGTCTTCTTGTTGACAAAAGTACTATGTGGAAATCCTCACTTGTTGCACTCTGTTCGTTACCTTATTACACACATATACACGTATGTACCTTTTGGTCTGGTCTGAATGTTTGCCTATCTTATTAGCATTTGCCAACTCGTCCATTATGCAGATTTTTAGCAACTTCTTGTTTTTCTAGCTGTTGCTACTATGCTGCTGGCTGTTGTTGTTGTTGTTGACTTTAAACCATATGCCGCCCGCTGTAGAGTGTACCTATACAGCTTCTTAACGCGAAGAGGGATGCACAGCATAGCGGAGTATTCCAGGCAAGTGGTGTACACTGTACAGCAGGGTTGCGGATGCGCATGTTCAATGCAAGTTTTCATTGTTAAACTACGTACAAGAACAACACAATACGAATGGGGAAAACTCTTTATAACTAGCTGGCACATGTACTACCGCATCCTGACCTCGTCGTGTGCACGCCGGCAACAAAATAAAGTGGAACCTTAATAACTAAAACTTTTGGAAAAAATAAAATCTCAATAAAATGTGTAATTTAATAGGAATTTCGAAGAGCGCCAGTAGTTTCATAAATTGAAATGTTGGACTATAAATTTTTTTATACGAGTGTACTATTCCTTAGTTCTCATTTTTTACGACGACATCATTTATAGACGAGCCCTTTTCAAAAATGCACTTGGAAATCCAGTTTCATTGTTAATCACACCTAAGGTACCTAAGAAAAATTCGGCATTTTAATATGCCCCTGCCCATCCGACTTTTTCTGTTTTCCATATCGTCCCTCTATTGCTCGAAGACATCCAACACAAAACATAGACGTCCTAAAAGCCTTAAGTCCCCTGTTCTTATTTGTACATACTCTTGTCATATTTTAGTACTCTCTCCCTACAGGCTGATCATATTTTTTATGAACGCCTCCTTTTCGATAAAATCCAGTTTCTTGAGCTTAATCAGGCCTATGTGGCTTGAATAAGTAATTTTTTCATGTGAGAAGGGTTTAGTGCTGGTTTCTGTCAATGAACTGCTCTAGGAAGAGATCGTTTACATATACCTTTGACCAGCGTAATCTGCATAGTGAATGAAATTCTTCGCTTTCCTGGGAAGATTCAACATTTGATAGGTTTTCTTATGGTGCATAAAGTCCCAAAATAGTTCCAGAAACCAGGAACTGAAACCCCAAAAAAGTTTGGATGAATAAAAATAAAAAGTTCAGTTTGGGTTTGGATTATACTTTAGATTATACAGTAAAGCTAAACATATTCAGGTCGAATTTCAGGCCTTGGATACTTTGAAAAAGTTGGGTTAGGGTTCGGATACGAAATAAACCAAAAAAATGTTTAGCTTCGAGCCAGGTCCAACATTGCTGCTCCATTGTGATCCCTTTTTAGTGGCGGAGCTGAAGCATCAAAAATGTTGGTTTTGAATTAATCGATTCGTGGATTAAAAGAACAGTGAACCTGAACCTGTTTGGTTTTATGTCGAATTCCACACTTTTACTTTGCTTCCAAATCAAAATCTGCATATGTAGCATATTACACGAGTTCAGACTGTACAGCGCAAGCATATCTTTGTGCATCTAAAGGGCGTGCGTAGCTGCTTCATGCGTCGCCCCCGCCTTCGTCTGCTTATTCCTCTCTTCTATTTAGGCATATATTAGCAGCTTATTTGAAATAAATTTTATTCTCGCTCCGCTACGCTTTTCAAGATCATCAGCGTGATCTTCGCTGAGCTCCTTTTATACCGGCCGAAATTCCTCGTTTTGAAGTCGCCCCCAACTCCACCACCACCGAAATCGCGCGGCTGCTGCTTGCCTGCTTTGCTTGACTATGCTCAATTATGCGATATCAGATTTTTAACTCACGCATGCGTGAATGCCTTACGGTGACTTGTGGCTGAAAAAAGACAACAAAATTAAGAAAAAATACCGACTGCACGCTAAACGGAGGATGTTGTTGTGGCTGCTGCTGTTGGCCTTTTTTCCTCTTGTTGCCAACTTATTTTATAGTCTAGAATTTAGCATATTTTCAAATTAAAGATCTCTTCTTGACTAAATTTCCATGTCCATGGTTAGTGATGGTGGTTTTTGAATTTTGTTGTTTTTTTTTTTTTTTTTCTTTTGCCTATGATGCTGCGCATGCGTAGTTGCAGTAGTTTACAGGGCATTTTTTTTGGTTTCGTGCGCACTACACTAAAAGATGCGTTTTTTCTTGTGTAACTAGTGATATTGCTGTAACTCTTGTTCATTCTATACCATGATGTTTCTTTTGCTTATGGTTAGATGTATAAAATTATATTAAACTTTTGTTGCACTCGACTATTTCTTTTTTAAAGAAAGTATGTTTAAAATAATGTAAAAAATGTTGACAAACAGTTTGAATATTAGTGCTTTTTAAACCAAAATCCTTCTTCCTTCAAGTCTCCCCAACTTTTTTCCAATTCACACATTTCATGTTCTAGCGATCGTTTAACGATTTCTTGGCGGCAGTCTTTGACCTATGTTTGATCTTTTCATTTGAAATCTCGTACTCTGATTTGTATTGAGATATACCTTACTGTTTTAGTCAATTTAGAATTTTCGATTTACCACACAGTGTAGTAATTTTTTTTGAAAAAATGTAAGTGATATTTACCTAACTGTAAAGTTCAAACAACAAATAATGAACCACACAAGAACTGTAAAGCTCAAAAAAAAAAAAAGCTGACTGCACTAGGATTCGAACCGTGGTCCTTCCGTGTGATAGATAGAGACATATCCTCTGCACTTCTGGTGCATATGATGAAGAGTCATAAAATTTAAAAAATATACCCGTTTCCCGTCGTTTTTGTCCAGTACGTGAATATCTTTTAAACGATTTTTGAAATGTTTGTCATACTGTAGAAAACTAACACAAGGCCTAAAATTTCTCAAATGAGCCACCATAAAGTGTCTTAAAAAAGTATCGAAAAATCTGTCGCCAAAAAGGGTCCAAAAAATATGCCGCCAAAGGATGTGTTGAATACTGTTTCATTCAATAAAGTGTTTGGTATTTTTTTACGGAACCAACCTAGAAAATATAATTAAAATAGCTTGCACAGTTTGCGAGATATAGCGTGAAACTGTAGCAAAAGTGTGTCGCCAAAAAAGTTTCGGAAAAAATGTCGCAAATTGATGTCGCAAAAGAGTGTCTCAATAAATGTCGAAAAATGTGTCACCAAAAAGTGCCAAAATCCATGCCGCCGAAGAATGTGTTGAATATTGTGTCATCAAAAAAAGTGCCATAATATATGTCACAAAGAATTATAGAAGCAATAATTAGTTTCATAGAATGTGTCCCAAAAAAAAATTTCTAAAAATGTGTAACCAAAAACTGTCGCCCAAAAAGGGTTAATAAAATGTGTCGCCAAACAGTGTTAAAAAAACTTGTCGCCAAAACAAAGTGTGAAAAAATATGTCCCAACAAAAAATTCACCAAAAGGTGTCGAAAAAATGTTCCACTGAAAAGTATCAGAAAAATCTATGGACAAAAAAAGTGTCAAATAAAATTTCGAAAAATTTGTGGTCCCTAAAAGTGTCGAATACTGTGTCATCAGAAAAAGTGTCAAAAAATTATAGAAGGGGAAATAATTTCATAAAATGTGTCCCAAAAAAAATTTCCAAAAATGTGTAACCAAAAACTTTCGAAAAATGTTTCTCCAAAAAGGGTTGATAAAATGTATCGCCAAACAGTGTCAAAAAAATATTTCGCCAAAAAACGTGTCGCAAAATGTGTTGTCGTTAAAAATAATCAAAAAAATATGTTGCCAAAAAAGTGTCAAAAAATATGTCCCAAAAAAAAAAGTGTCGCCAAAAAGTGTCGAAAAAATGTTTCGCTGAAAAGTATCAGAAAATTGTGGGGACAAGAAAAGTTTGAAAAAAAAATTTCAAAAAATATGTAGTCCCAGCAAACTTCTGCAGGATATTGCAAGTCCCCCATATATGGGTCTTTTCCAAAAGAAAACGCTAAAATGACAACTAAAACGTAGAAAGACTGAATCAATATGTATGTACCCCAAAAATATTTGCGATAATGGGTTAAAATATTTGTCAATTTTTCTAATATTTAGCGGAATGCGATATTCGATATGAAAAACTGTAATCTTAAGACTCAATTAATACGAATCGAATGATCTCAATTTGGATGATTACACTTTCTCACAGATTTCAAGCAGGTAATCAGACAAAACCCTTTGCTTCCGCATAATAAATCAAAAATACCACTGTGACATGCATCTAACTTTACACGAATATTTAGTCAATGGATAGAGAGATAGATGAAACTTTATTAATTTCATTAAAATGAGTGAAATCGCTGCACATCCATATCCTCAGGCTTTTCCACACCACCACCAATCCAACACAAACATGATATGGTGGTCATTTCATTAGGCCAGCCATAAATCATGCTGGCAATGTCAAATCCAATTTGTTTGATCACAAACCAAATTTACACTTCATCCGGCGGCAGTGGCGGCAGCAGCATCAGACTATATAGAGTCAACCAGCGCCACGCTTCGTCGATATTTAAGATGAGCAAGATCATCATTGTGCGCCAAGGCCGACGAAGCGCACTTGAACAAGTTGGGCCAACTAACTTTCTCAAGTAGCTACAAGATCTAGCAACTTGTAACATGATATGTAACAGCAACTAACATCTAGCAGCAGCAGCAGCAACAGCAACAACAGCAGGCGCTGTAAGGCATATCAGCAACATTCACACACAGACCCGAAGGTGGTGGCATGCGCTGTCAGTTTGGCGCTGCATGGTCCAAACACGATCAAAAATGCGCTTCCTACTTGTGTGCACAACACAAAGTTGAGGCAGCATCCTTGGCCAACACCTCTCTTCTGCTGGTGGTGTCATGTTAAAAAAGTAAACTAGAGCGTCTTAAGGCAGAGTAACAGTTAACGACGACGCTGTGGAAATAAAAACCAATTTCATCATCAAATTGAATAATATTTCGTAACAAATTTCTAATGTTCTAATTTGATTTGGAATTATATTATGCCTGCTGGAGGAGATAACATTGCTCCCCATCCTCAGTGCTGCTGTGAATATTCTTCTTTTGTTTTGTGCACAAAAAACTCTTTATCCCCTACATCAATTTGCAACTTCAGTGTATCGCGTGCTTTACTCTATAGAGGAGCATTCAACAGTGTTGCACTTGTTGCAACGTTTGGGTCTCTCTGGATATACAAGATTGTGTGTCAATTGCAGGTGGAATGGCTTAAATGGTCTGTCTATTTCAGACCTCCCCAAAAAAATTGATATTGTAGTTATTTGATTTTTCCTATTTTTCTTTATATCTTGAAATTGTTGTTTTTGCTATTGGTTTTATTGCAACATGCAATTTACTGCAACCTGCAGGAAGTATTTAACCGCATTAGTTGAAAAATTCATATGAGAATAAGGTGTATTGGGGTACATTTGAGTTTTTGAGTGGAAAATAACAAAGTTAAATTGTAAAACTAGAGAATGACGCAATAGTGCATCCTGCTTTCAGCAGGATACTCCTGATTTTTACATTTGAAACTCACATCTACTAAACTCAAGAAGAAGGATACTTCGAACTAAACGTTTGCAACTTCTCCCGCCAAACCTGTCAATTGCCATTTTTTCATGTTTGTTTTTTACTAAAAAACTTTCCTGACAGTTTTTCTCTAATAAAAACCTGTCGATTGGTAATCCTTTGTAAATTTTTCCAGGTTTGTATATTTTGTAGTATATAATTGTTTATCTACAATCCTTCGATTTATATGAAACATTCCAGCCTTTTAATAATTCAATAATTCAATGAAATTTGGTACACTGCCTCCGTCGTCAAAGATAGCTCGGGGGATTGAAAATGAGCGAAATCGGTCAACGGACACGCCTACCGCCCATACAAAAAATATATTCAAAATGCAATTTTTGCAGTATTTTTCACGACAATGCAACCAAAATACGCATAAATACTAAGAATTGTAAGCGCAAGCTCTAAGAAAAAACTGAACGAATTCGGAAAAGAGGGCGTGGCACCTCCCATATAATAAAAAGCTTTAAAACGCTATACTGAAAGGGCTTTTTGGGATATTCGAACCAAATTCGACTCAAACACTAAGAATCATAAACTAAAGCTCTCAACAAAAATTGGGTGAAATCGGACAAGGGGGCGTGGCAACTCCCATATAAGCAAAAGTTTTAAAATGCTATACTGAAAGAGTTTTTTGAGATAATCCAACCAAACTTCACTCAAACACGTAAGACTATAAATGCACGCTCTAAGCTAAAACTAGACGATTTCGGACAAGAGGGCGTGGCGCCTCCTATATAAGCAAAAGCTGAAAACGTTTTTCAATCAGACACAAAAAACTATAAATGCAAGCTCTGGACAAAAACGGGGTGAACTCGGATAAGAGAGCGTAGCACCTCCCATAGGACCAAAATTTTAAAAATACTGCAGTGTAGGGTGTTTAATGTTTGACCAGGCCAAATTTTACACCCTTACTAGTTTGTTTTTTTTTTTTTTTTTTGTACTTCAAAGCGGTCAATCCGCATTATTTAATAAATATTTCCTATTTAATAAACTTCCTGTAGGCTATCACATTTTTTAATATAAAAACCTGCCAAGCCTGCCAATTGTTAATTTTTCTTTTCGTGTGTTTTTATATTGAATAGTTTTCCTGTAAACGATTCTGTATTTTAATACAAAACCTGATAAAAAAGCCAACTAGTAATTTTTTTTAAAATCCTTCCTGTTTTACTTTGGTTTTTCTTTTTAAACAACTTTCCTGTCAATAATCCTGCCTTTTAGTAGGAAAACCTAACAAACCTGTCAATCGGCAATTTTTGGTCATTTAACCTGTTTTCTTTTTTCATGTAATAAATTTCCTGTCTAGCTAGCAGATACATTTTTAAGTTTTTCATGTTTTTCGTTGGTTTTTCTTATTGAACAACTTTCATGTCAATAATTCTGACTTTTAGTATGTAAACTTGCCAAGCCTGTAAATTGGTAATTTTGGTAATTTGCCCTGATTTTCCTTCAAATAATTTTCCTGTCGATATAAGTGTTTTTTAATATAAAAATCTGTCAAACCTGACAATTGGTGATTGTTGTTAAGTTTTTCTTTATGTACTTATAGTAGAGTTCCCAGGGAGTTTAAAACACTGCATACGTAGGATTTCTACAAGACCGCATGAAATTTAATTATTAATTATTAAAAAGTTGTGATCTTTTTCGTAGTGCGGTCATTTGGTAGATTTACCTGGAAAGTTTTTCGAAGTTTTTTAAACTGATTTTTTCTTTTAAATTGTGATAATACATGAACGGAGCGTCGCAGCAATAAAACAAAAACACCAGCTTATAGGGAATTGTTTGTTCTACAAACAACATTTTGTTTTTTTTTGTACGACTTAAAGTTTAAGAGATATCTTTTGACAAACTTAAAATTTAGAAAAAAACTGTTTTTGCAAAATATTCCGAAACGATATGCCGCAGAAAAAATTTTTTTCTTGGATTTTGCAGAACATGTTATTCTCTATGAATGTCATTACTAACACTTTTTCCGTCCGACTTGCCGTTCATGAGATATCGCGATTTGAAAATGAACATAGTTTTATGAAAAGTTAAACGCAGTAGGCCTCTTCGTTTTGCCTTTTTGGACAAAACACTGTAGTCGGTGTTGGAAACAACTTCAATTACGAAGAAATTTACTAGAATTTTTCTCTAGAAGTACCCGTTACAGAGATAAAAATAGTAATTTTAAATGTGTTTTAGTTGAGGTGGGATTTTGTTTTTTATATTTACTATAAAAAGAAAAGTTTACCAAAAATTTTTTTGTGCAATTGATTTTTTCTTTATTTAAGCAATAACTATAAAAAGTTAATACAACACTAAATCCAAAATAGATGTAACATTTTGCAAACTTTTTTTTCTAAACTAATTTAGAGTCACTGAACTCGAAAAACCCACTAATTTTTTATTTCTTTGGACCGTTCCCGAGTTATTCGGACATTTATATTTTCGAGGTTATAGCTTCATATACATCAATATATTTGTAGAACGCCAAGTCCGATCGATTTTATTTTACAACGCTTACAAAGAGTGAGTAATGGCTCTTTTAACGAGTATACCAATGATTATGCTCCGAACAAAATTAACTGAGTTATAGCAGGAAAAACTCAGATTTTCAAAAAATTTTAAAAAATTTTTCATATCAATATTAAATGAAAAACTTAGTTTTTCGCATACATTTATTTGAAAAAAAAATTTTTTTAAAATTTAATTCAATGGCAAATTTAATTCCAAACATTTTAAGCCTAGTTTGAGCAAAATCGAATGCGATTTCTTGAAGATATTAAGGATTTGGTGCAATAAGAATGATGAGAAGTTGTCAAGAGCATTTTCAAAATGTTCAGCCTAAGTCAACAGATCCAATTTTTCAGCTTCCACATCGGCCATTCTACACTCATTGAACATTTTATAGAAGCTCTCATCATTTTTTGTAGAAGAACATTTCGGACCGGGTTGCAATTGCATCAAAAATATAAATTTTTGAAAGAAAACGATATGCCTTCATTGCACTAAAACCTTAATATCTTCACGAGATTTCATTCGATTTTGCTCAAAGTTAGCTTAAAATGTTTGGAATTAAATGTGCCATTGAAAATAATTGTTAAAAATTTTTTTTTAAATAAATATATGCGAAAAACTAAGTTTTTCATTTGACGTTGGTATGAAAAATTTAAAAATTTTTTTAAAAAATCTAAGTTTTTCGTGCTATAACTCAGTTAATTTTATTCGGAGCATAATCATTGGTATACCCGTTAGAAACGCCATTAGTCATTCTTTGTAATCATGGTTAAATAAAATCGATCGGATTTGGCGTTATACAAATATATTGATGTATATGATGCTATAATCTCGAAAATAAAAATGGCCGAATGACTCGGGAACGGTTGGAAGGAAAAAAAAAAAATTGCGTTTTTCGTGTTCAGCGACCTCAAATTAGTTTAGAAAAAATGGTTTGCAAATTGTTACAATTATTTTTAATGTAGTGTTATACTAACTTTTTATAGTTAATACACAAATCAAAAGCACAAAAAAATGTTGGGTAAACTTTTTTTTTTATGGCATTTAAAACAAAATCCCATCCCAACCATATAAATTCATTTGGTCTTGTAGAAATCCTAGGTTAAAAGCCCCAGGCACTCCACTATTAGATTTTTATTAAATAACTTGCCCCTCAATAATCCTGTCTTTTTTTATGAAAACCTGTCAAACCTGTTGATTGGTAATTTAACCTATTTTTCCTTTTTTTTATTGAAAATTAATCAGTTTTTTTTATTTAAAAACCTATTGGTAATATTTGGTAAATTTATTATTTATTTCATCAGTTTTTTATTAAATAACTTTCCCCTCAACAATTCTGTCTTTATAAATGAAAATCTGCCAAACCTGTCAATTGGTAATTTTCGTTTTTAATTTTTTTTTTTTTTATTAAAAAATAACCAGGTTTTTTGAAATAAGAAAAAAAAAACCTGTTTTTTGAGTTTTCCTTAGCTGTCACTAATCCTGTTTTTTAATAGACAAGCTTGTCAATTGGTAATGCTTAGTAAATATTTCATGTTTTTAGCTTGTTATACCCTACACCCAGGGTATATTCACTTTGTCCTTCCGTTTGTAACGCAGAGAAGGAGGTGTGGCAGATATAGAAAAGTATATATATTCTTGATCAGCGTCACCTCCTGAGTCGATATAGCCATGTCCGTCTGTCTGGCTGGCTGGCTGGCTGGCTGGGTGGCTGGCTGGCTGGCTGGCTGGGTGGCTGGCTGTGTGTTGAAATACACTTTTTGTGAAAACTGAGCAAGATAATTCAATGAAATTTGGTACATTGCCTTCGTCGCCAAAGCTAGCTCGGGGGATTGAAAATGAGCGAAATCGGTCAACGGACACGCCTACCGCCCATACAAAAAATATATTCAAAATGCATTTTTAGAAGTATTTTTCACGACAATGCAATCAAAATACTCATAAAAGCTCTAAAAAAAAACTGATCAAACTCGGACAAGAGGGCGTGGCACCTCCCATATAAGCAAATGCTTAAAAACGCTATACTGAAAGCGTTTTTTGAGATATTCAAACCAAATTTGACTCAGACACTAAAAATCATAAATGAAAGCTCTCAACAAAAATTGGGCGAAATCGGACATGGGGGCGTGGTACCTCCCACATAAGCAAAAGTTTTAAAATGCTATACTGAAACAATTTTTTGAGATAATCCAACCAAACTTCACTCAAATACTAAATACTATAAATGCACGGTCTAAGCTAAAACTAGACGAACTCGGACAAGAGGGCGTGGCACCTCCTATATAAGCAAAAGCTTCAAAACGCTTTACTGAAGAAGTTTTTCACTCAGACACTAAAAACTATAAATGCAAGATCTGAACAAAAACTGGGTGAACTCGGACAAGAGGGCGTAGCACCTCCCATATGAGCAAAATTTAAAAAATACTGCAGTGTAGGGTATTTAATGTTTGGCCAGGCCAAATTTTACACCCTTACTAGTTTTTCTTATAAATTTATACTTTTGCAACATTGATCACTGCCAGTCACTATGTACAACAAGCCCATTTTGACAGCTAATTCTTGCAGCATTTTGATGTTTATAACGTACAGTTTGTCAAGTAATTCTTTGCAAAATGCAAATAGCCACACAAATTCAACTTTAACATATAATTTTATTAACTAAGGCACTTTTTAAATTTTTTTTTTTTTTTTTACAGTATTGTTTGGAATTGTATACCCTTTCATTATAGTTAAGAAAAATAACAAAAACAAAACCAAAAACATAAGATAAGCCATAAACAGAATAAAACTACAAAATTGAAGGTGTCAATTAATTGTTTGCAAAATGCAAACACATATTACAAGAAGGATTTAAAATATATAGGACTGCACTAATATTTTGTGTGCTTCGCATCAGCTTCCATAAAAGCCTGTAGACGCCGTGACATTGATTGTACAAGTCCATTTACATCATACAATTCAGGTATCTTTACTTACTCCTCGTTGATTGCCGTTATCAAAGCGTTTCTGTTAGTTGGGTTCCACTTTCCCACTTTTTTTTTAAAAAATGCCCACAAATTTTCAATGTGATTAAGATCGGACTTTGGGCGGGCGTGTCAATTACTTTGCTACAATTGTAGAGCAACCAGGTCCGGCACAGCAGCAATTTGTGCTTCGGATCGTTGTCCTGATAAAACTTGTATTTTAATTTGTTCAGGTTTGCACGATCAACAAAGCCAAATTTTTGGGCGCTACTTGTCAGCTCGTTTTTAAGAATGTCTAAATAAAACTCTTTTGTCATTATATCAGTGAATATATGCAATTCTCCAACGCCTTTGGATGAAATACTGCCCCACACCATCACTGAAAGCTTGCCAAACTTAACTGTTGGTATAATATTTTGCTGTTGAAGAGCTGTTTATGGTTTCCGCCAAACTTTGCTGGGTCCATCGTGATAATACATCATTATCTTCGTCTCGTCGCAAAAAATTACGTCATTCCAGTACTCCGCTTTCGTATTTCTGTCAGAAATGGCAAAGTTCAAGCGCTTTTCAATATTAACAGCAGACAGCATTGGCTTTTTCCTGGCTGTATGCGACGAGTACTGGTGGAGTCTTAGCACTTTTCGCACGGTTTCATGGCTCACAGTCTTGTTGCAATCACTTTTTATAATGTTTGCCAACTCTCTAAGGCTTGTCACTAATTTGTTTTAAAATTTTTGAGTGATTTTGCTGTGTAAGCTTTGATGGTCTGCCGCCAGAGTTGTTCAATTCCAGTCTATTTTCTTTTTCTGCACGCTGAATAATATTTTATGTTGTCCTTAGCTTAATATTAAACATTTCAGACAACTCTTTTACTGTTTTCCCTTTGTAATAGTTAAAATAAACCAATTGGATTACACTTTCGTCAACTCGCTTGCCAAGCATTGCAAAACCACGCTATTTTTAATAAGATGTGCGCAGTTCGAAGCAAAAATGAGAACTAATGTTAAAGGGCAATGCAAGCAAAGCAACACGCGTTCATTCGAATTCCAAATTGATGTACCGTTAGTTAGCTTCGAGTCACTTCTCGACTTGTGTTTGCATTTTGCAAAGAATTTATTGACAGCATCATATTTGTTGCCTTTTGGTTCTATTCGTTTTTCTTATGTTTTTGTTTTGATTTTTGTCATTTTTTTTGTTATATTAATAGGTAATACATATCTTAGAATAGTTACAAAACAATTTTTTTGTAAAGTAGTGCTTGTCTCAATAAAATTTCATTTTAAAGTTGAATTTGTGTGGCTATTTGCATTTTGCAAAGAATTACTTGACAAACTGTATGTATTTACCCCATTTCTCCCTATTTGAAATCATAAATATTTAGATCTGTTTTGTGCTACTAACACTTAATTGATGTGTGAATGAATGCTGGTTAACCACATTTGATGAAATCTAAATGAATTATCAATTTAGTAGAACAGAGTTTTTTGCATTGGCATTTATCGAACGGATGTATCGTTCAATTAATTATTACAGAGATATAAAAGATGCTGCAGCAATGCAGATGTAAAATCTTGATATTATTTTAAATTATATTTATATGACTAAAATAAATAATTTTTTATGAAACGTTTCAAATGTATTGTGATATCTTTCTTTATCAAAAAGCCCAATTGAACCCATAATGAAAATAATTTTCCTATAACCAAACAAGCTTAAAATAAATGTGGGTGAACAGGACATTACTTCTAAAAACTACCCAACGAAGTTTCCCGTCAAGTGCTTGAGTTAAATTCACTCATGGCAGTAAACAATATGAGAAGCCAAAAGCCAAATTGAGAACAAGATTGAAACTCAAGATTCGAGAAATTCGTGGAGCGAAATTCAAATTCATTCCAAAAAATTATATCTCATGAAAACGATTTCTTCATAAGCCCTAGTAAAACCACATTGGTGCCTTTGAACTCCGGAAAAAATTCAAATTTGGGTTCTAAAATGAGTTATAAATCCTGATAATCTTCATTTTTCAAAATTTTAGCCACATTATCTTGCTTTCACGTCACATTGTCCCTCTCTCTTAAAATGGTTCGTCTCAAGTGTATTAATATGTACCGATTCTGAATATATGCTGGATATGATAGATAATATTGGTACTTTAGTTTCCTGTTCATGTAAAAATTACTAAAAGTTAGCACACCATTTGAAAGAGAGTTTTGGGTTAGACTTCTACAATGCTTGGATAATATTTTGATAACTCTTTTCAATTGAAAATTTGTTTGTTCCTTATAAAAGTTAACGCTTTTTGAAGGTTCGAATGTTTGAATTTTGTTTTTGAATAAATAAACTAAATACTTAAGCATGTCCATAGTAACAGTTAACATATGCACAATGATCAGCAATATTCTTCTCATTTTTGTAGTACTCTAGAGACAATAAAATGTTGGTCATTGCTATCATTGATGATAAACTTCATGCAATGTCTTCTGCACATATGAACTCACAAATATTTTCGAGCATGAAAATAACACGGAAAATAACATTTCTGCGAATGACTTCTTGCAATATGCAACTCTCTGAATGACTAAACAATTAATTTTTTTAATTTTTTTGTTTTAAATTGATTATAAAAACATGACAAGCAAACAAAACAATGAATTCAAGACATTAATTTACAAAATTGAATTAAAACTTCAACTAACTACATACATTTGTACGAGTGAGTACCTACCCTCGTTGCAATTGAAGTGCAAGTTAGCAGGGATCAAAAACAACCAGTGTCGTCTTTCGTAATGAACTCCAAATTTATGGAATTCGCTTTAAAGACTACATAGCATTAAAGTGTTTTGCTACATTTTTTAGTGCAACATTTGGTTGAAGCGATTCTGAAGTTGTTGAGTATGACAAAAATCTGTTTTAACCCTTTCAATATTGACGAGACATATGTGTCCCATTGAGTGTTCTCATGAAAATGAAATTAAATGTGATAAATTACGTATGTTTGGTTTAAATGAAATGACATATATGTTCCACTTACAGATACTGATGGGACATCCGTGTCCAAAGACATTTTTCTGTCCAAGTGATCCTTTACCTAAACCAACCCTATGGTACTTTATTTGAGCCAAATAATTTGTATCTTTAAAAAAAAATCCGTATTGAAAAGGATAAAGTGTCATGTCTATCCCTTGATCCGTGTTTTATGTTGTTCTAATTCGTTTAAATTTTTTACTGAAAAATTTCCATCGAATTCAATCATTTTTAAAAAATTGGATTTCTTCCCATGACTTTGACGATTATCTATTATTGAATTTCCTTCTCCAACTAACTTTTTCATGTAATGTTTGGTCAAACACGTCCTCACCTAGCTTGGGAATTCTACTAAAGGCCTTGCCGCGAACTTCGCTTAATGGTTTCTGGATTATGTGTTCTAATCATTGCCATTTGTTCATTACACTGTACAGCACGAAAAAATAACAAGGTTCTGACAATGGATTTTGGTAAAGGGGGACCAAAAAAACATACATGTGTTTCGGCGTTTACAAAGTTTACATCCGGTTTTTTTTTTTGGGGAGGGTCAAAGTTTCTCCCTTTTAACGCATTCCTAAATCGACACATTAAACTATACGATACTTACATCTGAGTACATCGCCACATATGAGTCATTTTTACCCTTTCCTTAGAAAGGCACAAAAATTACACCGAAAAAGGGGAAATATGGAATCAGTATGTACCGCAGAAAGATTTGTTATAAAATTTCGCTACTAAAAAGTCGAAATTTCATATCGAAAGCCATAAAATCGCCAAAACCGATGAAGACTTCTTATATTGAATTTCTTTTCTTGGGTGACCTATAGCGAAATTTTTCTTAAAATATTGTTGTGGAACATTTTAAGCCATTATAGCCCTCTTATGGGAGAAGGGGTTAAACAGACCCACAAAAACAGGATATAATGGGTTAATGTGTATCGAAAAAATGTTTCTTATGTGATTTTGTGACTTTTGGACAACAAAACGAGGTTTCTTTTGCGTATTTTAGTTGTGAAAATTTATAATATTTCCTTTTTTAACAAAATGACAGCCATTTTACATAATAGCATTAGGAGTACGATAACACTCCGAGTTACAGAGCACTTATGGTTTGATTGCAGTGCAGTGAAATAAGTTGTTGGCGTTAAAATAAACATAAAACAGAAAATAGGCAGTTGAATATTCCTCGGTAGACGTCCTTTAGAAAGGAGAGATATATGAAATTCGGCAAAGGTTGCACAACTAGTGCACAGGTAGTGCCTTAAATTCCTGATTTTACAGATGTCTTTGATAGGTGACTCGTTTCTTCCATGAAACTTTTTTCGCGAGAAGTCAAACAGGATTTTTGTTATTCAAAGTTATGCAATTTTCGAAAAAAAAGTCTTATCACATTGGCTTTATTAGCTAACCTCAAAAGTGCGCGCACAACCGATGAAGATGTAATCGCTGCGATTAGTTAAGCGCTGCCCTCGTGGTTAATTTTCTTCGATCTTTGCTCGCAATGTGGTTGTTTGGAGTACACACGCTGACAGAGCTCTGTACTCGTATTACCCCTAATGAACGAACAGGAAAAAATTAACCATTCACATGATGTCCACAGTGTCCACGGAAGATACGCGCGCAGTGTTTGTGTTGATGGTGGCAACACCAACATACTACCAAATGTTGTATGTTGTAGCTGCAAACTTTGCACCTTTTTACAAATGTAAGCTGAGGGGTATACAAAAACCGAAACGTTTTGCATGTTCATCATGGTAGATCATTTTATTAGATAAGAGGCGCGATAGGAATATCTGTATTTTTCATTAAGGGGTCATTGTTTATGCCGCGTACTTTACGTATGCACTCATACTTAGTTTGTTTAAGTATTATTTTAATTTTTGGAAACATTTTGAATTTGTTTACTTAACTCACATAATTGTTATGGACTTTATTTTAATTTTTTCGGTATTAAAACCAACAGGGGTACCTGGTTACCAACAAAATATCAGCGATTTAGGTGTTTCCTTTGATTGAAGCTTAAGATTTGAATTGTTTTCTTCTGTGTTCAAGGCAATTATCGTCACGAATTCTCTATTTAAATCATAAACATTTAACTTTTTTTTTTTTAAATATGAGAACTAACCACTCTTGGTGCATATTTGTGTTATTAAATACAAAATCGAAAACAATTTAAAGATAAAATCAACTGACTTTCATGGTTTATTTCAATTCGGTTAACAATTAACTGCATGAACATGTTGCTTCCAATGATTTTAAATGTCTGAGAAATAAAAATTTCAAAAAGAAATTTTAAACAATTTTGGTTTAAAACAAAGTAACATTTAAAAACAATTGAGGACTGGCCGTACCAAAGGGCCTAAGTACCATTTCGTGGCAAAAGTAGTGTCATAATATGAAACGGGTGACATTTTGTTAGAAATTAATAAAAATGTTTTCTGTTTTCACCAAAAATTTACTTGATAGTGTGAAATTGATGTCATTATGTTAAAAAAGTTATAACAGTCAAATGACCGACTATTAGGCACATAAAAATTATGACATTACTTTTGCCTCGAAATGATACTTAGGCCCTTTGGTACGGCCACTCCTCAATTATGAAACACAAGTTATTGTATCTATGGGACTTGAGATCTACAGGTCAACCAAATGGGAAAAAAAACAAATATGAATTTCTTCACCAAAAAAATGCTACTGAAAACAGTTCTACCCTTTTCGTAAATCCAGACGAAAAACTGATGAAAAAAAACTCATGTGGAAATACAATCCGTTGCACAAGGGCAGCGCTTAATATTTATAGAAACCTCGTAGGCATAAATTGGCCGCTCAGACCAACCGCCTAGCTCCAATACATCATACAGCAATCATCAGAAGTCATCGCACAATGCGATGATAGGTTTTGATATTTTTCAACTTTTTTGACATTTTTCTATTTTTTTCAAAAATTATCTGACTTTTTCGACGTTCTTCGACTTTTTTATGATTCCAAACTTCAATATTTTTCGAGTTTTTCAAAATTTTTTGACTTTTTGAATATTTTCTGACTCTTTCGACGTTTTTTGACCTGTTCAAAGTTTCCTGACTTTTATCGGCTTCAAAATTTTTTCGACTTTTCGACCTTTTTATAATATTTTTCAACGATATTTTTTTTTTTTTTTTTTTGATTTTTTGATGTTTTTCTACTTTTTCAATATTATTCGACTTTTCCAACAGTTTTAACTTCTTCATGTTTTTCGACTTCTTCAAATTAATAAACAATTTTTCGACGATTTTTGACATATCAAAGTTCCTTGACTATGACGTATTTGGACGTTTTTCAACTTTTTAAAAATTTTTAGACTTTTAATGTTTTCAACATCAATATTTTTCGACTATTTCAAAATTTTTCGACTTTATAACATATATATCTGTTTTTATATTTTCACTATTCAAATATTTTTTGACTTTTCCGAGGATTTTAAACTTTTTGAAAGTTTTTTGACTTTATTTGATTTGTTCAACCTTTTGAAAGTTTTTTTGACTTTTTTTTCGATTTTTAAAAAATTTTTAGATTTCTTAATGTTTTTAAACTTCATTATTTTTTTCGTATTTTTCAAAATCTTTTGACTTTATCAATATTTTCTGATTTTTTCGACGTTTTTTGACTTTTCAAAGATTCCTGACTTAAACGACTTTTTCAAATTTTTTTGACATTTGACATATTTTTCGACTTTTTCAAAATCTTTAATACGTTCTTCAATATTTTTCGCGTTTCTCAAAACTTTCTTAACTTCTCCAACTTTTTTAACATCTTGATGTTTTTCGACTTCTCCAATGTTTTAATTTTATTCACAATTTTTTGAGTTTTCCAACGTTATTCGACGTTTCAAAGTCTTTTGACTTTGTAAACGTATTTTGACGTTTTTCGACTTTTTGAAAATTTTTCGATTATTTCATGTTTCTTGACTTCAATATTTTTCGACATTTTTATAATTTTTTTTAACTTTTCCTTTTTTTCAATAGTTTTTGACTGTTTAAATTTTATATTTTTTTCGATATTTTTTGACTTTTCGACGTTTTTCAAACTTTGCAAAGTTTTTTGATTTTTTTTCGATTTGTTCAAACATTTTAGATGGTTTTGAACTTCTTTAATATTTTTCATATTTTTTTAATTTTTTCGACTTTTCCAACAATTTTAAACTTTTTCTTCGTTTTTCCACCTTTTTTGACTTCTTGATGTTTTTCGACTTTTCAAAGTTTTTTGACTTTTTGCGAAGTTTTTCGATGTTTCCAAAATACATGTTTTGATTTTTTGAAAACTCAACTTTACTAAAATTTCTTGGCTTTTCCAACATTTTTTAACTTTTTCTACGTTTTTCCACTTTTTTTGACTTCTTGATGTTCTTCGACTTTTTTTAAGTTTAAAGTTTTTTGACTTTTTGCGTAGTTTTTCGATTTTTTCAAAAAACATGTTTTGATTTTTTGAAAAATCACCTTTTTCAAAATTTCTTGGCTTTTCCAACATTTTTAAACTTTTTCGACTTTTCCAAAATCTCTTGACTTTTTTGAAGTTTCTCAATATTTCTCGACTTTTTCAGATTTTTGAAAAAAATCTTGACATTTTCGTAGTTTTTCGACTTTTACAAAAAAACAAGTTTCTCTCTGATGAAAGCGAAGCCCTTCCAAAACAACATCGGGTTGTTTGTAACTCCACTTACGAGCAATATATTAAGCAATTGCTTCAAATTGAGTAGGTGCCAAGTCGGGCAAGCGCTTCACTCCCTCTCTTAGCGATTCGGGTATAAACTACAGCCATCATGATGCTCTCAAAAGCAAATCCTATCGAAAACAAAATCAGGTTGTTTGTAACCCCACTTTACCCAGCCAAGTGCTTGAAATTGAGTACTTAGGTGCCAAGCCGGGCAGGCGCTTCACACCCTCTCCAAGCGGGGGTTAACCCAATATGACAAGCCAAAGCAGAACTGTCACACGAAGTGACACCGGACTCAAGTCCTTTTAGCTGAACAAGCCAAACTTCTACAGTTTCAGTTCACAGGTAACCTTCGAAACATAAGGCGAAAACCAAATTAAGTGATTTCATATATGGGACATTAGGGTGGCCTTTAATTGGCTATTTGACGAACTTCAATGATGGATGGGTGGCAAATACATAAACGTCAAATATTAAAACAAATTTTCTCTGATTTTGTCAAATTTTAAAATTGAGCGTTGATAAAACCTGTTAAGCCAAGATTGAAAATTACGAAACAGATAAAGTTAGTTGCATGAAAATTGGTACAAGCAAGGAAAATGTTACTTAGCTGTCTGGGGTTGAAACTGAGCGTGCTGGTTTAATCTACGTGCCTATATCTTATACAAGGTCTTAAAAAGCCTAGAAGGGAACATTAACCAATCACTCATTTTTAATTCCAAACAGTCCACAACATTACATAGTATCCACCTTTGAATAGGGCATTTTACCGCCAGGGGAATGATTTTAAAAAATTTTATAAAAGTTGTCACGGTAGGCTGCGACGACTTGGTGATTAACTTCCATATCTAGGTATACGTCAGTCAATACATTTTCTTCCAAACTCTCTTAAGCTCCTCAATAAGAATTCACAAAAGATTTCTCTAAGATGCTAAATTTTTTTCCACGTTAATCGTAAGCCAAAAAATTTTTTTAGTTTTTATTAGAACCGCATTGAAATTTCTAAACTCCATGCATAACCCCAATGACTTACAATGTTGAAAAGAATTCAATTTCCACTTTTTGCACTATTTTTGGACTTTTATTTTTAGTTGGTGGCAAAACACTCATTTCAATATGAATTGTCTGACAATAAATCATGCTTACTGCGAAAAATTGTTATTTTCAATTATCTCACAGGACAAAAGACGCTGAGGAGCAGCGTTGCCGTGCGAGAAAGCAGCAGCCAACCGCCTCCTGTTTAATGCAGCGTGCAATTTGTCGAACTTCATAATTTTAAATCTGTGAATAGCAAACAGTAACGCACACGCATGCGCTGCTACTGCATGAAAAATATAGTATGCAACACAATTGGGATGCAACATCACATAGCGCCAAATTTTAGTTGTTGGCAACACTTGTGGGTTGCCTGTTGAACAATGTAAACAATAAGTCACAAGAAACTAGAAAATTTCATAGAGCATAGTGTAAATAATGCGGTTAGAGTTGCCAAATAAACATTGGAAGCAACATTTGATTAGACCTTGCACTTCGCATCCTTAGTTGGTTGGATTTTCTCAAAAAAAGAGTTTCAGTATAGCATTTCGAAACTTTTGCATACATGGAAGGCACCACGCCTTCTTGTACGAATTCACCTATTTTTTGTTTAAAACTTGTAATATTGCTAGTATTGATGTGTATTTTGGTTGCGTTATCGCAAAAAATGCTTTTTGTTTTGCATTTTTAATATTTTTTTTATGGTAGGCGAATTCGTTGATCGATTTCGCTCATTTTCAATCCCCGAGCTAACTTTGACGACGGAGGCAGTGTACCAAATTTCATTGAAACAGCTTGCTTAGTTTTACCGTGTAAAATATTTCAACAGACTGTCAGCTAGACGGACAGACAGACAGACATGGCTATATCGACTCTGGAGATGACGCTGATCAAGAATATATATATTTGTAGGAATTATTCTTATCAGTATATTATATAACATTATTAACATTTTAGAAAAATAGTTTTAACATGTTACCTTAACATTTTTACAGGACAAGCTTAACAATTGTTTTGCACTTTATTTTTCTGGGTGTAGCATACAAAAACAGCTATGGCGCATCATAACTGACAGAGATGCTATAAGGTCAACTTAAGCTCGGTGATGCCGGTGTCGAAATCCTGTAGAATCTGACCCAAAGTGGGCGGCTCCCAGGTCAGCGTCTGTTCCAGATTGGGCGGCTGAAATTGAAAGTGAATTTGGCCACTATAGTTGCAGCGCTTGCCGGAACAAGCTTTAAGCTTATAACTTACTGCGTGGGGCGTTGCTGAGAAGATTATACTAATGAAGCATGGATCGAAAAACGATGGAAAACAACTCTCCAAGTGGTACCCAACAGAGTGTGGTTAATCCGCCTGCCTCGGTGGAATGATTCTCCTATAACTGGAACCAATATGGTTCGTCAAAATTTTAAAATCCTTTCGACGAAAACTCGAACACGCAACGGCTCTTGTTGGCCCTATGCTCCTCCTAGGAGTTAAAGGATAATACATACATACAAAATCCGGTGAATTGGTTTTATAGTCTGCACTTTGATGATAATAATTTAATTTATGATTTCAAGTGTGCGTATTTGGGATAAAAAATAAGCACAGACCCATTTCGCTAGACTCTTCGCAATTGATTTTGCACTAAGGGTATTGAACTATTCATCCACCAAATGTTAATAACGCATAGTACGATAAATTTTGCTACATGAGAAAAGTAACTCATTTCAAATGAATTTGCAACCGTAAGATACAAAGTCATAAAATCTTTGAAGTATAATTGGAAACAACGCGGAGAAAATTTTATTTTGATAGATATTCGCATGTACCTTAGGCCGGGGTCGGTTTCCATACAAAAAAAATAATTTGGAAAAATTCGTGACTTCCCAGTGTGCCAGACGGTTCATATCTTCGCTTTTTTACCCGTTACGGATCCGTTACTGATCCGTTTGCGGGAGAAATTCAAAAAAAAAAAAACGATTCGCTTTTTTTTTGGGAATCTCTCTCGCCAACGGATCAGTAGCGGATCCGTAACGGATAAAAAAGCGAAGATTTGAACCGTCTAGCACACTGGGTTAAGTGTATCTAGGAAACAAAAAAAAAATGTATTTTGGGACTACTCAAAAAACAGCCAAACTTCGGCAGGTGATGTACGATGTTTAAAAATGATAGAAGTTGTAAAGGGTCTTTTCTTCATGTTCTTCGGACCTCTGAAGTAATATTCGACTAGTACGACCTAGTTTCTTTAGATTGAATCCTCCTAAATGCCATTTTTTCTTTAAAAAATTTAAGTCTTTAAAAATATATTTACATTTTACCCAAAAAGTGCTTATTAAGGCCTTATTTAGCCCTTCACAACGATACATAATTTTTATACAATACATCGGATATGACCTGTTGAAGTTAGGGAAAAAATACCAATTTGGATGTTTTTTAGAGTGGTCCAAAAACAAACTTTTTTTTTTGTTTCTAGATTCTCTCAAATCAAGCTCTTAAATAGGGGGCCGTTTTTCCAATATTTTATTCATCGATCCGGCCTAGTATATCTACTTCAAATACTCCATGAATATACAAAAAGCCGTGAATTATGGCTGTTACGACGACAAATCGTATGGTGTTGCTACAGAAAGGATTATTGCGTTCGAAAAACCATTTGATTATGAATTTACATAGCGCAACAGTAGACGTAAAAAAATCAATGGGAAAAAATGTTAAGGCAGAAAATCTTTGAGTTTCTTAATATGTGCCAGAAACCAAAAACCTCAAGTTCAATTGTACTTAAAATTATCAGAACGAATGGAACTTTAAATTTAGATAATAATTAACTCGCCAAAATTATATAGGTGTATGTATTTAACGCAATAACAACATAAATAACAAAAACGAACTAAATCATTTTTTATCATTTTCAAGAAATCAAAATCACAAGAAATACTAATATTTGAACATTCAATTGCAGAAATTAAAAATGTCTTAAAGATATAAATCGACCCTCAAAACACAGCGACACAAAACTATTCCGCAAAGTACATATATGTTATATTGGAGAAATGTTATATTGGAGAAATCGAAAAATGCAATCTAAAAAGCGCTGCATTTTATCAAATTGTCATTGAAAAAACACTGTCACTTTTGTTACTTTCGATTGGTCGTAAAATGTTTTATGATTTGATAACAATCGATGATGTTTTAATTACAAAAGGGGGAATGATTTACTACAAAAAAACAAAAAAAAAAAAAAAAAACAGAAGATATGAACTACAATATTTAATTAATTTGGTATGGGAAATCTCCATCTTCAACCAGTGATAATGAAATAATGAAATCAGTTGCAGCGTACACATTACAAAAGCTGGAAACGATTACTTAAGAAATCAATTCTTGAATACAGAATTTAAATCAATGGTCGATTTCAGTTCAGAAATCCGAAATCGAAATTATGTACAAAAATCCTCTTAAGTGCCAAAAGGAATATGTTCTACTATGATATTTCTAAAATTTAACAGATTTTTGTTTTTTATAGTCATATTCGATTCCACTATAAATGACGAATGTGTTAACTTTGCGGAACCCTACTGCATATTATTTTTTTTTTTTTGTTTTTTTTTTTTGCAAAAATTTCTTTGGCTTTTTGACATTTGGTAACCAGGGCTGCATATTATATGGACAAACAGACATAGCACCATAGAGCAGCACACCAGCAGCGTCTGGAATTAAAATCCGTGGAAATAACAAAAGAAATAAATACATCACACATAACAAGATCTTTGACGTAGACTTTAGTGGGTGCGATATACTACGCGTATACCTATGAGTATTTGCCAGTGAATTCAAGCGCGACCAAACGACAAGGCTTGACTAAACTGAACTGAACGGAACTGAACATGACTGTAGTATGTTAGTGCAAATAGACAAATCTGCTGCGCCAGTATGACTGTCTAACTGACAGATATCACCGGCTGACTATCGTCGAATGAGAGAAGCAAAGAGTGATCTACGGTTGTAACATGCAAACTAGATAGATGGACGGACATGGATTCAATGTAGGAAGGATTGTAGATAGGGGCAGGATAGGCACACACAAAATGTTTTAATTTTCTACCGCTCAAGATATGAGCGCGAAAATCTACATTATAAGCTTATGGCTTAGGTGCATTAGAGTGTATTCTATATCGATATTATATCGATGAGAGAAAGTATCGATGTGAATATAACATCCTTACATTTTCCACTTCGGTACGTCATAGCTGAAATCAAGTTGTCATTCTTAACTAGGAGAGCCCAAATCTTCCCAATTGGCAACCAAATTTGAGAATCAAAAAAAAAAAATGTGAATTTGCAGGCCTGTGTAATAAACTTAAAATTGTTTATTCATTTCTTATATACTTATTTATTCATTTATTCATTTATTCATTTATTCATTTATTCATTTATTCATTTATTCATTTATTCATTTATTCATTTATTCATTTATTCATTTATTCATTTATTCATTTATTCATTTGTTAATTTATTAATTTATTCATTTGTTCATTTATTCATTTATTCATTTATTCATTTATTCATTTATTCATTTATTCATTTATTCATTTATTCATTTATTCATTTATTCATTTATTCATTTATTCATTTATTCATTTATTCATTTATTCATTTATTCATTTATTCATTTATTCATTTATTCATTTATTCATTTATTCATTTATTCATTTATTCATTTATTCATTTATTCATTTATTCATTTATTCATTTATTCATTTATTCATTTATTCATTTATTCATTTATTCATTTATTCATTTATTCATTTATTCATTTATTCATTTATTCATTTATTCATTTATTCATTTATTCATTTATTCATTTATTCATTTATTCATTTATTCATTTATTCATTTATTCATTTATTCATTTATTCATTTATTCATTTATTCATTTATTCATTTATTCATTTATTCATTTATTCATTTATTCATTTATTCATTTATTCATTTATTCATTTATTCATTTATTCATTTATTCATTTATTCATTTATTCATTTATTCATTTATTCATTTATTCATTTATTCATTTATTCATTTATTCATTTATTCATTTATTCATTTATTCATTTATTCATTTATTCATTTATTCATTTATTCATTTATTCATTTATTCATTTATTCATTTATTCATTTATTCATTTATTCATTTATTCATTTATTCATTTATTCATTTATTCATTTATTCATTTATTCATTTATTCATTTATTCATTTATTCATTTATTCATTTATTCATTTATTCATTTATTCATTTATTCATTTATTCATTTATTCATTTATTCATTTATTCATTTATTCATTTATTCATTTATTCATTTATTCATTTATTCATTTATTCATTTATTCATTTATTCATTTATTCATTTATTCATTTATTCATTTATTCATTTATTCATTTATTCATTTATTCATTTATTCATTTATTCATTTATTCATTTATTCATTTATTCATTTATTCATTTATTCATTTATTCATTTATTCATTTATTCATTTATTCATTTATTCATTTATTCATTTATTCATTTATTCATTTATTCATTTATTCATTTATTCATTTATTCATTTATTCATTTATTCATTTATTCATTTATTCATTTATTCATTTATTCATTTATTCATTTATTCATTTATTCATTTATTCATTTATTCATTTATTCATTTATTCATTTATTCATTTATTCATTTATTCATTTATTCATTTATTCATTTATTCATTTATTCATTTATTCATTTATTCATTTATTCATTTATTCATTTATTCATTTATTCATTTATTCATTTATTCATTTATTCATTTATTCATTTATTCATTTATTAATTTATTCATTTATTCATTTATTCATTTATTCATTTATTCATTTATTCATTTATTCATTTATTCATTTATTCATTTATTCATTTATTCATTTATTCATTTATTCATTTATTCATTTATTCATTTATTCATTTATTCATTTATTCATTTATTAATTTATTCATTTATTCATTTATTCATTTATTCATTTATCCATTTATTCATCTATATATTTATAGATATGATAGGTAAAATATTTATGTACAAAACTTTCAATTACTGCAAAATATCGATACTGTCCTCTTAATTAAATAAGCAGAACATCAGAACCCAAAATGCCTGCTAGTCGGTTTGCTTGGAAGCATGTTAATATATCGCATCTAATCTGCTAAAACGTATCACCGCGACAACCATCCACATTCGCCTGTTGATATATGTACGTATGTACGACTAGAAACATACAATACATTCACTCTTACATACAACAAAAATCTTACAAAAGGAAGAGAATTTCTACTTCTTGTATCTTTGAGCTACAAGCTAAGCTGAGATAGATAGTTTATCTCAAATGGCAGCAACATTTGCAACAACTTGTATTTTGAAGTCTTGCGTCGTTCTCTAGCCAGGATTAAGTTGAATAGCGTAGTGAATGCGGCAAAATAAATGCAGCTCACTGCTAGAAAAGCTTAGGCTTCTCAATTTGATAGGCAATCTGTCAAATAAGATTTGCAATGCGTAAAGTTTTTAAGGTTTTTTGAAAGATCTTATTGTATCTTCTCAACATATACGAGTACTACTATGAAAGTTAAGTCTACACTCATAGTATTGGTGGTGGCTATGGCTCTTTATCCCATCAATGATAAAGTTGGTACATATGATAAAAGTTAGTAGAGAAAGTCGGAAATATTATGATATCAATATTGTGGATTTTCAATTATTATATGTACTATGGACTATAAGAGAATAGTTTTAGTTAAGAACTGGCAAAATTTCGTTTTTCATGAGTTAATTAGTAACTTTTGTGGTACAGTGCGACCCTTTGATTTTGTTAGTTAATAAATTACTAACAACTCATTTCAAATGACATCATGGGCTCTGCCCAGTCTCTAAACATGTGAAATTTGGTCATAGACCACAAGCAACTCAGGCTATCGGTCAGTATCAGTATCGATTTAGCTTTAGCTTCTAAAAGCTTCATGTACCTACTGTGATAGAAGTAAACTACATTTATCACAAAATTCACTTAAACATGTTGAGAACTATAAAGACAAATAATAAAGTAAATCAATTTCTATGTCTATTGCTTTTTAAGGACCACAACTGTTCCTTGCTTTGACATCTAGTAAAGCGTTGTCTTGATATTTGACTTACCTACATTATTTGACCAAAAGGCTCGGATATTTTGATATTTATGAGTTCTAACGCTAACAAGAGGCAAATATGATGAAAAAATTACTACTACTGGACTATATACATAAATAGCCTGAAATTTTAAATAGTCAAGTTGACATTGACAAATATTAACAACATCATAGTCATGTTTGCTTATTTTTGTAACCACTTTATTGACATTTAACCAATGATCGTGGGTGTATGAGGCAATTGTTACTGCTGATATGACGTTGTATATTGCATTTGCAAGACAACAGCAACTATATGAAGTTCCCGATTGCAAACCTTTTGTAGAATATAGCCAGATTGTTTGTTAGAAGAATATAAGAATTTTTACAGTTTCGTCCTCTACTCATTAAGAGGAATTATCACATGCTCGTCTAGTGTAAAAATTTCAATATTTGGGCCGCGAAACAAAAAAATTATTAAATATAAAATTAACCAAAAAAGTATTTAACATTTCACAGTTTTTTTGACCTTTGAAATTTTCTCATCGATTGGTCCAATAAATTATTTTTACAAAAATGGGCCCAAAACGGTCACGTAGCGGTCTCGAAGATACTGCTGGTAGTGTTCAAAGTAGATTTTTAAACTTTCTCCATCGATTGCTGCAATCAATTTTTTTTACAAAAATGGGCCTAAAACGGTTACTAAGAGGGGTCGGAAACACCTCTGGTCGTATCCAAAATATATTTGCAACTTTACAAAAATGGGTCCAAAACGGTTACTCAGCGGGCCTGGAGATACTTCTTGTTATGTCCAATATATAATTTCGACCTTTTCCCATCGATTAGTGCAATAAATTTTTTTTAAGGAAAATGTTCCCAAAACGACGGTCACTTAGTAGACCTGGAAACACCTCTGGTCCTGTCCAAAATATATTCTCAACCGTCCTCCACCGATTGGTGCAGTTAACTTTTATTTTTAAATATGAGCCCAAAATGGTCACTTAGAGGGGTCAGAGACACCTTCAGTTGTGTCCAATATATATTTTCAAGATTTCTCCATTGATTGGTGCAATAAAATTTTTTCCAAAAGTTGCCCCAAACGGTCAGTTTAAAACTTCTGGTCGGTCCTGTCAAAAGTATTTCTTCAACATAACCCCATCGATCGGTGTACATGGTCCTCATATACGTCAGCTACTATTCATGAGTACATTCGATGACACTAGTGCACTCACTTCAGTTCATAGGTACATCCGATGACACTCACTTCAGTACTGCACTCACTTCAGTTTAAAAATACTCGATGAGACCCTGCACTCACTCAGAGTACAAATTAATTTTTAGTGCGGGATTCATTCATATCTGTCATTGAATGTACTTGATTATGAACTGTACTGAAGTAGAGTGCAATAGTGTTCCAAAAGAAATTAATGCATTTATGCAGATCTCTAGTTAGTACTCTCGGTCAAAGTAATTTTTTTCCGTCAACATACTCTGGCATCACTTTTTTCAAAAGAAAATTCTAGTAAAATTCAACCCTCTTGTGGAAAAAAATTGACGAAAAATAGAAACTATTGAAAATTTATGTAAATTAAACCCACTTGCGCCGCGCGTTGTCAATGTTTTCATAACAGTGCTGTCTCTCTACAACCGCGAAGAATATTTGAGCTGTTGTGCAACACCCACTCATTTGGTGATTTGTGGCTAAGAAAATGTCCTATGCTCGCACTCGCATAGATGCGAATTGACTTGTGACTTGAACTACTCGCATATGAGTCAATCTATGAGATTCGTTTCGCAAATTTAATTTAAAATTTATATGAATACCTGTAGGTACTTATGTGTATCGTGGAAAAATCAGCCGCCAAGGTCTCTTGGAATGTTTGTTGCATGACAATGAATATAATTTAGAGTTATGTCATTATTATCACAAAAGCATTTGACAGTTGTTGGTGTTGCATTTGAAGTGGCAAGCACAGCATGCGGTTTTGTTAACGCTATAAATAATTGAGCTGAGCGCTCTGTTTGTCGGTGACGACGTTGGTTGCATATATTAATCCAAGTTTTAATACTGAGAGATATGAATCTATTACCAATTATGTTCAGTTTAAAGTGAAGTGTAATGCATAATTTTGAATACTTTTGCATATATTTTAAGTATTTATGACAGATATTTTTGATTGAATCTGTTGAGAATTTTAATAAAGCAGGAATTAACAAGCTACTGGTTGATTCAATCAGATTAAGTAGGGATTCGGGGGACATTTAAAATATTTGCACTTTGGCATTTGCATATGGGCATTTCTCAGAAACTTTTAACCTATATAATTACATTTGAATGTCAAATGTGTAAGTTGTAATTACTCAAAATAGTAATGATTTTTTGTGAATATTGGCCCGCGCATGGATGGGCCAATATTTGCATAAAATCATTACTATTTTGAGTAATTACAACTTACACTTTTGATATTCAAATGTAAGTATATAGGTTAAAAGTTTCTGAGAAATGCCCATATAAAGATAAGGTTGATTCTGTGTCAATTTGAAAAAGGGTATCGAAATTTGACTATTCTCAACTTGTTCCCAGAGCCGGGGGCGTTGATGAGATATTATTTCGAGAGGGGCGCGACAAGTTATTTTGTTGAAAATCACGTAATATATGTTACTCATACGTCTTTTTGTATGATAATTAAAAATTTTCGGGAAGGGCTAGAGCGCCTGAGCACCCCCCATAAATACGCCCCTGAACAGAATGATGTTCAACAAGGAAAATCAAAGTCATCACAACAGATTATTTTCCATAAAGGCAGGCAATTCATTAGTAAGTAATATAATCTAATACCGCAATTTTAAGTTGATTTTTCTTTGAATTAAGCATGTCTCCATCATTTCAAATGTGTAAACTTATATAGAATAATTGCGCATGTACGTACATGTAACTACAAAAAGATTCACTCGATCGATTAAAGCTGATATATGCCACCTTTTTGTTGCCAGAGGCATGGTAAATGCAACAAAAGTTCAACATGTGTGTGGTATGTTGCATTTCTCTGAAAAATATAGTATTGACTGGTAGGAAAAAAGAAAAAGGATTTGACGAAATTTCTCATATGATTTCAGATATGAAATACTGCAACATAAATGCACAAATTATGTCACACAAATTAGGAATTAAATAACAAATTCGTAAAGGGAAAAAGTTGGGTTTATGCTACACTTCCTTGCAGCAAAGATTTAGGTGTAACGAGATTTATAAATCCCTTTGTTAAATCCTACCCATTTCCACCAGCTTAAAGAGATTTATTTTTGACAGTAAATGTCATATGTGGGGAAATAAAAGTTGCTATTTGTAGCAAAAGTAACATTTTCTATTTTTTTAATAATCCTTTTTTACCCTTTTCTACTTAATATTTTCTTCCATTTGTTTTTCTTTTTGATTGTCAATGAATACCGATTTTCAAAGTTAAGGGTTGCCACTTGGTCGAAAATAGCCAAAATCGATGGCTATGAAATCAATACAAAAAGTTAAAATAAATCTCGTCGGAAGTAGAATTGTTTTTGTATGGTAAATCACGTGATTTACAATGATATTTAGAGCTAAATCTCGAATATGCCGTAAATCACCTCATAAATCTCCAGTGGAAATGTAGTATTAAAACAACCAAAAGTGTCGCTCGGAACTATGTAGTTTCGGAGAATTAGTCATCGGAAGATCGCGACATAACTAATAGATACCATACAAGTTGGAAGCCCCTGGATAGATTTCAAAAATATTGGTATGGTATTGGGTGTACAACTTAAAAACCGGAATTTGACGGTGGATGTCCGTACTAACAAATATCGTGAAAGCTCGAACTTTATATATATGTCATTTTGAAGGTACATTTGACAGCTGTCAAAATCAGTCAACAAAACAATTTTATCTTGTGTGCATCATTATTATTTTTCACGATGAATAACTTCGAAAATTCGAGAAAAAGACAGCATTTGCGGGAGGTTCTGTTGGGTCATTTTTTTTGCAAAGAAAACTGCTGCGGAAAGTCATAGTTTGCTTGTAGAAGTTTATGGGGACTATGCTCTAGCTGAATCAAGCTGTCGTGAGTGGTTTCGACGGTTTAAAAGTGGTGATTTTGATGTCCAAGACAAAGAACGTCCTGGTCAGGACCAGCTAGGTGTGATCCATTATGAGCTGTTGCCAGGTGGCCAAACCATTAATGCTCAACTCTATCGTCAACAATTGATCCGATTGAAGCAGAAAATCTAGGCAGAGCGGCCAACGTATGCGACCAGACATGAGTCAATCATTTTCCACCACGATAACGCTCGGCCACATATTGCTGCCCCAGTCAAAAATTACCTGGAAAACAACGGAAAAAAACGGATGGGAAACTTTGCCTCACCCGCTTTATAGCCCAGACCTTGCACCATCAGACTACCATTTGTTCCGATCGATGCAGAATGCCCTATCAGGAATACGCTTCACTTAAGTTCAAGATATCGAAAATTGGCTCGATTCATTTTTGGCCGCCAAGCCGGCGCAATTTTTTTGGGATGGAATTTATAAATTGCCTGAAAGATGGGGAAATGTTGTAGCTTCCAATGGACAATACTTTGAATAAAATATATTGTAACATTTTTCCACAATAAAGCATCAAATTTTGCCAAAAAATTCCGGTTTTAAAGTTGTATACCCAATATTTTAAGAAGTTATAAAATTTATACACGAATGTTTTTAAATTAAGTTCAATTTTTCGAAACATAACGATTTTTTCAAAGTTTAAATTTTTTTTTTTTTCAAAAAACCGTCATTTTTAAAAGAAAAATCACCATTGACCCAAAGCTTTATAGTAGGGGAGCCCAATAGGGGATTTTTGGATTTACTCGAGCGCGTCAGATTATGATATGGGGTAAGCCTTGCATCCTGTTGAATACATCTACCAAATATTAGACCTGTATATAGTGCCGAGCGTACAGGGCATGGTTGGGTTTAAGGACACACCAACCTCCCATATGGTTCAAAATTTGAAATTGCCATTACTGCGGGAATATTTCAAGTATACCAGTAATATGTGAAGACACAATTAGTAACATTTAGCTCTTATTTGAAAATGGGAGTGCTCGGATCAAATACACGCCCACTTCCATATAGTCCGAAAAAAAAAAAAAAAATTTGCAATCGATTAGATGCAGAAAACCCCTCCACATAATCGTCAAATTAAGAATCAGCACAGCCAGAACATCTAGATGAACCTTCTGTATAAAAATCTGACGCGAAAAGAACAATAATAGTGCGAGATTGTGGCTCGAGTACAAACATACTCTTTTCGTGAGAAGCCTTGGCTTAAATCACGTAATTTGAGTGACAACGGAGACCATCACAACCTCAGTGTAGATCATTTCCAAGTTGTTTTGTGTCTTCTGTCTTATTGCAGAGAATTACATTAAAGTTATGGTTGACATACTTATTTCCTAGCATATTTTCTAATCGTTACTCAAAGTGCATAATTTTTATTTTTCCTACCAATCTTTCAGTGACATTAATTTTTTGCTGTTGCATTTATCGCTGTTCACAAAACTTAAATAAAGAAATCAGTTTCATATTTCCTTCCGGGCTGAATGAATGAATGAATGAGTTAACAATGACTTGAGTAAGAAAAAGCATTTAAAAGTTTATCGTGCGTGGTTGTGATGTTTATTGTGGTGACAAATTGGAAAATTATTTTTCAAACATTAATCAAGGCACGTGGCTTAAACAACATGGGTTAAGATGTATGATACGATAGTGATAACCGGAGGGTATCATTAGAAAACATACATACATAATGCAGAGGTTGCTTGTGACTCTATTTCTTGCATTCATTTTCCAAAAACCAATTAATGTTACTTAAGTTTTTAAGAGATATTGGAAATATAAGGGCGAAAGATTTGATTAAGAGACTCATAAATAGTGCTTTTTTAAAATAACACCTAAACATCAAAAGGAAATCTAAAGTACATTATTCGACTCGACAAAATTTCTACGTTAAGTGTGATAAGGGACGGTTTAGGCTTTCTAATTTGGATATAAGAATAAAAGTCACACGTTTTATGAAGTGGACCGGATTTTCTCAACAGATTCAGGCCTAATCATAAGTTGTTTTTGGAAGCGTGTCAAATTATTTGATTAGATCTTGTTCAGAAAGGAATTGGATGTAGAATTCAGGATGTAAGATGTGATTCAGATCAAGATATCAGATACAATCCTGACTCAAATGACGTAATAGGATCGTAGAAATATTTTCAACGCCAAATTGTATTGAAGAACTGATCGGATGACAGGACTAAATAATATTATATCATACTGAAATCAGAAAATTAACAGCGATATCAAAGAGCACGGTACTGTACTCAAATCAAGAACTAATTAGATGACACGATCATATTACTCTACTCTGATCAGCTTCCGATTACAAGTCTGTATCAAGGGATTTGGTATTGTATTCAAACCAGGAACTGATCAGATGACCATTATAAGGCTTATCTGATTCGAACCTCTGATCATGAATCGAAATACCTTATCTAATTTCTTGCTGGGAATTGCTTTAACTTCTACATAGGTGGGACAAAAGTAATTGCATAATGTGACAACGAATACGATCCCGACTCAAACAACAAACTGGAGCCGTTCAAAAGCTACCACTGCAAAATTGTGGTGAGGTATTGATCAGACGATGTGATCAGAAACTGATCAAATCGGGGTATTAAGGAGCACATAATTATACTCAAAGCAAGAACTGATTTAGCGACGGAATCATAGCATATAGTACTAAACTCTCATCAGCTTCCAATCAAATGTCCGTAATATTAGTTGTCCACGTTAAGGCATAAACGATTATTACGATCTAGAAAACCTGATTTAGCTTTTACTCGGGAACTGCGTTAACTACTGAAAAGTTGAAAATATAAGGTTGTCTAAAAAGAAAGCTCAGAAAAGTGAACTAGCAAAGTTTAAAATACGGTAGTCCTATAAGTACGTGTCCGATCTGACAACTCCTTGCTGCTAACGGCAGTCGACATCTTTGAGAATCATAAACAGTTTTTACCCACTGACATTTCTGCATTATTCAACTGTTTTAACGCCACTTAAATGAGTGCAGAATCGGAAAAAAATCATTACATTTTACTTTATTTCTTCGAAAAGCACTATACGGCCACGAAGGCTTACAGAAAAATTTGTGCATTTGTGATTATGGGGGAGGTACTTTATCGGAAAAAATACTTCGAAAATGGTATGATCGATTCCGCTCTGGAAATTTCGTATGTAAAAGACGCACCTAAATCTGTTCGACCATGCACCGAAAAATTGGACAAAGCTCCTTAAAAGGTGAAGGAAGACCGACACAGAAGCAGTCGCGACATCGCTGAGTGAAAAAAAACTTACTGACCGCATTTCAGTATGTGCATCTCTTCTGAAACAGAATGATTTCGAACCAATTTTCCACACATTGGTAAGATCATGCTCAAAACGAGGTGAGCCTGCCCATTATGTCGCAGAGCAGGAACTGACGCCAAGGAAGGTTTTATTAGTATTTGGTGGGATTGCAAGGGTCATGTGTTCAACGAGCTGCTTCCACTTAGCCAAACGATTAATTCTATACCGTACTGTCAACAATTGACAAGATTGAATTATGCGCTCAAGGAAAGACGTCCGGAATTAGTCAACAGAAAGGACGTGGTCATTCATAATGACAACGCTAGACCACGTAACTCTTTGGTGAACCGACAAAAACTGAGGGAGCTTGGCTGGTAAGTTTTAATGCATCCACCATACAACCCAGACCTTATACCTTCGGATTATTATTTGTTTCACTCGTTGTAGAATTATCTTAATGGCGTAAAACTTAATTTCCTAGGGTATTGCAAAAAGGTTTTGTCTGAGTTTTTCCAGCAGAAAACCCAGGAATTCTTTAATGACGGTATCAAAGTTTTCGCCCGAAAGATGGCGAGGGGTGGTCAATAACAATACTAAAGCTTGAGAAATCTACTTGCACCATATTGATTGATAACTTCTCTCTACGCTTCCCGCCCATCCTGTATTGTCCACATAGGCAACTTGGAAAAATACAAACAATTTCACCATCACAGATTAATCACTTCACCTTAAAGCCCGGATCAAACGACATATAAAGTACAAAGAGTTTTGATGCCATTTGCAAATGATACGTTCACATTATGACATTACTTTCGCCTTACCTTATAAAACAATTATTTGAAATTTTTTGGAGAAAAACAGATTCTTGCATACTACTTCCTTTGATCACTGAATAAAATTGCATATTTTCTCCAAAAATATTTCACAAAATAAAATTTTTAATGAACCCTTATAATGATGTTATCTTCTCATCTTTTGAACATTTGTTGACAGCATGAAGAAGCTTGTCAAATTTTTTTTTCTTCGATTTTGTACGGGAAACCCATAATTTGTGCCATTAAAAAGTAGCCTCAATATTTGCTTTTCACAAGTTCCGTCCACATCATTATGATATCTCTGTGTGTGTGTGTGCCTAATAACTACTTTATTAAAATTAAACTTGACCTCAACTGCTGCAGTACTGCCGCAGTAGAATGTTTTTCTTTCTTTTTTTGCCAACATTTCATGAAATTCCACAAAAAAACAGCATCGATAATTTGGCACAACTCTAAACAACGTTGATGAAATACAACAATAAATGAGAGAGGAAAAAAAAATGGATGCAAAAGAAGCCTCGAACTCTGTAATTATGACCTATCGGTTCGTAAAAATAACAAATAAGGTACACAAAAATTCTGTCAGTCAGATGCACGCCAAGAGTTAACAAACCGAAAAATCTTCATTAAATTATGACTGACTACAGGGAGAATCACAGGCAGCAGCAACAGCATTGTTGTTGTCGCCGCCGCCGCTGTTGTTGCTGCATTTGCCATGCTGCCACAAGCGTTGAATCGCTCAGTTCAATCGCGCGTTGGGATATTTGTGCAAGTTCGTGCAAGACCCACATTTATCGCAATCGCAAAACCATATTTAATATTCAGATTTCTTTCGACATGTTTTTTTTTTCTTTGTGTTTTTCGAGAATCGACTTGTTGGATTTTTTTTTTTTTTTCTTTCCATTTGACTGCCTGCATTCATTCAACACGATGGAAGTACCTACGAAAATTTTCATCCCATCAAACCAAGTTAATCGGTCATACTCTATTGAAACAAGGTAACAATAATGTTCTTGTATAAATTCAAAACGGCCAAGACCGAAATGTATTTTACCCTACAGTAATCTGACTATTTTCGTGATGGCCCAATCCCGGACAGGAAAAAAATTATTTAAACAGACGGGGCAAATGGAATAGCCTACAGTGAATGCTCTTTGATCCGTCTCTTTATGGTCTTTGGTCTAAAATCTATGACCATAGATCTGTCCTTTATGATTTATAGTCTATAATATATAATCTATGATCTGTCGTTTATAGTTTATATTATAGTTTAAACACATGGTCTATGATCCGTCCTTTATAGTCTTTGGTCTCTATTTTACCAGATGGGGTACAAGAAATAGTGCACAGCATATGGTATATGATCTGTCCCTATGATCTGTTCTTGATGGCCTATGGTTCAAAATTTGTAAACTATGATCTGTCGTTTATGGTGCATAGTTCATAATACATGATCTATGATCCATCTTTGTTATAATACAATATGCGTCCATCTTAAATTCGAGAAATACATAAAATTTCGGGACACTTCCGGAGCATTTTGAATCCAGGACGAGAAGGCTTCAGGGCTGTTCTGCAAAATCCCTACCCTACAGATAACTAAATTGAATTATAAATCAATTATTTACTCTTCGAACAATAATGTTCACAGAAAATTTCTTTAGCTCAAGGCTATAGTTGTTGCCCGGAAAGAAGGGATGACTAAAAAGAAAGCTAAGTTTTTACCAATTTTTTTTTCCTATATTCATATTCCTGAGGTTTCTGCTTGAAAAACTCGGACAAAACATTTTTGCAATCCTCTAACGAATTCAATTTTACGACTTCAAGACAATTCTGCAACGAGTGAAACAAATGGTAATCTGAAGGTGCAAGATCTGGGCTGTATGGTGAATGCATTCAAACTTCCCAGTCACTCAGTTTTTGGCGGATTACTTAGTAAGTAAGTTGTCTAACCTTGTCGTGGTGAGCACTTCATTCAGTCTTGCTAACAACAGTTGTTGACAGTAGAGTTCCGAATTCATCGTTTGGCCACGCGGAAGCAGTTCGAAAACTATTTCACTTTTCTGAACTTTCTTTTAAGTCAAACTTATATTATACATTTTAAAAAATCCGACACAAAAGTGTTTTAATCACAAAATTCGGCCACTAAGCCATAGAGATATATATGTATAGCGAAAAAAAAACCCATCTTCGAAAATTCAATGCCGAATAGAAACGCTCTGTTGCCTACTTTCTCCTGAAGATGTAGCATGAACAGCATACGAACAACTTAAGCTAGCTAAAATACCGGGCTGTGACGAAATCTCAGCCAGAGCTAGAAAGCGTGAAGAGAGGCTCTTAGGCGACTATTCGAGTGCAAATTTTGTAAATTTCCGAAAAACGTAACCTAATTCTCTGTAAAAATAAGAAAAAAATTACGATCTTGGGTAAAGTGATGGCAAGCCAACAATGCTTAAAGCCTTAAGTAGCACTAGTTGTGCCATTTTAATACCACACACTTACATAAGTGATCAGGCTGGCTGGTAGGAGAGTTTGTCAGAAACTGAATTAGTTTTTTGCTAAAACTGTTAGAGATATTTATTGCCAAACCAATTTCTACATCTGTAAAAATGTAAAGATCATTGAAGTAGGGTTTCCCTAGAGCCATACGCCTGTTTCGAGCTCGAGCAGAGCAGTTGCAAGGGAGATGTCCGAGAGACTACTTTTCGTAAACTTAAATGCAACGCCGACAGAAGAGAAGATGTTTAGTTTCTCAGCGATTTTATAAATATCAATGCGGTTCTTGAAAAACAGTTCTGATGTTATAGAGCTGTCAATAAAAGGCCAGATTGCTCTAGAATTCTGTAAGTTTTCTTACTGACATTCGCTTCGGCCAAAAAGTCTGCTTCTTTTCTAGATTTATCGGAGTATGCGCGTGCTCGGAATAAATTTAATAAGATGTCTCCTATGTATTGCTAGTTTATCAACCATTTCGTTAACTTCAATGTTTCTGTGAGCTGAGTCCCAAACGGGAATAAGATCGGACTGCTGCTCTTGCTTGATTAACTCTTTCCTACATTCCTTGAAAAGTTTTGATTTAATTTTTACTAAGCTCAACGGCATGGCTGTCAAAAAAGATAGCCACCTTTTCCAAGCTGAGTTTAGTAGTTTCTACTAATCTATAGGCGTTGAGAATGGCATAAACTTCTGCGCGAAAGACGAAAGTTGAGTTGAGCAATTGAAAAAAAAGAGATAAATTAAGATCTTAAGAAAAGACTCCAGCGCCTCTTTGAGCCATAAGTATATATGATGTTTTCGAGCAAACTACACTTCTTATAGGGATCTCGACTTCATCGTCTAATGTACCAATAAAAATAAACCTCACCCGAATCACAGTAAACTCGAGAGATCACTTCGTTGACAACAATTCGGGTACCATACAATTCTTTCACAAACAAATCGAATGGAAAACAAGCCTTGTTGCCTTCACGACACCCTTTCACAGCATAGACAGAGAGCCAATTTAGATCGTTCTGAAAGAAAACAAAACCCAAACATGATTATGAAAAGGGCTTGCTTGATGTGTCCCCTTTTACTTGTTATTGTGATGAACGATGTAATTTCCTGGAAATCATAGGATTCGTTGGAACTTTTGTGGCCATCAGGAAGAACTGACTAGCTGTCTCCATTATGGTCGACAACGCAAACCAATGTTATACAGCAATATTTGACTACATATCAATACCACAAAATATAGTTGGGGAACGGGTTTTATGTAAGAGGCACATTTGGTGTTAGCATACCACTTGAAAAGTTATAGGGTACACAAAGCGACAGTATATAAGATAAAGAGTTCACTACCAAAGTCCGGGCTGACAAGGAATAAAATTTGCGCTATATAACATGCGCTTCTGGGCTAAATCATATTGACATTGTATAACAAAACCAATTTTGAGGAGTAGGTACTCTTCATCTCCATCAAATTGAACGAGAAAACAAACCAAATAGCCAACGATATAAAGGCCAAAACGAAAAGCAAAGGAACCACCAAAACTAACGAACGAACGAACGAACGCATGATGGTAATGAGACGAGATGACTTGCCGATGATAACAAATTAACCGAAAAGTCAAATCATGCAAGACATTTTTGTATGCCAAAAACAAAGTCAACTCCAAGACCATGAATGCTCAAGACATCAGCAGCAACAACAATAAGTTTGTCAAAAAAGAAAAAAACAGTCAGAAATGAAATTGCTTCGAATTCATCAATTGACGTAGTTTTCAAGAACTTAGAAAATTGTATGGGGTTGGACTAACTGAAATTCCAGCTGAAATAGAGTTTTGAAAAAAATTCATAAAGGATAGACAATCAAAACTGTTGCATTTAATTGAAAATAATCGTAAAATTCTGTAGTGACTTATGTATTTTAATTAATTTAATTGTCAACCTGCAGATGGAGAGCCTGAAAATTAAAAAAAAAGCCTTTACTGAAGAATGAAATCGAACGCAATCCACTTAATTGAGAAATTAGAACATCATTACTTTCACCAAATTCGTATTCGACTAAAACTTGAGCACGGAGCTGCTATTTGCGAGTCAAAATATGAAAATCACTTGATTAAGTGGGCCAATGCATTATCAAATTTTGACTCTAGACTAGCAGGTCTGCTTTACAAGCAATGAGTTGGCATCGCTCGCGTCCTCGAAAGTAACCAAGAAAATACGAAACGTGCTGGCTGATGGATTCTCACATGTTAGTACGTAGAAAACAATAACAAAGCAATAAGAAGCGCATGTTTGTTAGCAAACTGAATTCTTCGAACTACAACACACATTTGAATTGATCATGGGCAACCCGACATTGGACGTCACCCTAACCAACTGAGCGTATGGGTCAGTTGGCGAAAAAATGAATGTTTGGTGTTTTGCTCAACCATTTAACTGAATATATCATCCTTTATTGGTGGAGAAAATATAAGATTGCTTTTATATGCGGACGATATTGTTATCCACTGAGACGATATATCAGTAATGCAAAGCATGATTAACAGACTTGACTTAAACTGTGATCAATGCAAAACGGAAGTGAGTTTGGAGAAGTCAGAGATGATGATTTTCAGAAAAGGAGAGAGAGTTTCAAAACGGGAAAGGTGGTTCTATAAGGGGGAGCAATTAAAGCTAGCATCAGAATTTAGTAACCTTGGCGTGGTACTAACACCACAAATGAGTTTTGCAAAACTTGTCAATGCACGTAACACAAAAGCTAAAAGAAGTCTTTTGGCAAGCTGGAAAGACTTCCTTTGTAAGAAGTTAATCAAGATTAAGGCAAAATATAAACTATTCTAATCAGTTACTAGGTCCATGCAAACATATGCAGCGCAAATCTGGAGTTTTGGTCATTTTGAAGAGGTCGATAAATTGCAAAGATTTTTCTTTAAGAGAACTTTAAAATTTCCAGACTGCACCCCTAACTATACATGGGGCTTTGGAAACAAATGCTGAAGATAACCATTTTTATATTGTAGCTTTAATTTGCAAATGGATAACATTTGCGAAACGATCTTTAAATACAACTCCGACAGACCACCGCGCAAACTCTCATTGCTGATTCTGTCAAAAAATATTTTTTGGGTAAAAAAAAAAAATAATGAAATTGGTGAGGAATTTGACATAGTTTTTGATTCGGTAAATTTATCAGAGAGGGAGTAATTAAGTAAAGGAACGAAACTTTTAGAAGATCTAAAGTAAAAAAGATAAATTGATTTGATAGGAAGAGCAGATTCTAAGTAGTAATATGCGTTTTTATAGGCACCTAGACTTTTACAAGGGCTTAGAATATTTCGACGAGGAAAACAGTTTGCTTAAAATGTCAATAATCTGTAAAGCTAGAAGCGATGTCTTTCCACTGAAGGCAAACACATTATGTACAATGTGTAATGTAAACGAAGAAAAAACTTTGGAGCATATAATGGCTAAATGTCCAATTATGAAAGAGTTTAGAGTACGTTTTTTGGAAAGTCTTATTTTAGTCAGGAAAATTTAATAAAAGTATTGAATGGGGAGTGGCTGGAATAAATTGTATTCATATACGAGTATTATATCTGCGCTAAAATATAGAAAGCTTATAATAGAGGAATTTGATTGATTTTGTAAAACAATTGTAATTATGACATTATCTTACGAAAAAAGTACATAAGGTATCAAATGCTTAGAATCGGAATAAGTATGGGTGAGTTTTTTTAAAATTTTTTTGGAACGTATTGTTTTTTTTTTTGGACCAATTTTTGAAGAATTACAAAATGCCTCAGCGAATTCTAAAAAAAATCACACGTAATCCTTACGCACTTTTTTCGTAAGATGCCTTGCTTTTCTCTACTACTGAAAAAAGAGTTGAACGGCACACTTTATTGTTAATAACTTTTCAACCAATATCGATTACAACAAGTTTTTTTTTTTTTCTGGGGTATAATTCCTAGACTTGTGGAGAGTGTCCACATATTTTCTAATTTTCTCAGAGGCGGAGAAGTTGTTTAAAGTTTTTTTTTACCTTTAGCCTGGCCAAACATTAAATACCCTACACCTCAGTATTTCGAAAATTTTGCTTGTATGGAAGGTGCCACTCCCTCTTCTCTGAGTTCACCCAGTTTTTGCTCGGAACTTACATTTATAGCCCTTAGTGTGTGGCTAAAATTTAGATGGTTTATCACAAAAAACTCTTTCAGTATAGCATTTTGAAACTTTTAGTTATATGGGAGGATCCACGCCATCTTGTCCGATTTTGCACTGTTTTTGCTGAGGGCCTGTATCTATTGTTCTTAGTATTTGACTGAATTTTGGTTGGAGTATCTCATAAAACGATTTCAGTATAACATTTTGAAACTTTTGCTTGTATGGGAGGTGCCACGCCCTCTTGTCCGGATTCGCCTAGTTTTAACTTAAAGCTTGCGCTAACTATTCCTAGTATTAATGTGCATTTTAGTTTCATTGTCGTGTAAAATACCAATAAAGTTGCATTTTGAATATATTTTTTGTATGGATGGTAGGCGTGGCCGTTGACCGATTTCGCTCATTTTCAATCCATTTTCTTTCTCAGCGTTACAAACGGAAGGACAAAGTGAATATACCCTTGGTGTAGGGTATAAAAATTTCGGTCCAAAAAAAAATAATTCTGTTTTATTGCCTGGTCTATGTTAAATGTTTTAGAAAAAAAATGTTTCATTTTTCTTGAGAGCCTATTATATGTTTCTATGTTTAAATTCTTAGGTGGCTTACTTGAGAAATTTTTGACCATTACATATACGTTTATATATTCGATTTTGTGTTTATTGAAAAGTGTGGGGATAGAGGGAAAGCGCAGAAATTAAGGCTTTTTTTTTTAACTGGGAGTGGCACCACCTCTAACGGGAAAATATGTTGTCACGGTAAGCCGCTGCACAATGGGAGATTGTTGCTATAAATAGGTAAAATTTGAAAGCGTTATGGATTTAAAAAATTTTTAATGACGGAAAAAAAAACTATAAAATCTTAAAATTTGGTTTTGCTTTAGCTACACAGTGGGCTCAAAGTTTGACTTTAAAGTTTTGAATAAACGCTCTAGTTAATTTGTTTTAAGCCGGATGCACTTATATAGCATATCGTTAGAAAGATTTTTTTCAAATATTAAAAAAAAAATGGAAAAATTGCAAACTTTGACATTAAAAAAAAAAAAAACACATTTTCTGATTTTCATTATTTTTCAAGTAAGCTGACCAAGTAAGCTTAATCGAAATACACAGTGCCTACTGCCTTTTTTGAGAACTTTTTTTTCTATGAATTTTTCCCTGTTGCAGTTTTTGAGAAAACTACATATTTTTATTTCTTTATATTCTTCAGCATTTTACAACAGATTTATCAATTTTAAGCTTACAATCTGCTTAAATTCGGAAGATGCTTTTTTTTAACGAAAGGGGTGGTAGGTAAAGAGTATATTCCCCCCTTTTTAGCACCTTGGAAATTGCCCTCTCTTTACTTGGACATACCATAGCGAAGCATTTTACCAAATCTTATAATTATACCAAGGATCGTTAGTAATATGACTAACTTTATTTACGTAGGGCGTGGTACTGCCCATTTTTTCATTGAAAATGATTTTTCCAAATGCCCTTTACATATGCACCAGATTTTGTCTATCTAAGACAAGCAGTTTCTGAGATATGATGAATCAGCATTCAGAGGGGCGTGGCACCGCCCATTTTTCTAGTGAGAACTATTTGTTGTATTTGTCTTAGCATATGTGCCCAATCATATCTAAGTGCGGCAAATATTGTCAGAGAAATAATGAATTTACTTTTTTGAGGGCATGGCACCGCCCTTTTGTCCAGTGAACATTATTTGTCCTGATGATTTTTACGCATTTACCAAATCTCATTTATCTGCGTCAAAGAGTTTCGGTGAAATGATTAGTCAATCTTTTTGGGGGCATGGCACCGCCCACTTTTTTAGTATCTAACTTAGCCTTTTTTGTACTAACACAATGTAAAAACTTTCTTTAAAAACTTACTTAGTTTCCGAGTTAATAAGGGACAAATAAACAAACAAACAAAATCTAGTTTTTATAAAGAAGATTTTCGTTTATTTCGCATAACTTAAAAACTATAAAAGATAGCTCAGAATTTTTAACATTTTTGAATTCAGCGAGGTCAAGTTATTGATACCCATTTTGAAAAAAAATTCCGACCACGCCCTTACTTTGTATGGGAGGTAGGCGTGTCCGTCGGCGGATTTTGTTCATATTCACAGATTTTTATTATCTTAATGTAAAAAAAAATCTGTACCAAACTTCAATAGCCTAGCTCTATTATTACTATATATGACCGCCGCACTATGGTTTTTTTGGACTAAAAAGTGCCCACAAAAATAATTCACTACAAGTACCCTTTTTTTAAAAAAAATCAAATGCAAAATTAAAGGTTATACATTGAGCTATCTGAAAAGATGCCCGCTTTTTCTAGCATTTGATCAACAAATTAGGGACAGAGGTCGAAATCTCATAAATTTTGAAAAAAACGGTTTTTCTGTTTAAAAATGTTAGTCGCATTAAACGCAGGAGTGATATATAAATAAATTTATATGCATTCAATCCTATCAATTAAGATGAAATCAACTCAAAGTGAAAATGGGCGGTGCCACGCCCCATAAACAAATTCGTCATATTCGTCATATCTCCGAAACTATTGGACGCAGATAGATAAGATTCGGTATATTTATAACAGGCACAGGGAGAAATAATATCCACTAAAAAATGGGCGGTGCCACGCCCTACAAATATAAAATTTATCATATCTCCAAAACTATCTGAGCTACAGCAATGAATTTCGGTACATATATAAAAATTAGTAAGTCAAATAATATTTGCTGAAAAAAAGGGCGGTACCACACCCAATAATGAACATATCCTTATTAATTGCCACTCTGTTCTACAGGAAACAAGTTCATTCATGTAGCTCTTCCTATGGGCGTGGCTCCACATATTTTTTCAGCAGACATTATTTGTCTTGATGACTCTTGTATATAAACCGAATTTCATCCACATGGGTCAAATAGTTTCGAAGATATGGTGTGTTTTATATTTTTGGGGCGTGGCAACGCCCACTTTTCTAATATATATTATTTCTCTCCATGCCTATTACAAACATGCCGAGTCTTATCTATCTGCGACTAATAGTTTCGGAGATATCAAGAATTTGTTTTTGGGGCGTGGCACCGCCCATTTTTATAATGAATTAATTTTTTCTTGCTTTATTTCATTGAATGCATATAAATTTATTCATATATCACTCCTGCGTTTAATGCGACTAGCATTTTTAAACAGAAAAACCGTTTTTTTCAAAATTTATGAGATTTCGACCTCTGTCCCTACTTTGTGGATCAAATGCTAGAAAAAGCGGGCATCTTTTCAGATAGCTCAATGTATAACCTTTAATTTTGCATTTGATTTTTTTTAAAAAAAAGGGTCCTTGTAGTGAATTATTTTTGTGGGCACTTTTTAGTCCAAAAAAAAACCATAGTGCGCCGTCCCATTGTGCGCTGCATCGATTTTTATGAAATTCGATATGGAGATAGGCCCCAAGAAAGAATACTAAAAACTAGTTGTTTCTTGAGTGGGCAGAATCACACTTCGTAAGCTAAAGTGAAGGGTATAGACTGAACCACAAGGAAGGTTATTAAAAAACTTTTGTCTTTTAGTGGCCGGACCTAAGCCCCTTATTTTAAAGAAAAGTACGCTGTCACGGTTAAGCCATTACATTTATTTTCATGCAATCTCCAGAATGAGTTTTAATTTGCTTGAGTAAACCGTTTTAAAGTCAAATTCAAAATATCAAGTTTCGGGCACAAGGCAAGCTCTAGTCAAATCTAATGGCTTGACACATGAACCAACAATTCCATTACATTTCATCTTTTACTTGTTTGAGATGAGTCCAGTTTTGAAGATATCCCTGCTGAAAAGTTCAACAATTTTTATTTTGGAGCATATTTGCAGTTATATACGACGTATTACAGCGCCGTTTCCTGAATGATTGCACTAATGAAGCACTAGTCAAAACTTTTCAAACGATTCATTTTTGCTTATAACTTCAGATTGCGCTTGTATTCTTTCTTAAACTTAATTTTTTATTTTTTTAATTTCCAGTTGCATGTTTACTTGTCCAGTTATCATCCATTGTAGTAACGATATAAAAATTTCATGTAAAGTATTGTATTATGTTTACATATTTGAGTTGCCTTCTCTTGGATAGCTGATAATTTAGAAAGTAATGATGCCATCTGAAAAGTGCAAAGCTTAAGTTTAATGAAAAAGTCTACAACTATCCAACGTCATTGGCAAAAATTTAACTACGATATTTACTTAGGAGTGACACAACTCTAAATATGTGCCAAAACCGCGATCTTTGTACAATTTTTACAATACAACGAATCTGGTATTATGACTAACCGAAATCAGCTTTGTTATTATTGTTACCCTGTTTAATAGACTATCTTTTATATGACTATATAAAAATGCTTCAAGAAAAGCAATAAATTCATAATGTTCCACAATAAATAATAAGTACGTGTCTTGCAGTGAATAATTCTTCAGAAACCAAGTCAATTTATTCAAAAAAATTTCTTTTCAGTAAAAACAAACAAGTTTTTCATTTTGTAGAATATTGATAAAAAAAACAAATTATTTTAATAGATCACACTTGGTGGATCGCATGGTGGAGTCCATGTCCAATCTGACCAATCAACACAAGCCTGTTTTGATTCCAAATAACCAGTCGCATTGCAACGCATTGCTACGGCATTACTGGAGCCATTGCACATCCAATAGGCGGTAGGGTCCCAGTTGTTTCGGAAATTCTTGGTCGCAATATTAGCGCCAGTGCACTGTGGTTGACCAGGTCCGTTATTATAAGCGCAACCTCCATCGGTAGCATCTTGAGCAGCAATCAGAATAAAGCCAAAGGCAAGTAATGCAAAAACACAAGCTGGAAAAAAAGTTGAAATTGTTTTCGTTATTATTATCCTTTGGAATACGAATGCGGCGTATATTAATAGGGAGTGTGTTCCTTAAAAGGTGTAAATGCCACGAAAACCTCGTAAACTTGTAAACTCGTAAAACTGTCAAAGTTCGTAATGATTTTGACAATTATTACGAGTTTACGAGGCTTTTGCACATCTTAAGGAATACCCTAAGCGTATTTTTAGACTTACCAGCCTTCATTTTTAAAAATGTCTTATGTCTTCCTTGTTTGACTTGTGTGATAAACTCAGAATACTGTGCCTTAAGCCAATAGTTGGTTGGCATTTTATAGCAAACTTTCTCAAATGTTAAACTAACTATAGTTATATTCTTATCTTATCAATTTAGTGTACATTATACACTTTGCAAAAATTATCATCATATTGCGCACAATTTTGTTTGATAAGAATAGAGCTACCAATTTAAAAAAATAAAATCAGATTACTTAGATGTTAACATATATGCTGCCTACCTACCTACCTAAGTATGTATGAATATATATGTATATCTTAAGGCAGTTGAAATAAATTGTAAGTCGTTTTTTCTTTTATAGACCCAAATAATTAAGTAGTACGTTTGCTCTCATATTAAAAAAGTGGCTCTGGAAAAATTTCTTGAATTTTGGTACCATAATTTTGTTCGAACTGACCCGAACTAACAAGGAAAACACAAAAGAATTCAGAAACATTTTGGGCCATTTACTCGCCGGAAGAATATCTCAGTAGAAACGTTACGACCACAGTTAACTTAAGGAATACTGAAAATATCTCATCTAGAAATGCTGCTTTTGCGTTTTTTGAGCGAGTTAAGCTAACAATCTCGATTGAGAATACGTGCCTGAGAACAATTCGTTTGAATTACATATTAATCGTTGTTATTTAAGCACGCTTTTTATTTATCGTGGAAAATTCCTTGTCGAAGATGGGGACTTTTTTACTGCTCCCAAGAAAATTCCAAAAATGTTTAAAATTGCTACAATATTATTAAATGTGTTTGTTCACACAGTAAAAATTTTTGTTTAATTTTTAAACCAAAAAGTATTTATATAGGACAAAGTATTAATTTTAAACTATTTTGGAATAAATTTTATACTTTTCTGGAATAAATTTCAAACTTTTTTGTTTTAAATCAATATTAAAGGGAATCAAAACTAAGAAAAATAAACTATCATTTTTTAGAGTGCACACGGATTTTAAGGCTATGTCTAAGCTTCCTATAAGAACGGCAACTATCTTCGAGTTTTGATAAATTCATAGCCTTTGTGCAGCCTTCGGTGAACTTTTTTCAACACGGAGTCTAATTTGTATCGTACGCTTTTGATAAACATTTTATGCTGTTCGCTGAAGCAAAGACCAGTCCAAGAACGTAATTTGATAATTCAAGGCGATAATGTTAAGCATTTTTGTGCCAATATCGACAATCAGTTTGAAATGAATGAGCTTTGAATATCCAAGTAGAATAAATCTTGAGCTTAAAAACAGTTATATATCTCGAAAATTTAAAAAAGTGCATTTACTCTGTGTGTTGCACATTTTCAAAAATTATGAAAAAGACTTTCATGATGTATAGTGGGTATGCACTTTATGCTGTTCAAATTAATTTATTTTGAAATAAAAATTCTAATAGACAGTGTTCCTCGTAACATTTACAGCAATCACATTTGGTGGATCACAGGGTGGAGTCCAAGTCCAGTTTGACCATGGAACACAATCCTTTACTGAATCCAACCAACCAGTTAAATTACAACGTTCTTGTATAGCTGGACCACTTCTATTGCATACCCAATAGGCGGTAGGATCCCAATTGTTTCTGAATAGTCCGGTCGCAATATTTTCAGCAGTGCAATTCGGTTGACCAGGTCCATTATTATAAGGGCAACCTTGTGGTTCAGGATTTTCAGCATCTTGAGCAAAAATCAGTATAAAACCAAAGGCAAGTAATGCAAAAACACAAACTGAAAAAAAAAAATATATATAATTATCCTTTAGAATATCGGTGTATAAACTTACCAGCCTTCATTTTAAAAATTTCGTAGGTGTTCCTTTTTTTGACTCGTGTTGATAAACTTGGAATACTGTGCTTTGAGCCAATAGTTGTATGGCTTTTTATAGAAAACTTTCTCAAATGGTCAAGTACTCTTAGCAATATTTTTATCTTATCAATGTAATTTACATTATTCACTTAGCAAAAATTAACATCATATTGTTTAGTTGTAACTAATATACTACTATATATTAACTGACAATTAGGGTTACTCATATCATTTCAAAATTATAATTCCATTCGAATTGAAGCACGCAAATAGTCCCAGAAATATCTTAATGAACAAAGAAAACGCATTTTGGGAAAACATATTTTTACCTCTGAAAATAGTTTCCTTTTAACTCGATACACCATCGTAGACTCAGAATGAAAATGTTATAACAATAAACGAATTGCAATTACATCAGTATATACTATTAAATTAAGTCAATGCACTCCACACTATTAAAATAATAGTTTCAAAATTATTATTTCAATGGTATATTTTTACAATAAATTCAATGACCTGAAAATATTTTTCGAATAGTACGCCATTTAAACATAAAAACATAGAAACTTTAGTGTTTGTACCCTTGAATTAATACTCTGATCCGGATCCCGCCCACTTTCCGGAATCTAATTTCCGGAAGGTCTATTTTCCGGAATGTCCTAAAACCCGAAAACTTTTTTCCGGAATCCATTTTCCGGAATGCCTTTTTCCTTAAGGACTTCTTTCTGGAAAAAAGTGATTGTCTTTTACAGTGTAACAAATTATGCAAACCAATTAAAATGTCCGCGATATTTTTTATTTCAAGCACAGAATAGCGAAATTGTACAATGTCACAGGGCACTGTTGTGGGCACACGATCGTACAAAAAAATCAAATGATGACAACTTGAAATAAACAAAACAAAAAACAAAAAACATTCCGGAAAATGTCCGTTCCTAAAATATGTTCCGGAAAAAGAAATTCCGGAAAATAGATTCCGGAAAAAAGTTTTCGGATTTTTGGTCATTCCGGAAAATAGACTTTCCGGAAACTTAATTCCGGAAAGTGTACGGTAATCCTCTGATCCTATTAATCCAATAATATATAAGTAGTAAATACAATAGTAGTGTTACGAAAAATATGTAAAATTGGATTAGCCGCAGAATATTCTCTCTTGAGTAAAATCACCCCTGTATACATATATGGGTATATACTTACTATTCAGTTTAATAGGACTTTGTACATTTCATATTCCAAGTTTGAAAATTAATAAAGCACAGACTGTTGGATTAGGAATGGTGGGATTGTATTTCAGCTTACAGAATGAATAGAAACTACTATACTGGCACTTCTTAGACTATCTATTAAAAAAACAAAAAGTTGTACTTAAAATTTCGAGTCCTTTTATGCCATTGTATTCTTGAAGCAACTCATGCCAAAGAAAGTGACGTCGCAAGACCCTGATATTGTTCCGTAAAGTTTAGGAGAGGTTTCAAATCTGGTAACACCTGTTCCTCGACCAAGTTAAATTTGTTTTTTGAAAATTATTTCAAATATTATAAAGTTTGCTCTTGAGCTATACGTATGTAGTACATCTAAAAAGAGCAAATTTTTTTGGAGGACTTTAAAGCAAGGGTGTCAGCGTTTTCAAATCACTGAGCCAAGCGCATGCAGCGCAGTCAGCGCAAAATTTTCGCTTTTACAACCACTTCAAATTAGAATTACAACAATAACAAAAACAATTTTTTTTTTCATGCCTCGTTTACAACAACAATAATATTTCAACAATTTTCAAAATTTCTAAGGACTAGGACACACACAAAAAGTAGGGGTATTCACGCGTGGATGCGCAATGCTCTTGCGTCTTTGCGGAAGTGCGGTTTGCGAATATTTGACATTAGTAAAGCAACAAACACATTGCCGAAAATTTCGCACTACTTCTGCAATTTTTCAAGATGGAAACATTCACATTGAACGTTCAGGCGTTAGTGCGTAAAAGACTTGCATTTTCGCAACTGCGCATCAACGCATTAATACCCATATTGATTGTTGTTTTTGTTTTTGATGCGACGAGTCGTTGTTGTTGTTTTATGTTGGTTCGAGTTCAAACAAAAAAAAAACGAAAAAAGCGAGAAAAAAACAACAAAAATTATTTCTGTGATTGTTGTTGTACAGAAATAGTGATGTTGTTGGTCGAGCCAAAATTGGCTCACTTTTGTTCTACGTTGACACCCTTGCAATGCCTTGCTTTAAAGCATAAACTGATTTCTTAAGAGTTAATATTTTCAAAAACTAATACTTTTTGTGCATATGATTTTTTGAACCACCCTAATATATGTGTGTGGTGCCTATTTTTAAAATACAAGGTCGCATAAATTTTGTGCTAAATGTTGCATTTAATTGAATATGTACGTACACATGATACTTACTTTGATTTTGCATCTTCAGAAGTTTGTTTTACATACACGAGTACTTTGAAAGCAATTTCATAAATGAAATACAGGAAAAATTTAATGATGTGCCCCCGCAGTTCTTTCATTGAAGAGCTTAAAGTAATTTAAATTGAGTATGATGGAAGTATCAAAGCTTGGTAAAGTCTGCTTATATAACTGTCAGGGAAAGTCAGCTGGATTCACCCCGCGAATATGTAACACTGGATGAGTGTTGTGTGTGTAGAGTCCACTACTTGAAAATTTGTGAATGGTTCTTAAGTCCCTCTCAATGAGCAAATCGTGCGATTGTGCAGATAAGACAATTATTACCCTTAGATCCATCTGAAAACTACCATCAACTACCAACTGCTGTCCGTTTACTAGGGCTTCACTGCTTGTTTAATCTTAAGGTTGCCAACTTTCCTAAATCAAAGAGGGGGACATGACAGTATTCTCTAAACGATTATGAATAAATATATATCGTTGGATTCAGCTCGTTATGTTCTCGTACATAACGGTAGCAAAATCTGCTAGTTATTAAAACGGCAGCCAGTTCTGGGACTATCAGCCTGTATGGTTGCAAGACTAGACATCTTTGACTTTCGGTTGCAAAATAAGACAGCAAATTTCTAGAGTTTTAACTTTGAAAACAATGGAGGTTATCGTCTATAAATATTCCTGGGGAATTTTTCTCAGACAGTAATGAAGTATGGACGACTTATTTCTCGCATGTGGGGAATTTTTTTAGCAACTCCGGGTAAAAATGTTAGATATCTTTTTGATATTACCTAAGTAAATCATTCAATTCTATTATAGGGTACACAGACGACAGCACTTATACGCATCAGCATTCTTCATGCGAATTTACTTGTGCATAATTGTCCTTCTCAATACGCATCGACTCCAACAACGTCGATAAATGCCATCGATTGTAACAAGTTGACAGAAGCAAAACATGTGTCAATTTGGAAGTCAGTTTATTAAATTTATTTATTCATTGAAAATATATAAATAAATTGAAACCACAACAAAAGTGAGTTTTAAAATAAATAAAAAATATGTTTCGGTAAAAACCAAGTGAAATTTTTTCATTCTAAGAAGGGAATAAAAAGAAAACGACATACGTGGGCTGCTATATATATTTCTGGCCTAGGCAACAGTGTTGCCAGGTGCAATCTGACATTTCCATTGGAAAGTTTGACATTTTTTAGCATAAACGTACTCAGAACGTTTTGACGTACGACGATTATTTGTGTTGTTTACAGTGACTTGAAAAAATCAATTGTGCATCGATGAACTTAAATCTTTGTGTGGCGATGAAGCACCATCCTATAGCACTGTGAAAAACTGGTTTAATGAAATCAATCTTGGCCGACGCTCGCTCAAAAACTAATTCCGAGAAGGTCGTCCAAAATCAGTTTTTGTGCTACAAAATATCGATAAAGTGCATGAACTGTTAATGCAAGATCGTCGTGTGGCATATTGTGAGATAGAGGCATCCTTGCACATTAGTTCCACTCTAATACATTCGATTTTGCATGAACACTTAGTTGTAAAAAACGTTTGTTCTCGTTGGAAACCACATAATTTATCAATCGCTTAAAAAAATTGATTTTCTTAACTCAGTAAAAAAAAAAAAAAATAGCACTTGTACATCAAGACGTAGTGAGTACGTTTATGCTAAAAAATGTCAAACTCTTCAATGGAAATGTCAGATTGCACCTGGCAACAATTAGTGTTGCCTAGGCCAGAAATATATATAGCAGCCTACGAATCAGCTGTTTACTTAATGCAGAAACTGTCGTCAACAAATAGTGATTTTTAACAATTCAATAATGAAAACACTGGTACTAGACACACAGTAAAAACTGATAGTATACTTTTCATTGTTTTTATCCTTTTTCGTATTAATTTTAAACTATTTTAGTATTAAATTCAAAAGTTTAAAATTTATACCAGAAAAGTATGAAATTTATTCTAAAATTGTTTAAAATTAATACTTTTTTTATCATAATACTGTATAAATACTTTTTGGTATTAAAATTAAACTAAAACTTTTACTGTGCAATTGTTTCTATTCGATATCGCTTGGAGAAGTTCAAGACACAAACGAACTAACATTGAGTATATTGAAAACCTCATTAAAAATTGTAGAGTCAGTTGGGTGCCTAAGAAAATATATACATATGTCAGTACCAGAAATGCCCGCATGTGAACATTACCTATCACATAATTTTAAAGCGTGGATTTCAGCCTGAAAAAATTATAGCAGTTTTTACATTTTAGCGGGTTTCAGAGTCTTTTGGTTCTACGTTTTCTACGTCTACAGCAATTTTGTAAAGTTAAGTCATCAAAAAAATTAGAATGAGTTCCATCGAAATTCGATCAAATCAATTTCAAAAGAAAAATCTAAGCACTTTATTTGAAATTCATGGTTTAAAAGAAAATCTCAGAAATAAGCTACACAGATTGTCGGTCGATACCCAATTAAATATTTATAACAAACATATGGCTAAAACTATTGTCAAGGTTATGTATTTTAAACACATGAGCTTTTATTCTAATCTCAAGAATAGATAAAAAATTTCTTAGAAATAAATAGTCCATTATGATTTGGCTGGGGCAACAATGTCTGAAGAAAAATTGATTTGTACATTGACTATTCTTATCAATATCGAATGTTTGCATATGTTTGTGCTAAAATACAGGCCCGCCAAAAGTAGGAATGCATTGAAAACGTGCCGTCCAGGTTGGTACGAAGATAAAATACGTCCAGAGCGTTTCTATTTCTCATCAAACATAGAAAGATAGGGATATAAAAATTTATCAAAAAACCTATACTTAAGGGCGCAGAGTGGTCTAGAATGCTATTCTAGCTGGTCATAACTTTTTCCTGGTTATTTTTTACAAAAAAAAAATCAGTTTCTATGTTTTGGGGGTCGCTGACTCTAAATCTGAAAACGATAATTTAAAAATCAAAATGGCGGATCCAATATGGCGGACAATTTTCTTAAAAATTATTTGTATCATGACAAAATTGTAGTTAAGGGGGTTTTTAAGGTTGCTGATTTCGATTTCGATATCATCTTTTTTTTTTAAACAAAATGGCGGACAATTTTCTAAAAAAATGATTATATCACGATAAAATTTTGGCCTATATAGGAGGAGCGCTTGTCTTTGATTTGCTCACTCCCATTTTCACCAAATGACTTAATGATATCTTTGCTAACTCAGATATTAAATATTATTTTTGTACTTGAAACATTTACGAAGTCATAGCGATTTTAAATTTTTGGTTATAAAGGAGGTGGGCGTGTCCTTGAGACGATCACGCACATTTTTATCAAGTGACTTAGTGTCATCAATACTAACTCAAATATTAAATATTGTTGTTGTACCTGAAATATTCACATAGTTATGGCGATTTAAAATTTTGGCCTGTATGGGAAGTGGGCTTGTCCTTGATTTGATTACGCCCGTTTTCACCAAATGACTTAATGATATCTATTCTAACTCAGATATTAAATATTATTTTTGTACTTAAACCATTTACAAAATTATAGCGATTATTAATTTTTTGGTTATATAGGAGGTGGGCGTATCCTTGACCCGATAAGGCCCATTTTTACCAAATGACTTAATGCTATCAATACTAACTCAGATAATAAATATTATTGTTGTACCTTGAATATTTACGAAGTTATAGGGATTCCAAATTTTTGGTTATATGGGAGGTGGGCGTGTCCTTAACCCGAACACGCCCATTTTCAACAAATAAATAGATACTGCTAATACTATATCAGAAATCGAATTTTATTGTTTTACCTCAAACACTTTGGTTTTTATCAGTTTTACGAAACTGGAGCGTTGCAAGAATACAGAAAAATCGCTGAAGAAAAACTCATCGTAGTCCATGAAGGGGAGTGATGGGGGAGTCAGATAAATGCGTAGCACCTTCAAAAAACCTGATGTTACACACTTAAATGACCTAGCCGTTGCAACTCTATGAAACATATTAGTTGAGGAGTGGCCGTACCAAAGGGCCTAAGTACCATTTCGAGGCAAAAGTAATGTCATATTTTTTATGTGCTTTATAGTCGGTTATTTGACTGTTATAATTTTTTCAACATAATGCCATGAATTTCAAACTATCAAGTAAATTTTAAGTGAAAACAGAATACAATTTTAATAATTTTTAACAAAATGTCACCCGTTTCATATAATGACATTACTTTCGCCTCGAAATGGTACTTAGGCCCTTTGGTACGGCCACTCCTCAGTTATAGTCCACAAAGTGCAAAATTCGTAAATTTGCGAAATGAAATTAGAGATTTTTTGTGATGATCCGGATATCCTTTTTGTATTTAAAAAAACTAACTTCTAAGTATGCAAATCTTCAGCAAATTGATCAAATTATTTTCACAATAAGTTTCATGAGGTAAGACTACTTAGTTTAAAAGATACACTCATTTAAACTTTCATATATTTTAAGAGATTTTTGAAAAAAATTACCATTTTCTGAATTCATCACGTTTTAGTCGCGAAAACTCAGAAATGGTATTATTTCTCGGTATTCTGGTACTTGAAATATGTTATCTAGATATTTAACTTTAAATTTGTGTAAAAAAAATACTACTTTTAATACACAAATTTTCGGAGTTATGACCGGCTAGCGCTCTCTTATAGACCACTGTGGGGCGCAAAAAACAGAAATTTACAGCGCACACGATTAGGTTTGCTAGAGGCGCCCTTTGCTAACTCTGTTAGAAACTGTTTGACAACACGGTAGTGGAAACAATTAGAATTTCACAGCAAACATGAGATACGAAATATCTTATCAGTTCAAATATACATTTCTTTTGTTAAATACTATCTACACGATGTTGTTGTAATTGACTATCAGTGAAATTAATTTCCTTTTCAGAAAGAAGAAAGCGGATTTCGAAACTTTTTTTTAGATTGTCTTTTATGTATTGAACACAAGGTGGTAAAAATAATGTGAATGCGCCGCACTTTTTGCAAGTGACGTTTAATATCTTTGTGCTTTGATATTTACGTTTAGGACAGTTATGGGATTAGTTAATAGAAAGCCAATTAATTGAAAAAGCCATGAAACGAGCGCAAATGTGCATTAATTTAGAACAAGGGTGTCAGCGTAGAACAAAAGTGAGCCAATTTTGGCTCGACCAACAACATCAATATTTCTGTACAACATTCACAGAAATATTTGTTTGTGTTTTTTTTCACTCTTGGCAAAATTTCGCGTTTTTGTTGCTTTTTTTTGCGTACACACAAAATCGAACTCGAACCAACATAAAACAACAACAACGAATACGTCGCATCAAAAACAAGAAACAGTATGGGTATTAATGCGTAAATGCGCAGTTGCGAAAATGCAAGTCTTTTACGCACTAAAGCCTGAACGTTCAATGCGAATATTTCCATCTTGAGAAATTGCAGAAGTAGTGCGAAATTTTCGGCAATGTGTTTGTTGTTTTACAAATGCCAAACTTTCGCAAACCGCACTTCTGCAACGACGCAAGAGCATTGCGCATCAACGCGTGAATACCCCTACTGTGTGTGTCCCAGTTCTTGGAAATTTTGAAAATTGTTGAAATATTATTGTTGTTGTAAACGAGGCATGAAAAAACAACAAAAAATTTTTTTTGTGATTGTTTAATTCGAATTTAAAGCTGTTGTAAAAGCGAAAATTTTGCGCTGACTGCGCTGCATGCGCTTGGCTCAGTGATTTGAAAACGCTGACACCCTTGATTTAGAAGGTAGTCATTTGACTAATATTATTTTTTCAACTTAATGGCATCAATTTCATCTAAATTTTTCGTGAAGACAGTGTCCACTTTTTTCAATTTTTAATAACATGGCAGCCAATATATGTACATTGTGACATTACTTTTGCTTTTGTATAATCACTAAATAATACCTTTTACATATTTGACTTGTTAATTTTGTTTAAGCAAATTTTTTAATCTTTTCTAAGAGATAACATCTCTACGTAGGAGTGTTGCCTACAAAGAAATATTGTTGAAAATCTGCAGAAATACCACAGAGATGAAATAAGCTATGTAAGTATAACACAAAAAACAACCCACATCTTTGGGCGCCATAGATAAATCAAATTAAAAAAATCAAAACATCTTACCCAATGGTCATTAATCCATGTTAAATGTCAAAAAAAAAACAACGCTGACGGATTGACATGAATGTCAGCAAAAGAAAAAACAACAAAAATTTTTAATCATAAAGAACAGAATTTCGCTATATTTCAGGCAAATTAACAAATTGTTTAATATGAATTTCTTGTTGTTGTTATGGTTTCAACTCTTCTGTGTTGTAAACTTCCGTCAACTTTGCGCAGGCGTAGCATCACAAATGAAAACATGACTGTGAAGCGATCATGTCTCATGTACAACACCGACCGGTCAAGCTATGAATAAATTATGAAATGTCAATTCGTAACATGGGTATGAACAGTGAAAGAAAAAATCATATATTCACATACATATCTACATACATAAGTATTTAGATATATGGGAGATTCTACTTAAGAGGGAATATTCTGCCGCTCACCTTTTTTTTACATATATTTTGTAACAATATTCCATTGATTTATAATGAAAACTAAACGTTCAAATTGTTTCTAGCATGACACTGAAAATTAGCTCGATCTGAAAGATATCAATTTTAGAGTGCCAAATCCTCAGCCTCCTGGCATGTCTCTTTACCGAATTTTAAGTTTTATTTATTGTGAGATAAGTAATCAATAGTATTTTAATGTAACTGTCAAATTTTGCAATTAATATGTAACTTTATTAAAAAATATGTTATTGAACTTTATCAATCGACTTTTTCCTTAGCCTCCCTGGCACATCAAAACAAAAATGTTGATGAATTTGCATATCTATCGCGTTGCTGCTTTATTGATGCCAATGAAGACAGTAAAATTATCTTCAAATCGCTTTTATTTGTCTCGGATCGTGGATATTTTAGTCGATACGTTGAAAAGGAAAGAATCCTCAGTCTCCTGACCTAAGTTTTCTTGAAACTTAAAGATCTACTTTTTATTTTTTCGTATTAAAAATAATTGGCTTAATAAGATTATTTGCTTAGGTTCCCAGCCTACTTAGCTAATTTTTCTTTTAACGGCCATAAAGTTTGTGCATATTATTTTTTTGACCGGCCCGTTTTTCAAAAGTACAAAAAAGACTCAATCTGATCTTAGACTACTTGTCTGAACTCAGATAGAAAAAAAATCTTTTGGCCCAAAATAATGCATTTTCCTTACTTCATAAGTATGGACTTATTCTACTTTCAGATTGCCAAGCCAAAAGAGTCTTATGCAATACTTTCAGTAGCACAGGCTCTACAGATCTACAGAGTGAACGATAGCTTCAAAAACAACTTAATCCAAGAATGATGGAATGATAGCCTTATAAACTATTAGTCTATTGATTAGGTCGTAAAAACATGATAAAAAGGAAGTAAGACGTTTCCACGTTTTTATGACAGAAATCGGTCAATTGTTCATTAAAGATGAAAAATTTTTCTTTATACGGTTGGAGCACGGTTTTTACTGAAATCCAAGGCATCTTACGAAAAAAGAGTAAACGGCAAAAAACGCTTAAAATCATTCTAGAAATACGTGAGATTTATTTTCAGAAATTATTGGAACTTTTTAAAATTTTTTTTTTGTTTTGATAAATTATAAAATTTCCCCAAAAATTAAAAAAAAAATCCTATGTATTCCTTAAACGATTCTAAGCTCTTTTTGCTTTATACACTATTTTCGTAAGACGCATTGGTTTTGAATAAAAACCGTTTTGCGACCGCATAAATAAAATTTCTATGTTTGAGTGGCCATATTTCAGTCAATTTTTGACATTAGAAATTTTTAAATAAACCATTTAAGAGAAAATTTTATCTGCTTTTTTTTATATTGCGGAATTTTATTACCGTTTTCTGACCCTAAAAAAGTTATACGCAAAAGAGTAAAAATTTTTGTTCGTTCGCTAGTTATTTTGAAAAAACTGTTAAGGATGTATTTTCCCCCATCCCCCGATTTCCAACCTCCAATTTATTAATTAGCTCTCCGTGGTTTTTTTATCTTTAATAACCAATTGACCGGTTTCTGTAATAAAAACCCGACTAGACTATATTGAGGAGCCCAAATTTGCTCGTTTTGCGCCTTCAGCATATATAACTATTTGATGGAGTATGGGCAATGGAGTAAGTCCATTCAAGGTGCAAGTAATAGCATTATATGAATTGGCTGACATTCTGTTAGAAATAACTGAAATTGAACTCTGTTTTCACGGAAAGTTTATTCGATGGTGTGGGATTGATGGCATTAAGTTAAAGAATTATGAAACGTAATGTATGTGACTTTTGGCACCATTATCGACCTACTTCATTATCATTCTAGACCTCTCATTTTTTATAACAAATTTGTTCGTTAAAAGTTTTCAAAAACCTTAACCGAACTTTAGTGCATGTAGCGCAAAGTGTTTGTGGTCCGCCCGAATAGATTTACGACTAAAAGTGGAGAAGGAAGCCTGGACAAGTAGCCGTTGACCCCATACACAATTTATACCAAAACAACACTTTTAACTCAGAATCTCTGCGCATATGACAGCTAGACTCACGGTCAAAAAAAGCCGATTATAGTTTTGTAAGATATTTTTAAAATGTTGTGTAAATCAATATTTATCCTTATTTAACTGCCCTAAGTTTAATATTATTAAGTTTAAAATCCTTAAGTTTAATATTATTAATAACATATGGTTTTTTTCTGGCACACTTTTTGTTTTAAAATGGCCCAAAACATTCTCAATCGGATTGAGGTTGGTGCTTTTGCCTGGCCATTTGTTTGACTTAATTCCCAAAAGGTCATAATATTTATTTACCAACGCAAAAATATATAACTCCTTATTGTAAAAAAATATATGTATCTGCGGCTTACCGCACATCCCAAATCGGAACTGATGAGATTTGTTTTGCCCTCATCAGAGAATATGACTTCAGTTTTCCACCAAATTTTATTTTTCTTTAAACCAGTTTAATGAGAAAGACCGTATTTTGTGTGTGAGAATCGGTTTTTTCGCAGGTCTGCGGGCAAAAAAGTTATTTTCTCTCAAGCGACGCTGTGCAGTTGTGATGCGCAGGGCTATTTTTACTACGCCTTTGTCTTCTGGAACGGCCACTTCCAGTGTGACGTAATAAACTCTATGTTTCCAAAAAACTTTCCAAAATTGTCATACGGAAGACTCACCCACCATATCAAATTTTTCGCGATATATCCACATTCCTTAAATTTTGCTTCTTTAATGCAATCATATCAATTTTTTGGCTTTCGGTCAAAACCCTTTTTTTTTTAAATATCGTTGTTTTAACGCCAACAGATATGAAGTAAATGCATTGTTTGACAACAATTTTTACTAATTTGGCATACTACATATTAACAATTATAAAAGAGGCAGAGAACCAACTACTTATTTTAGCTAAAACTCGTTGTCGGCTTTTTTTTACCGTGAGTGTGTATTTGAAAACCAATTACTTAGATGTAAATTATATTGGCGGTTATCGTGAATCAATATTCTGAGAAAAGTTCTACGGGAATGTTGATTCACGATTACCCCCATTTTAAAACATTTTTGGAAAAGTAGGACGGGTAGGACCCCCATTAAAAAACGAATTACTTCAAACGCTATACCTCTGCGCCTATTGCAGCTATAATAACAAACCTGCTAAAAAATTTAAATTATATATGCAAAAAGTGAGCAGAGGCGTGGCACCCTCAAACACGGCGAATAAGCTAGTGTATTCACAAATTAAATAAAACAAAGCACATTATGGCATTTTGAAGACATTGAGACGTATCACGCTTCCTTTTGAGAATTTGAATTTAGTTTCATACCAGAGCTGGTTTGTATTATTCCCAGCATTTGTATTCAAAATGGTTGGATTATTTCAACTAACTCTCAGTGCAAAGTTTTAAAGATGTTGCTTCTATGGGAACTGTCACGCCCCTTATACGCTTTCTTAAGGCATCGTGTCTCACTGCGAATAGAATCTTCCAGTAGATATTTGAAAGAATATGCTCTAGAGTCGTACTAATATCAACTAGTCTTATCTGTTTGATTATTCTCAAATTTTTTTAAAAGTTAGCCCCGTTTGAATTAAGCCTCAGGAAAAAATGTACTATCAGTATTATCATAGTAGCACGTCATTTGAACGCACAACTACTTAATTTGTAGAATAATTTCCAAACGTTATACTTAGCTAAGTGTATATTTTTCTTAGAAACCAAATCGATTGCCAATATTTCGTTTGATAGCACGCTTCCTGTACAAATTGGAAAAAAGTAATCTTTTCCAGCGCTTAGATACTTCCATAGAAATGGAATGTGTTTTATCAACCCATTCATAATTAAGAGTGACTTATGATGTTTTATATTACTTCCTCTCAATCTAAATCCGGTGTATGATAAGAGCACAAGTTTTGCATGAAGTGTTTGAGTATAATTTTTATCATTTTCTCAAAAAAAAAAAAAAATTACTTTTGTCTTATCATACTGATTTGTTAAATTCAATTACAAAATTTAAAACTTTCAATTTCAATATGAATTTGCAGCACGATTATAAATTAATTAACTTTGTATAAAAGTATTTCTTTATATTATCGAATAGATCAAAATATTATGTATGTGTTTTAGGTTTTACTTTCATATACTTAGATAAGATAAATCAATCAAACAGTATTATAATATATAAGGTAGGTCGTAATACTTGATATAAAGTCCGTAGTAAAAATTTAGCCACTTCAAATAAGCTTACTGATTTGTCAACATGAGAGCTATCGGTAAGTTTGAGGAATGTCAATTCATGAATTTTGATTTATATACGTAATTATTCTAATCATTTCTAAAGTTTTAGTGACTTTTATTTTTGCACTATTTGCTATGACTTCGGCATGTGATTTTTCGGAATGTGTGCTTTGCACTTAAGATAATGGTAATGCAATATGCACTCATGACATTGGCATTGTAAATTACCGCAATAAGCAAAATCCTTTGGAATATTGGCAATGTGATGAAAGTAGTATCGCACCGAAACTAATGACCTGCCCATGTTACACACTCTAGGGTCCAAAGGCAAGAAAATGCATTCCAGCAAATCAATGGGAATGGTGTCCATTATATTCAGATTAAAACTTGAATTTAAAAACTTTGTATAAACTCAAAATATATATCATATCAAATCATGAGGAGGGTCAACAAGAAGCAAAACAAAATTTTAGATTATATTTTCGTATAATTTTGCTTATAAAAAGTTAAATAATTATGAAAAAAAGATCATATTTTTGGGTACTTTTTTCTTATTTCATCAAGTAGTCACAAGGGTTATCATCGAAGTTTCTTGACTTTTTTCCTAATAATTAAATGCAGAATTAGACTGATGATTAAAAAAACATAGATTTTACGCCCAAAACTCTGAAAGCGGGTGTCAAAAAAGTGAGCTGAGAATTTTTCCAAATTTTTTGTAGATCATTTAGAGGTCGCTCGTCGTAGTTTTATGCAAATTTTCGATTTTATAAAGCCTTTATTTCATTAACCCATTCCCCGCCAGCACTTATTTTTTTGAATTTGATGGTGAATTTTTGTTTGGGGGGTAAAAAAAGGTTCCTGAGTTTAAATCCGGTTAGCTTTTTCAGCGACCACGCCCCATTTTTCCATGGTGCCCTGTGTGGGGTCCATTAAATATAATGTTCTCACATTTAATTGAATGTTTTTATACTTTAAGAACTTTGATTTTGTTAACTTTAAAACTTATGTTTATATTTAATTTCATTTTGTTATATTTTCAAAAATTGAAAATTAGATTGATTCAAATTTGATATTCAATAAAAGAAGATGAAAATTTTATGAAAACTCCTTCTGTTAAAAATATAATTTAAAATAATATATGGTAAATATTAAGTTACCATATTGGCGATCCTGCGAACCTGGAAGTTGAACAACATTATAAATAATATCTTCAAATTATACTATCAACTAATATTTACAAGAATTTGAGACATACTTACAAAAGGAACAATATCTCCAATTGTGCATGTGCAGAAAACTTCAAAATTGCAATTTATTGTTTCAGCAATTGAAATTCGCACAAAACTAAAGCAAAAACTACAACAACTGGAAATTTATTGGAAATTTATATCAAACACACCGAAAACGAGGAATTTTTACTTGAAGAATATTTTTATATGCAAGTAAAGCATTTAATTTAAATAGTTACATTATATTTTTTATTTTATAACACATATTTTATTACATTTATTTTTTGATTTGTAAGTTCCTCTCCAGTTTTAAACTTTTATAATATTTATATTGTATATACAATATACATATTTTTTTTTTACGCGGTTAAATGGTGACAACAAGATCAATGTTTAATTCACCACGTCATACTCAATCGCTGCAACACAACTCAAATATGAATTCTCCAAATACTCAACAAAATTCTACACAAAACCAAAGACATACCAAAACAACAAAGTTACCTGATTTTTGGAATCAGAGTCCTGAAATTTGGTTCATTCAAGCAGAGACTCATTTTATATTAAATAACATTAATGATGACAACTCAAAATATCACAATGTAATAATTGCTCTTCCGCAAGAGATTATGACTAAAATTATCGATGTCATTCAATCTCCTCCGGAAAATAACAAATACTCTCATATTAAAAAAGTTCTTTGTGAAAGATTTTCCATAAGCGAAGAAAGTCGTTTGGAACAATTATTTTCCAATACTAAATTAGAAGACTGTAATCCTTCAGATCTTTTTCACCATATGCAGTCTCTGGTAGGTTTCAATCCTTTTATTGATCACGAGCTTCTTTATAAATTGTGGATACTCAAGTTACCACAACAAGTACAGATGCATTTAGCATCTTCAAATATACAAAATTTAGAAGAAAAAATTAAACTCGCTGATAAAATTTTTGCAGTAAGCAACAAACAACAAATTTCTGCGTTGACTCCCAATATTATTGAACAATGTTTGAAAAATCTGACAGAAACAACAACAACACTTTGTCAAAGTTTAAATGAAATCAGACGCGAATTAACAGATCTCAAGTCTCGTAATAGATCTAGAGATCGATCACTTAATGGATCAAATAGAGACTATTCAAATAACACGCGACAAATTAATAAACAAAACTCTAACACAAATAATAATTTTTGTTTTTATCACTCAAAATTTGGAAATAATGCATACAAATGTATAAAACCATGCAATTTCTCTTCAAGTAACACATCTTTAACTTTAAACTAAGAAAATGCGTCATGACAGTGGCTAATGATGGATCAAACTACAAACAAATAAGCCGCCTTTTTATTTACGATAAATTAAATGACTTACATTTTTTAATAGATACTGGTGCATCAGTATCTGTTGTACCAATTTCCAAATTCAAAAATTTTAAGAAAAATTCTGACACTATTTTAACTGCAGCTAATGGCTCAACTATTCAAACTTTTGGATACAAGTTATTCAAAGTTGATCTTGGCCTTCGAAGAGACTTTGAATTCCCTTTCATTTTAGCCGAAGTTTCAACTCCCATAATTGGAGTTAATTTCTTAGATAAATTTGGGATAATGGTAGATATCAAAAATAAAATGATAATTGATTCCACAACCAAATTAAAAACATGTGGTATTTCAGGTCACTCTGATATTTATTCACTTAAAATTAATGTAATAGAAAATAAATTTTCAAAAATTCTTGATAAATTTCCTTCTTTGACAAGTGAACCTGATTACAATAAATCAGTTAAACACACCACTGTTCATAGAATTGAGACTACAGGTATTTTACCATTTTCAAAACCAAGACGTTTGGACCCGATTAAACTTAAAGTAGCCAAAACTGAATTTGAATACCTCGTCAAAACAGGCATATGTAGACCATCGAATTCCTCTGTCGCTTCTCCACTTCATTTGGTACCAAAGAAAGACCCAAATGATTGGAGACCTTGTGGTGATTACAGGAGATTAAACTGTAGCACTATACCTGACCGATACCCGTTACCACATATTCACGACATAAACATTGATTTTAAAAACAAAACTATATTTTCTAAATTAGACTTAGTGCGAGCGTACCATCAAATACCGATGGATCCCGATGACATTCACAAAACTGCTATTACCACTCCTTTTGGAATGTATGAGTTCGTCCGTATGCCATTTGGTTTACGCAATAGTGCTCAAACATTCCAACGCTTTGTGAATGAAGTTCTCCATGGTCTTGATTTTGCAATAGCTTACGTAGATGATATTTTAATTGCAAGTGAAAACGAAAATCAACATTTAATACACCTTGAAACTTTATTTAAAAGACTAGACTCCTATGGTTTAAATATTAAACCTTCAAAATGTTTATTTGGTGTACCAGTTATCGATTTTCTAAGTATACAAATTTCAAATGAAGGAATTAAACCGTCAAAAGATCGTATTAAGGCTATAAATGAATTTGATAAACCAAAAACTCTTAAGAAGTTACAAAAATTCGTTGGAATGGTAAATTATTACCATAGATTCATTCCAAATTTGGCTAAAGAAATAACTCCTCTTCATGACATTATTACTTTAGCAAATAAAACAAAAAATAAAGAACTTATTTGGACTGAAAGTGCTTCAAGTTCATTCGAAAAAGTTAAAGAATTTTTTATTGAAAACACACTTTTAACTCACTTCGATAAAAATGCTCAGCTAAATCTTTACGTAGATGCATCTAATGTTGCTATTGGTTCTGTTTTACAACAGGCTGTAAACAGTATAAATAAACCTTTAGCATATTTTTCCAAAAAACTCAGCAAAACTGAAAGCAATTATTCAACCTTTGATAAAGAGCTATTGGCCATTTATAAATCAATTAAACACTTCAAACATTATCTTGAAGGTAGACCTTTCATAGTGTTTACAGACCATAAACCTTTGACATATGCTCTCAACTCGAAAACAGAAAGGTCACCTCGACAAATAAGACACTTAGAATATATAGCACAATATACTAATGATATTAGGTATGTATCTGGTAAAGAGAATATTGTTGCGGATACATTGTCAAGAATTCCTGAAATTGATGCAATTTCCACACAAGATATTAATTTTCAAACTTTGTATTCGGAACAACAATCTGAAGAAAATCTTAAATCAATAATTAATAATACTAATTTAAATACAAATCTTAAAGAAATTACAGTTCCAATACATAATTTGAAAATTTGGTGCGATATATCCAACAAAAATCCTAGACCATATATTCCAATTTCAATGAGAAAAATTGTATTTAGTAAATTTCATAATCTATCTCATCCCGGGGTTCGTCCAACAAGACGATTAATTCAAAATAAATACTTTTGGCCTAATATGCGTCGCGACATTAATGAATGGACCAAAAGCTGTATTAGTTGTCAAAAATCAAAGATAAATATTTACACAAAACAACCTATTCAAAAAATTGATATACCACCGGGAAGATTTGAACATATCCATATGGATATCGTAGGTCCTTTACCAATTTCAAGTGGTTTTAAATACTTATTAACAATAATTGATAGATACACACGATGGCCTGAAGCTTACCCTATTAAAGATATATCAACCAACACAATAGTAAACACATTTATTCAAAATTATATATCACGATTTGGTATTCCATTAAAAATTACTGTTGACCAAGGAAGTCAATTTACTTCAAAAATTTTTAATGAACTTACAAAAATTCTTGGTATACACAAAATTCACACGTCTCCATATCATCCTCAGTCAAATGGCATGGTTGAACGTTTTCATCGTCAACTTAAGACTTCACTAATTTCTTCAGGCAATTCACCTAACTGGACTGAAGTTTTACCATTAGTTTTACTTGGTTTGCGAAGCACTGTAAAAGAAGATTTGAAAACTTCCTCAGCTGAACTGGTATATGGACAACCAATTCGTATTCCTGGAGAATTAATTGTTTCTAACTACAAAGCATCTTCACCAATTGATTGTTTACAAAAACTCAAGAATTATTTTTCACAAGTTCGCTCAAAAGTTGTGCATCACTCATCATGTAAATCATTTATACCAAAAGATTTACATTCTTGTGAATATGTTTTCATCAAACTTAACCGAACCTCTGGAATGCAAGCACCATTTGAAGGACCATATAAAGTTATATCCAAAAACAAACATACTTTTAAAATACAAAAAGGCAATTCCACACAAATCATTTCAATAGACAACTTAAAACCTGCACACATAAACAACGACAACACAATACAAAGCACATTGAAACTTAATAAGAAAGTTACTTTCAATTTGAATTAATAATTTATTCGTTAGGTTTAATTTAAATAATTCCTATTCAATACTGGAGGGGGAGTAAATGTGGGGTCCATTAAATATAATGTTCTCACATTTAATTGAATGTTTTTATACTTTAAGAACTTTGATTTTGTTAACTTTAAAACTTATGTTTATATTTAATTTCATTTTGTTATATTTTCAAAAATTGAAAATTAGATTGATTCAAATTTGATATTCAATAAAAGAAGATGAAAATTTTATGAAAACTCCTTCTGTTAAAAATATAATTTAAAATAATATATGGTAAATATTAAGTTACCATACCCTGATACCATATGGTATCACCGGCGGGAACCTCTTAGCAAAAAATTTACTATGAGTTTCATTTAAATTTCTATTTTTTACACGTATGCATACATATTTTTTGAATAAAAATGGTAAGTTAGCATACTAATCCGCGGTAGTGTGATATTTGACGAAACATCTAACGCATAAATCTACATTGCATCTTATACACCTGTTTCAGAATTGGTTTTTGCACGGTCTATATTTACATCTACTTACGTCGATCACATTCACCAACGTAATGAGCGATTCCATCAAAACGTGAATTTTGATCTATTCGATTAGTTCCTTCCATATATTTATTATATGGTTCGACTGCCTTTAGACTTTCGATCATTATAGCTTCCATTCTGTTCTACAAAAGAGCGTAGCTATCGATTTTAGATCTCTTTCATGTGAAGTAGAAGCAACTAAAACGCAATTATTATCATTCCACTTTACAATGGCGATGTCAAATTCCTTGTTTTCTGCAAATTTGATATGCCTTCTTGGTTTTTTTTTTTTTTTCATGATGTCTTTCCAGGAAGTGGGCAGTTGTGTGGAATGCAATTTTCTGTTATGGTTCCCGTTACATTGTAGCCTAGGCTTTGCAAATAATTTAAAACCGGGATTCCAGTTAATAAATTATCGAAGTAAAAGTGGAATAGGAGGGCACGAACGTCGTCAGGAAGGGCGTTGATCATTTGTAATAGAGCTGCCACAAAGTGAATGCAACAATACTTTCCTCTGTATATACCAAAGGACACCAAATACCCTCCAATAGTGTTCAGACACCATGCAATGTATCTAAATCGAAGAAGTTTGGCTCGAATAAACTGTTTGCATGAGAGCAGTCTTAAATACGGTGTCATGGACTCATCAAATGATGCTCAGGGTGAAAAGGATTAATGTGTTTTTTCAGTGTAAAGTGAATAAAACGGCTTATTTGATTGAAACTATTTCGGGACATGCCAGCAAAAATCGTGGCTTTAATAATCCAATAATCTTTACGATTAACTACAAGCATTGAAACCAAAGATAAGCATAATCCCAATAGTTAGATGCATCCACAATCATTTACAGCACATCTTCATAAAAAAAGGCTCGAAAAATTCATATGACGCCCAGGCCCATTCACACGGGGTGGGTTTTTTGGTGTTCAAACACCCCCAGGTAGATATTTTCCCCATATAAATTATTTATGAATTGAATTATTGAAATAAATGGAAATTAATCTACCTCTAAACTTTACATAAGCGGTTCCCGCCAGTGATGCCATATGGCACAATTAAAATATATTCAGGCCTATCACTTTGTAAGGGACAACTTATGGAAAAATATAAATGCACTTTAGAAACTACTGCATTACTCTTCAATTTGGCATAATTACTTTTTTCAAAATCGAAATACAAATAAATAATTTTTTGCAACTCGCCGATGTCTCGATGCCATAATCGATTTTTTTCGAATAATTTTTCAATGATCACTTCCACTCCGCTCACGCTTGAAAAGTTGATGGAATATTTACGCGTAGAATGCATCAAATGATAGATGAAACATTTCTACGCACATAAAAAACAACAAGCTTGCGCGAAAAAGTTACAAAATGATTTTGGTGAACATTCAAGTAATGCGTCTCAAAAATGTTCGGAACGAGTCGTGCGATGCATTAAATGTTTATTCTTGAATCATGGTATGTAAAAACAATAATATCTTTAACTTTAAATCAACCATGTGTGAGCGTTTAGTGAAAAAGATACCTTATCTTCACTCACAAAATTTAGCACTACAGCTAAAAATAAGAGATTGGGTAAATTTTATCGGTTTTCAGTTTCAGGTGAAAATCAGTGCTTAGAAATGTTCTGGACATTTTACAAATCATTTGAGGTCGATTATCAAATAAAAAATAACAAAAAAAGCGGTCTTACCGAACGGCTACCCTGTAAAAATTTATAATTGACAAACTTTGAACTCCGATATCTATAAACTTGAGTTTTTCATTTTCCGATATCAAAATGCCATAGCTCTGTAAATTTTCGGTAATTTCCAGTGATCGGGGTGTCATTTTATTCAAAATTTAATGCATTTTTAGAAAATTATTTTTTATTTTGTGAAGATAAGGTACCTTTTTCACTTTTCATTCCATTCAGACTTTGCTTTTTATGGAATTATAGACCTTTTGCAGTATGTGTCTCTTTAAGAAAAAAGTTATACTGTGCGTTAAATGTTTAAAATGACTGTGCGGAATTAAGGTGAATTGCACTTTCAGCGTATATAATTTTTATTCTGTTGAAGTAGTTTTTGTAAATTAGTTAATCGCAGTTTCTGTGTATTTTATTTATAGAAATGTCATAATATGCCTTAAAAATTTAATGAACTATGCAATATCTTTAGCAGACAATAAGTGAAAACTCAGTTTTAAACAGAAATAGCTAGAAAAATGTTGTGCACTTTAAAAATAAGCAAATTAAACACAAATTCGCAGTCAGTAAATGTAAGCAACTTAAGTAAGAAAACATACGCGTGCTATTTAGTACAAGAAAAAGAAGTGAAACAGAATAATATTTGACACTTGCCTATAAAATTTCATTAAAATAGTTTGCTTAGCTTGCGAGATATAATACATATATTTTGTCCAAGAAAAATTCTAACAAGATTTAAGACCTGGTGGTTTTATGTCTTCAATAGTAATTATGATGAGTGCTCTAAGTTGATGCACATTTGTGCTCGTGTTACGGCATTTTGACCTGTTGCTCACAAATTATCTGGCACAAAAGTGGAAATTCCTTGATCAATATTGGCTTTTAACACTTGCAAAATTTGTGGTTATTGTCAACTAATTCTACCACAAATGTATTTAAAAATTTTGGTTTTTTTTTTTCGATACTTTTAGTACTTTTTTTGATATTTGGTACAAAATAGAAAAGCTCATTTATCATCCCTAGTATAATTCAAGCGAAAAATAAACAAAACAAAAAATATGAAATCAGTGCTATACTTTTTGTCGTTCTCTTTGTGCTTTATTCTTTTTTCAGCTCAGTGTGACCGTTTATTTTGTTGTTTTTAATATTGGAATTTTCGTATTTAATTTAACCTGGCCTAATGACCAAATGATAAAATAGTTTTAACTTTGTGCACATCTACACAAAAATACCTTTCTTTTGGTGTATAATTTAAAGTCGTACTCCATTTCTAACATAGGAAAAAAAAATGGACAACTTTTTGTCATTCTTTGCCAAACCGTACAACAATTCGCTTTTGCTTCTCCGAATTTTGTGAAAATTTTTTTTCTGATTGATTTCAAGTAAAAATATTTTTTTCCGACGATTTTAATTTCACCAACATTTCTTTCGAACTTCCCCTTTTTTTACAACCGCTATCGGGGTACAAAATTTAGTTGAAATTTCATATGGAAATTCTCATGTTCGAGAAAAAAGTTGCAGAAGCAAAAATAATAGGGGCCCGTGAACATTCTTTCACGCTCCTGTACATTGAAAATTTTGTTAAAGGATAAGGGATGTAAAAACCAGATGCTTTGGCTTGGAATTCTGCGCATACACATATTTTTTTCAGCTTTTCTCATAACTCGGCATTCGTTAAACCTTTTGATAAAACCATCAACTATTTTGGCTTATATTGTACCAAAAATTTAAAATGAAAATTATAAATTGCTACCGACACACTCAGAAAAAAATCTAACTAGCTTACGTATAGTTAAATCAATAGTGCGTACTATTATTAAACTTTTATGATATTTCAAAGGACGTACAATTGAATGAATAGAATATACCATTAGGATACAATTTGCCTTAGTGACGCATATATCATTAACAGAACCATAACTTTGTACTATTAAAATAATAGTGTGTCTTATAAATAAGTCAATTTTGAGTACAATTTATTTTGTTTGTAATTTTTAGAATATAATTGTAGATATTATTAAATTCATAGTACGTTAAGTATTCCAATTATAAGGAAACTATTGTTTAAATCAAAATTTCTGTTTGATATATATAATGGGAGCACATACCATTAAAGTTTTTTTTTTTCTGAGTGCAGTTAAACAATACGCGAAAAGAAATAATTTAATATATTTTTTCCTTTAGGATTTTTCTGCCCAATGGTAGTGAACGTGAGGAATTTGTTCAGCTAAAAAATGCTGGACAATCACTAAATGAATTGTCAATTTCGGGCACCATAAGCACAATTTACAACTGATTTGAGGTCGATTATCATATTACAAATACCAATAAAAGCCAACAAGCTCTGAACAAAATCTAGTGAACTAGGAAAAGAGGGCGCACAGTGGCAAACCGTGGCCATAAATATGAAAAAAATGCAAACTTTGATATTAAAAAAATATATATATATCGCCCATTTTTGTATATGTACCAAATTTTATCGATCTGTGTAAAGCATTTTTAGAGAAATGATAAATCAACTTTTAGAAGGGCGTGGCACCGCCCATTTTTTTAGTGAGGATTATTTGTGCTGAGAGTCTTTACATATCGTCGGGTTAAAACTACAACTAGACATCTAAATTGTATACCCCAGTCTAGTCGGTTTTTTTGAAACTTATTCCCCATCCTATTATATCTGTCTGCGTCAAATATTTTCAGAGATGTAATGAATTTGTTTTTTTGAGGACTTGGCACCGCTCACTTTTTCAATGAACAATATTTCTCCCAATGACTTTTACATATTCACTTATCTGCGGCAAACAGTTTTAGAGATATGATTAATTAATATTTAGGTGGCGTCGCATCGCCCACTTTTTAGGCCTATGACTTAGCCTTTTTTATACTAACATAATGTAAAATCGGTGAGTTAGTTTCCGAGTCAATAGGGAACAATTACACAAGCAAACAAAAACTCATTTTCATAAAGTTTATTTTATATATTTTCTCAAAACTTGAAAACTGTAAGAGGTAGCGCACAAATTACAACATATTTGTAATAAGCGTTGTCAAAGTAATGAAAATTGATACCCATTTTGAAAAAAATAATTCAACCACGCCCTAACTTTATATGAGAGGTAGGCTTGTTCGTAAACGGATTTTGTTCATATGCACAGATTTTTAGTGCCCTAATCTAAGAAACATCTGTACCAAATTTCAGCCGCTTTGGTCTATTTTTACTATTTATGACCGCCATTCCATACAAACCCTCCCAATGTGGAACGGGGCATCTCGATTATGAGTCTCAAGATGCTATACTGACAAGGTTTCTTGAGATACTCCAACTTAATTTCACTTAGATACTAAAAACATTAAATGCAAGATCTGAGCAAAACCTAGGCGAACTTGGACAAGAGGCGTGGCACCTCCCATATAAGCAAAATTTTCAAAATGCTGTACTGAAAGCGTTTTTCGTGATGAGCCAACAAAGCTTCACTTAGACGTTGAGAACTATAAATGAAAGCTTTGACCTGAAACTAGGCGAACTCGGACAAGTGGGCGTGGCACCTTCCATGCAAGCAAAAGCAAAATTTTTAAAATACTGCCTAGCTATAACTAAAATGCAACTAAATGTCGATCGCAAAAGAGATAAAGCTTCGTAAGTGGGGACGTAAAGGTCATAATCTCCGGAAACCACATAGCGAAGGCTGCCGCCAGGCCCTTGAGTGGGATCCACAAGGCAGTAGAGGATGTAGTAGACCGAGAACCACCTAGAAAAAGAAATATAAGAATCGGGAAAGCTGAAGCAAGAAAAAAAAGTCATCGCAAATAGAGACGTTTCATTTTGACCCTATGTTATAATTCTGATATGTTCATTTGATTAGCTAATAGATGTTATAGGTTTAAAATTCTAAATCCTAAAAGCAATTAAAACGCTTATTCCAGTTGAATTCACATAAATGCATTCAATTCAACCAACTAAAGCAAAAAACCCCAATGCTACTTAAAAAAACCTTAACTCATTTCCATATTCGATGCCATAAATTTAAGAGTTTCATTCGTCGATTCGAGCGCTGTTTTAATAAATTAACAAAAATGTTTAACACACAAAGTAAATCCAAGCGGAAAAATGCATCTTATACAAATCTATGAAGGCTTTTTATTCCGAGACTACTTACTACTTCAGTGGATTTCCGTGGAGCACAATCAAGGTGAAGCAAAAACAACATTAACGATGATTTTTTCGCTTTCCTTACGCTCGCTGTTTGCCAATAATTCCAGGCGCACAAATCACAGAGCAAATAGTCTCGCGTCTCAAGCGGAAAGTGATGTGGAAGGAAAAAAAAAAACGAAGCAAATCCCAATAAAATACAAAACAGAAATAAAAGGAAAAACATGAGAAATCAAGAAAATTCCACATCATGGCGTGGCTGGCATTTTCAATGATGACCTGAACTCCTCAGCGCAAAAAAAAATATAAAACTCAACTTTGAAGATGCTATCACAAAGAGCTTAGAAACGACGATGGACTGACTGACTGACTGTGTGATGAACGAACTCAGGAGCAGGAGACAACTCAACAGGAGGGGAGGCTTTCAACATTGAAAACAAAAACAAACCAAAATAAAAAAAGCTCAAATGTGGATAAACCTTAAGGAATCTCAAAAAGAAATTCAAGTCTACTGAGTTTCAGTCAAATATAAGCTGAGCAACACACTAAGAGAAAAGATTTACCAATTACAAAAATATAAAAAAAAAATTTAAAAAATCCAAACAAAAACACTAATTTTCCATCAAAATAAATTAACTCAATTTAATAAAATCGATGATTTTTATTTGAATTTTTATTTTTGGACATTTTTTTATTGGATGTTTTTTTTTTTTTTTTGAATATTTTTCGATGGATATTTTTGATAATCACCCACATTACCTACACGCTAAAAATTATAGTTTACTTTTCTTAGTTTTGATACCCTTTAGCATCGATTTTAAACTTTTTTGATATTAAATTCTAATTTTTTCTAAAAAAGTTTAAAATTTATTCCAGAAAAGTATGAAATTTATTCCAAAATAGTTTAAAATTAATACTTCTTTTTGGCATTGTTCTATATAAATACTTTTTAGTTTCAAAATTAAACTAAAATTTTTACTGTGTATGCTTCCATGATCAATGGTACCCAGAAGCCCTTCTAGATCGGGTTTCATTTACCATAAAATTTAAGTTTGAAACTAAACAGCGATTTCATACAAAAAAGATATATTTCCATAAAACTTTTAACTCGAATAAACTCGATTAATCTGGTATTATTTTCGTAGCAGACCCTAAATTTCGAATTGAGAGATGATTTTATGCTTGAAAGGAACATGACACACCGATTGACTAGCAGTCTTGTTACCAAGACAAAGACCCAAGACCAAGACCAAGACTAATTTCGTTTGTTAGTACTTTTGATGTTTTCTATATCATTCTTCATACCTACTTTTAGTGTCCTTTATCTCCTTCTGAAGCATATAGCCTCTACAAAACTCTTTCATAATGCACGGTACCCTGGTACCTCTTCAAAAAGGTTCAGGGTACACATATCTATGCTTTGCGATCGTTTACACGATGTTTTTTGACAGCAGCATCCTCTGCTTAACTCTGGGTACTATTCCAATGCTATTCAATTCCATATTAGCCAACTGATTTGAATAGAGATAGGATTTTTTCGGAATCTTTTAAGCATTTTGACCTTGTAGATTGTCCAGGGCGATAAAATTTTTAGAATTTATAAGAGGCAATTGTCCGCCTATTGTGTCACTCAAATACGGCAAATCGAAAAATAACAGAATCAATGGTTTAACTTAAAGAATAAGGGCTGGCCGAAAACAGGCATGAATTCCACAACTATAAATTTGGATTTGTTTAAACTTGAAGTGCTTCTGTTTCTGCACGTGTATAACAGAGTCATAGTCTGCATGCATTTCGTCTCAATCCAGAGACCAAGTGTTAAGTCAGAGTCACAGTCAATCCACCATGACTGACTGACTTCAGTCACTATGTTGAATATCGTTACTGCTGTTTTTGTGTTGTTTTTGTTGTTCCATTGCACGGCTATAATTATTGTTTCCTTTGGAAATAAATCGCCAACTGCTCAAATTCACTGCGCTGTCAGTTTGTTCGTCGTCTATTCTTCTGACTGTTTGTCTGTTCATTCGTCCGACAATCTGTTAGTTAGTCAGTCTCAACTGCCCTTCCCGAACAACGAACGATTCCTTCGATTCAATGCCTGCCACATCATACCTTGAATTCATTTCACCAAGTTCTGTTCTGTTGGTTGATGAGATTTAATGTGATTTGCTTACGTCGCTCTTTGCGCGTTTTTCCCTTCAATCTGGTTGGCAAGTTTAGTTCAATTTTTGCCCATTATCTCTCTCGAAATGTACCCCCTGCTCTTAAGCCCCAAACTATGCTGTACTTCGTCGTTGACTCTGCTGGCTGGCTGTCGTGTGTTGTGATCGTTGAACATTTGAAAAGCGATCATTAAGTTTTCAACACCATATCCTGAGTAGTTTTCGACTTGAACTACTGACATTCGATTTAAACGATCGCTGGGCGTGTCACCTTAGATTGCTTTACATTGTGTTAAGCAATTTATTTATGTATGTATGAATGTATGTACGGGTGTAGTGTGAACATTGCAGTGTGTGTGAGAAGTTTGAAGGAACAATGGTGATGGAAGTGTTGTCACTTTTCAGATTGTTAAGTCAAATACTGAGAGATTGAATAAAAGGATTTGCTCAACGCTTGAATGGTAGAGAACTGCCAGTTTCATAGCATTACTAAAGCAGGAATTTAAAATTTAGTCATTATAATCGTCAGAGGCTCAAGGACTAAAGTTCAACATACTAGTTTATGCTTTTTCAATTTTTGCCACTGAGTATTAATGTTTGCAACTTTTACACAATGTTATGATGGAGTATCAGTTTTTTTTAGTTTTATGGGAGGTCTTCTTCATTTTTTTTACTTTTGCTTTAACCCCTAGGGGGAGCTGTCATCATTGCTAGTCCTGAGAGTGATGTATACCTTGTTGAGTTTATCTTCATATGCTTAGCCTTTAATTTTTAAGCTAGCATTCTAGGATTTGTACTTAGCTTTTTTTGTCAAATTTGAATACCTTAAAAAACTCAGGCAAAAGTGGCGAGCGTAGCTGATGATCTCTGTAAAAGTTCCATTGAATTGGCTATCTATAAAACTTAATCCAAATTGGCTTCAGAAACAATATGAACCAAGTCACCAGTCTCTAACCACATAGAGAGTACGATTCTAATGATGCGTCCCCTGAGTACTATGGCTAGTAAATCTACGGAGACTGGTTTACATGAAATTATGAGTGTTGCAGAGAAAGATCTACTGGGCAAAGGGATTGCTTTGGTGCTTTTTAATTTTTTTGTGAAGTTAATCCCGTCATTTTGGACTGTGTAGACTTAATGTTGAGACAGAGAGCTTTCAATCCGCAACATGGAAGTAATACGTTAAGGAATAGCATAGTTAAGGGACGCCCACAAGGAGGGGGAATCTGGGGCCCAATCTGGGGAACATCAAATCATAAGCTTATTTCTAAAGGCATACACACTGTGCGATATGCGTAAGGTGTCCATATTTCTTTGGCCGAAAAACAGGAAAAGCTGACCTAAAACCACCATTTGGCAGGTTTTCATATTTAAAAAACAGTAAGTACTTTTAACAGGAAAGTTAATAACTAAAAGTTAAATAACTAAAATACACATAAAATCATATACATGCAGTGCATTTTTAAACGAATTTAAACGACTTACTTACGACTATAATTGAATCGTCAGCAACTGCTTCTTCATCAAGTACGACTTCGGCATCGGTGCGTATAGTACTAAAATTTATCAGAGCATCGCAGAATTTCAAGCTGTGATTAAAGCCAATGAAAAACATCTATACATGACATTTTCAGACCAACTTTAACTGTAAGAATTGCTTTCAGAGTGTCAAGTTTTAATTACGATTTTTCCTCATTCCAGAAAAAACTCTTTCGACGGTAGCAGTTCAACCGTGCAAATAAAGAATATATTGAATTAATGCTGCCATTTCTTCATATTCGTAGTTTTTGCTCTCCAAATGTGTGAATATTTCGACCCACTGCTCCAGAACTGAACTAATTTGTGTTCCATACAGAAATTTTGATTCGGTGCAGAAATTTTGACGTATACAATTTGTCTATGTAGTTTTACTGAAGTTTCTTATGCGTTGTACAACTTTTACATGGAAGCTTTCACATTTTTTCACACCGGAAATTAACGCAAATGTGAGCTTCGAACCTAAGCCAAATTCTACCGGATTATCGCTCTTGCACACCGGGACTACCATATTGCCAAATTTGAGCGAAATCGGAGACAAAAAAATTTTCAGCTGGTACGCTCACACCACTCCTGAACGAACTTTTAGGTTTATGAAAATGTCGACGAAATCTAACAATGGGGTACTTTTCTGTCATGCTGATACTTCAATATTGCGTTTAAACGAAAATCGGATCAGCTAGTATTCGCGAAATATCGCAAAAATACATAGGGGAAGATGGGGTAGATTCATACAGTTTTCACTTTATGGCTAAAAATAAAGCAAGCTACCAACTTTTTCAAAATAACTAGTATGCAGTTAAATAAGTATAATATTAAGCTATTAATGTAGTGTAAGTTAAAGACGGTCCGATTTAACATTTAAGAGCAATGACAGATTTTCTGAAGATACTCAAAACGAACGAATGTGCCCCATATGCGGGGTACATTCGTACATAACGTGAGTTATACGTGCAACGGTGGATGCAGCAATTAAGACGATGAAATCGTATGTAGATCGAATGAAAGAGGGTCCTTTGGAACGTATGGAACATCTTTTGCATGCAGATCTGCCATAGAACTTGACTGGTAAATCCCAACAGATGCCAAATCTTCGTCGCTGCACAAAAGTTTGTTAAATGGCCATATTCTTGTTATTTCAAACGCACTTGTAATATTTTTTCCATGACATGATTGAAAACTTTAGCCAGACTTGGAATATTGTACATAGTAGGAACTTTTCCATGGTTATTTATATTCTAATTGCTGAATGCAGTTCCCAGTATTCAAGTAAAAGGCCCAATCAAGCCTCTATTGGTTGAAGACGGTGTGTAAAGTGTGATAGGAGTAAGAAATAAACTATCCCGTTGCTCTAAGCATAACTAACTACATCTATTGAGAAATGACTTTCATAGCTGTCGACTAGTAGTGGTATATTAAGGTTGTCTTTGGTGTATTGCGTGTGCTTTTAGACGTGTTTCAGTAATTCTATGAATTAATTGGTAATTATACACCAGCTCTTACTTTTGTTACACTAAATAAATTAAAATTACGCTTCATAAGGGTAAATTCGTGTGTACGAATGTACCCCGAAACTATATGCACGAATGTGCCCCAAACTGATCAATATAGATTGTTATTATTTTTGTTAAAACTATTAGCAAAATTGCAAAAATAGTAAACACACAGTAAAATAGCATATCTGTTTTTGAACCAGCAGAAGTTTTTTAAAATTTTAGCATATAGTTATTACCATTAAACGAAGTTAAAGTCAGATAAGAAAATTACTTTTTCACTGAAAAAACATACAAAGTCTTTTTTCGGCCAAGTCAACAATAGTATCACCGCCACAATTAACAAGATTAATGGCTGCAAAAGCACCAATATTGCATATGAAGAAGCGGACAAGCTAACTTCTATAGTTTTCGAAATACAGCCACTGTACGAAGGTGCCCCGTGTACGAATCTACCCCTCTTCCCCTATCCCATACAAAATTAAAAAAAAAAACAGAACAAATAAATATAAAAATAAATAAATATATTTAATGTATTTAACAATGCTGAATCCGAATCTGGCCTTAGAATTGCAGTGTAGGGTATTTAATTTTTTACCAGGCCAAGAGCTGCACTCCTACTACTTAGTTTTTATTTAACTTTTCTTGTTTTTTTTTTTTTTTTGTTTAATTGAATTGAAACTGAATATACAATGACTCTTTGTAAGGCTGTAGGGAAGCATTCGAATATCAAAACATGTTTTGAGACACATCTGCTTAATATACAAGTTTTAGTGGTCTAAAGGTGTATCGAGTTTGTAATGTAATATTATGTTTCTATATATATCGCTGTCCACAATATACTAGGCGTTTCTTGTCTAGATAAATAAACTATTGATTTTTTCGGGAACTATTCGAGCTTTTCTGGGGCGCAAACTAACACATTTTGCGACAATGAACAAGACCTCTAATTTAAGCAAATCAAATTTCATCGGTTTGAAAAAATTTTAAGTGTTTATCAAGTTTAACTAAATGCGGATACATATAATAAATATTATATAAGTATATCGCTCCGTTATAATTTCTATTGCAAGTGTTTTCGATGTTAAACAGTGATTTATAAGAATATAGTAATGGGGAATTTCTCTAAGCTATCATTAATTAAAGATGCATCTTATGATGTTGCACATGTAGTATAGAGATATACTGGTTATGTTAATACGAGTATCTATTACGAACATGTTTCTGCTTATTGATATCTATGCTTATAGCGAAAAAAATATAAAAATCCGCTGTAAGTAAAGTACTAAGTCATATTAAAGTTTAAAGTGCAATGGCAATCGGTCATAAGCTTAGTACAAAAATCAGTCAGGTTAACATAAAAGTTAATATAAAATTAAATAATTTTTATTTACAGTCACTACAAGTTGTAGCATTAGCATTTCTATTACTAGAAATTTCTACACCAACTTCAACCGCAACAATAGATGAGAATGGGTAAGCAATTTGTTTAGCAAACTTTGAAAAGTTTAGCAAAATTAAAAGAACTAACAAATATTGTGCTTATTTATTTGCAGATTAAACTTCTATAGTGGCAGAGAACGTTATGATACCTTTAAATACAACACTCAAGGCACTCCATCGCAGGAAAAATCAGGAATCATTACGACATATTATCCTGATACCAATGGAGTACTAATAACAATTTATACTGCTGGTAAAAACGGTTATGTGGCGTCATATAGGTATGTTAGTGGCATATCGACAGACAGAGGAGTAGCACCATCGGGAGGATTTGGAGGGCCAGGAATTGCAGGGGGAGGATTTTCAGGGGCAGGGGGAGGATTTTCAGGGGGAGAGGGAGGATTTTCAGGGGGAGGAGGAGGATTTTCAGGGGGAGGGGGAGGATTTTCAGGGGGAGGATTTTCAGGGGGAGGGGGAGGATTTTCAGGGGGAGGGGGAGGATTTTCAGAGGGAGGAGGAGGATTTTCAGGGGGAGGAGGAGGATTTTCAGGGGGAGGGGGAGGATTTGGAGGAGGAGGCATAGGAGGAGGCATAGGAGGAGGCATAGGAGGAGGCATAGGAGGAGGCATAGGAGGAGGCATAGGAGGAGGCATAGGAGGAGGCATAGGAGGAGGCATAGGAGGAGGAGGCATATCTCCACCAGCACCACCACCAACGAGACCAACACGTCCAATTTTCGCTAAAAGACCAACACGACCATCCCGAAACGAAATCACAGATCGGAATGCAAAAGACACATTGTTCGGCTTAATAACGAAAACAGGCTCGCGTTTAAAAGAATCAAATATTGTTGATATATTTCTGTTATTAAATTCATAATAAACTTAATTCTATTCTTTTGTTTTCTTTGTGTAATGAATCTACTTTTAAATCATTAAGATACTGTTCGTTTACTGGGTACACGGTTATAAATTTTCGGTTTAATTTTTCAACTAAATTTGGTTAAATTTGTCAACTTAAAAGTTGAAATATATATCAACTCTGAGGGTTATTTTTCTTAACTTAAAAAATTGAAAAGACCTCATCTTAGAAGGTTGGAATATTATACTAAAAAAGTTAAAAAATCTCAATCCTATAAGATGAAAAATTGTAGTTAATAGTTAAAAATTGTTTAAACGAAACCGATGAAAAACCGTACTTTTTGACCCAATCACGCATATAAAAATAAAATACATAAACCACAAAAAAAAAATTTGACGGATGGTTAGCTTTACGAGCCCACCACAGGTCGCTTCATTGACGCATTTGCCAATTTTGTGAATAACTTTTAAGCATTCTACATATATATTTACTCTTCAGCATTGACTGATTGCGAATCACAGCGACATGAAATTGCAGCATATGCAAAAATTAAAATTTTTTAGTATTTTGCCGAAGAACAAATTGAAGCAGTCGGCAAGCAAGAGACAGCTCAAATTGAACGTTCCAAGCAAAGCCAAATGAAGATGTGTTCGTGTGCAAAAAACAAATCTAAGGAAATCAACTGCGGGAAGTTGAAAAAATCAACAAATAAGTTCAATTACTTAAGAATTCGGTTGATTTTCTCAAAATTTTGTACTCAAAAAAGCTTAAAAAATCATCTAAAAAAGTTGATTCTCAACCCTAAAATATCAAGTAAAGTTGAAAATTTAAACCGAAATTTATTACCGTGTATTGTAGACTTTACAAAAGTTGCTGGTTTTCACCTTTGGTTGGCACTTGAGGCCTGCACAAGACATCTTGATGTATAGTAAGTATACTTCTTTTTTACTCGCACACTTTACACTGAACTGAAGTATTTGTTTTATCAGAGTCAAGCAAGAAACCTGATTCTGACAAATACTTCAGTGTACTGTATTTTATACAAAGATCAGTGTAAAACATGCGAGTAGAAAAACTACAGTAACATTTATGATATGGTAACACTTGCAAATTGCAACACATTGGTGACCCATGATTGTAATAGCTTTCATAGATTTTCGCGAGATAGAGAAAGAGCGTAACAAAAAAAAAAAAAAATGCACAAGAAGAGAGCGAAAAACTACTTTTTCCGTAAAGTAGCATTTTATAGTGTACATTACACCTGAAGTTATGCTCTAAACTGAACTGAAGCAAATAAAAGAAGACATTTATATTTTCTTCATTCATATCCAAGTACTTTCAAGTAATTTCCGGATTGCTTTCTCGGTTCCAATAAAATTTTCTAAACCCTCCGAATTTGGATTTGATTTGCGTGAGAGTGAATCGGAAATGAGAGGATTAGAATATAGGATAAGAATATAGGATAATTTGATACTGTAGTGTTGCAACACATATATCCGTTTCTATATCACTAGTGTACATGTTATCATTGTTCTTATCTTTCCTAATGGGTAATCACACGATGTACCTATGTACCTGCATTGTGTTTACAATTGGTAGAATCCACGCACATAGTAAATCCTACCATTACATGGCGATCCAGCCGAATTAAAGGCTTCGAATTTTTTGATACGCTGGATGCTGCTGAATTAAAATCTTGAGGAATTTTTTTGTTTTGAAATTCTGATCCTGTCGAATTTTTTTAAACGTGAAAGATCCTGCTTAGAATTTTTTTATGGACTTTGAAGATAAGAATGCGGGTCCTAAGCCCATTACTATTGAACAGTTGAGAGCTAGGGAAGCTAGAGCTAAAGAAGAAAAGTTGACTGCTTTACCTATTGTTGACACTACCATAGCAAAGAAGAAGCGTGGTGGTAGGAAAGTCTTCATTAGACGTCAGTTGACGCATTTAAAGAGGGCAGTAAATGCAGATCCTCCACCATTCTGAGAGATTGCGTCAAAAATGTCGCAGAAAATTTATGTCCTAGAGAAGGAGTTGAAAACGAAAAAGGGTGTTTGAGACACTTAATAAATATGTTTATTCAATGATTACTAGCTAGCCTGGTTGCGACTTCGTTCGCCCATTCCCGATGCCTATACGTACGAAGTCCCATCCATCTCCATCGTCCCTCTCTTCCAATCACCAAGGTTTTTAAAGATCCATGTATCAACTTTTGTAATCATAGCTCCCATAAGTACAGAGACATAGCATTTTCTATATTTTTTGTATGAAGGGTGCAACTCCCCCCTCTCACCCCCCCGCCCAAGATTTTCATAGTAAATGGTAGATAGAATATTCATGTATGTATCAAGTTTTATAACAATATCTGCGATATGTGAAGAAATATAGCATTTTGTATATTTTTGAAAATTGGATGCAATTCTACACCCAATATCCCCAATTTTTGCATGGTGAATGGTAGATATGTACATGATGCATAAGTTCATCAACTTTCATAATCATAACTTGTATAACTGTAGAGATATACCATTTTTTGTATTTTTTTCGTATGGGGGGTGCAACCCCCGTTCCCCTCAGTAGCATCCCACCCCCTTAAGAACCTTCTACAGACCATAACAAACAATTTAAAAAAAAAGTTATGTAAATCGGCCTTGTAGTTTCCGCGTTCATAAGCTACATACGGACACCATTTCATTTTTATATAATAGAAGATTAAGAATTTTATTTAAGATTTGGTTTGAAAAAAGAATAAAAAAAAAATATATATAAAAAATGAATTTAAAAAATAAAAAAAAAATTTAAAAAATGAATTTAAAAAATAAAAATGAAAATTGAATAGAAAAAAAAATTGATTTAAAAATAAGAAATAAAAGAATAAAAATCAATAAAAGAGAAAGATATAAAAGAGAAAAAATACATTTAGAAATGAAAAATTCTTAAAAAGAAAGAAAAAAATAAATAAAAATTGAACAAAAAAGAAGAATACAAAAAAAAAAAAAAATTTAAAAAAAAAAACAATAGAAATTAACGAAATAAGAATAAAAAGGGTATTAAAACTGGTGTTGAAGCTGAATCAGTGATGAGTTTTAGAAGCAGATGAATGGTAGCCTGAAAATGTTCACTTAACTGGTTGATATGATGCTGATTTGAAGCGGACGTATTTAGGTAATTTTAAGTTGAAATTTTGTAAAGTATATTTATCTACTTATTTTGTATATAATTACATTCACTTTTTTTATGGAACCATTAGAGAAGTGCAAAGAAGATTAAGAGAAGATTTTGTCGAGTTTTAAAAAAGGAAGAAATAGAGGTTTCAAAAATGATACTTTAGTTCAGAAACTGAAGGACATAGAAGAATTGAGGAACAATTTTTTGGAGTTAGTCACAGATTTAGGCTTAGATGAAGATAAACTAAAACAGCTAGACAAAGATAAATTTGAGCAATTGCAAAGTGATTTTGACAGCACTTTTAAGAAATATCAGGCCTTTTAAAAAATAGTTTGAATATGGCAGATTTCAATTTAGAAGTTGCGGTAAAAACCATTCCGATATTTAGCGGAAATACGAAAGAGTTAGAAACTTTTCTGAAAATAGTCAAAATCCTACATAAATCCCTGTCATCGGATGGAAAAATTTCATTAATAGACTTTGTGGTTTATGTTAAATTATCAGAAACAGTAAGGACAGCGATTATAGCTTCAGTTCAATTTTAAAAGAACGGTATAAAAGTAGTTTGACGATACCTCAGGTGCAGTGTATGCTATCGAGCTGCACTCAAAGAAATTTGAGTATCATTAAGTACAAAGAAAGAATATTAGAGTTGATAAGTGGCTTAAACAAGTTACAAATAAATGATTTGGGTCAATCGGCGACTCTGTCAGAAAAATCGGTAGTACTTAAATTAAATTCTCAATACAGCTTGACGATTTTTAAAGCTGGTTTAAACTGTATTTGCGGCTATGCCAAAATCTTTCGACGAAGCGGTGGATTTGGCATTGGAACTTGAGAATGACAGTAAGAATGGTCAGGTGAAGGTTATGAGTTTTAATGCTCGGAATAATCAAAATTTTAATCGAAACAAAAATTACAATAACAACATAAATGGAAATTGCAATAGTTATGGCAATAATGGCAATAGCTATAACTGCAATAAAAACTATAATAACAAAAATTTTAATAAAAATTCTGGTAATAGAAATCAAAATAATCATTTCAATAACAACGGAAATTACAATAATCGGAATAACCGAAACAATAATTCAAATAATAATGGTAGAAATTGGCATAGTAATCGAAATGGTCAAAATAGGCGAAACAACCAAAATAATAATGATAGTAAAAAACGTGTAAATGTACTGCAGAACCAGGGAAACGAGCAAAATCCGGGGAGCCAGTCCGATTCTCCTCTCGGACAGCTTAACTAATTATGTTACATTAACCTGTAAAAATGCTAGAGAAAAACTTACATTTTTGGTTGACACTGGTGCGGATATTTCGGTGTGCAAATCTGAAGGTATTTTTTCGAATCATGAATTTTCACCAGAAGAGAAGTGCAAACTTTCTGGTATAACCAATGAAGAAATTTTTTCATTAGGCACAACTATATTGCAATTTGATTTAGGTGCACAAAATGTGCAACACACTTTTCATTTGGTTAAAGATGATTTTCCAATTGAAACAGATGGTATTTTAGGGCGAGATTTTCTTTTAAAATATCTATGTAAAATAGATTATGAAACATATATCTTAACGATGGTAGTAGGAAGAAATGATATTGTTTTGCCAATGGATACAAAAACGCGTAAAATTTCTAAATTTCTAATTTCCTTGATAAAGCATCAGCATTTGTGTTAATTTTCCCTTTCTTGTATACGATTTCAAATTTATATTCGTATAAGTCTATGAACGAATCCTTGTTAGTTTTGATGACGGATTTTTATGTGTAAAAAGTGACACTAAAGGTCGATAGTCAGTGACCACAATAAATTTCTTTCCAAATAAATAAGGTCTAAAAAAATGTTTACCCCAATGAATGGCTAAAAGCTCTTTTTCTATTATTGGCTTATTTAGATCGTGCTTTTGTAGCGTTTTGCTAGCATATGATATAGGTAAGTCTTTGCCTTTTTCACCTTGAGATAACACCGGGTCTAAAGCATAATTAGATGCGTCTGTAGTTAACACAAACGTTTTATCAAAATCGGGATTGATCAATTTTTGCTTCAAAGCTAAAAATGCGTTTTGACAATCATCAGTCCAATTAAATGGCTGATTTTTCTTCAAAAGATCATTTAAATACCTTGCAACATCAGCAAAATTTGCAATAAATCGCCTATAATAGTTGCAAAAAGCCATGAATCTTCTAACTTCGTCTGCATCCCTTGGAACAGGATATTGCTCAATCGCTTTATATTTAGACGGGTCAGTTTTTATGCCATCTTGTGTTATTAAATGACCAAGATAAACTGCCTCAGTTTTTAAGAAATTGCATTTATTTACATTCAATTTCAAATTACACCTTTGCAAACGTTCAAGAACTTTAGCTAAATTTTCATTGTGATGCTTCAGGCTACAACCGAATACTATCACATCATCAACATATAAAAATGCATTTGCATCTAAACCACTTAGTGCAATAGTCAACATTCCTTGGAAACTATTCGAAGATATTTTTAAACCGAAAGGTAATCTTTTGAATTGATAGTGACCATTCGAAGTTGAAAATGCCGTTAATGGCCTAGAATTACTATTAAGACCTATCTGATGAAATGAACTTGTCATATCTAACGTTGAAAAATATTTCGCTCTTCCTAACCTATCCAAAACATCTTCAAGTCTTGTTAGTGGAAATTTATCATTTACTATTTTTAGGCGAGGAGCCGGCAATACTAAAAGTGCTGTCATCGCGGATTCTGAAATTTTTAATGCAAAATGGTAGTTTACACTAAGACGAATAAGAAAAGCTTGGTCAGCATGGTTATCTCCTGGCAAAAATATTTTTAAATGATTTTTGAATTATTTAATTTTCATAATGTTTAACCGTCATCGCCGATTTTGATCAATCTTAATATTAATCGATGGTAAATTTCATAACCATTCAGAAAAAATCTGGTCGACCAAATTTTTTTTGCCGAAAATGACCGGCAGACCTATTTTAATGGTACGACAGTGGGTACTTCCGGCAGTTTCTAAGCTCACATACATTTTGCAATAAAAATTTCAGAATCCGCGATGACGGCACTCTTAGTATTGCCGACTCCCGGACTATTTTTTATTTAATTGTCTGAAATCTACAACAAGTCGCTATTTCTTTTCATTAGTATTACTTTTCTTTGGGACTATTAGTAAAGGTGAATTATTGTTTCGGTTGTTCCGATTATTGTAATTTGATTTTTTTTTTTTTATTTTCAATAATTACATACATGTACACAAAATTATCAAAATTTATTCGTAATCACCATAAATTTTTCTTTAAAGAGTAGGGGTGTAGTGTTGCAACACATATATCCGTATCTATATCACTAGTGTATTATACATGTAATCATTGTTCTTATCTTTCCTAATAGGTAATCACACTATGTACCTATGTACCTGCATTGTAGAATCCACACACATAGTAAATGCTGCAAATTTACAAAGTTCAACGACACTTGCAAGGTCGCGCAATGCATCAAATAAGATCAGCGAATAGCAATAACAAAAACAAGTGTCACTGCGCATGCGTTGGAAAAATGTTGAAAACGTAAACAAAAAAGTAAGTGTGGACACGCCCACCGCCCATACAAATAAAACATTTAAGGGACGATTTTTTTGGGTATTTTTAACGATAACACAACCACAATAGACATAAATACTAGGGATGGAAAAGCAAGTATGTTCAAGCTCTGGGCAAAAACAAAGTGAATTTAGTCAAGAGTGAGTGTCACCTCCCATACGAACAAAATTTTCAAAAAACTACAGTGTAGGGTATTTAATTTTTGACCAGGATATACAATGATTCTTTGTAAGGCTGTAGGAAGCATTCGAATATCAAAACATGTTTTGAGACACATCTGCTTAATATACAAGTTTCATACCTCTAAATGATATAGGTCAGTGGTCTAAAGGTGTATCGAGTTTGTAATGTTATATTATGTTTCTCTATAAGTATGTCCACAATGTCCTAGGCGTTTTTTGTCTAGATAATTAAACTATTGATTTTTTCGGGAACTATTCGAGCATTTCTTAGGCGGAAAGTAACACATTTTGCGACAATGAACAAGACCTCTTATTTAAACAAATCAAATTTCATCAGTTTGAAAAAATTTTTAGTGTTTGTCAAGTTTAACTACATGCGGATACACATAATAAATATTATATAAGTATATGGCTCCGTTATAATTTCTATTGTAAGTATTTCAGAAACTTTACAGCAATCAGCTGCAGTGTTTCGATGTTAAACAGTGATTTATTAGAATATAATAATGGGAAATTTCTCTAAGCTATCATTAATTAAAGATGAATATTATGATGTTGCACATGTTGTACAGAGATATACTGGTTATGTTAATACAAGTATCTATTACGAACATGTTTCTGCATATTGATATCTATGCTTATAGCGAAAAAAATATAAAAATCCGCTGTAAGTAAAGTACTAAGTCATATTAAAGTTTAAAGTGCGATGGCAATCGGTCATAAGCTTAAAACAAAAATCAGTCAGGTTAATAAGTTTAACATAAAAGTTAGTATAAAATTGTATAATTTTTATTTTATATTTACAGTCACTAAAAGTTGTAGCATTAGCATTTCTATTACTAGAAATTTCTACACCAACTTTAACCGCAACAATAGATGATAAGGGGTAAGCAATTTGTTTAGCAAACTTTGAAAAGTTTAGCAAAATTAAAAGAACTTACAAATATTGTACTTATTTATTTGCAGATTAAACTTTTATAGTGGCAGAGAACGTTATGATACCTTTAAATACAACACTCAAGGCACTCCATCGCAGGAAAAATCAGGAATCATTACGACATATTACCCTGATACCAATGGAGTACTAATAACAAGTTATACTGCTGGTAAAAACGGTTATGTGGCGTCATATAGGTATGTAAGTGGCATATCAACAGACAGAGGAATAGCACCATCGGGAGGATTTGGAGGGCCAGGATTTGCAGGAGGAGGATTTGGAGGGGGTGGATTTGCAGGAGGTATACTTCCACCAACACCACCACCAACAAGAGCAACACCACCACCAAGAGAAGGACCACTACCTTTCACACGAATAATTTATGATGGAGGGCCACCATATTATCATAAACCACCACCAGGACCAACACGTCCCACGTACGTTAAAAGACCAACTCGACCATCCCGAAACGAAATCACAAATCGGAATGCAAAAGACACATTGTGGGGTTTAATAACGAAGACAGGCTCGCGTTTAAAAGAATCAAATATTGTTGATATATTTCTGTTATTAAATTCATAATAAACTTAACTCTACTCTTCTGTTTTCTTAGTGTAACAAATCTACTTTTAAATCATTAAGGTACTATACTGTTGGTTTACTGGATACATGGTTATAAATTTCGGTTAAATTTTTCAACTAAATTCGGTTAGATTTGTCAACTTAAATGTTGAAATTTATATCAACTCTGAGGGTTATTTTTCTTAACTTAAAAAATTGAAAAGACCTCATCTTAGAAGGTTGGAATATTATACTAAAAAAGTTAAAAAATCTCAATCCCATAAGATGAAAAATTGAACTTAATACAATAGTTAAAAAATTATTAAACGAGACCGATGAAAAACCGTACTTTTTGATCCAATCACGCATATAAAAATAAAACATATAAACCACAAAAAAAAAATTTGACGGATGGCTAGCTTTACGAGCCCACCACAGGTCGCTTCATTGACGCATTTGCCAATTTTGTAAATAACTTTTAAGCATTCTACATATATATTTACTCTTCAGCATTGACTGATTGCGAATCACAGCGACATGAAATTGCAGCAAAAGCAAAAAATTAAAATTTTTTAGTATTTTGCCGAAGAACAAATTGAAGCAGTCGGCAAGCAAGAGACAGCTCAAATTGAACGTTCCAAGCAAAGCCGAATGAAGATGTGTTCGTGTGCAAAAAAAAATCTAAGGAAATCAACTGCGGAAAGTTGAAAAAATCAACAAATAAGTTCATTTACTTAAGAATTCGGTTGATTTTCTCAAACTTTTGTACCAACAAAAGGGTGTCAACTCAAAAAAGTTTAAAAAATCGTCTAAAAAGTTTGATTCTCAACCCTAAAATATCAAGTAAAGTTGAAAACTTAAACCGAAATTTATTACCGTGCATTGTAGACTTTGCAAAAGTTGCTTGCTTTCTCCGCATTTTGCGCATATGTATCCATATCTTTGAATCTGTTGGGTCTGAGCTATGTACATATGTATAATATACATTGTATATGACCTTACTGTATTGTTTTTTTTTTTTTTTCTCAACAGAACAATATATTTATGACATCCTATGGTCGGCACTTGAGGCCTGCACAGGACATCTTGATATATAGTAAGTATACTTTTTGTTTAACTCGCACACTTAACATTGCACTGAAGTATTTGTTTTATAAGCGTCAAGCATGAAACCTGATTCTAACAAATACTTCAGTGTACTGTATTTTATACAAAGATCAGTGTAAAACGTGCGAGTAGAAAAACTACAGTAAAATTTATGATATGGTAACAATTGCAAATTGCATTGGTGACCTATGATTGTAATAGCTTTCATCGATTTTCGCGAGAGAGAGAGAGAGCGTAAAAAAAAGGCACAAGAAGAGAGCGAAAAACATCGTTCGTCACTAAAGTAGCATTTTGTAGTGTACACTACAACTGTAGTATATGCTTTGAACTGAACTGAAGCAAATCAAAGAAGACATTTCTGTGCATTATTTATATTTTCTTCATTCATATCCAAGTACTTTCAAGTAATTTCCGGAACGCTTTCTCGGTTAAAACAAAATTCGCTGAACCCCTTTTTGGATACTGCAGATGAAGCTAGAAAATCAGGTGACTCCGAATTTGGATTTGATTTGCGTGAAAATGAATCGGATATGAAATGATTAGAATATAGGATAAGAAATGGAATAAAAAAAGGGCTGGGATCCAGTCACCAAATGTCACTGGGACCTATAAGCCCTATTGTGCAAACGCTGATAAGAATCAATTAGAAGTCAGTTCATAGGCGTATGGCATTAACGAATGTTATTATTTTGTCCCTTGGAGATAAAGCGACCACCTCAGAAGCTGAGAGGTAAGCGATAGAGAAGTAACAAAATCTGTATCTTGCAAGACTGTCACAATGAAAAAGAATACGTTGTTTTCCTTTCTTCGTTTAAGAAACTACAGAATTCATCCTAGACTAATCTCATGTTGCAGGGATGCTTCAAAAATGGGCAGTGTTCAGTAAGAAATCCTGTAACATTCCGTTTTCTTCCCTGTTCAACATAAGTTATTGTTTTGTTCTTTGTTTGGAAACTCTTGGCGTGAGTGATTTTGAATGTTTGTTATCTCAGCCGTATTGAACTTTTTTGTCCAGCTAATTATTTATGATAAATTTTATAAGACTCCAAAGCAGGCCGCAGCCTTAAGTGGATCCAAAAAGTTGTGTTTATGATCCTTTTCTAGCGAGCTCATCAGCAACTTCATTGCCCTCAATTCCACTATGCCTAGGTACTCAAACGATGAGGTGAACCTTATTTTGAGAAGCGAGTTTGATTAGTAGTTGAAGGCACTCCCAAACTAATATTGATGTAATTTTTGAGGAGCGTAAGACTAAAATAAGTTTTCATGCAGTCTGATCCCGTATACCACAGCGCCGGGTCCCACATTCGTTTCGGAGCTGTTTGTGTACCACGGATAGTAATCACCAAGGAATTGCGGTCGTTCAGGCCAGGCATTTCTGCTGTGGAATTTAAGTTGGAACTTGTGCATAAAACTGTATTTGCATATGCAGTAGTCACTGATTGTGATCGTAAGGTTCTTGTAGTTTTTCAGCTCCTTCTACAGAGCTGAATGTTTGATATTTCCAGCTTCATCTCTATCCAGTAACATTAGTTTCGCTACGAGTCTCAGCGCTTCCATACTTATCTCCAGATAAGGATTAATCAAGCGCAATGAAATGATAGCACCAGCCTATGTAGTTGCGATATTGGACTGTTCCCGAAAGCTCTTACAGCTTCTATATGGCTTATTCAGTTATTTAACTTTATGCAATTTCTACTAAAAAAACCAAATGCATACATTCGACGTCAACTCAGCGACTTAAGAATTTTCGTCATGATCACATTAGATTCTGCTTCACCACATTCAAAGTTCACCACATACTAAATGGTTTGTGCATAGGCCATTTTGTTTGATTAACAGGGTACAATAAAATTAATTTTTGTAGCGCTACATTGCATGTTTTTTACAATTTTGTGGCAGATTCAAAAGTAAAATTACAAAAGAGATAATTACAATTAAACTTTAAAAATTTTCTCTTCCAGGCATGTTGATATGGTAGCACCTAAATCGTTTGTGTTTATTTTACTTTTCATTGTTTGTTCTTTTTTAATTGATCTATATTTGTATGATTCTGCAATCACATGTTTTGCTCTCATCCATGACATTTTAATAGTAAATATATCGTAATGTTCCACTGTCTGTCAGCCGTTCTGTTCACTGATTCATATGTTTGTCTGTTTTTTCCTTTTTTTTTTTTTTTTGTTTGTCAGATTGTTTGAACGCAGCTCCATATGTCAGCCGCACAAATTATGGCCTCAATAATCATGTTGTACACATTGTCGCGCTCGTTTGGTTTCATGCCGCCGCCGCACCACATCGCACCACGTTGAACTGTGGTGATTGTCTTCTCGCTGTTGGCCTTAACACCTGCCTATGGAGCAGACGACCATCATCATCACGGCCCTTAAGTTATAACTTTGGAGCACAGCATGTAGTAATTCTCACTTTGTTCCTGTGTCAATTGTTGTTGTCGCAATATCTACTTCTTTTTTTTAATGGGGGCCGTTCAACTTTTTTATTGTTATTATCAGTGAAATGACATGTTTTCGTATTTATTTTTTGGTTTTTTTTTTTTTATAAAGAACACAATTTTTATTTTATAGGTGGTTTACTTAATCGCTAATTCATTCATTGGATTAAATTATGGCATTAAGCAAATATTTAAACGAATTGATATGATTATATTCAGTTTATGGCATGCTGAATATGTGCTGTGTTAAAGTCATGAAAAATCTTTTAGAATATAAACTTTCCTACGGAAAAAAATAAATCTTTTTTTCTTTCGGTTATAATTTTTCTTAAAAGAAAAATTCTACTTTTTTTTGCCCATAAATTTTCTGAAAAAAAAATTTTTTTGCTACCCCCCTAATTAGACTGGGCACAATTAAAATTGACGTCACTGATCATGCGATTCACCAAATCAGTAAATTTATTCCTTTTTTTTTTTGCATAACATACGGTCACCTTGAATTTTTTTTTTATGCACGTAAAATTGCATTGCACGCATACATACATAAATTTTGCTATTGATCTTATTAGAAAAACAAAAGAACGGTTTTCTTATATTAACTTCAATTGCTGAATTTAAGTACTTGTGTTCGAACATCAAAGCTTGTACATATTTTTCTGATGCAATTGAAGTTAATTGTATTTTGTACAGCGGGAGTTAACAAAGTCAAAAAATAATAATTTTTGAAGTCTTGAAAAACGTGTAAATTTTAAAAGGACTTGTGTTTATTAAATTTAAAACAAAAAAACTAAAGAATAAAGAATATTTAAATAAAACTGTGCTATAAATTTAGCTTGAAAAAAACAAAAGAAAAAGTATAGTTTATAAAATATACAAAATAAAAATAATCAAAATTCCAATTAAATTGGCCGTAAATCGAATTAAATTAAATATTCATATTTTTTTGAAAGTTTTGCGAATTGTAAGTGATATAAGTAAAATAAGTGTGTGATCAGTGATGGTAATTTTCTTTATTTTCTTTCTTACTAGGCAATTGTGCACAATTTTGTTTGAACTGCCTGGGTACTACTGTAGTGCTCAGGCTTACCTTTTTTTCGTCCATTTTAAGTGGATTTATTTGATGTTCGTCACTTATCGTATCTTGTGGCTATTGACCGTCTTAAGGAAATTCTTTGGCGCTTACAGACGTCTGTAAAATCATTAGAACCCCCAGTTTGAAGGTCATCAGGTCATGATCTAAACTAGCTGACACCAATACCACCATATTTTGAAAGTGTCCTATGTGCAGTGTTCACAATTTTGGTACACTACACAAACATACATACGAGGGGTCTAACAAAAGTTCGCTTAGTTGAATTGAAAAAACTTTTAAATTTAATTTTTTAAATTTATAACTTTATTCGTCATCTATTTGTATTTTTTCAACGTGATCGTCATTTATTTTGATACATTTTTGAAGTCGATAAATCCATCTTGAAAAACAGTCTTCAAAATCGGCTTTTTGCAGATTTGCAATTTCATCATTAACCGCATATATTATCTCCTCATTGCTGTTGAAGACTCTTCCTCTCAAATTTTTTTTTATTTTTGGAAACAACCAGAAGTCACAAGGCGCTAGACCTGAGGAATAAGGTGCTGGACGAATTTCTTCGATGCCTGAAAGCGCAATAAAATCTGTCGTTTTTTCAGCAGTGTGCGCTGGCGCATTATCGTGATGTAGAAAGTAGCGGCGTAGCTCCTTTTTTTGTCGTTTTCCCAATAAATTTTGGAAAAATTCCGGTAAACAGGTTTCATTATACCATTTAGCAGTAACCGTCTGACCTTTTTTCAAAGGAATAGCAGCTACAACTTTCTCTCTGGTGAAGTAAACTGACATCATTACTTTTGTTGCTGACTTTTTTTTAGCTTTACTTTAACAGGTGGACTTGCACCTTCTGGGCTCCATACCATGGATTTTTGTTTGGTTTCGGGGTCGTTCTTCTAAAACCATGCTTCATCATTTGTTACTATTTTCTTGAAAGTGTTAGACTCTCCGTTTTTGTATTTTTAAAGAAAATACTTAGCAAAACGCTTACGTGCCTCTTTTTGAGCATCATTTAAAATTCTAAGAACCCATCGTGCAGATTTCTTCGTGTATCCAAGATAATTTTTTAATTTTTGCGATACAGCCATGGCATTCAAGCCCAGTTCCTCAGCAATGATTTTCTGGGTCAATCTTGGATCTTCGTCAATTTTAGACTTCACCAGCGCTACACTTGCATAATTAGTCGAAGATTTTGGGCGGCCTTCTTGAGGTTCGTCCTCCAAAGAAAAATGACCTGTCTGGAATCTTCGGAACCACTTTGAAGCAGTCACGAGGGATGGCACATTAACTACAAATGCTATTTGGCATTCACTAAATGTTTCCACAGACTTGAGCTTACGTCGAAATCCAAAAAAAAAAGCAAACCGAATCTCTTGTTGCGTTGGCACTGAAATATCTGCTGACATTGTTTCACGAATTTTACGTTTTCTTCTTTCCATTTTGACCGATCATTCTGAAAATTTAAACGATATATCGTAAGACTATAACAAATAATACGCAATTTTTTGATTTACTAAAAATTTATAACATGACACCAACTAAGCGAACTTTTGTTAGGCCCTACGTACATCATATTTGGACGGACCATTGGTTTTTTTTGTGGCTCTTCATCTAATGACGTCATCACCTGCCTAACTTGGGTCTAATGTCGACACCTTATTAAGCAACAAACAAGGAATTTTTTTTGATGTATCTTGGTATTATTGTTCTGAAATTGATATTGTAAAAATTAATTCTAAAATTATTTTTTTTTTTTTTTTTCAAAATCAACTTTTCCTTTAGAATTTTGTTTAAAGACATTCGCCTACATACATACATATTTAAAGTTTATAATTTAGTTAAAGCAGCGCAACTGAAGATCTTCAGCGAGTCGCCGAAAAAAAAAAAACGCTAAAAGCGCACCGTCAACCGTACGAATGTACATATGTAAGTTGTACGTATGTAAGTTAATGTTATTTTTTTTATGATCTTGTGTTCTTAGTTTATTTTGATTCTTTGTAATGCTTGCTTAAGCAAAAGAACAAAATAATTTCTTTGATTTTTTTTTTTTTTGTTTTGATTCTCTGCTGAAAAGTTGATTTTTTTTTGTATACATACCTACTAGCATATTCATACTAAATGTATTGAGAAGTTTAGCTTTGTTTTGATACCTTTTGTATACTTTTAAAACAAATGATGCTATTTAGATAAATGTATTTAACTATGGTCTGAAATTTAAATTTTAGTTGTGTGACATTTTTTTTGGGACTCTAATCAATATCTAATGAGTCAATGGTTGGGTGGGCAAGGGTAGTACATATATTTTGGTGCTACTGAAGTTTTTTTTTGTATCTTATGGTCAAACAGATGGTTGTTATAATTTTTTTGAGTAGTGCTAATGTAGTTTTTTTTTGGTCCATAACGTTTGCATAAAGATATTTGATTTAGCTTGTTTTTAGTTTATACCGTCCGTGTGTAAGTTTTGTTTGGCTTCTGTCAAGGGATACTTTTTGGTTTTTTTTTGTTGTCGATTTTGAGCCCACGAGACTGAAGCAGCCGGTACTGCCAGTACACACGGGACAGCAAAGGAACCAGGAAACCTATTTTGTTTTATTATCTGTGCCTTGACAGGGGTCCATAACAAATACAAAGAAATTATACACTGGACATTTCCTTATTTTCTGTTAAGTCAGAGTTGTTACGAAAAACAAATTGAGGTCTTTCGTCAAAATCAATTGAAAAGTGTTACCTTTTGCGTTTAAGATCTAACCACACTTTAGCATTTGGAGTGGCAGAAATCATAATAAATCAAGAGAGAACCGCGAGAGGTCTACACACCCTGAGAAAATGGCCCCAATATAACTGTAATAGTTTCTGAGATAAATATCGTGCTAAAAAAACCTGGTATTATGACATGACAAAAATTTACCAAAAATCGCCATAGCACATGGAAAAATGCCAATGTAGAGACAAAACAAAATATTTAACCAGAAAAAAATCTAATTTTTATTAAGAAGAAATGCAACAAAGGAAGTAATGAACTAATGGTTACCTGCAGTAGCGCATTAACCCTAAGGCAGAACTAGGCGGCAAATTCGAGGGGTGGCATATTGGAGATGCGGAAAATTTTCGGTGCGGTAAAAAAATCTAAACTTTTTAAAAAGATAAGTAGGCGGAAAAATAGGCTCTAGGGGACGGCAAAATAAGTTCTTCAAATAAACATTGTTCTAAAAGACCAAAAATCTATGATATAAGCTAAAAGGTCTTTTCCTGCTTTACATATCGGCATTTCTGCCAAAAGGTTCACAGTGAACTTAAAAATTAAATCATCATATCTCTGAAACTAATTGAGGAGTGGCCGTACCAAAAGGCCTAATATGAAACGAGTGGCATTTTGTTAGAAATTAATAAAATTGTTTTTTGTTTTCACTAAATATTTTCTTGATAGTGTGAAATTGATTTCATCATGTTGAAAAAATTATAACAGTCAAAAAACAGACTATTAGGCTCATAAAAAGTATGACATTACTTTTGGTACTTAGGCCCTTTGGTACGGCCACTCCTCAATTATCGCACATGGATGAAATTTGGTACATATGTAAAAAGCACCAAGACAAACAATGTGTTTTGGAAAAAATAGGGGTACCACGCCCCCTCAAAAACCACTCCATCAAGTCTCCGAAAATATTTATTGCACATAAGTGAGATTTGTTACATGTATACAGAACGCCAGGATAAATAATGTTCCCTGGAAAAATGGGCGATGCCACGCCCCTAAAAAAATAAATTCATGTTTTATGAGATGTGGTACACATGCACAATGGATAGGGACAAATGACATCCTTTGGAAAAATTGGTGATGCCACGCCAACTTAACAAGATAAGGTAATGCAACATTCACTGGGAGATTCTGGTTTTTAGAAAGACTTTCAATTAAAAATTTGTATAGTGGAAAAAATGTCACGTTCATATTGTCACGTACCGATTCGGACTATGATCAAAACAAAGAAAAGTACGGAAGATATATGAATCAAACAAAAAACATTATAATGTAAGATTATTGCATAAGATTCTTAAGTTAGTCGCACTAAAAACTTCTGACTTTTTTCGATGAATTCTGACTATCTTTGAATAGGCACGAAATCTACTTCTATTTTTGTCACGTTCGTACTGCGTTTTTTTTTTGCGTGCATCTTAGAACCAGAACTTCGCCTGCTATTAAAGTTGGCACTAAGTAAAGTGCTACCTAAGAGCTATAATGTTAAGTAAGAACTAAAATAAAAAAATGTTTTACTTACAATTTTTTTTGCACTTTAAATGTGTATGACGGTCACGTTCGTCACCTGGAAAATGTCCATATCAAAAAGTACCTACTTAAAAGCAACAATGGAGAAAATAAGATTGAGTGCTCTTTCTATTTAATCAATAGAAAATTATATTATGCTTGAGTTAGATTTGAAGATATAAGCAAAAAATTAGCACTGAACAAAATTAGACAAAAGAAATTGTATTGTATGAGTAAAAGCTGTATTTAAATGCACAGGGTGGAAAGAAATCGGTAGAACACCGAAAAACTTAAGATTCCTGCAAAAATATTCAGAACAACTTTTCTATCGCAATTTTTCGAAATTCGCAAAACTAACGGAGTTATTTGAACCGATAATTTTAAAATTGGGGTAACGACATTACTTTTGCCACTGCACTACGGAACGATAACAAGACCGTTATGTTTTTAAGTGGGCGGTGCCACACCCTAAATAGAAAAAAGCTCTCGCGGCTGAACCACTTCATCGAATTTTATAAAATTTGGTACGGAGATTGGGTTAGCACTAAGCAACGATAAGCCGACCATTATGTTTTTAAGTGGGCGGTACCACGCCCCTAAATAGAAAATGCACAGTCATGGTTTCTACTGAGAACTTCTTTGCTTAAGTTAACACAAGAGTCGATTTTCGCCCACAAGGCCAAATCTAGTAAAACGTAATAAAAAACGAACAATTCTGTGTGATGAATTTATTGAATAACAATAAAAACATACGACAACACAGTGCAACAGGAAAATTAGTGACAAGACTTGGGTATACTGAGACTATAGCTGAGTAAGGCCCCCGATGGGCTTTGCAAAGTTAACGGCTTTTATCGACATCTGAGGTTTTTGCTTGGGACTCTTTCGTTTTCGATCAAATGCAAAACCGGTTAAGAAATAACTGCGCTGCAAATTTTTAAGCGCACAAAGTCACCCAGAAACAGTTTTTTAAGGGTAATTTAAGTTTTTTAGGGTGTATTACAGTTTTTAAGTTTAGGGAAAAGAAGTGCTCGACTAACCTACAATATCTTCTGGGTCTCTTTAAAAGTGTATGAAATTTTTTGGGATTTTGTAGCACTGTGCAATTTGACAAAGTACCTTTACTATATGTCATAAAAGAATACAAAGTATTTTAATGGGGCATAGATTCTTTGAACTTTAACTAACTGAAGAAGCTACAGTGAGAATAATTCTTTTCAAGACATTACACTGGTTATGCAGATATTGCAAACGTGTTTCCATGCATATGTTAGTTACAATTGCAATTTTTGTTTTACATGGTTAAAGTGTATAAATACCATGATTGCAAAAATAGTAAGACATTTGATTGTGAAGTGCAATGAAAATAAGTTATATCCAAAAATGATTCAGGTTTCTCAGTATAAGATAAAATTTTATGAAAAGTGATTGAATAATACTTTTTTTGCAGTTTGTACTAGTGGCATCTCTAGCATTTCTCATACTTCAGTTTTCTTCTACAACTTTAACTGCAACAATATATGGAACTGGGTAGGTAACCAATTGCTTTAATAAATTTTTTTCACTTTATTATAATTTTTATTATATTTTTTTATTTTATTCGTAAAATGGGCCCTATGCCCCAAAGGGGAGGAGAGCGGAGATACCCCTGATAGTTTCCAGAACCTTTTTTCTGAGCTTTCGCTATCGTGTGCTGTAAAATTTTTTTTAGAAAAATGGATTCAAAGCCCTTGATTGGAATCGGAAATACCCATGATAATTTCTAAAACCTTTCCATATCAGAAGGTGGAATACATTTTATTTTGAAATATGCACCCAAAACCCCTGAAAGAGTTTAGGGCCGCTCCATATAATTTCTTTATTAACTGGTACAGTAAAGATTTTTGATAAATGGGCAAACTTCTAAGAGCCACGACCCCTCTTAGGAGTTTTAATTTAATTAATTTGTTGTACAATAAGACTTAGTCTCCAATATGGTTCTTCGAACTTTCCCTATCGATTAGAGCAATAATTTTTTTTTTTTTGAAAAATAGGCCCATAACCTTGAGAGGGATCGGGGTTACCTCTGATGATTTCCAAACCATTTCTTCGACCTTTTCCTATCGATCAGTGCAATAAAATTTGTTTTGAAAAATGGGTATAAAGCCTCTGTAGGGATCATGCACGCTCCAGTTAATTTTCAACATATTTCTTCAAACTTTCGATTAATGCAGTTAAATTTCTTAAGATAAATGGCCCCATTCGAGTAACCCTTAATAATTTCAAAAACCTCAATTCTACCTTTAGTTATCGAATGGTAAAATAAATTTTTGGAACAATTGGCCTAAAACCCTTTAGGGAACGCTCCTGTTAGTATTCAAAATTTTGCTTTGACCTTTCCACGTTATGAAAAACATAAACATTTTTTTTTTTTTTCCTGTATTTTCAGTTCAAATATGTCTACTGACGTAGAACGTCTTGAAACTATTGAATTGAAAAATCAAGGCACTCCTGAGCAAGGCATATTAGCTAAGGGTACTATTAAAATATATTTTCCTGATGTTAACGCAACGCTTACAATAAATTATAATGCCGATGAAAATGGTTATGTGGCATCATATGAATTGATAAATGATATTTTGGAGGCGGTAAAACCAGCACTAACAACGCGTCGACCAACACCAAAGCCGCCAGCTCCACAAGGAAAACGTCCTACATTCGCACGAAGAAAGATGACACCAACTCGTAATTTAGTAACATATCCTAGTAACGCAATGGACATAGTAAGAGGTTTAATGTCAAAAGTAGGCCTTAAAGCATTAAATATGGCTGATATATTTGAACTATTCAAATCCAAATAAAATCACGCTACACTGAGAATATACATTTTTGAATCTTTCCTTTTTGCATAAAAATGTTCAGGTGTGAATATAAGTTCTTAAACATATATCTCGTTAACATTTGCCTCAATACAAAAAAAATAATGACATCTCAAATGACTCACACAGGCACTGAGTTTGAAAATGCCAAAACGTCGACTTATTACTTGTATTCGAAAAAAAAATTTTTGTAGTATTGGGTGTACAACTTAAAAACCGGAATTTTTTAGCGAAATTTGATGCTTTATTGTGGAAAAATGTTACAATATATTTTATTCAAAGTATTGTCCATTGGAAGCTACAACATTTCCCCATCTTTCAGGCAATTTATGAATTCCATCCCAAAAAACTTGCGCGGGCTTGGCGGCCAAAAATGAATCCTTCCAATTTTCGATATCTTGAACTTAAGTGAACCGTATTCCTGATAAGGCATTCTGCATCGATCGGAACAAATGGTAGTCTGATGGTGCAAGGTCTGGACTATAAAGCGGGTGAGGCAAAATTTCCCATCCGTTGTTTTCCAGGTAATTTATGACTGGGGCAGCAATATGTGGCCGAGCGTTGTCATGATGATGTCCGGGCTTCATATATGAATGTTTGCGTTTCGGGTTGTCGTAATGGATCCATTTTTCATCCCCAGTCACGATCCGATGCAAAAATGACTTTTGGCAGCAGTTTTCTTTGCAAAAAAATGACCCAACAGAACCTCCCGCAAATGCAGTCTTTTTCTCCAATTTTCGAAGTTATTCATCGTGAAAAATAATAATGATGCACACAAGATAAAATTGTTTTGTTGACTGATTTTGACAGCTGTCAAATGTGACATATATATAAAGTTCGAGCTTTCACGATATTTGTTAGTACGGACATCCACCGTCAAATTCCGGTTTTTAAGTTGTACACCCAATAAATTTTTTTATTTAAACAATATTTGCAATATTAGTTATGTAATAAAGATTTAAAATTACTCGATAAAAAAGACAAAACTCTGGAGCTTATAAGTGTGTATTTTTTATTTAAATTTCATTAATAAAACAGCTTTAAAATGCTAAATTCATTGAAAAGTCGTATAGTTAACTCATTGGTTTTGTGGACTTTTCAAAAACTTTTGCATTTCACTTTCGTGTGAAAGTGGAATTGGGAACAGGGCGGATACATTAATCTTTCGTCTGTTTGTAGATTCCAAAAATGTTATTTGGAAAATTCTAGCAGATTGCGTAAACGATATATTGTACTTTTAAAATAAAATTTTGGATTTTACAAATAACTCGTCTTGCTCAAAATATACAGAAAGTTTTTGTATACCACGAAATTTCGGCAACTACTCGTTTCCGGAAACTTAAACGAAAGCTCCAGTTAAGCGAGCTATGAAATATGCCATTTAAGTTAACCTGAGAAAAACAAATATTTATTACTCTAGTAAATCTGCAAACAATTAGCATAGAACTTGTTCCATTATATATAATCTTCATAGAATTATGCAATCATTCATTCATTTAAAATGCAACTTATGGTAAATTTTAAACAAAGAGACGGGACATTCCATGCTTAACCGCATATCGTAAATATGTTTTTGTCTAAATTTTGTATAGTAGCCGCATTGAGGTGTGAAATAAATGGCGTTTTATGGTCAGTAAATAATTTTGCTCGATATCTAGAAATTTTTTACTCCTTTTCACTCACTTTTTTGTTAATTATAAAACATAAAATAAAAAAAAAAAATAGATCCCAACTTTTACCCATTCTTAAACTAGACTTAAAATTTGACAAATGTATGGATAATTCTTCTCACGAGGGAATATTATGTGGCAAACTTTACTTTGTAAATTTTTTTGTTAATGGCACTTTCTAGCTCATTTTGTGTGAAATTTGCAGTTGGGTTCTCAGATTTTAATAAAAAATCACAGAGCTGTTTTAAGTGCTCAGTATGGAGACCTCTCATTATTTGTTTTGCGGGAAAAATTTTTTTTTTGCAAGTTATGGGCATGGAACTTCAGAGTGTCCTCCGAGTAGTGTTCTTAGCAAAAATCGATGCAATTTTTATACCCTACACCCAAGGTATATTCACTTTGTCTTTCCGTTTGTAACGCAGAGAAGGAGGCGTGGCAAATATGGAAAAGTATATATATTCTTGATCAGTGTCACCTCCTGAGTCGATATAGCCATGACCGTCTGTCTGGCTGGGTGGCTGGCTGGCTGGCTGGCTGGCTGGGTAACGGCTGGGTGTGTGTGAAAATACACTTTTTGGGAAAACTAAGCAAGATAATTCAATGAAATTTAATACCCCGCCTTCGTCATCAAAGTTAGCTCGGGGGATAGAAAATGAGCAAAATCGGTTAACGGACACGCCTACCGCCCATACAAAAAATATATTCAAAATGCAATTTTGGAGTATTTTTCACGACAATGCAACCAAAATACACATAAATACTACAAATTGTAAACGCAAGCTCTGAAAAAAAACTAAGCGAACTCAGACAAGAGGGTGTGGCACCACCCATATAAGCAAAAGCTTCAAAACGCTATACTGAAAGCGATTTTTGAGATATTCGAACCAAATTTAACTCAGACTCTAAAAACTATAAATGAAAGCTCTCAACAAAAATTGGGTGAAATTGGACAAGGAGGCGTGGCACCTCCCATATAAGCAAAAGATTCAAAATGCTATACTGAAAGAGTTTTTTGACATAATCCAACCAACTTTCACTCACCCACTAAATATTATAAATGCAAGCACTGAACAAAAACTGGGTGAACTCAGACAAGAGGGCGTGGCACCTCCCACATAAGCAAAAGCTTCAAAACGCTATACTGAAAGCGATTTTCGAGATATTCAAACCAAATTTTACTCACACACTAAGAACTCTAAATGAAAGCTCTCAACAAAAATTGGGTGAAATCGGGCAAGGAGGCGTGGCACCTCGCTTACAAGCAAAATTTTCAAAACACTGCAGTGTATGGTATTTATTTTTTGGCCAGGCCAAAAGTTACACCCTTACTAGTTTTTTTTTAAGTTCCGCCATTTCGTCAAAAATAAATTTTTTTTATTTTTGTTTTCGGATTCTTGTAGTATTTTAAATGTTATTTTTATTTCCATTTTTAGTTTTGGAAAATTTTGAAAAAAAAAAGTTGATTTTCTCCAAATAATATTTTTTTTTTTATTTTTTTTTTATTTTTTTTTTTTTTACAGTAAGGTGGATGAAAAACAAACGTTTTGTAACAGACTTGTTTAGCGCAAATGGTTGTGAGAGCCACGGGAATTTTTTTCTCTAAAAAGTCACGGTACAATTTTTTAACTTTATTTTGTGCCAAAAAAAATTTCAAAGTAGAAGAATATAACTTCCATAGCGAAAAAAAAAACAACGTATACAAAAAACAATATTTCTCATAAGATTATTCGAAATGACGGTGATGTTGTTAAAAATCTTAAAAATTAATTTTTCCAAAATATTTTTTTTTTTTTAATTTTTTATGTAAATCTTTTGAAAAACGAATGTTTTTCATCCGCTTTTCAAAATATTTCCTTAAAAAAATTTTAGCATAAAAAAAAATGGGAAAATTAATTTTAAGATTTTTTCGTGAAAAATATATTTTGTATGAATCTTTTATTACATTGTTCGGATATAAAGCTCAAGCATTTAAATATTGAACTCTATAATTCTGTCGTTGAACGATTTATTGACCGAAAGTTTGGAAAAATCTCAGTTTCCTAGTCTCAATCTCCTCGAAACTTGAAGATTAAATTTTTGGTTTTAAGTGTTAAAAAAATAACACTTTAACAAAAATTAAAAAAAAAAAATCTGACAGGCAAAAGCCGATTGGCATGTGGCTTGTAATGGAATGTCCCGTATACTGGTTACAAATATAATTACTTATAAAGAACATTTTTTTATTTAATATCTATGTATAATAACAGTGAAGTTATTTTTAAAAACCAAATGATTGCAAATTAATTACAATATTTTTAACATTTTTATGAATGATGTTCAAACATTTTTTGCAAAAACCAGTCAGTTTATAAAATTAAATAAAAATATGCAAATTTTTAGCAACATGTTCCTATTGATATGTGTGCTGTTGAAATTAGTTTTTTGTTTGGAGATGAGGTTAATAGAAACCGAAAGTAAAATATATTTCAAAAGCAGCTATTGAACTGGTTATATTAACATCTATTATGAAAATTAGTTCGATATTTTTAAAGATCTAGCTATTGTGAACTTGTTTCGATTAGTATGCATGTATGCCGGTAGTGAAAAAGTTTATAAAAATCGTCTGTTAGAAAAATATTAAGCTTTATTAAATTTTTAAACGCGATGGCAATCGGTCGAAAATCATACACAAAAATTTATCAGGTTAATAAGTTTAATAAAAAGTTAATATAAAATTTTATAATTTTTATTTATTATTTATAGTCGCTACAAGTTGTAGCATTAACATTTCTATTACTAGGAATTTCTACATCAACTTTAGCGACACCTATAAGTACCGAACTGTAAGCTTTTACTTAAAAAAATGACAACCAAAATTTAAAACTTTACTTTCCATTAGGCTAAGAAGTCTCATTAGTACTATACCTTATCCCGATACTGGTGGAGTGCTAACAACAGAATACAAAAACGGTGTTGCGATATCATCTAAGTATACAAGTGGCAAAAAAGAAGAACCATCAATACTCAAATCAGAGGGTGATACAACGACACACAGGCCAGTAAAAACAACCAAAAAACCACGTCCTGTATTCACGAAAAGAAAATTTACAGCACGCAGTAATCTTCCAATGGAGACTTTAAGGTTTTTAAAGTCGACAGTAGGATCTCGTTATTAAATTTCTAATAAACTCAACAACTCTTAACTATTTTTGAAATAAATATGGAGGGGAAAGTGGGATAAAGTGCGAAAGTGCGAAGCTCCATAAATTGAGGAAAACTAATTATTTTTTCATGTTTCAACTTCTTTCAGTAAAGAGAATTAAAGAAGCTATCTTTTTGCTTAAGAAACCAACCGAAAATATTATTTTTGTGTTGAGTACCAAGCTTTTACCGACCATGCCCAAAATGACAAAAATTTGAAAATCGTGGGGTAAAGTTGGAAACTTTCAAAAACTCATTTAAAGTAACACAAATTTTGTAACGAATTTCTAATATCTTTATTGTAAGTCAAAAAAGGTACAAAGAATACACCCATTAGAATAAATGTGAAAAAAAAAATAATTTTGCCCGCAGACCGATTCTCACAAAATGCGGTCTTTCTCATTAAACTGGTGTAAAGAAAAAAAAAATTGGGTGCATAACAATAGATCTGAAGTCATATTCTCTTATGAAAGCAAAACAAATCTCATAAGTTCCGATTTGGGATGTTCGGTACGCCACAGAAAAAATTAAAAATATAGTCTGGGGGGTAATAACAATCCAATGGGTTGGAGAGATTTCTCTCCTGGAAGGTTATTATAATTTCACGGTTTACATTGCCATCATTAAAATTGTTGTTTTACCTAGCATCAACCGACTAAGCGTGCTCCTTGTCATCGTTGGTAATCGTATCCCACTTACCCTTATGTTTTGCTTTATTTTTTCGATAAATTTAAAGTGACGAGCTAAGCGCCAACCTTAATCCGATTGAGAACGTTTAGGCCATTTTAAAACGAAAAGTGTGCTAGAAATAATATTAAACTTAATAATGTTTAACTTAAGAATATTAAACTTAGGGCAGTTAAATAAGGGTTAATATTGATTAAGACAACAATTTTAAAATATCTTACAAAATTAAAATCGGCTTTTTTTGACCATGAGTGTATTACCCACTTTACCCCATACAAAATTTCCCAATTTACACCGACACCACATTTTGCAATAAATGTGAGCTGCATTATTTCACTCTATGAATCACACGGGAATGCTTTTGCATTATCAAAATTAAGACTTCAAAGAATATTTTTAGTGTACTTACAATAAGTTTATCTCCAAAAACATTGGGAATATCGATGTCTAAAAATGCAAAAATTAAATTTCAAAATCACTTAAAAACTTTACAAAATTCCAGAGAGCACAAAAATACGTCTGCACGCGTCGGTATACCTAAAGATTTACTTACGGTCATTACAAATACATGTCAGCAACGCATGGCAACTATACTTTGATGGTTTGTCCAGAAAGGGCCATTTCCTACTTTGCCCCACTTACCCCTACATATTTTTTTAGATTATTAAAAAAATAAAAGACCAACGAAGATCCATTTTCACAAAATAATTTCAACAAATACTGTCAAAATTTTCTACTGAAAGCGTTTTTCAAGAAAGTCCGACTAAATTTCACTCAGACACTAAGAAAAGTAACTGCAAGCTCTGAAAAAAAACTTGGCATTGTCTAGTAGACAAGCTCGGACAAGACGGCGTGGCACCACCTCCCATACAAGAAACGATCCAAAATGCTATACTGAAAGCGTTTTTTGAAATAATCCAACCAAATTTCGCTCAGACTCTTAGAACAGTAGAAGAAGTGGTCGTGTGGCATCTCCCGCACAAGCAAAATTTTCAAAATGCTGCAATGTGGGGTATTTAATGTTTGGCCAGGCCAAGGGTAACACCCTTATTAGTTTTTATTTGTTTTGCTTAAACTATTTATTTTGAAAGAAAGAATTAAAATTTGGTCTTAAAACACCTACTATAAATAAACTTTTTAAAAATCCGACATAAATTTTTAGGGTTGCCACCTGGTTATTTTCGAAAATCTTATTTAATTCTTATGTTTTTGGACTGAATTGAAATTTTTGTTTGCAGAACCGCTCAGAAAAATTTTACTAAATTATTTCCAAAGGAAAAATACATATAAAAAAAAATATCCATTTTAAAAGATCAACAATATTAAAAGTAACAAAAATTTTACTGATGGAAAAATCTGAACAGTTTTCAATAAAGCTCAATAAAGATTTTAATCCTACTCCGAACTGGCTATGGCAAAGGCAAACTCGTTAAGGTGTCGTCTTTCGTAAAGTTTCTGGTGGAAAGTCCTCAGAAAACGCAAAAGGAGCAAATGATTTCAATAACTTAGTTCTTGCCGGATTATTAAAGGGTTTTGATCAAGATGATATTTTTGACGCCGATGAAAGCGGATTATGCTTTATATACTATGTCCAAAAGAGGTGCTAGCCTTAAAGGTTTTAAATAGTCAAAATCACGTATGTTGCTTTTTTTATTGTTTGCAAATTAAGTAATTCTAATACTTTAAAAAGAAAAAAAAAATGACATGAAATTAATATCGTTGTCAATGGTTGACAAATCGTAAAATGTTTTATGCGAACTACCAAAACACAACTGTTTTGATCTTGATTATGATTATGATCTTGGTCATGGTTTGGGTCTTGGTCTTGGTCTTGGATCTTGGATCTTGGATCTTGGATTTTGGATTTTGGATTTTGGATCTTGGATCTTGGATCTTGAATCTTGGATCTTGGACCTTGAATCTTGGATCTTGGATCTTGAATCTTGGATCTTGAATCTTGAATCTTGAATCTTGGACCTTCGATTTTGGAATTTGGATCTTGGATTTTGGATCTTGGACCTTAAATCTTAGATATTGATATTGATCTTGATTAAAAGGTAAAGTATGTATAATGATGCCGTTAGCAAAAGTGAATTTACACTACTCCCTGGATGAGCGCCTATCGCCTGAAAAGTGCGTTTTTTTTTTTCAACATAAGGCAAGAATAACTCGGATCACAGACCAAATAAAGAAAAATGGTTTCGATATCAGCAATTCAATGAGGTTTAAGTAAACTTGGAGATTTTATCAACAATGAAGTTTGAATTTTGGCAACAACGTTATAATAGTTAATGTAAGAAATACAAATATCAAAACAATCCAATCACATTTGGGCCACCCTGTATAGTGGCACTGTTTTATCTACAACATTCCAATATGAATTTTTCAACAGAAAAAAACTCAAGCCGAAGAAAAACCAAAAGAAAAAAATTTAACATGAGCTAAAGACTTCAAAAGCGTACCAATGTTAAATGTCCAACATATTGTTTGCAACAGCATCAACAACAACAGGCAACAACATCAACATCGGCATCAGCAGCAACATCAAAACCAAAACATCAAGCAACAGAAACAGAAACAGAGCAACAAACAGAAGAGATCTCCTCAGTCAAGTCGGAGAGAAAAACAAAAACGAAAAAGAGGCCGTCGCTTCGTCCAATGTGGAATTTGCATTTTACATGATCGAAAATTGATTTTTCATGTTAACCAAATGTGAATTGTATGCAATGGAAAATTGGACAACAACACCAAACTATACAATAAAATAACAACAACAAAAAGACAAAATAAAAACTAATGACCAGAAGATGGCAGACACCACATTTACAATCAGTTAACGGCCCAATAACAATCAGATTGCATGCGACACAAAGAGTTTTACCATCAGCATCAGATGCAAAGTGAATGGAATTTATTTGATTTAAGATTTAGGAACGCATAAAACTTGATTTCAGTCATATGGGAGTGCTTGTCAACGTTTTGCGTGATCGTTCAGTGTAATCAAAACTGTACTCAGAACTCTTAATATGGATCGAAATATTGCTTGGTCAATATGCTGCAATAGAAATGATGTGTCTATCCCGTTTAGAAAATCCATCAGGTATTCCGGACCATGATCAGACCCAGATTTGTTATACTTCAAAACGACTATTTGCACTGATTATAATAATCATGCATATTATACTTTTCTAATCTGTCAATCGGATCCAATACACGTACGCTTCATATGAGGAGAGACTTATAAGTCTTCATTAGAAAGCCTGACTATTTTCTGATCATACTTTTACCGATCCTGATCGGATGGCAAGTCGGAACTGATTTGCATTCAGGACTTGTATTTGGAAGGACTTCGATCTTCCAAGTCGAATTAGGAAGTGATTCATTTTGGCTAAAACAATTTGCATACAAAAGACCGCGCCCACCAAACAAGAAGTTCATACACTGCATATTTAAGGGTATGGAAAATTAACATCCCAATTTTTACACAAACCTTCATTTACAGTGGGATTTTCTGTAAATATGCTGTTTTATTTGTAAAAATATTTTGGTTTTCATCTTCCTTATTTGATTAAAACAAAAAGCAATTCAATAATTTTTCTTCCTAAACATCAAGGCGAGCATTAGTGAGGTATGCCAAAAGTAATGTTATAATGTTTATGTGAGACAAAATTTCCAAAGGTCATTGTGTTTGGATTTTTACTTTAATACGTGATAATATATCTAAATCATATGTTGATGTTATGTCAGTAGGGATGTCAATTGTGAATACTACTTTCCCAACACGTTTTTCAAATAATGCTGCTCCTAGTCTTTTAGACTATTATATTGTATCTGATTTGTCCTCTGTATTGCTTTTTGACCAGATTGGTTTTCTGTCTGATCATGACTTGTTATTCTGTACGCTGGATATTAACTTGAATCGAATTGTCAGCCCAAATACCTTTTCTTACCGTGACTTTAAGTCGATCAATTTACATGCACTGTTAAATGATCTTTACGTAAGCCCTTGGAATGAAGTTTGGTTCGTGGAAACAGTTGACGACAAGCTGCGAATTTTTACAAATATTTTGAATGAGCTGTTTGAAAAACATGTTCCAATTAGAACTGTTGTAGAGAAAAACTCAGCTTGTCCATGGTACACTACGCATGTTCGTCAGGCAATTAGAAAAAGAAATAAACTCTATAAGCAGTGGAAAAGAAATCCTTCTCCCACAAACTGGGAAAATTTTAGAGTTGCAAGAAATAACTCAGTGTGTGTCACAAGACAATCGAAAATAAGTTTTTGCTCAGCGAAATTAAATACGTCTCTTCCTTGTAAAGTTCTTTGGAGAAATCTAAAATCAATGGGAATTGGAGAAAAACGAGCTAACAAATGCACTATAGACCCTGATGTACTTAATGATTATTTTCTTGCTAGCACTGTTAACAGAAGTAGTGAAATTGACTTCTCGAATTATCATGCTCAGCAAACCTTCCAATTCAACGCAGTCTGTGAGAGCGATGTTGCAAGAGCTATAGTTAAAATTAAATCTAGTGCTGTTGGTGAAGATGGAGTATCTTTAAAATTTATTAAACTCATTCTTAAACACATCCTAAGTCCACTTGCTCACATCATAAATCATTGTTTTACTACATCCTCCTTTCCTCAATCTTGGAAGATTGCTGTAGTTATTCCAGTTCCAAAAAAATCTTCGACAAGTGAACCCAGTGACTTCAGGCCTATCAGCATATTGCCCTGTTTATCTAAAGTATGTGAGGCTCTAATGACGAACCAAGTTTTAGTCTACTTAAACAATAATAAACTATTGTCATGTGAGCAATCTGGTTTTAGAGCTGGACACAGTTGCGCAACTGCCACAGTTAAGATAGTTGATGACATAAGATCATCTTATGATGAAGGGTTAATAACACTTCTTTGCCTACTGGATTTTTCCAAGGCTTTTGATACGGTAAACCATTCCTTACTCTGCAATAAACTGAAATTTATGTATGGTTTCAGAGACAATGCTGTTGATCTTTTCAAGAGTTACTTAAGTAATAGAATCCAAAAGGTTAAAGTTGGCAATACATTCTCGCAATATAAAATGGTTTGCAGTGGGGTACCGCAAGGATCAGTTCTTGGTCCACTACTATTTACTGTGTTCCTAAATGATATTTTTTCAGTGTGTAAATATTCATCTATGCATGCATATCCAGATGATGTGCAATTATACCTTTCGAGTCGTACTGGTCTTTTGGATGATTTAACTTGCAGGCTAAATGAGGACCTCGAATGCATTAATAAATGGGCCTTTAGTAACTGTCTTCAATTAAATGCATCAAAATCATATGTACTGCCTATTTCGAAGGATGATTTTTTCTTTGAGGACATACCATGTTTATCGATAGGTACGGAAAAGCTGAAGTTAGTATAAAACACAGTAAGTCTTGGCTTTCATTTGAATTCTACGTTGACTTGCGCTGATCACATAAATAACGTAGTTCGAAAAATTTATTCCACCTTGCGTAATCTTAGGGCATCAGCTGAATTTACTCCTATTGATACTAGGCGCAAGCTGGTAATCCAGTTAATAGTCCCTGTTATAACCTATGGAGAGCTAGTTTACAGCAAGCTAGACTCGAGTTCAAAACTCAAAATGCAAATTGCTTTCAATCATGCAACACGTTATGTTCATGGCCTTAGAAAGTATGATCATATATCCCAGTTTAATAAGAGTATTCTTGGATGCGATATAATAAACTACCTAACCTTTAGAAACTGTCTCTTCTTATATAAACTCATGCAGTCAAAACGCCCCCACTATCTTTTTAATAAATTACAATTTAGTCAGTCGCAAAGAAGTCGTATGCTTATTGTGCCAAAATTTAATTATTTAAGCTCGTCCAGATTATTTTTCATCAACGCTATTAGGATTTGGAATTCTCTGCCGGTTCAGTGTAAGTCAATTGTTGGAATAGGAAAATTTGGACAATCCATCTTTGAGTACTTTACTAAATAAAATTGTAACCTTTTTTCTTTCTTATCTTTTATCCTTCTCCCCTATTCTCTCTCTCCTTTCTTTTAATATGTTTAATAAATTATATTTAAGCTTTTTAGTTGTGTAAGCTGATTTAAATTGTATTTAATTTAAAAAAAAAAACACGAATGTTACCAACATGCTGGTATATAAAAGAACATAGTTCTTATTGTACGAATGCTACTTATTATAAATAAATAAATAAATAAATACAACGTTTCCACCGGAAATTTACGGGTGTTTCGAGAGTTAGCTCTAAATTTTATTTTAAACTACTTGATTTGCCATACAAAAATAAATCTGTTTCTGACGAGATTTAGTTTAAGTCTTTGTATGAATTTCAACATGCCTAACTATTTTGACTGTTTTCGACCAAGTGAGATCACTTAACTTTTGGCAAATGGTTTGAAATGTCATTCAAAAAAATCAAATGCAAGAAAATAATAAGAAGTATTGGAAACATTAACTTTATTTTTCCCGCTTATGACATTTACTGTCAAAACCAAATCTCTTTCGGCATGTGGAAACGGCTAAATCTCCGCAGAAAAATGCCACGAAATGAGCGCGAATGTGCATGAACTCAGGGGCTGGTCATTGGAGCGATATCATTTTTATACTCTACACCCAGTGTATATTAACTTTGTCATTTTGTTTGTAATGCAGAGAAAGAGGCGTGACAGGTATGGAAATATTTTTTACGGGAAAACTATGCACGCTAATTCGATAAAATTTGATACACTGCCTGCGTTCTCAAAGTTAGCTCGACTTATTGAAAATGAGCGAAATCTGTCAACAGACACGCCTACCGCCCATAAAAAAAATATATATTCAAAATGCAAATTTAGGAGCATTTTTCTCGAGAAAGCCACCATAATACACATAAAAACTAAGGATAGTTAGTAAGCGCAAGTTCTGAGTAAAAACAAGATGAAATCGAACAAGTGTGCGTGGCACCTCCCCTACAAGCAAAAGCTTCAATTTGCTATACGGAAAGCGATTTTCGAGGTAATCCAACTAAATTTCACCAGGACATTAAGAACTATAAGTGCAAGCTCTAAAAAAAAACAAGACGAAATCGAATAAGTGGGCGTGGCACATTCTAAGCAAACAAAAGCTTCAAAGTGCTATACTGAAATATTTTATGAGGTAATCCAACTAAATTTCACACAGACGCTAAAAACAGCAAGTGAAAGATCTGAGCAAAACCCATGTGAATTCGGACGAGAGATCATGGTACCTTCCCTACAAGCAAAATTTTGAAACTACTGCAGTGTATGATACTTAATGTTTAGCCAGGCCAAAGGTAACATTGTTACTAGTTTCAAATTGTTGCTATCAATTAAGCATCTGCAGGTAAACTCTTTGTGAAAACAAACCCCAATATTTTGCATTTCTAAAGATAAAGAAGATAATTCACATTATGACATTACTTTTGCCTTGCAACAGTTATTAGGCAAAAATTTCTCAATTGACCCACTTAAGATTTTAAACGTAAAAAAAGCTTTCAAGAGAAATTGGTTAAGATTTTAGAAAAAAAAATTTTTTTTTCTAAAGCAAGGGTGTCAGCGTAGAACAAAAGTTAGCCAATTTTGGCTCTACCAACAACATCAATATTTCTGTACAACAATCACAGAAATAATTTTTGTTGTTTTTTTTACGCTCGTCAAAGTTTCGCGTTTTTGTTGCTTTTTTTGCGTACACACAAAATCGAACTTGAACCAACATAAAACAACAACAACGACTACGTCGCATCAAAAACAAAAACAACATGCAATATGGGTATTAACCCCTTGCGACCGAAGCCTAGACCATTGCAGATATCGAAAAATGAACTTCGGATTACGTTTTCTAGTGTTTAAATTAAGAAAAAAAAGTAGGTCCGGAAAAGCCCCTTATGGCCGGAAAGCCATGCAGTCATGTTACACAGTGCAGCAAAAAAAAATTCGAAAATCTTTTTGAATCCTATATTGACACCACATGATGTTACTAGTGAAACCCTATCTGTGTTTCGTTTGTTTGGCTACAGGTCGAATTTTATATTGTAGTACTACAAAAATTGCTTCAAAACTGCTTTTTCAAAGTTGCCACGGCTATAAGTCGTAAACCATTTGATATTTTGTTTTCCAATCTTCAACGAAGTTATAGATATAGACTAAAAGAAAGAAATTGTTCAAAAAACTGACCCGAAAAAATTGAGTTTTGGGAATTAAAATCACAAAATGCCGAAAAATTATACCATTTTTGGTCAAAGCTATAAAACCGTTCCGTATTTTGCCAAACAATTAAAATAAAATTTTAGCCAAGACTTAACTGAACAACTCTCTAGAGCATGTCAATAGCATACGAGTACTCCTTGATACCAATTTTAACTAAAACATTGATGTATCTAAAAATCCTTGGGGTGCTATGTGACCCCATCGGTCTCAAGGGGTTAATGCGTTGATGCGCAGTTGCGTAAATGCAACTGAATATTTCCATCTTGAGAAATTGCAGAAACCGTACTTTCGCAACGACGCAAGAGCATTGCGCATCAACACGTGAATACCCCTACTTTTTGTGTGTGTCCCAGTCCTTAGAAATTTTGAAAATATTTGAAATATTATTGTTGTTATAAACGAGGCATGAACAAAAACAACAAAAAATTGTTTTTGTGATTGTTGTAGTTCGAATTTGAAGTTGTTGTAAAAGCGAAAATTTTGCGATGACTGCGCTGCATGCGCTTGGCTCAGTGATTTGAAAACGCTGACACCCTTGTTATAAAATATTTAACATAAACTAGGGCACAAAACAGTATTTTGTTTTTTGGACCAAAATTTTTCATTTGTTATTGAAAATCCATATTTGAAATAAATCAAAATTTAAGCAACTTCTCCGCCTCTGAGAATATTATAAAAAAAGTGTGAGCGCTCTCCACATGTCTATATCCTAGGAAAAAATTAGGGTTATAGTTATTGGTTCAAAATTATTAAAAAATATAGAATGCCGTGCAATTATTTTTTCAGTAGTAGAGAAAAACAAAGCATCTTACGGAAAATGTGCATGAAGCATAAAATGCTTAGAATCATATAATGAACACTTGTGATTTTTTTTTTGGAATTTTTTGGAACGTAGGTATTATTTTTTTTTTTTTTGACCAATTTTTGAAAAATTCTCAAAAAGTCTGTGAAAATTCTTTAAAAATTCTTACGTATTGCTTAGACGATTCTAAGCAATTTATGACATATACACTTTATCGTAAGATGTCTTGTTTTCCTCTACTACTGAAAATAGAATTGCACGGCACTCTATATTTTTTAATAAATTTTGATCCAATATTGATTACCACAACTTTTTTCTGGTATATAGTTCCGAGACATGTGGCGAGCGCTCACACATTTTTTATAATTTTCTCAAAGGCGGAGAAGTTGCTTAATTTTCTATTAATTTGAAATAAGGATTTCCAATAATAAATGAAAAATTATGGTCCAAAAAAATACTATTTTATTCCCTGATCTATGTTTAATATTTCAAAAAAAATTTGCAAAATCTTTACTGTTTACTACAAAAAAATTATTATTTATTTTTTGAAAGCCTTTTTTACGTTTTTAAGCTTAAATTATAAGGTGGCTCACTTGAGAAATTTTTGGCCATTACACATAAATCATCAATTTTCAAACTTTGCTCATCAACGCCACTGGCAGTTGTAAACTTTCAAGTATTCTCTCGTGTGTGTGTACTTGTGTTTTGACATGTGTTTTCTGCAAAATTGTCAATTGACATAATTCCCTCCTCATGTCTCTGAAACTTGTCACTTGATTCATATAAACCTTTTTTTCGTTTCAATTTCATTCATTCAAAAAGCAGCTCTTAACTTCCGCTTAATTTGGTTGATTAGGGGAGGGGCGGTGAAGGGGCTTAAATCATTTCATAAAAGGAGTGTTAAAATTGTAAGCTCCAGATTGTTTGTTTTTGCCCCTGGTATTTGCACTGAAATTGATATCATTTACTGGTGTCACTGCTGCGGATACGGCTGAATCTCTGTTCTTTTCATGATGAGATTTTTATTTTTGTGCCGCCACCGCTGTTGTACTTGCACCGTCGTATGTCTGTGAAAACATCGTCGGCAAATATCTTTGAGACATGATTCATCCGGTCGAAGCAACGCCTACAATGTGATTTTATTTGCATAAAATATATTTTGATCTTTTTTGTGATTTTTTTTTAAATTTTTGGAATAAAAAAAATAGAAAACCAACGATGAATTGGTTTTTTTCAACAACGAGTACATTGATCGCACATTTTGAATTTTGTTTTTTCCTCAACAGAATGTATGATGAAAAGGGCAGTGCCGAATGTACAAAAAACGAATTGTCTGCAATGATTCTTCCTGTTTTGGGAATTCTTTTTAATTTCCCGTATTCCACTTAAGATGTCGTATTCAGCGGAGCTTAGCTTATTATATAGATTTTGCTTCAACGTTTCTAATACTAATACAATTCTTAAGTGCAATTCCTACGAATTGTTTTCTCCTTTACTTAAATAAAAATTGTCGCATTAGATTTTGTACCGAAAATTTAATTTTCTATGCGATTCCCGCGCAATTTTTTGTCTTTATCTTTCCCTTTCCTTCTGTTATGGTGTCTCCTTTGGTGATAATAATGCAGTTGATGGGTTCTGCCTTAAAGTATGCTACATAACGGAACTTAGAACTGTCGTAGTCAAACACACAACATCTCTTCCCTCTTATGAATAGAAGGTGTTATTGTCAAGAGGTGAGAAAAATTTTTTCTTATTCGAAATCGAAATAGCGCTGGAGTTACATTTTTTATTTTTATGTATAGTAAGGTTTCCGTAGTCAAACACCCAATACATCTTTTCAATTGTAAACGAGTTCTCAAATAGGGAAATGTTTTTTATGGAAAATTTGGCTCTTGATTGTTAAATATAAACAAACAATTTATAAGTGAAAATGTTTTCAAAAGTCATTAAGGACCATATTTTATATATATACAATAGGCCGGGTCAAATTTTTTTGCGGCAAAGAGTATAGCAACAAAAAAATCTATGGAAAATTCTAAAAAACTTTGCCCAAGAAACCGGGGGTCTAAAATCAATGTTGAGCCGCCGAAAATTGCGTTGAAGTTTTGTATGTAGTACTTTAAAATTCAGTAAAAAAAAACATAAAATTCAAATACTTTGAATAATTTTGTATGAAACAAGTAAAAAAAAAATTAATTTTTTCTTTTTCTTATTGTAATTTAAAGTAGTACATCAAAACTTCAAGGCAATTTACGGCGGCTTGATATTGATTTCAGACCCATGGTTTCTTGGGCAAAGTTTTTTAGAATTTTCCATAGATTTTTTTGTTGCTATACTCTTTGCCAATTTTTTGCCTCCCGAACAAGTTGACCCGGCCTAATATACAATATTTTATTATATATAATATTTTTTCAAGTGGCAAACCAGCCCAGACTCTTTTCTGCTTATTTTTTCCCAACTGTCAACCAAGCTTACTGTCTGAGTCATTAAAGACTCTTTTCTGACAGTTTTTTCAATTATCAACCTAGCCAACTATATGAGTCATTAAAGGCTTCTTTCTGATTATTATTTCATGAGTCATTAAAGACTCTTTTTTTATTATCAACCTAGCCAACTTTATGAATCATTGAAGACTCTTTACTGATTATTGTTTCAATTGTCAACCCAGCCAACTAAATGAGTCAGTTAAAACTCTTTTCTGATTATATTTTCAATTGACAGCCCAGCCAACCATATGAGCAATTAAATACTATTTTCTGATTATTTTTTCAATTGACAACACCATAAAGACATTAAAGACTATTTTTTATTATTTTTTCAATTGTCAACCCAGCCAACTATATGAGTTGGTAAAAACTTGTTTCTGAATAAATTTTCAATTGGCAACCCAGCCAACTATTAAATACTATTTTTTGATTATTATTTTTTTTTTTTTTTTTTCAATTGACAACACCATCTGAGTCATTAAAGATTATTTTTTATTATTATCTCGATTGAAAACCTAGTCAACTGCATGATTAATAAAAGACTCTTTTCTGATTATTTTTTCCCAACTGTCAACCCACCCAACTTTATGAGTCTTTAAAGCCTCTTTTTTTGATTTTTTTCAATTGTCAATCCTTTAAGACTCTTTTCTGATTATTTTTGCATAACTGCTTTATTCCTAATTATTTAATAAAAGCACAGGAATTAATCGCTTTTTCTTCTAATTGGCTCAAATAAAGATCATTAAAGAGTCTTTTTATCTCACGTTTTCCAAAGTATTTGTCATCTCGAACACAGAACTTTTAGTGCTTTGATAACCATAGAAAAAAAAAACAGCGCCCTAAACATTCATTAAACTAACTCTTTTGTGTACTCATAAAGGCTCCTCAATATGTGTCATTTCGGACACATGGTATTGAATGCTGAGAAAAAGATTTTTGTGTAGGTCAATCAGAGTTTACAAACTTTCGATATTCTACGAAATGTTCACAAGGTATTTGAAAAGGTTTAATTTGATTTCGAAGAAGGCTTGATTCGATTGGAAAAGTTAGAGATTTTAAAAAAGATGAATGTATTATCAATATGATGTGGAAAATGTTAAATTTAAAATGGATTTTGGAAAAGGTTTGATTCGATTTGAAAAAGGTTTAATTCAATTTGGAAAAGGTTTAATTTGATGTTAAAAAAGGTTTAACTTAATTTAAAAAATTATCAATATGAAGTAGAAAATCTATATCTAGAAAAACCATCAGTAATATGTTAAAGCCAAAAGCTGATGGTTCTAATATCAGCTCAATTTTGTTGATACCTAATGAATCATGTCAGAAAATCGGATTGAACTGATGTTGACAACTTAAATGAGAGAATGTTGCATTCCAAAGGCAGCGGCATTTATCAATGTTACGCTTTCTGAAGTTCAAAAGAACCAAAAAATTTGTTAACTCTGTGTCGTGTTTGCATGCGAAGCAACAGTGGTCACATGTTTGCTCTAAGCAGAGGAAGAAAAATCCGCACACGAATGGATTAGAAACATACAACATCACCAACAACAATAACAACAACAACAATTGCAATGACTTTATTGAAAATGAAGTAGAAGAAAAAAGTCACATGCCGTGACACCCTATGAAGATGAACACGCTCACTGCGATATGGCCATTTAATTCACATCCACAGCGTCGTCTCATTCCATCATATCTGTGCTGTGTTGTGTTTTGTTATTGCTTTGAAATGAAGAAAGAACGACAACAAAAATAGAATCCTGACAACAACAGCGCAGTAGTTTTTCTCCGGAAATTTGAGCCTTTCTAGCGCACAGTGTAGCAGCAGCGCGCGCATTGTCCTCCACCTTTGCATTTGCGTGCTAACGCTCCAAATGTCCAAAGCTGCACGTGATGCATCGTTTTGAGTAACGAGCAACTTAGTTAGTGCTGCACGTCGTCATCGTTGTTGCACGTTGTTGTGCAGCATCAGCGTGTGCGCTATGTGTTGTACTCCTCCAAGAAGTGCGGAAAATGTTTTATATGCAAAGTGACCACTCAATTACGCTTTTGGAAGCAACGATCATCAAACCGATTCATCTCACTGTTGGTTTGCTGGGGTGTATAGGTAAGCAGAAGATACACGGTGGTCGAAAATGGATTTAAATAAAAAGTTATATTGTTTGATTTTTTTTTTTAAGGGATGCTAAGGGCAGACAGGGCAGAACAATTTATCGCTATGTTCAAAATAAATGACTTATAGATCAAATTGTTTTCTCATGCAGTCTTTGATTTAGCCTTTTCGGATTATTTTCTCAGACTTAGTGTCTTCTGATTATTCTCTCATTACAAATTTGATAAAAATGGCTTAGTGTCGAAAGATTTGCCAACAGTGAAAAGGTCTGCAATTAATAGCCGTATTGAGTGGCCCGATTGGTTACACTGGACATTCGCTCGCGAGCCAAAAAATTATAATCATCTGCTTTCGCGGGCCAGTGCTAATCCAAAATATTGAAAATGAAAAAGGAAAGCAAAAGGCTCTAGTCATTCGCATGCACAATTTATAAAAAATTGAAATTTCGAGCGCGCAAGCAACAACAAATACATAGGTAAATTTTTTTGTCAAAAATTCCAAAAATCCTTGTTGGCTTTTACTAATTGCTGAGGCAAAATGATTTTTTTTTTTTTACATTTTACATGGGGCCAGTCTTATTTGCACTATAAGCACAGTGATGTAACAAAAAGGTGCCATTCTGTGTCTAAACAAAAATTTTCTTTTAGTCCTTTAGGACGTAGCCGTATTGCAGCACGGCGTATTTAATTTCCAAAATCTTTCGAGGAATTTAAAATGATATAAATAAAAAAGAAAATTTTCATAATACGAAAAATTGCATGTTATGAAATGTCAAAAAAAACTAGTAAGGGTGGTATCTTTGGCCTGGCCAAAAACTAAACACCCTACACTGCATTTCAAGTATATTATTAGGAGATTATAAGAACAAATTGCTTATATGGGAAGTGCCACGCCCTCTCTCCTTCGAGCTTACCTTGATTTTGCGTAGAGCTTGCATTTACTGTTCTGAGTGTTTGAGTAAAATTCGGTTAGGTTTTCTTAAAAAAATCTTTCAGTATAGCATTTTGAAACTTTCGCTTATGTGGGAGGTGCCACGCCCTCTAATCCTACTTCGCCTACTTTAAACTCAGAGTTTCATTATATAATTTTGAAACTTTTGCTAATATGGGAGGTGCCACGCCCTCTTGTCCGAGTTTACCTAGATCTTGCGTATAGCTTGCATTTATAGAGTCGAGTGCTTGAGTGTAATTTGGTTGGGTTATCTCAAAAAACGCTTTGAAACTTTTGTTTATATGGGAGGTGCCACGCCCTCTAGTTCGAATTCACCTAGTTGTTGCTCAGATCTTATACTTACTTTCTCTAGTATTTATATGTATTTTGCTTCTGTTATTACAAATAATGCTCTTATTATTGCATTTTGGATATATTTTTTGTATGGGCGGTAGGCGTGTCCGTTGACCGATTTTGCTCATTTTCAATCTCCCGAGCTAACTTTTACGACGGAGGCTGTGCACTAAATTTCATTGAATTATCTTGCTTAGTTTTCTCATAAAATGTATTTCCACACACACCCAGCCAGCCAGACAGACAGACGGACATGGCTATATCGACTCAGGAGGTGACGCTGATCAAGAATATATATACTTTTCCATACCTGCCACGCCTCCATCTCTGCATTACAAACGGAAGGACAAAGTGAATATACCCTGGGTGTAGGGTATAAAAAAAATCATTACTCCCATACCACTAAAGGTACCATCTTAATTTTGGATCTATGTGATAGGTGGTTTTGTTTTCTTTTCTAGAAAAATATTTTGGAAGGTCGAAAATACGCTTTTGTCGTTTAGTACATACTAAAATAGTAGTAAATTTTGTAGTTTTTATCAAACAAGAAAAGATTTACTTTATGCATAAGTATAGCCTAGTTCAATACCTTTCTAAAAATTATCTGAACATGAAAATGATTGAAGAAATGTTCTAGTTATGGGTCATTTTGTGGTCGGCTCTTTTTTTAAATTTTCAAATAATCAGCCAAGAGACATATCATTTTTTCCCTCTTTTTCATATGAGGTTTTTTTTTTCCTTTTTAAAAAATATATTTTGGAAGTTCAAAAGAGTAGGTAACGAAGCATTTTCAGTAGTTAAGTACTAAAGTAGTAGTAAATTAAGTACCGAAATACTAGTACATTTAGTACTTTTTACCAAATACGAAAAAATTTACTTTTAAAACCTTTTCAAAAGTGGCCTCAGCATGACAATCGGTTAAGAAATTTCGAAGTTATCGACATTTAAGTAAAAAGAGTTTGTCACAATTTACCGATTTTTCCACTTTTTGTACCCCTCCACAAGCTACAAAAAAAAAAAAAATCGCAAAATCTTCTTCTAACAGATTAGTCATGAAACAAAACCATAAACCGAATTTCAACAAAATCAGAAGGGGTTTGGCAGATCTTGTTACGCTGGGCTTGGAATAGCTGAATACAGTCCTTTTCATAAATCGAGTACGTGTCAAAAGATGTACTCATACTACTTAGACTGAAAAATTTATATTAAAACCTTCAGCGCTCATCATCTGCCAAAGTATACTATCAATCCTTAGTAATGTCAAAGATCATGCAGTATTTGCCCACTGTACCTTTATAATCAGTTAGTACTTAGTTAAGGTGTTAAAAAAATACCAAAAGAGTGAGCGTGTTGACAAGCAAAGTATCATTAATTTTTATTCATTTGTTTGATTCTCTGGTATGTAGTCGTAGGATTCTACTCTTCTGTTGCTATGTATGTCCTTCTGTAGGTAAGGAACTAACATTGGCATTAGGTGTGCTGACCATGTTTAATAACTTAAATAGCTCTCATTTAGTAGACATCAGATGGTGGCAACATAAAAAGAAATCTATAAAAAAAAATAATATATCTTATGAGAAACGAGAGTTTACTTCCTTTAGAAATGGTATGCTATATAGTGATAGACCTTCTTGATCTAGAATTTCGTGTTTAGGGAAACATTTATTTACACTTAAAACACTAAACTGAATGCGTTTTTTCAGATAATGCAACGAAATTCAACATTCATATGATTCTACAAAAATACAAAAAAAAAAAAAAACGTTATTTCGGTTAAAAAAATAGTAAAAAACGAACCCAATTTCACTAATAGGGTAGACAAACGACAGCGCTATTTCGCATCACCAGTCTTAACCCGATTATACTTGTGCATAATCCCCATCTCAATACGCATCGACTCCAACAGTAATGCATGAAATCAAAGTGGGTTAGTACTGAAATAAGCTATTTCAATATGGTAACGCTGTTGACAATTGAAACCACAAAAAAAGTGAGACAAAGTGAGTTATAAAATAAATTAAATATATGTTTAGGTAAAAACCAAATAAAATTTTTAATTTTAAGACGGAAATAAAAAGAAAGTGCACTGTTTGTAGCAAGGGCCTGAAATCAGCTGTTCAGAAAAATTGTCAGAAACTTTCGTCTGTCAGGGTAAAATTTTCAATTGCATTAGTACGTTTATAATCTAGATTAACGCTGTCGTCTGTCTATGCTAAAAGATAATAGAAAAGGATTGAGTGAAATCGAGACAAAGGCTAAAGAAGAGGTTCAGAGGGCAAGAAATTCAGAGTAAATTGCAAAAAAAAAAAAAATCTTCAAAGTGCTTTGCGTAATCTATTAAAATTTTGGTTAACATCTCCGATTTTTATGAAAATTGGTAAAAAGTTAGTATTTGACATACGAACATATAACTGTCCTAAAATCATTTTCGGAAATTCCGAAAATTTCCAAGATGGCGGCCATAGGAAGTTCGATCCAACTTTTGGACACTCACATATTTGATAATTCATAGCTCATCGGCTTCTTATCTGATTTTAATCAAATGTCCAGGGTAAGTGTAGAAAGGTATGATCTTTTGGAAAAAAAAAAATTACATTGAAAAAAAAAAAAAAATTATTTTATGTGGAAAAAAGCTTTTTCTTTTTAAAAGTCATTCTGGGGCTTGGAGCACCCTTTTTATTTTTTTTTTGTAAATATCTTTATTTAAAAGAAAATTTTATTTTAATTACTTTCCGACCCTCGAAATTGTGGTATCTATTTTCGTTACCAAGTTATGAGTTTTTGAAGTTGTTCAGTGCTGTGTTTATCATGAGTCGTTGGTGCATATGCGCTACCATATAGGGTTGCCACCGTCCGGACGGTATATTTTTTTCGGAGACCCCTAGTGAGATTATTCGTTAATTATTTTTGTAGAATATTTAAACCAAGTTTTTGGGAATGGGGTTCGAAAAGACCCATAAAAACGGAATATACTGGGTTGAGATGTTCTTGGAGACTAACATGGAATCAAGCAAGGAGCAATTTTCTAGGGAATCTTAACCCATTATATCCCGTTCAGTCGAGGTCATCGCTGGAGCCAATATTTTTGAATACACTTTAAAATAAGCCAAGACACATTTTTAGGAAAGATAAGACATGACTCGAAAAGTATTTGAGGCACATTTAATTCATTTAAATGGTGATGAATTATGCACGGCCATCATTAGGGTGATTTTAAATGCATCCTATATATATGTAGTAATACAATCGAATCTTTTTTTATAAAATAAAATTACTCAATTAATTGATTTATACTGCGTGTTAAATTAATTTTCAAAATCGATTATTCTTAAATACCGTAACTCAATTGAATGCCAAAATGTACAAAAAAAAATAAAGCCCCATACCGAAAACGAATCGACAAGTCTAAATCTAAACTCAGACCAAATACCAAATATTGTGACAGAAAAACAAAAAAAAAAAAAAAATCGTACAAAGCCACGTGTGGACAACCGAGCTGTCAAATAGAACGGAACAGAAGCGTTAAATGTCAATTCGATGCGCCTAATTACAGAGGGCGTTGCAACAGTTGACAGCTACGCCGCTAGGCTGTCAACTTCCTGTTTTATGATAATGTAGAATGGAATTTATGCCAAATATCCTGTGAATTTTCACAACGTGTGTCACATTAAAAAGCAAAATAAAAATCCTAAAAACAAACCGTGGCGAATTGCAATTGTGCAGCCTGCAATTTTCACATAAAACTGAAGCAATTGAAATTTGATTTTGCGATTTTTCTGGTGCTGCTGGCAAACCACCCTTCAAATTTTGATTTTTTCGTTAATTTATTATTTTTAATGCTCGAGAAATTCTCGCTCTAGCGTTTGCTCCTTCAAGGCATAGATTTAAAAATGCACAATCCATTGTTGTATGCAAGGAAAACAGCGTTGAAATTTTTCCTGTTTATTGAGCCATGCCATAATTTAAACTGACTATTGTGTGTACCCCACTTGTAGACTCAGACTACATACCCCTAATAATGCATAGCACATTTTTCTTCACATTGCAATGCTGCATGCACCCTTAGGGTTGTAAAATAACTAAGTTTTCCCTTAAGTTCAGTTTTGTTTTAATTTCCAAGTGTGCCGCATATTTTTGTTTTGATTCTTTGGAATTTCACTCACATTTTTTGCCATTATGTGCCATCATCATTAGCGAAGTAGGGGATAAGAGGTCGGCCGGTTGGTTGGTTCTTCAGTCAAAAGTCTCCCCTGAGGGCAATTAGTGAAATTTCTTTATTGATTAACGATGCGCTAAAAATAAAGAAAACATACAGCCTCGTTTTTGAAATCGGCCAAACGTGCTATTTAATAAAACCCTAAGCAGGCAAGCACACATATTAAGTAGGGATGTCAATATCAACATTTCGTTTCGAAATACGGTTGTACATTGGCGAAAACTTAAAATTTGTGTAACAAACGCATCGAAATTAAAATAAATTAATGCAAACTTGCTCATCTAGAGTAAAAATTTTGAAATTTGGTCAGCGCTGTAAGTATTGTATGTATTCTCCTTTAACTCCTAGGAGGAGCATAGGGGCAAAAAAAATACAAAAATGAAAATCTCAATTATTCAAAATTATTAAAAATCAATAAAAAATTAGTCTTGCGAGTACAAACATACAAAAAAAAGAAAAAAAAAAAACAACAATTAAGGTTTTTTTGGTTTTGCATAGGCCCGCGAAAAGAAGTAATTATCATATATTCGACTTTTCCCCATCAATTGGTGCAATCCAAATTTTTACAAATATGAGCCCAAAACGATTACTTAGAGAACCCGGATATACCTCTGGGCATGTTTAAAATATATTTTCGAAAAAGACACCAAAACGGTCACTAAGAAGGCCCGAAGACATCTCTAGTTATGCTCAAAATATATATTCAACCTTTCCCCATCGACCAGTACAATAAACTTTTGTTACAAAAATGGGCCCGGAGACACCTTTGGCCCTGTTCAAAATATGTTTTCGACCTTTCGCCATCGATTGTTGCAATAAATTTCTTTTACAAAAATGGGCCCAAAATGTTCACTTAGAAGGTCCGGAAATACCTTTGGTCATGTTCATAATGTATTTTTGAATTTTCCCCATCGATTGGTGCAATAAAATGTTTTACACAAATGTCCCCAAACGGTCACTTTCCCCACCGATTGTCGCAAAAAAATTTGTTTAAAAAATTAACCCAAAACAGTCACTAAGAGGCATGAAGATTCCTCTGGTCATGTTCATATTCACTTTATCTCTCTATTGGCATCGTAGAGAAGGAGGCGTGGCAGATATTGAAAAGTATATATATTCTTCATCAGCGTCACCTTCTGAGTCAATGTCCGCAATGTCCGTCTGTCTGTCTGGTGGCTGGGTTTGCGTGGAAATAGATTTGCTGGGAAAACTAAGCTATATAATTCAATGAAATTTGGTACAAAAATAGCTTGTGGGATTAAAAACGAGCGAAATCGGTCAACGGACACGCCTACCGCTTATACATACAAAAATTATATTCAAATTGCAACTTTTGGAGTATTTTTCACGATAATGCAACCGAAATAAACACAAAATCTACGAATTGTCACCGCAAGCTCTAAAAAAAAACTGGGCGAATTCGGACAAGAGGGCGTGGCACCTCCCATATAATCAAAAGCTTCAAAACGGTATACTGAAAGCGTTTTTTGAGATATTCAAACTTAATTTTATGAAGACACTTAGAACTATAAATGCAAGCTCTGAGCAAAAACTGGGAGAAATTAGACAAGAGGGTGTGGCACCTCCCACATAAGCAAAAGTTTCAAAATACTATACTGAAAGAATTTTTTTAAATAATCCAACCAAATTTCACTCAAATACTAAGGACTATAAATGCACGCTCTGAGTTAAAACTGGAAGAACTCGGAAAAGAGGGCGTGCCACCACCCATATAAGCAAAAGCTTCAAAACACTGTAATGAAAATGGTTTTTTGAGACAGTCCAACCAAATTTCACTCAGACACTAAGAACTATAAATGCAAACTCGGTCGTGGCACCTCCCATATAAGCAAAATATTGCAGTGTAGGGTATTTAGTGTTTGGCCAGGCCAAAGGTTACACCCTAACTAGTTTTTAATTAATTTTTTATTATTTTATACCTCGGCTACGTTAGACACATATTTCATTTTCCTCTCCGAAGACTCTTCAGACGACAAATTTTGTACAAATTAATAAAAATTTAAAAAATTGGAATTTGAACCTGGGTCTCTCCAAGCAGCGCACCATCGATGAACTGCCAAACAGTACGTATTGGGCAATTGGACCACTTTTGGTACTATTAACGGTTTATGCATTACATTTGGACCATTTTTGATACAATTGACCGACAATGCATTACATTTGGACTATTTTTGATACAGTTGATAATTTAAGTGTATTTATTCTTACTTTAGGTGTGGTCGGTTTTGGTCTACTTACAAAAAAAAAAACTACACCAAAGTTGGGACTATTGAGCCAACTATCTTCGCCGGTCCTACAAGGATTTTTTCAACTTATTTGCTATGTAGAAACTTTCAAACGTTTTTAAATGCGATACAGACGGAATGAAAGAAGTGAATATTTAATATAGCTCTATAACAATCGATATTTATTTAAAATAGTCGATGTTTTTTTTTGCAACCCTCACATCAGCATAGGGAAAAAATATTTCAGTCCCATCAATCACTTTATAGTCATAACATTTTATTTTTATTATGTCTGATTTTTTTTTATGGAATTTCATAATTCACATTCTTTAGTTGGATTTTAATATAAAATATTTTTTGTATGTGAAATTTTTTTTACATCAACTTTATGTTTTTTAGCAGCTGCTGCATCATCATTTTGAGTCAATAATTGAAAATGTAGTTCATTATTTGCGTATGCACCTAGTTATCATACACATCAAGCATCATCAAAGAAGGCAGCAGTCTAAAGGTCGTTTCAATTATGTGTGCACTGACGAAGCGCGCTATCCCCGCTTAAATTGAACTTAATGCAAAATTTGCCTTTTGTTGTAAATGGATGCGGCATCATCAGCATATCCTTTGACGTACCACCAATGCATCCACTTATTTGCGAGTACATATTCGTGATATGTTCACTTGAAGCACTTGAAATTTCACCCTTTGTTGATTATTAATTTCATTAATTTTTATATTTTCACATAATTCATGTAATACTTTTCGGTAAACATGTTTTTACGTTTATTATCCTTAATAAGTTTTATGCATTTTATATAAGTAAGGGCATTGTGTAAAATTTCATTTAAAACTTTTTCTTAAATTCAGACACTCAACCAAAATTTTAAGAAAAATTCAGTTGTAAGCATGAAAATGCTATAGTGATCGCGTTCAGAAGATGAAACTTTTTCATCTTTCAAACCCATGTCTTTTTTGGTCATATTCCGACAATAATTGCATTGCTTATAGGTAATAAAGTGTTTAATGTGCTTCGCTTTCAGAAGAAGTTGTCTATAAAAAATCGCACCATCAAAATGCGATCAATATCGCTTCCGTCCTTTGCTTTATGAAAAGGCAATTGCCTTTATTGATTGTAATCAATAAATTTATATAGACACTGAACGAATATGGAAACTCTATCGGTATCTATTTTTAGAAAAAATAGAACCAAAATATATCATCTTCATCGAATGTTATCCATTGCGATAATTTCTATCTACGACTTTTTTGATTCTTCCTACTCCACAAAAACTTTTACAGGCAACCTGTGATCTACGAGGACTGCAGTCAATGTGGTTTTCATTCATGCACTAAATGTAAAACTTCTTTGGGACAGTAGAAGCATACCCCGATTTTAATTTTTATCGGCATTTGGTTTCATTTTTTGGTGTATGTCTATTCTGTTAAGCAAAAGACTCTATTAAAATTCTTGTATTAATGTCCGTTCTCGCCACATAGTTCTTGAAAATAATGCTTGACCCTTGATAAATAAAGTTGAGGGTGTATTCAATGTTATGTTTGGCTGTTTTTGGCTTTATGTCATGGATGCATTGGTTCCCAGCGTTTTTGGTTCCATGCAGTGATGAGCAAACCAAGACCAAGACCATAGCAGTCTTGGTCTAGGTCTTGGATTAGATATTGAGTCTTGGTCTTAATCTTGGTCTTGGTCTTAATATTGGTCTTGGTCTTGAAATCCTATTTTTACAAAGCAGTTGGGTTTTTATGGTGCCAAATTTCGAATTTAGATATGATATTATGCTCGAAAGGAGCGTGACACAGCAGTCTTGGTCCTGATGATGATCGTGACCAAGACCATAGCAGTTTTAGTCGTGGTCTTGCAATGATATCAGCGTCGCAAAATTACCAAGACCAAGAATTAAGTCCAAGACTTATCACTAGTTCCATGATAAGGTCTTATAGTTAATTTTGCATAGGTGAGTATCTAGAAAATAGTTGAGAAACGTCGCGACGTCTTCTATTTTCAGCTTTTGGCCTGAAAACACTATATCAAAGACTCCGACACAAGCAATAAGGAAGAAAATATTTGAGAATAAACGGACGCCTAATTTATAAACTTTATATATCGATGATAACAGTCCCATGTGGAAACATCCTACTATTATTAGGTTGATAGTGGGCAGTACTCTCCGCTGCAATATACTTTCTCGCAAATCATGAAGTCAGTTTGAAATACAGAACTCCACTTGAACAACATTTTGGAAAACATTATTATGCTATGATCGAATTTACCGGAATCCTGCTCATTGCTTTCGTATAGCCGGCTCAAGTAGTTTTGCTGTTGAGGAGTACATTTGTTTCGGCACTTCCTCAGCTCAGCTTTGGCAACTTGACTGGCTTACCTGGCAAACAATCTTTTGGCAAGTATGCTTAATCTCCCAGACTCTAAACAGCAGGGAATGTATAAATTTGGTTTGGCTTTAACAGCTCCAGCTATATATAATTTGAGCGTTGCCGTCAAATTTGTTGCTCAGATCGGTTGTACTATTTTATCAATTGACAACGGTTGTAGCTGGGTTCTGTTAGTGGGAGTCTCCGCGGTAAAGCATTTGATTATTATGGATCGAAAGATGTAATTAAAATTAGGCTAAAAATTTCTCGAAAGTGTCCTACCAATCGAGTTTTGTTTGGCTATCAGCGGAAAACAATATCCGAAATCAGCACTTCTTTTCAATTCAGAAGACAAACTCGATATCTTCTACCAATGCAGATTTGGTCAATCTGGTTTACTATATATCGTCTGACATATAATCATTGATTATCTTGGAACATCTTTTGTTTAACACTTTTCAAAGAATGTTCTTTTGGTCGAGACTATTTAAATTATATTGAATCGAGTTCTTCTTAATTTCTATCAACTACAAATGAATTCACCATAAATATTGAATAATAAGTAGGAGGTATTCATGTCGAAATAATTTAAAAATCCAAATAGACACACGACTTAATGGATTACGTTTTCAAAGGATGCTACACTTAAAAGAAAAACTGTCAACACACAAGTGATCGAACAGGACACCCAAGACAAATCAACAAGGAAATACATACTACAGAAAAAAATTGGAACAATGAATTGATACTTTCTATTTATGCATCAATTGTCTACGTACCATTTTCTCCAGAACTACAAATAAGAAAAAATACAATTTTTGTCTAAAATTTTCAACTCCATATGAATAATTCCAAATGGTACACCACCTACAAGAAACCATAATCCTTTGTAGCAAAGAAAAGAAATATTTTAAGAAATTCAAACAAAACATATTTTGTACACACGCACAACAGGTAGCAAGCATTTCTCTTTTTTTACTGATTTTTTCGAACTCATCAGATATGAAGGACAATTGTTCTTTCCTTAAGACGACCACCAATGTTGGGTTTTTGTAAAACATCCTTTGGTTTCTTTCTTTTTGTACGCACACTAGACCATGTTGTGTTTTGTGCATTTAGTGAAATCTCTGGGATTATAATTGAGTTGGTATGGATGAAAAAAGATATGATTGCGTACCTATCTTTTTGTAAAATTAAAAACCACCTTGAAGTCAATTTTGGTTTTCGACATCATAAATTTTGCATTGCACGTTGCTTTGTTTGGAAGTCATGTTTTGTTTGAGCATTGCATGCAGTTTTTTTAAAGGTATATGGTATATAGTTGATTTTAACCCCACAGTACTCGTACCAAAAACTAGTTTTTTTTTTTGCTTTTATGTTTCCTTTTATATTTTAGTATCGTATCTAGAGAGAATATCACTGAAATTTCAGATTCGTAGAACAATCTTATGGACCACGCACCCATGATGTTTTATTTTCATTTAATTTGAAAAGGCTCTATGGAATTGAACCAGAAGGGATAGATATACAAGGGATGATAAAAATGATTAAATGGAAAATCAAATGGAACTGTTGTAACATTACAGCGAGTCAGAGGTTTAGATAATCAAAGAACTTTTATTCATAACTTACGCTACTAATGAGATATATGATTGTAGTAGTGACTGTTGAATTTGGTGGCACTTACCTGAAAGAAAAAAAGACAAGAAACAAATTTTAGTTATTAACTTAAAATATATATATCGTCGGCTTAATTCTAATACGACGTACGAATTAGTAAACATTTTGCAAAGTGACGGTTGTTAGCGATTTAGTTACATTGATAAAAAACTACACCCATTCCCGATTTTAGTTTCAAACAAGACATCATATCTCAAGAGCTAAGAAAAAGTTTCAGAATGTTATAGGGGAGAATGGGGAGTTGTGCGACAGGTTTGGTTTCATTGAAAAAAAACTATGAAATTCATTTTTTTTTAGCATCTCAGTATATAGAATTTCTAGTATGCTTCAAAACACAACTACTGGCTAAAGGGTTCGGTTGAAATTTAAAAAATTTTAAAAGTTATGCTTGTTAGCGCAATACAAGCGTTTTTGGGGGGAGTTGTGCAACACGGAGGGAGTTGTGCAACACAGCTTTAAATTAAAGAAAATTACATACTTACTTTGATGAATATTCTTTATGTAATATATTTGTGAACAATGGTAAAGTTGAAAATCATATTGAATATCAAAAAAAAAAAAAAAAACAAAGCCCAATTAATCCAATTCCCAGAGAATAAAGGCTTAGTAGCGATTCTTCAGATTGGAATTATTTTCGCTACCTGGTGATGATTTGACGGCCTTTTTCTTATTCTTCTTGTGTTCTTTTTTGCATCCTTTGTTCGCTTTTCCGCTGATATTTGGCGCAAAATGGCCACAGATTCAGGCGAGTTGAAAATAGTGGTATTGCCTTACGGCCTTGGTTGGTGATCATGCTGTAGAGGACCCACCTTTTTGAATGCATTGCAAATAGATGCACCCGACATGATTGGCATATTCTAGTTCAAAATGACACAAGTATGTTAATGTAAAGTGAATGATAAAATTTCAACAATGATTACCTTCAATAATCACGAAAAGTCACGAATAAAATCAAAAAAGATGGTAAGTTTGGTGAAGAAAATCTATTAAATTGCATTAAACATTCGAATTATCAACCAGTTATGCGATATACGCATGAAAAATCTGAACTCGGGTTGAAAAATATCACATGTGGCGTATTGTACAACTCTCCACAAATTTTGCTGCGCAATTCCGCACTTTCTACATATTCAAAATGGCCACCGTGGCATCGATACATCAAATGTTTATGCATCATTACTTTCATGAGTTGAAAGGATATTCACAAAGAAATGTTTTGCATATACTGACCTTTATGATCAGCTTCAACAAGTGACTGAAAACACCGCAAACACAAGAGGCCAATGAAACTTTCCGATAAGTTTTTCAACTCACAATGAAGAGCGACACGAAGAATATGTATTAAGGTGACGAGTGTTGGTGAAAAAGTTAGATCGTAGCGAGACAATAGTTGGACACATGACAACTACTGTCATCGACGTGTTGCACAACTCCCTATGTTGCAAAACTCCCCATTCTCCCCTTCTGAAATCGTTTTTTGAAATAATCGAACCAAATTTCACTCAGACACTAAGAACAGTAAGTGCAAGATCTGAGCAAATGCTATGAAAATTCGAGGAAATATTCGTGGCATCTCCCGTATAAGCAATATACTGCAGTGCAGGGTATTTAATGTTTGGCTAGGCCAAAGGTAACACCCTTACTAGTTCATACTTAGATGACCGCCAAAGTTAAAAATTAGGAAAAAAAATAAAAATATCAACTTTAAAGGTCCAGAACTTTGCGAAATCCTTTTGCACTCTACAAACCAAACGCACTCTTCAAAAGCTCATGCAATTAACTCAAAGTTTCTCATAGAAAAAGCTTTCTCTAAAACGCTAGGGTGATCCAATAAAATTTGTTTTTCTAAAAAAATTCAGAAAATCAGTTTTAACCCTATAGGGGAACTGATGCTATTGTGGTATAGTTTTTCAATGTGGTATGGTCGCATAACTCCGATTTGGGAAAGAACCTGCGAACGTCCTGTTAGAAAACATGAAAAACCAGGGATATGTTGCTGTCATGGACCAAACAAAATTTTTCTCATGTCAGTTGAACGAAACGTAAATCGCGTGTGGTCGATGTAATTTTGCGCATTTTTTGCAAAAAAATTTTGCAAAGAAAAAGTTGCTTTTTGGTGAAATTTTATTTATATTCAATTAAGTTAAGTGAAAAATATTGCAAAGTAAGTGTTTTACTATGTTAATTTACAAAGTTTCCAATTTAATTTTTACAATTTTTTAATTTCTAAAAATTGGCCAGTGTGGTATAGTCGGTCTTCGCTAATGTGGTATATGAATTTTTCTTGATATTCTTAACATTATTTGATGGCTGTTTATTTTTTAATAAGAACTATGAGTTTGAGAACCAATGTAAATGTTATTATGAACTTATTTCATGCCTTTCACACTTTATATTTGGTTCTATGGTTAAGTATACCACATTACCCTACATATATGTACCACATTACCAGCCCACTTTACAAGTACTGATCACTATATATGTATACCACATTACGCCACCATATACTCACATTACCTGCCAACTTTTTGAAAACAGCTTTTTTGACTTTTTCCAGATTTTGCTCAATAACTTTTTTTAATGAAATTGCACACATTTTATTGAAATATGTTCTGTAGCCAATACTTCACTAATCAGCATAACAAAATTTGGCAGAAATTGATCAAACGGTTCTCTTTCAACAACCAAAAATGTCCAATATCTCAAAAACGACTTTAAAGAAAAAAAAATATTGTAATTTTCGGAATCAATTCGATTTTACGTACTTAGTAGGTGGCACCTACAGTTGAAAATTTTTTTAATCATTTGAAAACTAGTGTAACTTTTTTCAATCCTAAAAAAAACGACAGCCAATAAGCCCTGTTTTTTTTAGAATTTGGATGAATTGATCTTTAAACCGGTCTTTTACTTCATAAATAGCGTACTGAATTTCATTGTTATCAGTTTGGTGTGTAGAGTTCGAAATATATTTAGAATATTCACATGAGAACTTAATCTTAGAAAAATATAAAGACAGAAGTATACAATTCGTTTGAATATTTATTAGGAAGTGAAAAAATATTTGAATAAAATTATATTTTGAAAATACAAAATATCAATGTTAAACAGATTCAAATATTTAGAAAACAAAAGGTTCTTTGAGAACAAGTGTTATTGAAATTATCGCAACACCCCTTCTCAATAACATAACATTTAACAACTTAATCCAGAAAGCATTCGAAATTTAGTAATTTTAATTCGTGCTAAAGGCTTAGTCAATATGTCGGCCACCATGTCTTCAGTTGAACAAAACAGAAAATTAATTGCTCCGGACCGCATCATTTCTTGAGTGTAAAAGTATTTAACATCGATGTGCTTGCTTCGTGGATTTATTTTGTCGCCTTCTATTATCTTTAAGCAACTTTGATTGTCCTCGTAGATAGTTGTTTTTATGTTGGTATATCCAAAATCACTTAATAACGTTTTCAGCCAAACAGCTTCTTGCGACGCTTCTGCAAGTGCAACCAGTTCAGCTTCTGTTGACGACAGTGAAACATTGGATTGCTTGCGACTGGCATAGCTTATTGTAGCGGAACCAAGCATGAAAATGTATCCACTGGTGGATTTTCGATCCTTCGTGTCACCTGCCCAATCGGCATCTGAGAATTCAGTAAGGGTCAAATCAGTTTTTGTTCCAACACATAACTGCAAGTCTTGAGTTTCTTTGAGGTACTTCAACACTCTTTTAACCTCCAACCAATCTCTCTTACTCGGATTACTAGTCTTACGTGACAAAATCGAAACTGCTACGGAAATATCCGGTCTTGTGTTCCCAGCGAGATATAATAAGGATCCGATCGCCTTACGGTATTCATGGTTATTATCCAAAAGTTCTTCTTTCTCCGAATTCTTTAAATAACCAGGATCTAGAGGAATTTTAGAGATATGTGCTTCATTTAAACCATATTCTATTAATAATTTATTAATGTAATCCTTTTGATTCATATAGAAAATTCCATCATCATTCCGAAGGATTTCAATGCCCAAATATAACTTAATATTACCAAGGTCAGAAATGTGAAAATGTTGTTGAATATAATCTATAATTTCTTGAATAGATTTATCGTCTTCAGTGGCAATTATTATGTCATCGACATAAATCAGTACATATATAAAATTACCTCCATTCTTCTTAACATATAAGCATCTGTCGGCGTTTCCCCTTCTGAATCCGAAATTAATAGGAATCTCGTTTATTTTCAGATTCCAGCACCTAGCCGATTGCTTTAGGCCGTAAATACTGCGCTTCAGCTTACATACCAGATTCTCTTGCCCCGGAGTCACAAAACCTTCTGGTTGCTTTAAGTAAATTTCGGTGTCTAAATCACCATTCAAAAAAGCTGTCTTGACATCGATATGTCGCACAATCATATTTTTAAAAGACGCAATTGCCAAAAGAGTTCTTAAAGTGGTGTGTTTAACAACGGGTGCGAATATTTGGCTGTAGTCCTCACCATATTTCTGGGAAAATCCTTTCGCTACCAAACGAGCTTTAAAGCGTAGCTTACCGTCTAGTGTTTTCTTGATCTTGTAGACCCACTTGCATCCAACAAGCTTGCGACCTTTTGCTAGTTCCACCAAGTCCCACGTGTTATTATCATACATTGATTGTAGTTCTTCTTTCATAGCTTCCTTCCACTGCTCACTATTTGGACTCGAAATGGCTTCTTTAAAAGTAGAAGGTTCATCTGAAATTGTCGTCATCATGCCATACCGTTTCGGATGAACGCCTTTCGTAGATCTCGATGAAACTCTTCGCTCAATCAGAGGAATGTTTTCTGAGTTTGGAGACGATGAATCGCTCCCAGCAGTTATTACATTATTTCTGTCGTTTTTAGAGCTAATGACAATAGGTTCATCAGGGACTTCCTCAACCTGCGAACTACATTCAACTTCTTCATTATTTACCTCAGATTCCTGCAATAAACAAACTGGAACCAAATGCTGACCAGCTTCTTTGTATGGGTTATTCACTTCGTCATTGCCAGCTGTCCTACCTTCGATGAAGTCGACATCCCTGCTCAATATAATACGATCGTTCGATGTATCAAGCAAACGATAAGCTTTCGACTCTTCACAAAAGCCAAGCAAACGACATCTCTTGGACACAGCATCTAACTTCTGGCGTTTCTGCTTATTGATATGAGCGTATGCTACAGTACCAAACACTCGAACATGGCTTAAATTTGGTTTCTTGCTAAAACACATCTCATATGGTGTTGAATCTGTAGAGCTTGAAGGCAGACGATTTTGCAGATAGTTGGCTGCATACACCGCTTCAGCCCAATATTTCAATTCAATTTTCGCATCAAATAACATACATCTTGCCATTTCTATTAAACTTCGGTTTTTGCGTTCCGCTACCCCGTTCTGCTCAGGCGTGTAAGGAGCTGTCAATTGATGTGTAATGCCTTTGCTTTTGAAAAAATTATCCATTTGCTTGCTGCAAAATTCACCGCCTCGATCAGACCTAAAGGCTTTCATTCTCTTTCCAAACTTATTTTCTGTAAGTGCAACGAAATCTTTGACTTTGTCTATAACCATGCATTTCTTATCTAGGAAGTAGACAGTACAATACCGACTATAATCATCAATCAAAGTTAAAATATATTTATTGCCACTCGGAGTTGTATTTTGCATAGGACCGCAAAGATCACTATGTATCAAGTCTAGAAACTGCGATGCACGGCTGTTTGACGACTTCGGGAATGGCTTACGAGTCATTTTACCCTTCAAACAGACTTCACATGAAATTTTACAGTTGCATTTTAAAATATTCACCCCATTTATCAAGCTTTTGTTGACTCCATTTTTGATTGCTTCTAAGTCTCGGTGACCAAACCGTCTATGCCACGTATGTATACATTCTGATTTCACTGTACATACCTTTTGAGCTGCATGATCCTCATCCAAGACATACAAATTATTTTTGAGACTTGCTTGCGTACAGAAAGTAAGTTTCCATCTAATTCTGGTACAAACAAAACGTTACGTACACGTATTTTCATATTTCTGCAAACAAACATTCCATCACCAATTCCACTTGCTTTAATCTCGGTTCCATCCGCTAGAAAAATCTTGTCTCGTTGACACTCGTCCAGCTCAGTAAAGAAATTTTTGTCGCAACTCATATGACAGGTTGCTGCTGAGTCAATGAACCAATCGCACTTTTCACAACCATTAGACACTCTAAAACACAGATTTCGTTCATCTACTGTAACAATCTTTGCACGGTTTTCATCCGTCTTCCTCTTGTTGAAACAGTTCCTTTTAATGTGCCCACGTTTACCACATGAAAAGCATTTTGGATTCCAAGTGGTCTTCTTGTGTTCCGATTTCAAAGCTACTTCTGGTTCGACAACATATTCCATTCGACGCTTTCCTTCTTGTAAAAGCTTCTCTTTTATCATATGAAGTGTGAGATCAGCCTCTGGACGCATCTCCAAAGAAGATACCAGCATGTTGTAATCTTCTGATAGACTTCCTAGCAAAAATGCCACGACCGTAGGTTCTTGAAAATCCTCACCTAAGTCTTGCAGGCGATCAACAATATCTAATAACTCACCTATATGAGCCTCCATAGACTGACCAACTTGCATTCGTTTTGATGCTAATTGCCGCAACAAACTGACCTTGTTTGTGAGATTTGTCTTCTCGTGGTATGCCTTTAGTGCTTGCCAATATTCACTTGCATACTTCAGCTTCTTAATATGAATTTTCTGTGATTCCTCAACAGCTAAGCCTATTGTCGCACGCGCCTTTCCGTCCCTGATAAGCCATTTTGATTCTATATTGCTTGGAACCGCTTCTGTTACCAGCACCCACAACTCACGTTCCAAAAGTAAAAGCTCCATGTTGGGAAACTGCAGTTTAAAATCCATTCTCCAATAAAATCAAAAATTTATCCAACGACGCGTTTTATACAATAAGTGAAAAAATTTTCAGGCGTAGATGAGGCCCATAACCTCTTAGAAAAATATAAAGACAGAAGTATACAATTCGTTTGAATATTTATTAGGAAGTGAAAAAATATTTGAATAAAATTATATTTTGAAAATACAAAATATCAATGTTAAACAGATTCAAATATTTAGAAAACAAAAGGTTCTTTGAGAACAAGTGTTATTGAAATTATCGCAACACTTAATGCTTCTGCTACAAATTTTTCTCTACAGCTAAACAGTGATGGGCTATCTATTTATTTCTTATTTAATCAATAGTTGTTTGAGCAGAACAACCAACAACGCCAGTATCATCTTAAGACGGATGAACCGCATGAAAACTGTAATAAAATTACGCTATAAATTGCCAGATAAGAAGAAGCCCCACAAAGTCTTTGCTTTTCTACATTTTTTTCTTATTTCAGAACAAAATAACTTTGCTGCGCGGCAACTGCCTAGCGGACCAAAAATGCTGAGATTAAGCGAGCAGCGGCAGCAGCAGATGCTAACAAGCCAAACTCTATAGCATTAAGCAAATTATGATTAAAAACTCGAAATGCAAGCGAAGAACCAAAGTCGGCGGCAAAAGTACACAAAAAAAAAAAACGAAAAAAAAAAAGTATTATTAAAATGCTAAAGTTATAACGAAAAAAAACTCCCGCAAATGGACTGAAAATTTTTTGAGGGCGTTCCTAGAAAATTATTAGTTTGCTTAAGGAGAGAGTTCGCGTTCCGTTCTCAAGTTCAACATCAACAGCGGAGTCTTCGTCGTCGTCGTTGTGGTATAACAAAGAACACAAAGAATCATTTCATGTATTGGCGGAATTTAGCCAAAAAGATGAGAAAATAATGCAGCACGAGTATAAATGAAATTACTTCTTGTACTTGAAAAATCAAAGTGGTAGTGACTGCGGTTTCCTCTGGAAAGGTTCTTTTTTTTTTTTTTTTTGTTTCTGTCGTCGTTATGATGAAAAACATGAAAAATGTTAAAGAAGACGAATTGCATGAATTCATCCACAGCAGTCAGTTCAGTTGGAGATGGCAGAGCAAATGATTAGAGCCTCATAACACGGCAATCAATTTAATGATGGGGTTTGCAAGCTGCTTCACCGACGACCAAAGAGACCAAGACCAAACAACCAACCAACTGCTAACTGCTGCGGCAACTACTACACCGTATAACATCCTATGTATTGCTGATGCCTAGTGTAAGTGGAGTCTGCGCGCCATCACTTTCTGTGACGCAACGCTGCTATGTTGCTGCAAAGACTTGCATCACGTAGTAGTACTTGTAAAAAGTTGCCTACATCATAGACGTCGACATCAAAGTTATAATTATTATGATTTTATACGATCATGTTATGTGTGGTAAGATATGCATAGGAATGAATCCTCGGCGAGAGGCATGATATATTTTGTTGTATGCAAGGCGTTGATATATTACATAAGTTAAGAAATTCATAGACAAATTACTTGCAATGCAAATGAAAGTGTGTGAGATTTTCGCTAGAAGTGAAGGTTACTGAGAAGTGGAATTTTTTCTGTTTAAAGGTTTTGAGAAGATCGTTGCAAATAGAGTTGAGAAAACAGGCAGATGTTAACAACAAAACCAAAGTGTTTTGAGTTTGATATGAACTCCTTGCGAAGGAGGCTAATTTTATGAAGTTTTTTGCATAAATCTTAGAACGATTCGGCAAGCGTACCTTTAAGAAGGAATCGGTTGTAATTGTTGATGCTAATTAACATACCTCCTGGTAAGAAATGACTACTGTCTGAAGCAATTTGGCAACGCGTTTCTACGATCTGCTTATAGTAAAGTGACTTAGCCGATCAAGACCGGGATTCGAAAGTATTCCTGAGAAATTCGCGCTAACAAAGCCATCCCACGATCCATATGGAGTCGTTTTATACATACATGTTAAAATGGATTAATAATCTCGAACACAGCTAGCCCTACCAAGGAAGCGTGAGCTTTATTGAAAATAGAAAATTCGGCATGGGTAGTTATTGTTGTAACATCAAAAAAAATTGTCCAGTATGCATCGGTAGTTAAACGGAGTCTTGTATGTAGATCAAGGCCTAGGAAGAGAGCAACTTCTGCATCAATAAATGTCGTGTCGTGAGAGTGGTAAGGTTTTGCCGAACAATTGAAAAGGTGTGGCGTGTTGTGCGGACTTTGACTGCAGTCAAGACACTCGTCTTTGATCGCTTCGTCTATACGCGCAAAATAGTGGCTTAGCTTGCGGCTCCAATCAGATCTCCAACGCGCTAGAATGCACCTTATGTTTTTGGGCAGCGTCCGCTTTTCCTTTGCAATGGGTGGTGGGCCGAGAACAGTGTTTGGGTTGTAACTCTCGGTTGCCAAACTGACGGCATCCCGGTGGAGTTGTCTGGGCCAACGTGTATTCTTCTTGGCTAAACGTTACGCTTGTTGTTAACCTAAGCAAGTCATTTTCCAATCGGGATACGTTTGGGCAAATATCACGCGGTGATGGGTCTAGTGTCGTGAGGTGTTTGTTGGGATGTTAGGGCAGGCGAAGAACTGTTTGGTAAGCAGATCCTTATGATCCTTCGGCATGGGTAATCAGTCTCGTAGATTCTTCTATTACTACGGGAATCGGTAGTCCTTTGGAGAATTCAGTTCGCTGGATCTTCCAACAGACTATTGGATCGTGATTGGGACATAAATTCTCAGGAACAGCATAAGCTCATTGTGGAGTTGCATTGGAACCAGATGCCATGACCTAAAAAATGGCAGAGGCTAAGAAAATCCCCACCTCCCCAACACTGGCTTGAGCTGCTGCCTGACTGCATGGTTCTAAAAATGGTAACCATCATCGGCCCACATGGTAGATGTTAACGTTAAGCACATTCTTTGAGATTGAATGCAGTTGAAAATCGATGCTACAGTGCTCTATCCGCGTGTATAAGCCTCAGTCTCCACGAAACTTCTTGAGACAAAAAACTAAATAGTCTGCCTGTAATCCAAAATAGTCTCTCGGTTAGACAGAATAACCGCATTCAGCTTGAGCCTAGTGACTAAAAAGTAATTTCACTAAGTATAGCTATTTCTATTGCTTCAAAAAGAAAGCTTTAACATGAAGCCGATAATAAAATCCGTCAATGATCCGATACCAACTTAATCAATTTGCTTTGAAAACTTCTCGATTTAAATAGAAGAATTTCATAATATAGAAGTGCGAAGAAAGATTTTAGTGTCACTTCAGACATTTTTAGATGAACGATTCAAAATTGATAATGAGCTTATGGAGTAAATTGAGCAATTTATCAAATTCGAAAAAACCGGCAATGTGCTTAATGAGAACAAATTCATTCAATGCTGGCGCCAGATTTGCAATTGGCCAATTTATTCCTCCATTTTCTAGACATATCGAAGAATTCAGAGTTCTAAGTGAAGTCATTGTACATTTGCCTAATACAGAGGCAAGATAATTTGATCAGGGAAAATATAAGCTAACGTTTTTTAAAAAACAAATTGTTTTGACAACCTTTCTTGGGAAAACGGGCTACTCTTAAACATATCTTTAAAGTAATCCATGGGCAGTTGGGTTCTTCTGCATTAGATTGAAAAAAAATTCTATCTTTGTGGATTACAGATAGATTATACGATATATAGACGGATTTTGCAATACATTTAGATGACCGACTTAAAACTACGTTTAGAACGTTTTTGACACTGGTAATTTAAAAACAATGTATATCAGTTTTAGGTCTAGTTATTTTTATACTATTTATGAAACAACTAACCCTAAGATAGGACTACTGAGGCAATACTCTCAACCAATCATTTTCAGATTTCATTTCGATTGGACAGATTTAATTCGATGTAAGTCAAGTATAATCCATTATTTCAACATATGAAGACAATTTAGAAAAAAGTGAAACGTCAACAAGAGAAAGTCAATTTTTTAAGTTCATTGAAGCTGGTATTTAAAATAAGCAAATTTAGGTCAGATATTAAAAAAAGAACTATACTTGGTTAATGGAAAATTCTTTATTTTCATGTCGGACGTTTCACTACTTAGGATTTGGCCATATCTGTAACTGCAGATATATATAAAAATATGAGTTTGAATTAAGGCTGCCAGTATAAATTACTTAAGGATTCTAACGGAACTTATATATTCGAAGGAATTTTAACAATTAAATTCAAGAAAAGCTGACGACCAGTTGACTTATGGCAGCAAAACTTTAAAAAACAAATCCAACATTGACGTTGTGGCCACGAGAATGACAGCTACGAGTTCATTTCAGCGGGCGCCACAATTTCACATGATGACCGAAACGAAAACAACACGTAACTTTAAATTAATAAAATGAAGAAAAAATACACGAATGGACAAACCAAACGACAGGCAGCAGGCAGATGAGGTCCATTCTCAGCATTAAAACGTATAAACAGCTGTGGACGACGAATACAAAGTACTGATTGGACGGGCGGTCTGACGTCTGTCATTCAAAAAACAGTAAGGAAACGCAAAGTATTCGTTTGGTTGCTTTTTAATTATGGCTTTCAAATTAGATTTTGATTTAGGTCGCTTGAGCGCGCACAGCCAGTCAGGCACTTAAAACGGCCAAACTTAACCTTACATTAAATACAGGTTACTTGCAGCAGCATAAAGCAGCGAGCGACGCATCAACAGAAGGCGTACGAACACAGAGGGAGCACAGTCAGCCCGCACTGTTCGGTACGTCCGTTTTGAGAGAAGGCTTATGAAGAACCAACTCATAACTCAAATTAATCACTTGCTGCCGCTGTTGCAACCAAACTACCTGTAGCGTATTAGCAGACAGTTAAAATTTCGTTTATTACCCCAACAAGCTCATTATTGGACCGAGTGGCGGCGAGGTTAGTAGGTTGCTTGCTTTGCAACAACCAACGACGCTTGTCAGTAATGCCTCTGCGTGGCATGTTAGTTGACTGGCTGTTTGGCAGGTATCATAACAAGGATGCGAAGCACAAAACGAAAAATTAATCTGTCTGTCTTCACGCTGATGATGACGATGCTGATGACGACGACGGTAGTTAACAAACTGCGCGATCGAAAGGGCTCGATCTTGCGCTCGACAAAAACTCTATGAAGCTTTTAATAATTGTGCTATTGTGGCACAGCAGAAAAAAAAAGCAACAAAATATTGAAATCAATAAATGAGCTGCAAACTGCATGCGTACTCCATTTGCGCGCGATCCCATCGGTTACGCCCGTCAAGAAATCACAAATTACTTTTGCGTCGTCGTCATCGTCATTGTCCCCTGCATATGTATTTGTATAATTTGTAAATGCGCGCTTGTAGCCTGAACCGATCTCATCTCAAAGTCGTCTTCCGTATGTGCCTGTATAGTTTTTCGCGATCATTGTGGCCTTCACAATAAGCGCTGCTGCTGCCATGGGGCGGAATGGAATGGCTTGCAAATGGACAGCTCGTTGTGAAAACTGACAACTGCATTTTTGTATTGCGCTTTAGCCCTCAAGTTTTTGCTGAATGTTTTGGGTTGCTGTTGGTGCTGGCATATAACAGAATTCAGGACATAGATAAGAGCGCGCAGTTCATGAGGGAAACAACGCCTAATTACTGAATGAACATATGGAGTGATCAAAAGTGGCCCAGTTAGAAACAATGAAACTTCTGGTGAAAGAAAAAATGTAAAATTAACTCAGCGAGTTTATCTAAGCTATCTTCTCTTGCGGTCGTCAATTTCCGAAATTCTTGAGATTTATTTAAAATCACTGAGGGTATACAAACTCGGACAATCTCTATGGCGTAAGATTTCTCCTCAATAAGACAGCACCACACTTGCTTATAGTGTAGCAAGCTATCCTTCACCACAATTATCAACGTGACTTCTCTTAGCAAGTGCGGGAAAGGAAAAAGATCCCTGTACCTTACGCAAAAATTAAAAGAACGAACTCTTTATCTTTCCAGAAGTCTACCACTAAGGCGATGCCCGGTAATCAGACTTAAGAGACAGTAACCTTAGTGACTATGTTGTCCAGGTTCTCATATGCCGATTTTGCTAAATCGTAACGCTGTCTCATTTAAAGACGTACGCATTTCAAGGCCTCTTTCTATATCAATCGGACTCTCTTTCATTTAAAAAACAAAACTTGCAGTGTTTAGTGATAAGCAAAATCAGCTTTGGTTTTGGTTATTTTTCGAGGACAAGACCAAGACCAAGATTAACTGTAAAAGATCAAGACTGCTAAGATGTTGGTCTTAGTCTTGGTCAAGATAATAAGCCAGACCAAGACTGCTATTCGGTCTTGGTAATTTATAGTTAATAGAGGTGTCAACTGCTTTAAAAAAAAATTAGGCTCTGTAAAGGGTATGAAAAATTTTGCATTTCTTTATGAAATTTTTTGTTCAAGACCAAGATCAAGACTCAATTTTAAAACCAAGACTCAATTTCTAGGAGCAAGACCAACTCTTAACCAGTCGGACTACTGAGCTTGGAGACGTTTGCAGAGAAACCAAAATTGCCCTATCTCCCACAGATTTCTTTGAATTTTTTTTTGGAGCCTACAGTTAGACAAATAGTAGAGTTGCATTAAAGGCTGTGAGAATACTTTAAATTGTATCTTCTAGCTAGAGTCTCTTTGGCAGAAATTTGCCCCATGCTATAAGCTTGACGGCTAGCAGAGACTGCTAATCTCAGTCATAGACAAGTGGCGAATAACGAAAAGATGGATAAACTAGCTAGACATGGCTTCTCTCTAAGCGAGAGTGCGTATACACTTCGCTAAGGCTAATGAAGAAAATAAGTTTCGCGCCAAGGCAAAGGCCAACTAGAAAGCCTTAGAAACTTATAAAATTTCCAGAGCAATATGTCCTTCCTTTAGTAATTTGAAAGCATCAGACTTGTTGTCCAAAAATCTCACGGATATTACAAGAATTGCTACTATTTGCACTGAACACTGTGCCATTGGCAAGTATACTAAAAACTGCATATCCTTTTTAATACTATCTGTCTGAGTGGTTTTTTTGCAACTACCCTGCACTATCTGGGACCAAACTTAGAGTTCTATGGAAACTTTTTTCAATAATCTGAGCAAATTTGCCGATATAAATATTGGCTTCCTTCTCTACTATCTCAATAGAACAAACTAGATATAAATATCCTGATCACTTTTGTGGTATTACAACGGTACTAACAGTGTTTCTGACTTTAATAACCTAACCAGAATCACAGAGAAGATTCCAAAGGTTTATAGTATGTACAAAGCGCTTTCTACGCAGCTCTTGCACGAATAGAAGAAGGTTCGTGTTAAGCATAATGAGTACGGTGTAGAGATTTTGCTAAAACCATCCAAAAGGCTCGTGACTATGCAAGAATGGATATAATCACAAGCTCAGTGTAGAGCAGCGCAGGTACAAATGCATCAAACTCCTTAAAAGACCGCAAAAATTAAGCAGATTTCATCTCATGCAAAAACTGTATAAAAATGCTGGTAGAAATTGAAAAAAAAAACCATCTTTCTCACAAGGAAACTTTACACTAAACTCCACCGAATGCGCTTGACCACCACCACTACCACCAATTGCTTGGCTGTTGCTGGCATGAATGGTTTTGTTGTAAGACCAATCGGATAGTTTGACGTTTCTGTTGCGGTGCAGTTAGTTGCTCTCAGCTGGATGGATGGATGGATGGATGAATTTCATCGCCAAGTTATTTATTCGTTGTTGATGATGCGCCTACAGCCGTGTTTTCATTTCCTTCATACAGTTTTTTTTTCGCTTATAACTCATTCACTTAACTAGCAATCTTAAGCAAATAATGCAAACGAGCTATATACAAGTTTCGAGTCCAAGTCCACCTTCAGCAATACTTGCATAGCCCCGCGCACTCTCTCTCTCTCTCTTTCTGTCTCACTAACCTAGCGAATATTCCTTTGCCATTCAATATGTAGTCAGCTTTTAAATTACATGTTTCAAGGCAAATCATTGTTTACTTTGTGCAGTTCGCAGATTTGAGACACGTTGTTTGTTGCTTCGCTGTTGTGCATCGCGCTGTTCTCAACCGCCGATCCCATCTGATTCTACCACAGCTAGTAAATTACTATCTTGGTGTTTCTTCGTTTTTCGTCAGTTCGCCATCGCCATGGTTGTCGTCGTCGAAGTCGTCGTGGTCGTCACAGATAATGACTTGACGTCCGTCGTCGTCGTTGATTTTTGTTGCTTTATTTAGTGGGACTACACTTAAAATGGGCTTAGTTGTTTTGTTTTTGTAATTGCTATTGTTGTTGTTGTTGCTATAGTTGCGCATGACAGACCGCCAATCATCACTTCAGCGAATTTCGTTGTACAATGTTAGATACTTGTATTTATATGTGGTGGACTAACACAAGAGCACTCGTACCTTTAAGTAGTTGGATTTTTAGGTTTAGAAACGTTTATCAAACTAACTTGCCCAGAATGCCGAACAAACTGGAGGATTGATACCACAAATTATATGTGAACAACATTGTTATATATGTATGTATTTAAGTAAGGCCGCTATGTTAAGTAAAAGAGTAGAGGGAAAAAAGAATCCTCCTATTGAGATCTCTTTTGAGCAAATGAAGAGAGCTGTGAGAAAGAACGGGAGAAAAGCTGAAAATAAATACTCTACTTAGTGTGTTTGAAAAAATTTCTTTAAGTTAGACTTTTTATTTATTCTTTGCGGTATAAGATATCTATACGGAATTATATTAGGTATAGAATTAATGAATGTAACCATCCGTCACACTGCCCCATCTTAAAATTGTTTGTGCCAAACAAGTGCATCACCATAATTTCCAAGAAGCGCAAAACTTTTGATGCTTTTTTTTTGCCTTCGTTGATCCTGCAGATAGTTCAGTATGGTTTTTGTATTATAAGAGTAGTGATCAGCAAACTTAGTCTTGTGTCTTAGCCTTAGTAATTTTTCGAGACCATCTTTTGAACTTCTTTAAATCATATTCCTGGCCGTCTATCACTTTTGAGCTTATTTCCACTTGCTTGTGCTTCAAGAAATTATATCGAATGCAATTATGCAGTCGCTTGTTAATCACTTATCGGTTACACTTGCCACTGATTCCTGGATTCCCATCCAGTCAACTTGTGTCTGAATCTTCTCCGTAGTTCTGTCTATTCGCTTTGCGTTTGACCGAATGAGATGCTTGCAGTTGATACGACAAGCAATCTAGAACCCACTTTTCTACTTGTGGTTTTCCTATCCGGTTTCAGCAATCGTGCAAACTACTCATTGTTCCCAGCAGGTTTTGGTATTCTTTTACATTTCTTGGAGCGGCGATTTTTAGCTCCGCTGCTTGTAAGCTATTTTTGTGTTCAAATCTATATAACTGCGATGATTTCTCTGTATTACTTTGTCCATGTGTTCTCAGTCTTTGCTTTCCACTTAAGATTTCAAGCGGCTTCATTCATCAAAAGTTTCGGGTTTCATCATATTGAGTCAGGTTTGACCACCTTCGCAGGCTCATAAGAAGATTTGATTATATATTTCCAGTTAGTCACGATTGAGCCTTCTGCACTTGCGTTGCTGAGTTGTTCAGTTTCATCTATAAACTACTCTTAAAGACGGGTAACTTTGAGTTTATATGTATAGTCCGGAGTTTTTGTCATATTGCATCACATTAACGTCACTAATGTAGTAAATCGCCGGAACGATACCAATAGACTTGCTGGTCCTCGAGCGTCAAAGACTGGATGCAGAGCAATCAACTGGTATGCCGGTGAACAGCTCAAGATGTCAGGAATCGTACCTTACAAAGCTGGCAAGAGAGATGGCAAAATGAAACCTTCGGACGCTGGACAGTGTGGCTAATACACAAGTTGAACACCTAGTTCGACAGGAAGTTCGGCAAGGTAAATTATTACATAACGCAGCTGCTATCAAGACATGAATATTTTCAGAAATTCCTAAACAAGCTAGCAAAGACAGATAGACCAGACTGCAGACCAGACTGATACGTTTTTCAACTGCAGAAGCAAAGAAAATTGGTTATTGATTGGACGATATGTAGAGAGCATACTTTGATTAAAGAAGAGAGATCTTGATGCTTATCAAGCTGTTAGAAGTTAAGAAATCATTTGACAAGGGTCAACCCTTTGACATGGGCTAAAAAAACGCTGCCGCTATGCATCGTCTTGCTTAATTAGTTAATTTCTTCTTTGGTGGGGGTCTCTACACCAGAACCTGAACGCCTTGGCAGAGACCAAGAGGGTTCCAAAACAGGAAAACTTTTGTCCCGGCAGAGATTGTTCGTCCTTGGGTAAGGCCCAAGTCCTGAAGCGGTTTCTCCAATCCCGGTTTCCTCCCTTTACTAAAAAAAATAAAGATGTTGGCAATGGCTGCTGATGAACTACTCAGCCCCTCTCACTTACAGGAAAAAATATAGCGGAGGCCCAACGTAAGCAAATGAAGGGATCGCATTAAATGCATCAAAGGGAGGTATTCCTCAGCTGCAAAAAAAATACAAAAATAAATGTAGTAAATCCGAGCAATAGCTGTCTGACTGGGGGTCATCATCGGGACAGCCTATTATATGGAAATCCTTTGATGGTTCATTCAGCGGCGTACTCACATCAATTCAAACGTCAACTAAGAACTAAAGCCATCCACGATGACGAAACTTTGTTTATTGGAAAGCTCACTAATCCTAAAAATTTCAACTAAAATGCAATTAGATATCCATAGCAAATGTAAGTAAGCTACTCAAATGCAGTTGAATAAAACGCACCTTGGAATCAACCCAACAAAATTTGCCGGATTGACAAGGAAGAAAGGCTTAGTATCTGGAAAGAAAGATCATTTCAATTTCAATTTATTCAATTTTCAATTAATAGTAAAAAATAATTCATTTTAACCCAATACCAATTCTAGGAGTTGCAGCATAATGCACAGAAAAAAAGAAATCTCTGAATGACATGAACTCGAACAAGGCGCGACTTCTAGCTGCCATAGAATATCTTATTTCATAGCTTCTCCCAAAACACCAAGAAGAAATATAAGACTTATTGAAAGCTGACGCGTAAACAAACGGTTATTTATTAGACAAACTGTCGAATATTTATGGGATTCAATTGACGAGTGTAGGTCTCCTTAAGATGACCTTTAACGAGAACTAAGGAATGTGTAAGAAAGCAAAATTCACATTAAACGAATTCTTTTTATACTTTCAAGCAAATTCTAGTCATCAAGTACTAAAATGGTCGACTAAAATAATCGGGATAAGACAAAACAAACTTTTGACAATTAAAAGTCTCATAATATTCATCTCACATTTTCCATTTCGGTTTAGATTAGCTCAAATTGAAAATTCTCAAAAGACAGCACAATAAAATCACTATGCCCGCCGCCGCAGCACGACAACGTCACAATCACTTAAATCCAAATTAAAAGAGAAACCTTTAAACTGGGATTTAATTATCATCATCTTTGTAAGCACACAAGCAAGCAATACCATCACCAGTACCACCATCACCACCAAAATCCATTTCCACTCACGGTAGCTATCAGCGAAAAAGCCAAAAGTAAAAGCACAAAAACAAAACATTTTAAACTCCCGAAAACTGTCATCGACCAAGCTTTTACATTAAGCAAGCGAAACAGCAAAGATACGATGTGCAGGACAGGAGAGAAGAAGAGGAGCATCCTTTACAAACGCAATGCTACATGCTCCATTGAGCAAAACGCATTCAACACATTTATGAAAAATCAAAATCAAAATTTCACTCTAAAGGAATCCCAGGGAATCGGCGGGGGAAATTGGGAAGTTTTGTACGCCTGCATATTAATCCAACCGTGCCACTGTCAGTTTCTGCTCCATTTCGTTATGTTCTTTCATTGTTGCTGCTGCTGCTCCATCGCATGTGCTTATTGCCACCAACAGTCGTCGTCGTCGTGCCTGTATATGTCGTCTCTCATTCCGCTTAAGGCAATAAAATTCCAAAAAATATTTTATTGAAATAATCTAATCTAAAACTGTCAACGTAATTTGACAAAATTTCAATTAAGATATAAGCAGCAACGCTTGCCTGACTTCCAATCCTGTTTGACGAAGATGAGGCTCAAGAAGTCGACAATGATGGCAATGCACAGTGGGCAATAGTGGGGAAAAACAACTGTTGATGCTTTACAAATTATAAGAATCCTTCGAGATATCGGAAAAGGGGGCGATTTTACGACACTGATAAAAGCTTCAAGTAGGGATGTGACCCAAATCGGAACCGAATATTTGAAATTTAATTTTTCGGAGTCGTAACTGGAGTCTGAGACAAAAGATATATGTAGGTATATTATGGAAACTTAAAACTTAAAACCACGTTTTCAATTTCAATTTCTTTGAAAAAGAAAGATTCCTCGAAATCAATTTTTTTTCTTTCTTTTATTTTCAAGAACTCAATTTTTAACCAACCACAGTTATATCTTTCGATTCAAAATTTTCACAACCGAAGTCCGAGTCCTATAACATCACTAGTTTCAAATAATATTGGGTACCATTTGTACAGGAGGGACTCCTTTCAGGTTCGAACTACTAGAACTACATTGATGAGCAACGCGAATGATATTGTGCTAGTTGTTGTGAACAAAATCTTTGAAAATTTCCAGTCGTTTTACAGTAAAGCAACAGACAAGGCCAGAACAAAACATTAAGTAGCTGAGAAGTCGGATTGATAGGGAGAGAATATCATGCATTTAGGGCATTCCGCGCAGTATCGAACGACGCTGTAGAAGTGATAGTGATTCTAATATTTTGTGGGAACTGAAAGCTATCGCAGACATTTCCATGATGGAAAAGCAAAAGCGCAGCAGTCAAGAGTGGCAGTGATGCTGTGAAAAATCGGAAAATGAGAGACGGGCATTGCTTCAATCCTAAATATTACAGACAGGTCGAAACGCCTAAAAGCGATTTTTGAATTCAGCGTTTAACAGTGACTTAGTAGACATAAAGGTCTAAAAAAATACCTTCGTTATTTAAGCTTGAAAATTACTCTTTCTATCTTGACTATCATTCCGAAGTAGATGATGCCCAAAACGTTTTTTTGAACTACCCAAGTTTCGATAAGGGAGACCTTCAGAAAGTCAGTGATAAACCATAATGATGAATGACGTCCGCTATATAAGACCTCACAGAGACATGGACCTCAGAAATTTTCAGAATGAAAATGCAAGTACCAGCGATCCTACAACATCGTGGACAGGTTTGGACTAAAACGACAAACTCAATGGCAATTGAGCAGTACATAATGGTATTTTTACATGGCCTCTTACCATAATGCTAGAATGGCCTCAAAATTTGATCACAAATGTATTAAATAATTTTTGGCTATATATGGTACAAAATTTAATTTGTTGTTGTTAATATTGAAAAATTTGCATATAAATTTACCTGGCTTAAAGTCAAAATTGTATCATAATTTTAACTTTGTACACATTTACACACAAATACCTTTCTAATGGTGTATAATTCAAAGTCGTGCTCCTTTTCTAACATAGTAAAAAAGGTAGGACAAATTTTTGTCTTGCGTATTAATATATAGAATTGAAGATGTTTAGATGAATCAGTTTTTTTTTATCAGATTAAGGTCGCGCATCTAAGCGCTCAACTTGAAAAATAAGCATAAAAATTAGGTGCTTTCCATCAGAAAAAAAACACTTAAAGTACTTAGTTACTTCTTGCGATCTAGAATCTTAGGAAAAGTCGCAATTAATAGCGCATTCCCTTCACTGACAGATGTCTCGGTCTAGATCTAGCGTATATGTTATATCGCAAGAAGCGTACTTTATCACTTAGGCTTTCTCAGTAGTATGGTGCACTAATTCTTCCACTATGAATGAATGATACTCTTCTATTTTCTCTTTTCCAGTAACTTCTAGAACAAACCAAGACTATTACGTTTTTTTAAAAAAAAAAAAATTAATTTGTCTTAATAATGGCCTGGCGTATATAATGGTGGTGAGATACTCTTCTCGTTGATTTCTCTCAATGCTAAATGTTCTGTTCAGCCATATCTACTAAAACAAACCTTTTATGTCCACAAACGAAAATAGTCCATATCTGAAAATAATCCGTTAGAACTTCATATTCTGTGTGATTCTAACAAACTGTACCACTGTGCCAAAGTAAAGAAGATGCTCTTGTTACTTTCTGCTCTGAACTTAAATGGGTGGAGTAAGTCGGGGCTAAGAAGACATATCACGCAAAGGGCTTAAGAGACTGTTGTTGTACTGAAGAAGCAAAAGCAAAAATTACAGCAGAGAAATGCAGGCATTACGACAATGTTTCCAACGATGATGATGATGATGATGATGATGATGATGATGATGATGATGATGATGATGATGATGATGATGATGATGATGATGATGATGAGGACTACACAGCGACTTTTAAGGTAGGCTGAAGCTTGACACGTTATTGGCTTGAGATTTAAGTCTTTTCTTGATTTAAAATCGGGTAAAAACCCACGAGATGTGGTTGTGTTCATCCTTTGTTTTATTTCTTTCAAATTGATTTTGTAATCATTGAACAAATATGGACTTGCTGGATATGAGTTGTATTTAGAAGTTGCAATACTATATCTTTAATGTAATTAATAACATAGATGATTTGAGCATTAAGCATCTCATTTACGAGTTTTATATTTAGATATGTAAATAATTTTGTCATATATTAACGATTTGGCGAAGAATTTTTATTTGAAAAAGCAGCATAATCTCTATGTTGGTTTTTTGACATAACCCCCAAGGGGTGTCACATAAAAAAAGTAGGTTGCTTGCATATTTATATTTGAAATTGTGATATTTATTTTCTGGTGCGGTACCACGCACTTTTATCTGAATTCATCTTGTGCTCAAATATTACAACACTCTCACCTTTTAACCATTCGCTATACATATTTATAAATCACTTACCCTGCACGGTGCTGTCCTGAGAATTTAAATGACGATAACAACACTAGTAAGGGTGTTACCTTTGGCCTGGCCAAATATTCAATACCCTACACAGCAGTATTTTGAAAATTTTGCTTATATGGGAGGTGCCACGCCCTCTTGTCCGTATTCACCCATTTTTTTCTCAGAGTTTGAATTTATAGTTCTTAGTATTTGAGTGAAATTTGGTTGGATTATCTCAAAACATATTTTCAGTATAGCGTTTTGAACCTTTTGCTTATATGGGAGGTGCCACACCCTGTTGCCTGATTTTATTCAGTTTTGGCTTAAAGCTTGCATTTATAATTCTTAGTGTCTGAGTAAAATTTAGTTCGATTGTTTCAAAAAAAAACGCTTTTAGTATAGCGTTTTGAAGATTTTGCTCATATGAGAGGTGCCACGCCCTCTGTCCGAATTCGCCCAGTTTTTGATCAGAGCTTGCGCTTGCATTCGTAGTATTTATGTATATTTTGGTTGCATTGTCGTGAAAAATACTCCTAAAGTTGCATTTTGAATATATTTTTTGTATATGCGGTAGGCGTGTCCGTTGACAGATTTCGCTCATTTTCAATCCTTCAAGCTAGCTTTGACAATGGAGACTGTTTACCAAATTTCATTGAATTATCTTGCTTAGTTTTCCCAAAAAATTGTATTTCCACACACATTCAGCCAGACATACGGACATGGCTATATCGACTCAGGAGGTGACGCTGATCAAGAATATATATACTTTTCTATGTCTGCCACGCCTCCTTCTCTGCGTTACAAATGGAAGGACAAAGTGAATATACCCTGGATGTAGGGTACAAAAAAAATCGATGGACCGGTTTTGGAAAAAATGACAAGAAACCGTAAAAATTTTAATGAAAAACAATATTTTTAGTCGACATATGAAAATTAATTTAACCTATTATTGTAACGAATAATGAAAATTTATAATTATATATATATATCATGTATATTTTGTATAGCATAAAAAGTTTATGTTCCTTAACAAAAAAAAAAAAAACACTGAAAAAAATTATTACAAAAATTCTTTGTTTAAAAAATATCGTTAAAATAGAAATTAGCCCAGAAAAATTCGGATTTTTCTGCAAAATAAATCCAAGTAAAACTTTTTCACCAGAATGATCTTTACTAATGCATGAAAAATAAAATGTGAAAAGTTTATAGCGCAACCTTGTACGCGGAAAAAGTTATTCAAGGTCAAAGGTGGAAAAAATCAGTTTTTTGCAAATATCACACTAACGGTTACTTTTTGAGAAAAAAAGCTTAAGACAATTTTGTAGTCCTAAAAACGTTCAGAGTTGTTTTCGAACAACTAAGAGTTTAGGAGATATTCTAATTAATAAAATGGCAAAGCTTGACAATGCATTCATGCGGTATATAAATGTGCATAGCCACATGTTGATTTTTAAATTGCCATAACTTATGAACGAAAAAAAAACAAAACTATCAGGTTATAGAGAATTGTATGCTCTTTATGTACACATACAATTTACGGCTTACGAGTTATTCAATAAAAACAGATTTTTTTAATGTTATCCTTAATTTTTATGGTTTTTTCTTGCACGCCTACGTACACATTTTTTTCTTCAAAGCTTTCCTACCACATGTTTCTACATACATAGTATTGATGTGTATTTTGCCCCTTTACGTTGTCAGTTTTAAATGTTTTTTAAACGGGCGCCGCTAGGGATTACCGTACACTTTCCAGAATTAAGTTTCCGGAAAGTCTATTTTCCGGAATGACCAAAAATCCAAAAACTTTTTTCCGGAATCCATTTTCCGGAATTTCTTTTTCCGGAACATACTATAGGAACGGACATTTTCCGGAATGTTTTTTGTTTTTTGTTTTGTTTATTTCAAGTTGTCTAGGTTTTACGCATGTCTATTTTTCCAAATTTACCGAGATGGATGCAAAAATAATTGGTAAAAAATTGTCAATCGATGGCTTTCTCTACACTCGCGGAAAAAAAAGTTTCGCGTACATTTTAATTGGTTTGCATAATTTGTTACACTGTAAAAGACAATAACTTTTTTCCCGGAAAGAAGTCCTTAAGAAAAAAGGCATTCCGGAAAACGGATTCCGGAAAAAAGTTTTCGGGTTTTTGGACATTTCGGAAAATAGACCTTCCGGAGATTAGATTCCGGTAAGTGGGCGGGAACCGCCGCTAGGTGTGTCCGTTAAACGTTGTAGTCAATAAAATTTCATACAACATTCAACATTAATAGACCTTATCAATATTTTTCTACGTTACCCAAATTTTTAAAAAAATTTTAAAAAATTTTAAAATTTTAAAAATTTTTAGACCTCATCAACATTTTTTCATTTCAGATATCCTACGACTCATTTCAAATATTTTTGAGATAATCAGGCCTGTTCCGTAATCCGCGTGGTTTCAATTGCGTTTCACTAAGGAGGCTTTTTGATAAAAATGGTGAGTCACACGATAAAAAGTAATAGAATCTTTTTTGTGTAGAATTACAGGTTCTACTAATAATATTAATTTATATTTACGGAAAAGTAACCGTTTCGGAAATAATTGAAAAAGTCAAATTTTTTGACTTTTTGCAATTTTTTAAGAATATTTCCTTAACGGTTACTTTTTCGTTAAGGAAAATAAATGTTTTTTGTAGAACCACAAAAAAGATTCTTATACCTTTTATCGTGTGACTAACCATTTTCATCAAAAAGCCTCCTAAATGAAAAGTAATTGAAAACACACGGATAACAGAACAGGCCTGAATAACTAAAAAATACCTTAGTATGCCATTTATATATTTGAGAAAAATTCTTAGCTCACCTTTACGATGCCATTTTACACATTTTTAGGGGAATTGGAATTTAAAAATTTAATTTTTTTTTTTTTTTGAATCAGTCTAATAAGCATAAAGTGTTTAAAGTTTTAAGTGATAAAAAATATTGTTCTTGAAATTACGTTATTTTCTGTTAATTTGATCAATCACTAGATCCATCAAGCTTTTTATTGATATTAAAGTTGTTAAGCTATTAACGGTCACTGTGGTGGCCTTTTTTATCGTGGAATCAATTAAAAGCGCTATGTTAGAGTTGTAAACAACTCCAGAAATTAAAGGAAATGCTGCGCTGGCACATTTATGGCCACATTTTTCGAAAGGAGGACAGAACAGAACAGAAAACAAGAAGAAAGAACTAAATCAAATGAATTTCACGCCAGTCTTTTGGGTGGTTTGAATAAAATTTTCGAGTACCCCATTTTTTTTACGGAATTCTGTTAAACACCGTATTTCGACATGTTTTCAATAAAAAATTTCAAAATCCTTAGAGCACTTCAGAAATGATCGGCTAACAAACGATTTCCATGTTGCTTTTAGTCGAAGCAAATAAGGATAATACTGAAAAATTGTTCCAAATGAATTTTTTTTTTCCGGAATTGTATTTACTAATGCATAAAAAATAACGTGTGAAAAGTACATTGCAAAATCGCATGCCCAAAAAAAGTTATTCAAGGTCAAAAGTTGCGAAAATAAATTTTTTTCAATTATTTCGAATACGGATGCAATTACGAAAAAATAGTGGTCGACAGTTATTCGTTTGTTGTTTAGCTTTAATGATTTATTACGAAAAAGCCTTACATATTTTTTTCCTATTACTCATGGTTTAAGAGGTGTGTCAATTTAAAAAGTTTTAAAACTTCGCGATATTCAGATGTTGTACTTTTTGAATTGAGATAACTCTCAAAAGACTAATCCTACAAACCACTCTCAGCTTTTTTTCGTACGACCTATGGTTTAGGAGATATAATTCACAAACCATTCAAGTTATGAAAAACTAATTTTTAAAGAAAATCTCCGGAGCTCAATTTTAAAAGTACAACATATAAATATCGCGAAATTTTAAAACTTTTTAAATTGACATAACTCCTAAACCATGAGTTATAGGAAAAAACAACAAACAAATGACTGTCCACGACTATTTTTTCGTAATTGCAGCCGTAAGCGAAATAATTGAAAAAAATTTATTTTCTCAAACTTTTGACCTTGAATAACTTTTTTTGGGCATACGACTTTGCAATGTTCTTTTCACACATTAATTTTTATGCATTATTGAATACAATTCCGGAAAAAAAAAATTAATTTGGAACAATTTTTCAGAATTATCCTTATTTGCTTCGACTAAAGCAACATGGAAATCGTTCGTTAGCCGATCATTTCCGAAGTGCTCTAAGGATTTTGAAATTTGTTATTGAAAACATGTCGAAATACGATGTTTAACAGAATTCCATTAAAAAAAAATGGGGTACTCGAAAATTTTATTCAAATCACCCAAAAGACAGGCGTGACTTTGCTTTTAAGATTTACAGATGAGATGCAACTTTGTTTTTTGCTTACAAGAAAATTGCATTAAGTGTTTTTATTGGCGCGAATTTTACTACACCCTCATTATCGAAGAAGCGGTTAAAAAAATCACCAGTGGACAAGAAAAGAATGCCATAATGTTTAATTTGTGTCATTTCAAATTTAATTAAAATTTTTTATTGGCACTTCATTGATGTCTGTTTGACCTGTTGTTGTTGACTTTTGTCTTTATCAGTATCCTTAATTTGGTAAATTTATTTATTGCTTTTCCCTTTAATCAGGGCTATGGTAATCGTTTGTTTTTAAAAATACACAATTTCAACTTTGAAAGAAAATAAAACAGATAGTACTTAAAGCTAATTAACGAACGTAGCGCTAATTGACTGCGCGAATCCAATTTGAATGTAGGAACATAAATCTCTTGATTGCAAATTGGTCATCTTCAAAATGTTTTAACATAAAGTGCAGAAAACAGTTGAAGTCTTAACTTATTTTGATGTCTAAGTTGTAAACTCTTCTTTTCTACATACGACTATACGTAACGCGACCTTAGAACAACAGGGTTCTATCTACACTCACATCACTTTCGAGAAATCTATGTTTGAATATTTCGTGTCGCATAACTTTTACGAATTGATTTTATTCACAATGTTATTTATATTACAATCATTTGACTATCGCGAGGATTTCATTGATATTAAAATAATTAAAATACGTTGGCTAGTTAATAAAGAATTTAAGTTTAAAAAAGTCAATAGAACTTTGTTGCTAAACGATAAGGTAATTGAAATTGGGAAACAAAGTTCTAACTGCCAGATAGAACTTTGTGTTTCTGTAAGAGAGCAAGCAAATGAGATCAAATCATGTAATTTTGTTAAACAAGCCCCGATTTTGAGCCGACATGGCTCATTTTGTTAGTAAATGGACTTACAAAAATCAAACACTTAAGATTTATGCACTTTTTGAAAAAAGATCGAAAAACGGTTTTTGACAAATTTGCGTACTTTTATGGATCACTTAAAGCGAGTATAACTTTTTAAGAAAAAATCACACAAGACCCGTTTTGTTGCTCATTTTGAAGAAGAGAAACAGTACTTAATGTTTCATTCAATACATAAGAAAAAAACAATTTTGTGCGTCCTCTAAACAACCTCAAAAATCGTGTTTTTGATCATTTTTTCAACATTTATGGTAGGATATCTCCGAAGCCATATAAGATATAGCAACTCTGATGCCAGATTCGGATTGAGCGTTGGCAACTTTATCAAAAATGACTATCTTTGATTCGATTTCTTCAATTTTCCAAAACCGTTTTTCGACCTTTTTTCAAAAACTGCATAAATCTTAAGTGTTGGTTTTTTCTTAGTCCAATTACTAACAAAATGAGCCATGTCGGCTCAAAATCGGGGCTTGTTTAACAAAATTACATGATTTGATCTCATTTGCTTGCTCTCTTACAGAAACACAAAGTCCTATCTGAAAAAAAAAATCTTACAGGAAAACAAAGTTCAATCTGGCAGTTAGAACTTTGTGAAATTAATTCTTATTTGAATATGTGTAACTAGAACCTTGTGCATCTCATTTTCATTAATTATCTCAGAAACCATACGAGATAAAAATATTTGAGTAGCGGTAATCGAAAGAGCGTAGTCTATTTACACTAGTACGAAGCAATATATAACTCAATTTCCCAAAAAATGTCATTTAGAACCCTGTTGTTCTAAGGTCGCGGTATATAAAGTTCTGTCTGGTAGGTGATAGAGGAGGCGTAGGCTAACGAAAAATTTCAGCTGAGGGGTCAAAATGTACGCCTAATGAATTATACGGTTGAAACTCATTTTCTGACTTATTACCTCACGTTTTAGAGAAAACATTTTTATGTGAAACCCAATGTGCACAAGAACGGATGCAGATCCGTTTCGAACCCGTAATGTACATCAAAAACGAATTCAAAACGGATTTGATTTTAATAATGTTAATGCTGAGTTTAAAAAAAAAAAAAACATTTTGCAGCGCTTATTAGAAAAAAAATATAACGATCCACTTATGGTAGGATTTGAACCCGGGTAAATCCAAAATGACGGACCCGTTTCGAACCCGAAATGTACTTAGATACGAATTTAAAACGGATTCGCTTCTAATACTGTTAATGCTGTATATTTACAAAAAAAAAAACGTTTTGATGCTCTTATTAACAATAAAAAAAAAAATAAGGAGAAAAAAAGGATAAAAATCCACCTGTCGCAGGACTCGAACCCGGGTAGATCCGTTTCAAACCCGTAAAGAACTTCAAATACGAACTCAAAACGGATTTGCTTAAATTAATATAAATGATGATAAAATACATTTTTTATTTGTTTTCTTGTTTTTATATTTTTCTTTTTTGATCTTTTGATTTTAATGCTTATGATTTTTTGTAAGCTTTTCAAACTCTGCTTTAGTTTCCAAATTTGAGTAATATTTTTTATCAAAAGAAGGGAAGAGAAAGAACACAGAATACTTATAATAAAAAACAATAGAAATTTGCTTAGCCCGAATTAATTTGGGGGGACTAAAATTTTTTGAGGCTATATAGTTGCAGATATAGACCTAACCCAAGAGGAAAAATTTCTAGCGCTTCTGATACAAGCACTTCAAAAGTGCTTGTCCCCATAGAAATTTAGAAGCACAATGATTTTTTATAAGGTTGCAGTAAGAACAACGTGAGTTCGAACCCAGCCCGGGAGATTTTTTTTTTTACTTTTTTTTACTTTTTTTTTGCTTTATTTTTTTTTTAATTAAATATTTTTTATTCAACATCTTTTATTTCACTTTTCTATTTTCCTTTCTCTTATTAATTTACTTTTGTTTAACCGAATTGAAATTGATTACACAATGATTCCATATAAGGCTGCAGTAAGAACAACGTAAGTTCGAACCCAGCCCGGGTGATTTTTTTTTTTCCGTTTTTTTATTTGTTTTTGCTTTATTTTTTTTTTTTTTTTTATTAAAATATATTTTATTCAACCTTTTTTATTTCACTTTTCTATTTTAATTTCTCATTTTTATTTACTTTTGCTTACTTGAATTGAAACTGATTGCACAATGATTCTATGTTATGTTGCAGGACAGCATTTGCTTAATATACAAATTTAATACCTCTTCATATCAACGGGCGTTGGTGGAGCGGTCTAAAGGGTTGGTAAATGTAAGAAAAAAATATCTAGCACGCGGAGGGTCGTGGATTCAAATCCTGGCGCGGCCAGTTTTTTTTTTTTCTATTTTTTAATTTTATTGAAAAAACGCTCACCGCAGCATTACAAATAAGCGCTTTAAAAACTCTTTTTTGGTAAGGCTGCGGTAAGCTTTTGCTGGCTTACATCCTATGACATGCAATGTTAAAAAGAAAGTATTGTTCTTACGGAGCGGAAGCGCTTATTGGTGAAAAGGATGCACTTCAGAAGGGTTTTTGAAGCACTACTTTTCCCCTTGGGAAAGAACAAATGGTATTCATTTCAAGGTGCTGCATATCCTAGTTTGTACTCTGGAAGATGTTGCCTATAGGCAACATTGGGCATTGCTGGTAAACTTTGTAAAATAAAATTAATGAACAATGAAGTTTTTATATTGAATTTGAATAGAAATTTTTATTAAAGTTTGATCCCCAATATCTCCAATATATAGTCTGCTGAAGTCTCAATGGGTTTGCAGGGTACGTAGTGTAAAAACATAATAGACGTTGAAGGTGTTTCTGCTGGAGCAGGTGATAAATTTGCTCGCTTGTGTGTAGGTGCTTTTCTATTTTACAGTTCATCAGCTTTATCTAATTGAAAGTTCCTTTTTTGTCATATCTTATATCTCTGTGGTAGAATAGTTATCTACTTCTGCCTCATTTATGCACCATCCCAAACTCTGAATTACACCTAAAAGAGATTCGAAGGCCAAACAGCTAAATTAACAGCACTTGAGTGGCATCCACAAGGCAGCTTAGGTTGTGGTAGATCAAAAGTCACATGGAAATGGTCTTTGAAGAAGGAACTCCAACGGAAGTGTCTTGGAAAGAGATAAAAGTCATTGCATATTGGCTTTATACTCAAGTAGGAGTTAGAGATAAAATACTTACAATACATTAATGCACCAGGATACTATGTGCAGATACCTTTTCTTGAAACGATGGTTTATCGCATATAGTTCCAGCAATATATTGGAAAGATCAACACCTCCCATGTGCTCATTGTAGTTATCAATAGCTAGACGAGGATTACCTAAAAGCTATATCTTGTGATCCTCATTCTTTTAAGCTACATATCTCCTTTTTTCGACTTAGAAAACAATTTCCTAGACGATTATTACGAATTGTTCCTACTCCTTAGCAGGCCTGTGCACACGGAGGTTTTTGCCCATTCATATATAATGGCACAAATTTAGTGTTCAGTACAGTTCTCCTTCGTTTTTTTATATGAAAACCGCTCCCCCAAGATCAAATTTTGTACACGGCAGTGCTCCTCAGAAAGAAATTTGTTTAATATAGAGACAGTATATCTCAACAACAGATAAGTCTACATCATATAGGTCAATAGCCTAGTTTTCTAATGTTTGTAAATTAATACCCTGGGATCTCGGGTTCGCCTCCTACCACCTTTGGATGCATTGTTTTTTTTTTTCTTTCTTTTTTTTTTTTAATTAAAAATACGCGCTTCAACATTTTTTTTTTTTTGTTTATACAAACAGCATTAACATTATTAAAACCAAATCCGTTTTGAATTAGTTCATGATATACTTTACGTTTTCAAACCAAATTGGAGATTTCAGAGCAATTTCACCATCAAACGGGTCCCTATAGCATCCGTAACGAATTCCAAAATGGATAAGAGCTTATTGTATGAGCTTTCTAATAGTATATTTGGTTTACAAGGCTTAAAGAGATTTCGGAAAGGTCCTTTAAAGTTGATATTTAAAATTTTGTTCATAAGTTTTTACTTTGGCGGTCATTTTAGTAAGAAAAAGGTCCCACTAATATATTTTTTTAGAATTTTTTTTTTTTGAATCTTCGTTAAATTTTCTTCAATTCGGTAATACATTTGTTATACAAATTTTTTGAATTAAGGGCTCCTCTTTTTTTGGCAAAAAAATTTTTGACACTGTTTGGCGACACATTTTATCAACATTTTTTTGGCGACACATTTTTAGAAAATTTTTTTTAAACACATATTTCGACACTTTTCTGGCGACACATTTTACGAAACTATTTATTGCTTCTATAATTCTTTGGGACACATTATTTGAAACATTTCTTGATGACACCGTTTTCAACACATACTTCGGCGGCATATTTTTTTGACACAATTTGGTGACAAAATTTTCCGACACTTTTTGGCGACACACTTTTTCGACAATTCGACGATATATCTCGCAAGCCCTACAAGCTATTTTATTAAAATTTTCTAGGTTGGTGTGGTACAAGAATACCAAACACTGATAAAAAAATGAGCGTAATCAAGCAAATGCCACGCCCACTTTTCAAACATAAGTTTCATCACTTGTGATAAGTAAAATCTTTGAAAAAGTTGGCTTTTCAGCAAAATAAGACGAAAACACAGTTATTTGATACCAACATGTTGTCACCTCAATACTACAACTAGATAGTTCCAATTTTCTAGTTTTGAGATAATTCAATTTAAAGATTTTGGAAAATTTGAGTTTACACTGAATTTCGACTTTTCTTGTTTTGTTTTTTCTTATAACTTCGCAATTAAGCGACTTTAAAGAGCTCTAGTTAGAAAGAATTGAGCACCGAACCATGAAGAATACTATAGGTCACTTATCCTAAGAATTTAAGAGTTATCTAGTTGTAGTATTGAGGTGACGATATGTGTACAAGAAAATGCACACATACATTTATATTTATATACAACTGCAACAGAAACAGCAACATACGCGTTGCATAAATTGCCAGCTGATTGGAATTTTAACACTTGTTGAATTTAATCAACACAAATCACGATCCATTTTGTACACAAATCGAAGATAAAAATCAAAACCTCAACCCAAAAATGGCAAAAACCAATGTAAAAGGCTTTCTAATCAAAACGGTGTGACACAAACACAGCAATTGCTCAACAAAGCAACAACAACAAAAATGTTCAAAAATGTAGATGAGGAAGAACAGCAGAACAGAAGAAGCTCAGAATTGCATTCAAAAGAAATTCCATGTGGTAACCACACAATCGAATAAACAAACAGAACCAGGAGGAATCAAATCAATTTGCATTGAAAAATCATGCAAACAAAGACGAAGACGAAATCAGTGTTGTTGGCTGTTGCTTCTGGCTGGATGCCATGGTGACAAAATGGGAAAGAAAATTCAAATTCAGTCTTGAATTCGAATTTGGATACGAATCTGATTTTAATGTTTGTTCTCTTAACGGCTTAACGCAGATACAAACACTAGAAATTGACGACAACAGTTTCCAGGAATTGTAGTTTTTTGTTTTGTTTTTTGGGGCTGGGTACAGTAATCCCCATTTAATTGACGCAGTTTGAATTCTGTGATTTTGTAGTGTTTTGTAAATTCATTCTCTACATGAAGAAATATTTGTTTAGCTGCATGTTTATGTGAACACGCATAATAAAGCGCGTGCAACTTAGTACACGTGGAAAAAGTGAAACTTCTGTTTAAAAAGTGAAATTGACACTAACTTTATAACGCCTACTTTTCGTGCAGTGTATAGTATTCACTTTCGGCACCTTCCTACCAAATTTCATCAAAATAGCTTGCACAATTTTCGAGATATAACGTGGTGTAACTAATAGTGTCGAAAAATGTGTCGCTAAGAAAGGTGTCGAAAAATATGTTGCTAAAAAAGCGTCAAAAAACGTGTCACTTAGAAAAATGTGTCGCGAAAAAAGTGTCGAAAATGTGTCACCAAAAAAGTGTCGAAAAATACGTCTCCAAAAAAAGTGTCGAAAAATGTGCACTGCCAAAATAGTGTCGAAAAACCTTTTGCTAAAAAAAGTGTCCAAAAATATGTCGCCAAAAAACTGTGTCACCAAGAAAGTGTCGAAAAATGTGCCTCCAAAAAGAAGTCGAAAAATATGTCGCTAAATAAACTGTCAGAAAATGATTGTTGAAAAACGTGCCTTAAAATGTGTCCCCGAAAAGTGTCAAAAATGTACCGCCAAAACAAATGCGTTGCTAAAAAAAGTGGCGGAAAATACGTCGCCAAAAAATTGGCGGAAAATGCGTCGCTAAAAAAAGTGTCGAAAGATATGTCGCCAAAAAATGTCGAAAATTGTGTATCGCCAAAATAGTGTCGAAAATCCTGTCGCTAAGAAATGTGTCACTAAAAAAATGTCCAACAATTTGTCGCTAAATAAACTGTCAGAAAATGTGTGTTGAAAAAAGAGTCTTAAAATGTGTCCCCGGAAAAGTGTCTAAAATGAATCGCCAGAAAAGTGTCGGAAAATGTGTCGCAAAAAAAGTTTTGAAAAATATGTCGCCAAAAAAAAATGTCAAAAAATGTGTGGCTAAAAAAGTTCCGAAAAATGTGTCGGAAGATGAGACGCCAAAAAAATGTCGAAAAATATGTCCCTTAAAACCCTGTCGGAAAATGTATGTCGAAAAAAAGTGTCTAAAAAAGTGTCCCCGAAAAAATATCAAAGTATGTTGCCAAAAAAATTTTGTCGCTAAAATCCAAAAATTTGGTTTTTTATTGGCCTGAGAAATTAGGTGATTATCATTTTTGGACACACATGGATAGCCGTCGTGTTTATCGATTTCAATGCCAACTGAAGTCAAACTCCCGCAAAAGAACCACGAAATCACTTAATGACATTTGATTTTAGAAGTCTTCAAGTTTTTTTTTAGAAATTTGCATTTATCTATTAAGTACTGTACTGGGAAATCCAAAGGATACTACTGCATTAGTACGTGAATGTTGGTTGCACTCTATGAGTAGCAAGCAAAAGCGTTTGCCTGGTAGTATAACAAGACAAAATGGTAACACTTGGTGACTCGCATGGGTATGGTAGCTTAGCTGTGCTTGGATTCACGCTTAGAAGTGACAATGAGAAGACAATTGACGTTAGTTGACAAAAAATCATAACGACACGAAAACACGTTAACAACTTTAAAGAGGCAACGGTAACTGCAGCAACAACAAAACAGCACGCAGTCGTTTTGGCGCTGGGCTTATAGCTGTGATATTTTCAATATCAGAAAATTGGAAATTGGAAAAACGTTTGTGATAATGGTGAATTAATGTACACCCTAAACAGGAAATTTCAAAAATTTTAATAATCATGCAAAGAAGAATAAATAAATGATATAAGATAAAAATTTATAATTTGGCCCGCGCATAAAATGTGCTGGCACGCATATGACATTTGAAAAAAAAAAAAAACAATCAAAAAAAGATGTTTGCTTGTGCGCTCGAAAACTTGCAGCACATTTTTGCTTGGATGTGTCTTTTTTCATTTCTAACAATTTGGTTTTGCACTGGCCTGCATAATCAAGTGGTTTTCATATCTTGGCCCGCTTGATTTTCAAGTGAGAAAATGTTGCCTTTAAGCCAGGAAAAATTAAATACAAATTTTTCATTATTAACAACAACAAAATAAGCGGTCACACAGAGCTAAAAATAGGATGAAGCACAAAGAGAAAGATAAAATCCAAACAGTGACTTTATGTGTTTTGTTTTGTTAACAGTGTACCAGGGATGATAAATAATCTTTTTTCTATTTTGTACCGAATATAAAAAAGTACTAACAGTTCCCAAAAAGTACCAAAATAATTTAGTTTATTTGTTGTTGAATTTTGATCACTGTGCGATACTGGTCTATATAAAAAGTTGAATAGTTTAAATTTAAAAAACAAGTTTCGGACCCATCAAATGTTCTCTGAAACCAAAAAAATTTTGCGTGGTGCTTATTTACAACAAAATCATTTTTTTGGTGCCCAGGAAACGCTATTCCAATCAACTTTAATTTTTGAGCCACCTTAATGTGCATATACCTTATACTTCCTTTAAAGCCTACATAATATCTAGTGGATCATCTAATACCCCAAGTAGGGTGCAGAAATCAGAGTGTATTGCGGAAAAATGCACAAACAACATATTGATCCAGGAAGCAAAAAACGATTTTCAGCAAAAATAATAGTGCACCGCTGCGCCATCTATCGCCCATCGACAGAGTGTTAACATTTTAACAAGCGCTTACAAGCGGCAGTCTAAACACTCGCAGACACTTAGCGATGCAGGCAGGCAGGCAGACAGCCTGCAGTTGGTAGGCACAAAAACGCGCAGGAAGCGCAACGCGTATTTTAGAGCTGCCAATTGCAGTCAGTCTCCTTCGTCGTCGTCGTCGTCGCCACCGTCATCATCATCATTCAGATTCACGGCATCGCTTATTTGCGCCTTCACGCTAATTTGTTGCGCTTTAGCTTCTGAATTTCACAAACAATTTGCGCAGCTCAATGATGGTCGCGCGATTTCGATGTCGATGCCAGAGCAGATGATGATGATGATGGCGATGTGGTGATGGTACTCAAGTTACAATGCGGGCAGCAGCAGAATCGTTGCTGCTATCAACAACTACATTGCAATGTGGTGCAAATGGCTGTGGCGAAAAGCCAATTGTTAACAAGAGCGAAAACGAATGGGTTACACCACTGCACCACCATCGCAGGAATCGCCATCAGTTCGACACAACAAACGCTGCAATTTTGAATTTGAATAATGCGCACGTTTGTGTACGCTGCTCAAGACAACAGCAACAACAACAACAGCAGAACATGTTGCGCGCATGCGCACGTGGTACACAGAAAATTGCTTTCATTCAATGTGCAATGAAAAGCCAGAATTGCGCTGCAGGATGATAATATGAGCGAGGAGATGTTGTTGTTTCAAAATAATGATAAGCAACAAAAGCGAAAGGACAAGAACGAGGAAATGAAAAATAAGTGGAGTAAACACTGCCTCGTTTGGAATACCTATTACAGCTCAAGGTGTATTATTCAGTTTGTATAAATTTTGAATAAACATAAACAAAAGTTTACTATAGCTGCTCATAAAAATTAAATCGAAATACAATCAATTTGAACACTTTAGAACAGAGTTGGGCAAATTGCATTACTTTTTTAATGCATTGAATTAGTAATGCTAATGCAAAAAATCATTGCATTGATTTTTGGAATTTAATGCTATTGAAAAAATCCATTGCATTGATTTTTGAAATTTATTGCTATTGGAAAATCTATTGCATTGATTTCTTAAATTTTTCAATTTGCATTAAGTTTACAATACATTGATAGGTTTTATAGTCCGGGAGCCGGTGACAGTAAAACTGTACTTACACGGATTTTCAAAATTTTTACATGAATGGATAGTGTGTGGTCATAGGTACAATTTAAGCTTGGTGTGCCGCGATTTATCCTGGCACCAACAGGTATTCTGGTTAAGCTTTGTACTATGTCACCAAGTAGAGCTATAACAAGCAAATTGAAAAAAAAAAAAAAAAAATTCTTTGCATTTATGTCCTTTAAATCAGTGTGCCAGACCTTTGTGCCAGGATATCAGTTGGCACACCGAACTTTTCTTCAATTAAAAAAAATTTGCAACAAAATGGCGTTTTTTAAATTAAAATCCGTATGAGTGCGATTTGCTTCCAAAAATGCAAATTTCAAAAATTGCTAAAAAATAGTGGTGCCAGGATAAATCGCGGCACACCAAGCTTAAATTGTACCTATGACCACACACTATCCATTCATGTAAAAATTTTGAAAATCCGTGTAAGTGCAGTTTTACTGTCACCGGCTCCCTGCTTATTAGGAAAAAGGAATTTTCTTTTCAACGAGGAACTTTTGAACCATACCCTTTTCCCCACCAACCAACCAACTCAACCAACCACCCCCAACAACATTTTTATTTTCCTTCTTGTTCCTCGGAGGCTTCCTTCAATTATCCTGATTGGTTTCCATTTCACTTCATCATTTCATAATTTATATTCTAATTTTTTTCCGTGTTCGCCCTTGACTTGAACCTGGATCCAAACATGTTCCGTGATCGCACCTTAACGATCTCAGCCAAAGCAGCCATTATTGAGTAGCTGGCTGTAAATTTATTATATCATAATTATTCTGTCATATTAAAAAAAAAAATTTATTTTTGCCATCGTTGGGACTCGAACCCGAGCTACTTTCAACATTCTGAATCGCGCATCTCAACGTTCTCTTCCAAATTCGAATATTTTTTTGTATGAATAAATACATTTATAAATTTTTTTCAAAAATTTATTTAAATTGTTATTTCCCCCGAGTTCCCAGATTTTTATTTTTTTTTTTTTTTATTTTTTAGAGATTTTTTTCGGTTAATGCAAATGCATGAAAGGTTATAAGAAAATTTATTTTCCATATGAATTAAATGTTACTTATGCTTGTTGTTTCAGAAATGATACATAGCCCAGGAAAATTAAAATTTTTCTGCGAAAAAATTCCAAGTGGATATTTTTCACCGGAATTGTCTTTATTTATGCGTGATAAACAAAGTGTGGATAGTCTATTGCGAAGTTGTGTGCGCATAAAAAGTTATTCGGGATTTAATGCTACGAAAATCAGTTTTTTGCAAATATTTCGTTGACGCTAACTTCTACAGAAAAACGTTGTGGCACAAATTTGTAGCTCAAAAAATTTCCTATAAAACGGTACTAAGAGTTAAAGAGTGTTAAAATTTTGTGGCAAGTGTATATAGTTAAAATCCGGATTTTTGCGATTTTAAGGTTTTTTTTTTTAAATATGTTAAATATACGGTACCTTTTATGCTTATACATATGTGCCATAAAACTTAAGTCGTATCTTTAGCTGTATATAATAACAAATCCAGTGCATTCTCGATCTTGGCTATGCCCATTTTTCAAGTACTCTTAGATATGAAAGACCAATATAAAACAAACGATAATTTGTAACTCCATCGATTGGGTAGATTTATCAATAACTTCATACGTGAACATAAACAAGGCCATTCGACGGACACCTACGTATGTTAGAACGAAACCACACAAATTTTTTTTGAGAGATTTCGAATTATTCCAGTCGCCTATTTCACCATATACTATAGGTTGATTGACGAACTAATGGTAGCAGGACTACCAAAACCACGATTTTTGATCACAACTAGAGTTCTATCGTTGTAGTCTAAGATTTGGTAGACCCATTGGAGACAAAATCTTCTGTTTTCAGTTAACTCTTCTGTTATGATGTAGTGTTGTCTTCACGGCAAATGCTGTTAATGGAATCCCTGGAAATAGTCCCATATCATATACAGATGAATCAATAAGACAGTACACTGATATGAGTTTCAATTAGCAAAATTTTGGGTTCAGGTGAACACTGCGTCCTAGAGGTTTTGCATCGGGCTTGAAAATATTTGATGCAAAACCATAGTTTTTGAACGTAAATTTTTAACTCACACTGATAAGGGAGAGCGACTATCCTGAATACACATCTATTACATTACATATTACATCTAATTACACATTTCTGAAACAATTAGCATGAGTAACATATAATTCATATGGGAAATAAATTTTCTTATTAACTTTTCATGCATTTGCATTAACCGAAAAAAATCTCTAAAAAATAAAAAAAAAAATCCAAATCTGGGAACTCAGGGAAATAACAATTTAAATAAATTTTTAAACAAAATTTAAAAATGTATTTATTCATACAAAAAAATATTCGAATTTGGAAGAGAACGTTGAGATGCGCAATTCAGAATGTTGAAAGTGGCTCGGGTTCGAATCCCAACGATGGCAAAAAGAAATTTTTTTTTTTTAATATGACAGAATAATTATGATATAATAAATTTACAGCCAGCTACTCAATAATGGCTGCTTTGGCTGAGCTCGTTAAGGTGCGATCACGGAACATGTTTGGATCCAGGTTCAAGTCAAGGGCGAACACGGAAAAAAATTAGAATATAAATTATGAAATCGAGCCCTAACCGCAATAGTAGCGTATGCGACAAAAAGCAAATTTTACAGAAGAGTTTTTTTAATTTCTTTTCGAACATGCATGGCGGATTTTTTTAAAACGTTAAATGTAGTCTATATTAGATCTCATATATACAATAGACGCGTTTTTAAATTGATTTTGTGCCTGTTTCACTCATTTATGGCGCATACGACATTTTCGCAGTCACTCTTGGCGAAGATTGAAATCAAAATGTGGCGCATACGTTTTTGAAATTACATGGTTTTGCCTTTGAAGAATACATTTATTACATTTATTCAATACACAGAAAGAAATTTGTAACAATTTGAACGGTTGAAATTGTACCAACCCACAAAAACGGTCAGATTGACTGTAATATTATTAATTTACAGTACTAAAAACTTACAAAATATCACACACACACATCGTTTGAACTTGGTTTTACTCCAATGTAGTCCCACTCCAGGTCTTTTTTTTTGCAAAGTTGTTCATAGAGGTCGAAATATACAGAAAATTTTTTTTTTTAAATCGGTCAACGAGCTAATCGATTTTCCGAGTCGAATTCAGGTTACCAAATGGTCTTCACATTGTTTCTGCATTAAACAAAAAAGTTTAACAAAAACTAACTAAAAACAGGGTGTGCAGTTAGTTTTCTGTTTATTTGTAGATTCAAAAATATTGTTTTTGAAAGTGTAAACTGATCGCGTTAACGAGATATTGTATTTTTAAAAACTTTTTTTGAAATTTTTTTGTTAAAAAAAAATGAACTTTCACGTTTTTTTAGAAAATTAGCAACGAACGAAAACAAGAAAAGTTATTTTCAATGTAAATTTTGATGTTGAATCCGAATCTGGTTTTAGAATTGCTATATCTAAAATGGTTTGAGAGAAATCCTAGCCTAAAGACAAATTTTCCATCCATTTTCTGAAAAGTTAAAATAAAATTTTTTTTTATTCGTTTGAGGTTATATAATAGAAGAGGGAAGTCCTTAGCCATAAAACATTAAAAAACACCTTAAAGCCGTATTATTTTACTTCAAAACCCAGCTCTAATTATATCGATACATTTTTTCTTCTTCGAATTATTCCAACCTGAAAAAGTGAAAAAAGGAAAAATCCACGTTTTTTGATATTTTAGCTTACGATATTTCGAAGAAAAAAAAAAAGATATCGATATAATTCAAACTAATTTTCAAAGTAAAAGACTGGGGCTTCAAGCTTCATTTTCAATCATTCGAGCTAACTTTTACAACGAACCCTCTTTACAAAATTTCGTCGAATTATCTAAGTTTTCCCGTGAATAATATTTCCACGGACACACAAACATCCATCCAAACAGACGGACATGGCTATACCGACATATAAGGTGATTCTGGCGAGAAATATATATACTTTTTCATACCTCCCACGCCTCCTTCTCTAGTTTTTCAGGTGCTTACGTTCTTTTTGCGGTCAACAAAAAAACACATGTGGCTCTTACGACATAATTGAAAGTGCGATATCTTTGTTAATACACAAAATTCAGTTTTAATATTTGGCATATAGATGTGAATGACATTTTAGAACATATTTGCATCAAAAAAAGAATTTCAAAATATGTCGCATACGCTACTGTTGCGGTTAGGGCTCGAAATGATGAAATGATGAAGTGAAATGGAAACCAATCAGGATAATTGAAGGAAGCCTCCGAGGAACAAGAAGGAAAATAAAAATGTTGTTGGGGATGGTTGGTTGAGTTGGTTGGTTGGTGGGGAAAAGGGTATGGTTCAAAAGTTCCTGGTTGAAAAGAAAATTCCTTTTTCCTAAAACCTATCAATGTATTGTAAATTTAATGCAAATTGAAAAATTTAAGAAATCAATGCAATAGATTTTCCAATAGCAATAAATTTCAAAAATCATTGCAATAGATTTTTAAATAGCAATAAATTTCAAAAATCATTGAAATAGATTTTTAAATAGTAATAAATTTCAAAATTCATTGCAATAGATTTTTAAATAGCAATAAATTTCAAAAATCAATGCAATAGATTTTTTCAATAGCATTATATTTCAAAAATCAATGCAATTGATTTTTTCAATAGCATTAAATTCCAAAAATTAATGCAATGATTTTTTGCATTAGCAATAATGCCGCTATAATGCATTGAAAAAGTAATGCAATTTGCCCAACTCTGCTTTAGAACATACTATTGGATTAATGGTATCACCACATTAATTCAATGGTACAAACTATAGCAGATAGTATTGAGTTTATAATATTCACATTACTTCAATGGTATGGCTATTGGATTTATCACGTTTAATAATTTGAAGATATGCCTCCTTATAGAAGGACCCAAGTTTTTGTACTTTTCAAACGATACATTCAATTTTGTGCCATATGCGAAGAAGTTAAGCTCTTTGCAAGAAACTCACCGACGCAACACCAAGTAGATTCGGCAGTAAACTGTAAAACTATATGCTAAAATGCATGGTAGGAACCACTCTTATGCTACGTTTCCACCGAAGATTTAGATGAGTTGAGATCTACAAATCGCATCTTTAAATCATTCCCCTTTTCCCCTGGCCGAGAGAGATTTATTTTTGGCAGTAAGTATCATAAGCGGGAAAATTAAAGTTTCTTTTTCTTTTCTTCTTAACATTTAACTTCCATTTACTTTGTTTTAAACGACATTAAATGCCAATTGTCAAAGTTAGGGGTTGCCACTTTGTCGACAAAAGCCAAGTTTGGTAGCCCTGTTGAGATTTATCAGCAGATTTAAAAAAAAAAACATATATAATTAGCCGTTTTATAAGATTTCATGATGTCATCTTAGAGTGGTCATAAATTTCCAAGGAAAAATCGTAGATGACCACTCAGGCTATTTTTTGGAAAGGAGATGGGCATTTACTTCTTTTGCATTTTATGGAATAAAGCAGAAAAATCGTAGGGCCCTTTCACTTAATCAGAAAAAATGTCGTTTTTTGCACTTTTAGGTTAGGATATCTCAAAGTCCTGCAGAGGTAGAGGGATTCTGTGGCCAGCACAACGAAATCTATACGAATCGTTTGCTAAGCCAGGTCTGTACGCACATCAGCCAATGAGGTGCAAAACTGTCAAAATGTTTTCGAAATGGTTTTTCTTCGTTATTTTTTTTATGGTGCAAAGTTCGGTAAGATTTTTCACATATTTATATTTCTTGTAGGTCATGTCATCAGAACGGACGCTATAGCAGTATTAAGTCGAAAACAGCAAACACGCTGACAGTTTTACTCCTCACTGTATTTTGATTTCCTGAATCGAAACACAAACTTTTTCCTTTTAGATGATAAGACTGATTTGATTTTAATTGAAAAAATTTCGATTTCGATTCTGGAAATCAAAATATATGATAGTAAAATCTCGATTCGATTTGGATGAAATTGAATAAGATGATAAGGGTGAAAAGTGAAACACAAAAAAAAATTAATTTTTAAATCATTTTTGTGGATTTTTAAAATTAAAAGTTGGCATCACTGGTGATAGAACAAAACTCTATGAGTAGATGCAGATTAAAATTTGTAAAAATATGCCGAAAATTACTACTCTGTTTTTTTTTCTATCTTTATTGATCTGGACCGCGCAATTACGCGGCGTAAAATTTCGATTTAGTAATGGTAATTTTTGTCGTACGTCCTAATATTGTACTTGCAATAAAAATAAATTTTTTTGTAGAAGCAGATCTCCATAAGGAACATTCGTTCAACTCGAGCGTGAATAATCTATTGGAAATTTAACACTATAAAAAGTGTAAAAATATTGCAAGAAACATGAGTTTTTTAAAGCAACTTTTAACAGTGTGCAAGTGAAAATTATACAGGTCAGTCCTTCTAAATGGAAGTAATTTCAAATAATCAAAAACAAAATTTGAATTTCGTGTAATACTAAAGAGCAGTATTTGATGTCAAGGATACTTTTGTTTCTTATCAAGGATTCCAAAAAAAAAAAAAAAAAAATAGCCCTACACTGTGTCACCAAATTTAGAAACATCGTTTATTCTAATTACAGAAGTCGGTAATTGGGTCATTTAAGAAGAAAAAGCAGCGGAGTGCCATTCAATTAGAGGGTGGAAATCGGAGATGAGGGGATAAATGCACTCTTTACACTTTTTTCAATAAATCTAGTAAGCAAAGCAAAATTTCGATATATTTTTATAGATAACTTTTTGTAGAGAATTAATTTACCATCAAAATAGCTTATTTTAAAAATTTAAAAAAAAAAAATTGAAAAGACTTAGAATTCTCTTTTCCTCTTCTGCCTATAACTTTTTAAGGGTCTGAGATGGAAATTTTGTCTATGCGGCCGGAAAAACGGTTTTTACTCAAAACCAAGGCATTTTACGAAAAAAGTGTAACGGCAAAAAATGCTAAGAATCGTCTAAGAAACGCGAACGAGTTTTTTTCCGAATTTTTCGGAACATTTTTATTTTTTGACCTATTTTTGAAATATTAAACGTTTCCAAAAACTCTGAAAAAAATCTTAAGTATTCTTTGGACGATTCTTAGCATTTTTTGCTTTCCACACTTTTTTCTTAAGTCGCCTTGGTTTTGAGTAAAAAAAATTTTTCCGACCGCATAAGCAAAATTTACATGTTCGAGTGGCCGTATTTCGGTCGATTTTTTAACTAAGAAATTTTTGAATATAGCTATGACCTTAAAAGTTATTGGTAAAAGAGTAAAAAAAAATACAAGGATTAGAAATTTTTGGTTTTTGTTGTAGATTAAAAACCAAAAATTAAAAATTTGGGTGTATTTTGACTTGCCGACTCAAAATTTTTGGGTAAGAATTTCCTGATTTTCACTCAAAAAAGGTTCGCCGCTTTAATCATAGTCATATTTATAAAAGTTTCAATTTGAAATTTTATTTAAATTGACATAAAAATGAGGAGTTATTTTTCAAAAGGGCTTATAACCAAAACGAGGCAAAAGTAGTATCATAATATTAATTGCCTGATACTTTGTTATAAATAAATAAAATTGGGTTCTTTTTTCACGAGAAGTTTACCTGATGGCTTGAAATTAATAACATTTAATTACAAAAATCAGATTTATCCACTAATCGATTATTATGCAAATAATGTGTATGACATTACTTTTGCCTCGTTTTGGTTATAAGCCCTTTTGAAAAAACACTCCTCAAATGTTCATACCCCATGATTTCTATATATTTGCAGGATCTAACATAGTTAAACTTTCTAGTGTTATGTTTTACTTTTTTTTTTCTTTAAGAATAACAATACTAAGGAAGCCCTCAACTCCAATTCCAGAAACAATGAAAAACATGAGGAATTATTTACTGCTCTTGGCAATTTTTGCTGTAATAGGGGTTTGTATTTATTTATATTATTACTTTTGAAATTGAATTGAATAGATAGGTCACAACACTTATGCTATACTGATAAATAGCAATAAAGAAATTTTATTAAAAGCATTCCCTGACGTCAAAATTTAAATTTTCTCCTCCAAATTAAATTCTTTAATCCATTAGCATATTTTTCTGTAAAAATAAAACAAAATAAACTTCAATGCAGGAGACCGTTCTCCTCCAATATCTATGAAAATTTCAATTTATAAAATCCGCAAGGCAATTTTTTGATTGCAAATGTCATTATTGGTTGATTAGCTACGCATTTGTTTGTGAAGTGTGCTTTGTGAAGTTTGTTGGATTTTAGAATGAGTGACTTGAACGAACAAATAGTTGCTGTGAAATTTTGTGTTTAACTGAAGAGTGAGGGAAATCAGTTGTATCACGAGATTTCGAACGAAAAATTTAAGATTTGTTCCACGCTTATTGCCGGACGACCAAAAAGGTCTTCGGGACCAGGCTTGGCAGAAACTGCTTGAACGTTTGGAGGAAGATGAAAACTTCTTATCGATGATCATAACAGGTGATGAATCTTGGGTGTGTACGGTTATGAAATCTAAAGAATGGTACAATCGTCTCGTTCTAGTCCCTCATTTTAAAACCTACCAAACGAACAAAAAACTCACTTCAAAAACAAATGCGTACCTAACCAACTACTGACTTGCCAGAAGATATTGTGGAAAAATCGTTAATATTAATAAAGTAATTTTTTTCTGAAACGATATAAATCATTTTCATGAATTTGCTCAGGTCTTTTTTTTTTGGTGAATTAAATGTTTTTCAAAAATAATTCCATTTTATTTTAGTTCAACGAAGCTACGGATGAAGCTAGCGAACGAAAAATTAACGAAAAGTTGAAGATATATGAGTCAGATGCACCAAAGGAGTATGAAGCTGCAAAACTAGTATCAGATAACACAGCACCGACTGCGATGGAATTAGATGATGCTGTCCATAACTTAGAGAAAGGAATTACAACAAAAAAATTAAAAAAAAAAACTACAAACAAACTTAAGATGGAAGAAATAGCGAAATTAGATGCGGAATTAAAAGCAGCAATTCAAAATGGACCAAAAGCATTGAAAAAATATTCGAAAGATAGTGACGAATACAAACAGTTAGATTATTTGATAGAAATACTCAAAGAAAATATCGGACCCAAAGTATCTAGTTATCTTAAAAAGTTTGCTTTAGAGATGTTTAAAGACTACAGTAATAAGCCAGAAACTGCATAATTTCCAGCTACTGAAAATACTGATGACAGTGATGAATTTTTTATATGTATGTGTTTTATAATTTAATAATTTTTCATGGAAGCGTATAATTAAAACATTGAAAACCTTATGTAACGCTGTTGCATACCTATCATTCATTAATTTATAAGTATGTAACTAAATTTGAACAAAATGAATGAATGAAAACAAGGAAAGACAGTTCTATTTGTACTATTCGTGGCTTAATAATATCCTAGCCCTAAACCTACCTTCCATTATTGATCGGACTATTCGTGGCCTACTAATATCCTAGTCCTACACCTACTTTCCGTTATTGGTCGTACTTTTCGTGGCCTACTAATATCATATTCCTACATCTGGCTTTCATTAGTGGTCTTACTATTCGTGGCCTACTAATATCCTATACCTACACCTACTTTTCATTAGTGGTCTTACTATTCGTGGCCTACAAATATCCTATCGCTACACTTACTTTCCATTATTGGTCGTACTATTCGTGGCCTACTAATATCATATTCCTACATCTGGCTTTCATTAGTGGTCTTACTATTCGTGGCCTACTAATATCGTACTCCTACATCTGCCTTTCGTTAGTGGTGATACTATTCGTGGCCAATTAATCTTAAGTCTACCTTTCAGTACTGGTCGTGGCCGTCTAAGGCTTTATTCCAGCTAACAACCACTATTTCCATTATTGCATTTTGCAAACATAGTACTAGATATAATACTAATTATCTATATATTAATACGCAATACAAAAATTTGTCCCACCTTTTTTACTGTGTTAAAAATCGAGTACGACTTTGATTTGTACACCATAAGAAAGGTTTTTGTATGTAGATGTGCACAAAGTTAATACAAATTTTTCAATATTAACAACAACAAAATAAGCGGTCACACAGAGCTGAAAAGAGGATAAACCACAAAGAGAAAAACAAAAAGCATAGCACTGTTCGTGTTATTTGTTTTGCTTACGTTTCACATTGGTCATTGTAACAGGGATGATAAATGAGCTTTTCTATTTTGTAATAAATAGCAAAAAAGTACTGTGTCCAAAAAGTACCAAAATTATTTAATGCATTTGTGGTCGAGTTTTGACCATTGGGCGATTCTAGTTATAATAAAAGTACAAAAATTGAAAACATTTATAAAAAAAATATTTTTCTTGAAGCGCAAATCTTGAACCCTAGATTGGCTGAGTATATCCCAGCTACACTCAAAAAAATATGACGGTAAAAACAACAAATTTAACAGTAAAAACAATTGTAAAAACAGTCAAAAAGACTCCCATTACATTTACAGTCATTTTAACTGGAAATTGTAGGTCATTTTTTTTTACTGTCTTTTACAATTTATTGCAACCGACAGTCAAAAATTACAGTCAAATGACAAAAACTGTTTTTTATCAAATGACTGTAAATCGCAGTTATTTAAATGGTTTTACAGTCAAAAATTCAATTACTGTTTTTTCTAGATTAACTGTAATTTACAGTTATTTTAATTGTTTTAAAGTCAAAATTAAATAACAAATTTTTTTTTTTTTTTTTTTTTTTATTTATTGATTTATTCATCTAGTGCAGCTTACATTTTATAAAAATTTATTGAAAATACAGTAGTTTGTGTAGTTTATATTTAAATGAAAAATTTTACTTTAGCGACTGTTGTTGTTTTTTGTTTTGCCCAAATAGGGCTCTAGAAATTAATTACAACAACAACAAAAAGTTCGTGCCGAACCTACTTTCGGAGATATTGCCATCGCAAGATCGGGATATATCTTTAATAAAAATCAGTATAAGTTGGGAACCCCTGGATGGATTTTGAAAATATTGATGTTATATGAAATGTATTTTACCGGACTTTATAATTGCTCTACAAAATTTTCCAATTTGAGTGACAGTTTTCGAGATATAAGAATTTTTCAACAATTCACCCCATTTTTTTTCCCAAAAAATCGTTATTTTCCATCTTTAATAAATTTCTATAGAAAAAACAAAAATGACCCAAATCAATTTTCTTGAAATAAGGAACTTTTAACAACAACAATGCCAGAACAGACAACAAATACAACAACTTTACTACTACTTAAGCAACAGTAATTTTAAATAAGAGTAGGGGTAAATGGAGGGCCTACGGCCGCAGCTCAGAATTTAAAACTCCCAAAAATCCAACACTGGCTTTGCGGTGGCCTTCGGCCGAGGATCAGTCCATCATATATCCAATACATAGTTTGGTAGCCAAATTGAGCGCGAAATTTTTAAAAAAATTTTTAATTTTTTTAGTTGTTGTTGTAGTAGTAAAGTTGTTGTTGTTCTGGCATTCTTGTTAAAAGTTCCTAGTTTCAAGGAAATTATTTGGTCTATTTTTGTTTTTTTCTATAGAAATTTATTAATGATGCAATTTCAGGTACATGTTGCATATCAAATGAAAGGAAATAAATTGGGCTTCCTAATTTAGTTATAAAAGTTATAGGTTAATAATAAATTTTTTGGGAAAAAAAATGGGGTGAATTTTTGAAAAATTGTCCTATCTCGAAAACTATGACTCAAATTGAAAAATTTTTTAAAGCAATTACAAAGTCCGATAAAATACCTTTAATATGACATCAATATTTTTAAAATGCATTCAGGGGTTCCCAACTTATACCGTTTTTTATAAAAGATATATCCAGATCTTCCGATGGCTATATCTCCGAAAGTAGACCCGTTCAGACATTTTTGATTGCATAGTCTTTCTAAGAATTAAAAACTTAACAAACCAAACTAGGTTTAAAAAAAAAATATTAACAGTCGCTAATCTAACGTTAAGCAAAAACAAATTCTTTCAAATTAAACATCGCCTATAATGAGTTGTGTTAAGCACACAGCCAACATTTGAAAAACACACAGCAACCAACCTATATTTTGTGAAGAAATGTGTACCAGGATGTCCCTCCGTATTCGGTAGGCATTGTACTTTAAACTTAGCCAAGTCTTTGTGAGAATGTTCCTTATACCAGATGAATGCAGGTGTTGCAGGTTCTTGTGCGCTTTTCAGTAAAATATCTATTTTTGGAAAAAAAAGAAAAGAAATTAGATTATTCCACATAACAAATCACATATTTTATACTTACTCTTCACCATCGCCCATTTTTGTTGTCGCCTCAATAGATATTCTGTATTTAGTATTTGGTTTTAAGCCGTCCATTTTCAGTGCCGTTCTATTGGGATCGGTAATGTGTGGCTCGTATTCACGTCGCTCACCCACAAAGGTGCTTTTAACCTCTTCGAAATAAATTTTATAACCAGTGAGTTTGCCATTAGGACTTAATGGTTTCTTCCGTGTTAATCAAAAAGTCAATGAACCTTACGTGTATCAAAATCAATTACAGCGCTGGGTGGGCCATTGAAACGTCCATTATAGACAAGCACACGCGCGAAATTCTTAGAATCGGGCTTAAATTGTGTTACTAATATTTGACTGCTTCTCTCTCCTGTTCAGTCCACTTTTGAATTTTATAACCCTTGAAATGACCACGCACAGATTCTACACTGACGGGATTTCAACCGAGTACGGCTGAAGTTGCGCTAGTATTTTGAATCATTGTAAAGTTGGTCGGAGCTTCTAGGGATCTTGCATGAAAAACAATAAAAACAATTTCAATATTTTCACTTTTTTGGAACTCTGTACATTGCTTAATCAAACTTACGATCTTCTCCGGAATAGCCGAAAATTTCTTCTGCGTCCACTTTGGATTCACTACTTTAATCAAAGTTTCAGTATAAACAAGGGTGCGTTCACTTTGCCGAAATTTTAGCGACTTTTTTATTTGCAAAGGGCTAGTTTACATAGACATTCATAATTAAAATAATCATATGTATATTTGGTGATTATTTTAATCATGAAATAAATGAGCAAACGATGCCACGAAATCAAACAGAGTTATGTTTTAAAATATTTCACAAAAATGTTTCACAATTTTTTCCTTTTGGGAGTAAAATAATACAGTTTTCGTGGAGAAATCTACAAGATGGATGAAATAAGTGGTTAATAGCAACATAATTTGAGAGTCTATGCAAAATTAACTCACAGTTTGACACAAATTTGTTGCATGAAAAAATAATACAAAAATGTATTAAAATTCATGATTATAGTTGCGCAACTATCTTGTCTGAATCGAGTTTGTATAGCAAATCTCTCGTGTGGTCGCTCACGTATGCCGTTATGTAGAATCGGATAGTTGCCCAACTATCCTGTCTGGCCCTTAATCGAGAAATTTATTAATTGAAAATTAAATTCACAGATCTTATTTTATGTCTTTTAAACAAATAAACAAATTTATTAATTTTTACACAAGAAAAGACTTGCTAACTTAGATAAAAAAAAATTTTAAAATTTATATCCAAATGTAAGAATTATTCAGTGTTTGTTAGAATTTTGTGATTATTTGTTAATTTAAATATTTTTATTGGTTTTATTATATTCAGCTTCCTGATGATGAGTTGCAGTGTCAACTCGAAATATTGAAGACACACAATAAATATACTTCAAAAATTATAAAAAAGAAATTTTTGTTTTATATTTTGTTTTATGACCTAGAGCCAGCTAAACAACTCTTATTATTTATATTAAAAAGGTCGCTAGAACTTCTAACATATTAAAAAAAAATTTTATTTTATCAAAGTTTTTTAAAGGGAAACTATTTGGCCGCGCTGAAGGTAAAATTTTAAAGTCGCGTAATAATTCTTAATACTTTTTTGGCGTCGTATTAGATATGTGACTGATTTTGACCTCAAAATAATAGTTTTTTTGACTGTTAAAAACCGTAAATTTCCGCCATTTTATGTCTCTAGAAATGACTGTAAAATTTAACTGAAAAATATATTTTACTTACCTTCACAGTAGAAATAAAAATAACTGTCGAAGAACTGTACAAAAGATCTTTCAGGTCGCAGTACAATCTAGAGCCTTTAAAATAATAATAATAAACTGTCGAAGAACAGTCAAAAATGTATTTTCATAGAAAAATGACTATTTTTACAGTAAAAATAACTACAACTGTAAAATTCAAAATTGACTGTAAATTTTGACTGTTACTTTACCTACAAATTTTTTTGAGTGTATAGAACCGGTGGTTCGTCATAACTTTTTTGGCGTTATATCTCGCAAGCTATTGTGATGAAATTCTGTAGGAAAGTGCCGGACGAAAGCGGGTGTAAGTTACTTAATGCTGCACCCACTTTTTAAGGATTAAAAAGTTTGACACGTAATATCTCGCAATCTATATTTCATTAAATTTTGTATATAAAGCTCGGTTATGTGTAGGTAATTACCATGCCTTGAACGAAATTTATAATGCCAATCTCCCTATTTTTGCGACATTTTATAAAATTATATCTCGGAATATATACAGCGTGTTTTAATAAAATTTTCTAGATAGATGCCGAACATGATCAGTTTATTGCCACGCCCATTTTGAAAATGAAACTATCACTTCCTTCACTTTTAAAATAAAAACATTAAAAAATTTTATGCAAAAAGTTTTTTTTTTTGTAGATTTTGACTTTTATTTAAATTTTTTTTTTTACTTTTTAGAATAAAGATGCTTAAAAATAACTTTTGAAAACCTTGTCTAAAATAAAAGTTTAGAAAAATTATTTAAATATTAGTTTCTAATTGAAAACTTTTAAATGAAAACTTTTATTTTTGATTTTTTTTTTTAAGTTTTTTTTACCTTTTCCATAAAAACTTTTATAAAAAAAAATATTCAAAAACATTTATTTGTCTGACTTTTTCAAGGTCTGATTGAAATTATGTGATAATATGTAAAAAGAATAAGAAACTATTGAGAATAACGACCATTTCAGCGAACTTATATTATGCCATTCGTATGAAACATGTGGAAAAATGTTTAACTTTCAAATTTTCTTATATTTATTCCTTTAAGCAACAGATTTTCTTTCAAGATTTTGCGCAAAAAATTTAAATTATTCGATGGATGGGATTAAATTTGCCCAAATCTTTTCGGCAAATGATTTTTTGAGCATTTAAAATTTTATATAAATAGTTTAACACAGAGCTCACTTTCCAGTATATAAACAAACCAATATACCATAATACCTTTTAATGCACAAATCTATAGCATAATCAAAACGCGAAATAAGATATTAATTTAAAACGCTACAAACTACAAGTAGATACATTTTTTATTGCCATAATACGCTTTACCTGACGGAAAAGATAAAAGATCTTTGCTTTACTTGAAAAAAGCACTAAAATTACAACACTAACTTAAAGCAGCCAGTCGGCCAGCCAAACTGGGCAAATTGACACCTTCCTAACCACCAAAGGAATTATTAAACGCATGCGTACGGAAGTTGAATTTCACGCCATTAGATTTAACTCCCTACTAAGCAGGGGTCTCACAGCAGCAGCAAAATAAGAACAAGACAAAGGTGTTGATAGATGAGTTTTAAGCACATGAAAATGCGCTAAAAAATGCAGTAAAGAAGCTTACGAGTTAAGAACAAACCAACCAACCAACCAACCAACCATGAGGAAAAAACCACTTTGCATTCCAAGTGTGAAGTTGTACGATGGTGATGGTGATGACTTTATTGAAAGTTAGGGAAAGGCAAATGATTTTGATAGCAAAGTAAAGAGGATCCAATAAGTATGTGGGGAAGGAAGAAATCAAAGCGACATATGTAAAACATTTTAATGCGCTAATGGAAATATCAAAACCAAAAATGCAGCACTTTTATTACAAATTTATGCCTTTAAAAGGTGAATGGAATCATCATAACTTATGCAGCCTCCCTACATTCCAAATCAATATCCGCAACAGCAGTTGTTGGTTGTCATGTGAGGGAGCCATCTGAATGAGCATTCATGCGCCAAATTTATATTGTAATTATTCGTGTTTCTACCACAACAACCGTCATTCATGCCGTCAGTCTGTCCTTAAGATGAAAATCGCACGATCCATTGAATGCATTAAAACAAAAGCCGAATCTAAAACTTAAGCCTTCTTAATGCAGCGCTGACAGACGACTACATAGCTACCCGCATCATCATCATCTGGGCAACTGTCAAACGAGAAGCGAGAGATATGACAACTCACTTGGCGTGCACAAATCTCACATCATCATCATCACAGCATCATCATGATCGTCATCGGCCGTTGGTTGACAATTCATAACCGATTACAGCCGTGCTCTTGCTTGTGTAAAAGACTTTGTCATGATATATACGTCATATCTGCTAGTGACGACGACGACGACGATGGTGGTGGTGATGTTCGTTGGTGATGCAACTGTTGCTGCGTTGTAACGATGCATCACACGGTTCATTTCAAATTCACAAACAGCCACGCAAATCGTTAAGTGAATTTCTTTCATGATGTTCATCATCATCATTATCGTCTTTGCGATAGCCACCATTGCATTTGTGGGGTTATGATTTGGATGATGATGAATTCCCTAAGGGCCACTTAACGCACGACATGCATAAATGTTTAGCAGTGGGTTTTGTTTTACAAATACGAGAATTGATTTTTAAATTATTTTATGAACTCTTGTTTTCATACCCTACATATGAGCATCTATGTTTGATTTAACATAAATCATATGGATAAAATGATCCAAGCTATCAGTATCAAAACAATATTTGTACAACAAGCTATACAAATATGCAATGCATTTACATATTTAGGAAAGGATTTAGAAAAAAGGCCAGGCACCTCTCATAAGAGAGCAAAATAAATGCGTAACTATTCGTGCGCCTTAACTTCTATCAGAACAACTTTCAATGTAATTAACCATGTAAACTTAAGTCTCTCTAACATTGACCTTTTAAACAGCAACATATTTAAGATGTATTTGAACAATTAAAGTTACGTAGGGCACTATTTATGTTTTGGGAACTGGCAACACTAATGTCTACAGCTAAAATCTGGCAACAACATAATAAAGTTTGACATTTTTTAGCATAAACGTACTCACAACGTTTTGATGTACAAGTGCTATTTGTTTTGTTTACAGTGAGTTAAGAAAAGCAATTTGGCCAAAAAATGGAAATTGAGAATTATCTAATTATGTATTTATTGTGAATTTTTTAGCTACGCTACTTTTTCAATTTTTGCGCATGCAAGTAAACTTATTGAACTATGGTTATATATAAACTATTGTGAATGTTTCAACTATTTTGAGTTAATTGTGAATTAAACCATTAAACTATTTTGAGTTAATTACGAAATAAACCATGGCAAATTATTTGAAATATTTTGAATTATTTTTTATATTGTGAATTGTTTCAACTATTGTGAATTTTCCAATGATCTTTTATTGATTCCACAGTTGTGATCTGAATTTTGTGAATTTTGAAGTATACACGTAGTAAATTTTTAACTTTTGCGAAGCATTAGAAATTAAATTTTTGTGAATTTTTTAACCATTGTGAATTATTTTAACTGTTTTGAATTTTTTAATAATTTTTAACTAATTGGACTATTGTGAATTAAACTTCTGTAAATTATTTGATCCATCGTGAATTTTTTTAACTTCTGAATTAAAATTTTTTGTTAACTGATGGAACCCTTTTGGATATTTCTTATAAGGTATTTTAAAAAGCTTCAAACATTTTTGTGCTAACTTGAGCTAACAAATTACTCTGAGAAGTATATAGATGATGCGGGGTCCTCTCTTAAAGGGAATATATGCTTTCAGAAATGCAATTAAATATTGGGTAACAGTCGTTGAAGGATGCATTTATGACTACGCGAATAGAACACTATTCCCAGAAGTTGCATCTATGTTAAGAAAAATATTGCTATTGCGGCAATAGTGTGTTTGTACTCAAGCCATATTCTTGCTCTTTGTCTCTCGGCTTTGAAAAGTATTTTGAATAACTCAGTCTATAGTGCAAACCTGGCTCTAAGGGATCATTACCTGTTTCGAAAAATACAAAAAAGAACTGCCTGGAAAAAAATTTACTAGCGATGGAAAATTAAAAAACGTAGCTTTGGCGCATTTCTCGAACAAAGATAAAACCCTTTTTAAATGATTGCATTCACAAACTAAAGGTCTGAAAAATGCATTGAAAAAGAAAAACAATTAATAAATTTGTAATGCTATTTCGCTTCTCTTTCCCGTATTCCCCGATAAATTCAGTTTTTCACAGACCAAGTGAAAGTTTCCGTAGTAGTAAGATTTCCCTTTCATGATTTAGTTTCGTTCAAAATATTTAAATAAATTTATTATTAATGAAAATATGCCCATCTGTTAGTGATGCGGCGACTAATGATGCGTTAAGGCCAAAAAATTTTACAACTCATCTCATACTAAATGCATTTTAACTATTTTCTATGGTAGAATGTCTGTAAATGCCACAGTTATTACCCAAACATGCCACCAACACGGTAGGTATATATATGTAAAGATTGTTAAGAAAAAAGGCCCTTAACAGCATGTTTGTTTGTTTGTATGTGGCTTTATCGCACCTCATTAAATCAATATTTACGCTTATGTCTGTTGCAGCTTGCAAGTTGCACGTTTGGCAGCCAGAGCAACCAGCAGCCAGCAACAACAAATACTATAGAGGAGGGAAAATGCAACTAATAGGAAACGTTGTTATATCTCGCACTTAATGCTTTTTTTTCTAAATCAAAAATAAGAAAAAAAGATCTATCTTTTGCCACACGGTGTGTGGCTACGCTTGTTACTACATATATTACGTACATTGTTTCGTTCAAACTTTGACGTTGTTTTTTGGTTTTTACTTTTATTAAGAAAGTGAACTTTTTATGTGATGTAAGGCGTTTTCCTTTTGCAATTTTCTTGTGTGCCTTAAGATTTTGGAACCTTTTAAATCTTTTACTGAGAGGCTACGCATGAGAGCAGATAGTTCCTTTCGTTTTTAAGATTTTAACAGCGCAATGGAAAGACATTTGAAAAAAAATTTATTTGTAGATTTTCGCAATAATTTGGCATTTAAAATTTTCACAATAGGGTGATTCAAAAACATTGATTTAAGTGATAGTGAATTTTTTACCTGTACTTTTACTTTTGAAGTGTTCACTATTGTGAATTATTAGTAACTAGCTGTTTTACCCGGCGTTGCACGGGTTTTCATAAAAAGCCAGGCACTAAAAAGCTAATTAATAAAACTTTTTTATTTTTTAAAACAGATGCTCCGATATATTTATTTTATCGGCAAAATTCCAAAAGTATAGCAAAATATTAAAATATACATTGAAGAATGATATAGCCGAAGACCTGAGAAGTCAGTGCTATAAAACTTCTTTTGTTAGTTTAAATTTTTATAATTTTAACTATCATTATAATAAATAAATAAATAAATACATTGAAGAAATCGGTAAGAGTCCAAGTTTATGGAAAAATGTCCAAAATATCGGTAAATGTCCAAAAGTATCGAAATACACCGAAGAAATCGGTAAAAGCCCAAATGTATCGAAAAACATTTAAAATATCGGCAAAAGTCAAAAAGTATAGAAGAACATTTGAAGTATAGGTAAAAGTCCAAATATAACATCCAAAATATAGGTAAAAGTCCAAAAGTTTCGAAAAATATTGAAAAACATTTAAAATATCGGCAAAGGTCCAAAAATGTCGAAAAACATCCTACATATCGGTAAAAGCCCAAAATTATTGGAAAACATTGAAGAAATCGGTGAAAGTTCAAATACATATATCGAAAAATATTCAATGTATCGAAAAGGGTCCAAAAGTTTCGTAAAATATTGAAACACAACTAAGAAATTGGTAAAGTCCAAGTTTATAGAAAAACACCCAAAATATCGCAAAAAATTCCAAAAATGTCGTAAAACATCCTATGTATCGGTAAAAGTTCGAAAGTTTTGAAAAATATTGAAACACATAGAAGAAATCGGCAAAAGTCTAAGTTTATTGAAAAGCATCCAAAATATCGGTAAAATTACAAAAAAGAAATCGAAAAACATCCTATATATCGGCCCAAAAGTTTTGAAAAATATTGAAACACATTGAAGAAATCGGTGAAAGTCTAAAAACAAAACATCCAATATATCGAAACAAAATCAAAAGTTTCGAAAAATAGTGAAATATGTACATCGAAGAAATCGGTCAAAGTCCAAGTGTTTCGAAAAACATCCAAAATATCGAAAAAAGTCAAAAAGAATTGAAAAATATTGAAAAACATGTAAAACATAGTTAAAAGTCCAAAAATATTGAATATATTGAGTTGGCATCACTGACGAAATCACTCTCATTTTTGCTCTCATCAACAACACAACATCAAGAATAAAAAAAAAAACAATAAATGAAAGAGACGGAAAAGACAACAACAGCACATAACTCATGGCGCAGCAAGCTATAGCGACTGAAATGCAAACGATAATTTTTATACAAGCATTGAATTTTTTTTTTCAACAACTTCATACTAAAAAAAAAAAGGTTTATATTATAAAAACCAAAAAAATAAGTATACATTCCCGTTCCTTTTTACCCGTAGAACGTTTTAAAAAAAAAATTATTAAAATCGGTTCGGTATATTTTGCACCAAATCGTTACACAGGGTTTTCATATAAGCAATTTTATATAAATAGTATAGATTATATCAGTTATTGTGAATTCTTTTCACTATTGTGAATTTTCAAATATTTTAAATTTTTCAGTCATGTGAAATAAAGTCCTATAATTTTTTTTTACTATTGTGAATTAATGTAATAATTGTGAATTATTGTATTAATTGTGAATTATTTTAACTATTGTGCATTTTTGAAACATGTTCAAATGATTTGAGCAATTGTGAATTTTAACTATTGTGATTTTAATTATTGTGAATTATTTAAGTTATTGTTAATTGTTTCAATTGTTGTGAATTTTTAAAATATTTTAAATTTATGAAACTCTTGTGAATTAAACTTCTATAAATTATTTTTTCTATTGAAAATTCTTGCATTAATTGTAAATTATTGTATTAATTGTAAATCTTTATAAACTGTGAATCTGTATTAATTGTGAATCTGTATTAATTGTGAATTATTTTAATTATTGTGTATTTTTCGAACATGTTCAAATGTTTTGAACAATTGTGAATTTTCGCTATTGTGATTTTTTATTATAGTGAATTTTTAACTTAAATTTTTCATTGCAATTATTTTTGGACTTTTCGTACATGTTATTATAAAAATATGCAAATTTTGAACTTCAATAAATGCCGATCAGAAAAGTTTCAAAAAATACGTATTTTTTATACCCCACACCCAGGGTACATTCACTTTGTCCTTCCGTTTGTAACGCAGAGAAGGAGGCGTGGCAGATATAGAAAAGTATATATATTCTTGATCAGCGTCACCTCCTGAGTCGATATAGCCATGGCCGTCTGTCTGGCTGGCTGGGTGGCTGGCTGGCAGCCAGCCGGCTGTGTGTTGAAATACATTTTTTGAAAAAACTGGGCAAGATAATTCAATGAAATTTGGTACACTGCTTTCGTCATCAAAGTTAGCTCGGGGGATTGAAAATGAGCAAAATCGGTCAACGGACACGCCTACCGCCCATACAAAACATATATTCAAAAGTATTTTTCACGACAACGCAACCAAAATACTCATAAATACTACGAATTGTAAGCGCAAGCTCTAAGAAAGAACTAAGCGAATTTGGACAAAAGGGCTTGGCACCTCCAATATAAGCAAAAGTTTCAAAATGCTATACTGAAAGAGTTTTTTGAGATAATCCAACCAAATTTCACTCAAATACTAAAGACTATAAATTCAAACTCTGAGAAAAAACTGGATTAATTCGGACTAGAGGGCGCGGCACCTCCCATATAAGCAAAATATTCAAAATACTGCTGTGTAGGGTATTTAATGTTTGGCCAGGCCAAAAGTTACACCCTTACTAGTTTTTTAATTTGAATAACTTGAAAACCAAAGTAAAACCGTAAAAATTATTATCATTCCTAATAATGTATGATAATGTTATTAAGGATTAAGATTTTTAAACTTACTGTTAATCTCCTAAGATGAGAAGATTCATAAATGAATTATATATTAAAAAAAAAATGCCTAATCTCAGCGACACTTCAGTTGCGTTTACGACACAGAATCGTCAGTGTATGAGTTTTTGACTAAGACTTTGATATAAACACCAAAATTGGGTAAAGCGCGATATGCATTTATTTTTAAGCAGCCATATTCATAAAAGTCCTTAGTCCTTAAAATAATTTTCATTTAAATTCGTTAACACTTTCAGTGCCAACTCAATTATCTTACAATCAAATTTGCATTTACAACTCTCTCAGCACTTAAAAGAAAAACTTTTCGCACACTGTAATCAAAACGATACTCTATAAGCAAAACTTTAACATAATTGCACTAAGTTCAAACCGAAACTGAACTGTTTCACCATGCGCATTGAATTTGTTTTACTTCCTTGGTATCCCTTATCGTTGCTTTCAACCACCCACTGAATTTACCTACTCGTTGCTTTTTTTTTTGCTATTTGGCGCAAAATAAAAAAGCTTATTTATCATCCCTGGTACAATGACAAATGTGAAACGAAAAGAAAACAAAAAACATGCAGTCAGAAACAGTCAGCTTTTTGTCTTTCTTTTTGTGCTATATCCTCTTTTCAGCTCTGTGTGACCACGTATTTTGACGTTTTGTGCACATTTACACACAAATTCCTTTCTAATGTTGTATAATTTAAAGCCGTGCTCCATTTCTAACATAGTAAAAAATGTAGGACAAATTTTTGCAACCATTTGGGAAGGCGTAATAAATAAATAATAAAAAATACTCTCATGCAAAAAAAAAATTGTAAAAGTGTAATATCTCGTTGAAAAGAGCAGTTAGAATTTCAATTCAAACTGATTATTATTCATCTATGATCGACCCCATAAACAGTTGCGTACTTTTAGTCCGACATTTTAGTCCAACCTCTTCTTGCTTTTTCCCACCGTGTCCTAAAAGAAGCGAAACACTATCCAAATTCTAGAAATTTAAAAAACAAAAACTTTGAAGAGATTAAAAATGACTATTTGAGTGTCACGAAATATTCCAGTTGATCAACAAAACACTCATGTGAAGGTGGCGCCGGAATTTTCGAAAACCAAAAATTTTTTTAAAGTTCTGGATCCGTTGAGAATAGTTCTAAAGATCTTTCACAAAATTCGAAATAGTTCTGTGAAACTGGTCCAAAAATCGTTTTTTGCTCAGCGCCGTGTTTTTCACGTAGAGGAGCTCAAGAAAAAGTTCTGGAGTTCTTTATAATTTTTTTTTTTTTGGTAAACAATTGTTTAATACAAAAATTGATTGTAACAAAAAAGTTCTGATCAGGGATCTGGATAGTGCTCGCAGAGTTCAAAGGACAATCCTTGTAACATTTTTCCACAATATTTGTCCTTTCCTTTTAAATCGAAAAACCAGAAAAATTTTTAGTTTTTCTAAATATCCGAAAAAAAAAATTTTATCGTAGAGGAGTCCTGATTGGAGTTCTGGATTGCGCTCGCAGAATTCTAAAGAAAATCCTAGTAACATTTTTCAAAATATTTGTACTTTTCATTTTAACCGAAAATCAGAAAAAATGTTCGGTCTTTTTCTAAGTATCCGAAAAGAAATATGAATAAAGAGTTTTGATTGGAGTTCCAGATAGAGCTCAAAGGGTTCTTAAGAAAATCCTAGCAACGTTTTTCCAAAATATTCGTAATTTTCATTTAAATCGAAAAATCAGAAAAATTTTCGATTTTTTTCTAAGCATCCGAAAATAAAAATTTTATCGTAGTTGAGTTCATGGAGTTGGAGTTCATGCATGAGTCAGTGAACAGTGACAGGGGCTATGAAATTTGAATTCTCGATAAATTCGTTGCTTTTGAGTCAAGAATTTAAAAAAATTCATTTATGTTTATTCAAACCTGTGGATTTCGCCAAAGACAAACCTGATGAACTCAAAAAATTCAACCAGAAGATATGTTTTCCAGAATTAAGTTTCGGAAAAAATCGTTGTAGTTGTTGACACTGAGGCTAAACATAGCGAAATAGAAAGTTGGAAGAAAGAAGAATCATGCGAATCTTAAAGTTTTAAATGTAGTAGTTAAATTTTGTGTACAATTTACTTCTAAGCTTTTTGATCATGGATCATGCAGAGATCATTAAGCAGGATTCATTCGAAATTCGACAAAGCAACTGTCCAGTTTTATCAAAAATTTCTTGATGCCGGACCATTTTAAATATCAGTATATTGCTAAGGATTTAAGCTGTTTTTTTTTTAAATAAACGTACAATTATTTTCAATAATTTCAACATAAATATACAATTCCTTACGTATGTATTTTGTTAATTAATTTGTAAAGCAAAAAGTTACGAGTAGCAACAAAATCTCATTATAACGGCTTAATTAAAACGCAAAAAATACCCACTAACTACTCGCTTACATAAGACTTTAGTGACACTTTTTTGTCAAGCAATTGCCTGCCATTGTTAAGCAAAAATAATATTTTTTAGTATCCGCATTGCTGTTAGAGATTATTTTTGCAGTCTTTTTAGTTTTTTGTTCTGTTTGCTGCCATGGCAGCTTATGCAACAATATAAGAGATCCCAAGTACATTTGTATAAAGCCAATGCACAATGTACATATACATGTGAATGTAGTTATGTATGTCCAAATGTATAGACAATAACAGCAACAAGTATTGCAGCCATTAAATAAGGTGTCAACTGAACAATCGAACAAACAGACAAACATTTGCTAAGCTCCTTCAAAGCAGTGAACGGAGCCAAGCGAGTTGTTGTTCAAGAGATATAAATGAAATGTGTGGGGGACTACAACAACAACAACATACTTTGTAGTGCACAGCTTACATGTTGCTATTTGGCGATGTTGTTGTTGTTGTTTAATGCAACAAATATTGCACCAACTGCAAGAGACCAAAAAAACAAAAAAAAATCACTCGTATTTATTTCCAGATAAAGTTGAGCAAGACAAAAACATGACAGCATCGATAGAACGTTATGAGAATTGTTGTTGCTGTTGTTGTTGTTGTTGCTTCTGCCGCCATTTGACAATTGCTTTAAATTGTTGCTGCTTGGTTTATAATCTTCGTTGGTGATTTCGTTCAATGTCGCGTTGCATGAGCGAAAAAAAGTGCGAAATATTGCAACAGCTACGATTGTGATGATAAAAATAAACAAAAGACTTAAGCAACGAACTTGATCTTATGTTTTTCACTATTTTACAAAAAAGACCCCTTTAGCAGAGTCAAATTATTTAATTTAATTTCGTTTTCTACTTTTGGAATCTTTGCTGATAAATTATATAAAATTTAGTAATAGTGACAAATACTAAGTTGTGATATTATTGTTGAACAAAACAAAAGTACTCTGTGATTCTCAAGAAGAATATTGTACGATAAATTACTGTTTTCGTTTTATTACAAGTTAATAACACTCAACGTTTTCAAAATTGGCATAATTTTACTTAGACCCGCATTCCCAACCATTAGTTAACCTATTAGTTAACTAAAATCGTGACGCGGGTTAACTAATGTTTCATATTCACATTCATGTTTCACGCTCGGCAAATTTTAGTGCTGTAAAAGTGAACTTTCTGATCAAATTAGTGGATGGACACAAAATATAATTAAGTGCAAAAAGGTGCAAGTAGGCCAGAGAAATCTATACGGACATTTCTTCGCGCCATAGTTTTGGAAAAAAAGTAGTGGCGCTAATTCTGAAAAATTTTTGGGGGGAGAAACCGGCGTTAAAAAATAACGCTCAAAAATAAAAACGAAATAATGCCCAAATAATTTTCATATAAACTAGGGCGATAGTCATTTTGGAAATAACGCCCAAAAAATTTGGGCTTTACATATTTCGTTTTTTGGGAATTATTTTGTGTTTTTATACCCTACACTCAGGGTATATTCAATATGTCCTTCCATTTGTAATGCTCAGAAGGAGGCGTGGCAGATATAGAAAAGTATATATAAGCGTTAGGAAATAACGCCAAAAGAAATAACGCCCAAAATATTTTCATATAAAGTTTAGTGATAATAATCATTTTGGAAATAGCGCCCAAAAATTTGGGGTTTACTTTGCTTTTTTGGGCTTTATTTCGTTTTATTTTGGGCGTTATTTATTTTTTTTTTTTTAAAAACGAAATAACGGCCAAAAACGAAAAACGAAATAACCCAAATTATTTTCATACAAATAAATTTTGGGCGTTATTTCCAAAATGGTTATCGCCCAAATTTGTATGAAAATAATTTGGGCGTTATTTCGCTTTTGATTTTGGGCGTCGTTTCATATTTTTAGGCGTTATTTCATTTTTTTGTTTATGGCGTTATTACGTCATTTTATTTTTTGGGCGTTTTGTTTTTTTTTTTTTTTTTGAGCGTTATTACGTTTTTTAAATAAATTTTTGGGCGTTATTTCCAAAATGATTATCTCCCAAATTTATATGAAAATATTTTGGGCGTTATTTCGTTTTTTTTTTTTTTTTGGTCGCAATTTCCTAACGACGTACATATATTCTTGATCAGCGTAAACTCCCGAGTCGTTTTTCGTTTTTTTATTTTAAACGAAATAGCGCCCACAAAAAAAGAAATAAAGCCTATATTTTTGGGCGCTATTTCCTAAATGATTATCGCTCAAATTTACTTATATGAAGATATTTTGGGCGTTATACAATTTTTCTTTTTTTTTTTTGTTTTTGGGCGTTATTTCATATTTTTCGGGCGGGTTTTTAGTTTTTGCTTTGGGCGTTATTACGTCATTTTATTATTTAAGCGTTATTTCGTTTTTTTTTTTTTTTTTTGGGCGTTATTTCATTGGGTTTTATTCCCTTATGCCGGGAAATCAATAATGTGTTAATTTATGTACATATTTCGGAATCGGTACAAAATATTTGAAATTTAGTTTCACTGTGCCTCCTCCCTGCCCTTACGAATTGGCGCCACTGGAAAAAGGGCAGGTGATTTCAAAAAATTGGTTGCCGACAATCAACCACAATATTCCAAATTTCGTCAATATCTGCGTGGCTTTGGAGATCAGACTCAAAACTTTATACGACTGAAAACATTTTTAGAGTTTTCACAAAACTTTTGTTAATTCTATTTCTTTAGCATCAGCTGTTGGTTAGCTAACATATGTATAACTAAAAACAAAGTTTTTTTAGTTAAGCCCTTGTCGTTAGTTAACTAATAACTGTGAATCCGGGCTATAGACGTACGTAAAACATACAACAAGATCGCTATAACTCGAAACATGTTCATTTCTGACCAGACAATAGGGTCACAGTTCCACCCAAAGTCAATTTACACGTTTTTAACAAAAAACCTATCAGATTCATCTTGGAAAAAAATATTTTCTTCAGCTTCATCGGAAGAAACATAACTTGTAACCACCTTACATTTATAAGTCCTCTTCTTTGGAACCACCATAACTATGGTGCATTGGTTGTGTTTTCCGCTTCAAATTTTTATTTTTCGCTGGACCAAATAATTAGGATTCTTGCCATTCACTTTCTTTTGTTCAGATTAAAGTACACTTGTATTCAAAGCTTTCATAAATTTTTCTAAAATATTAGAGAAAAACCTCAAATTAATCAGTTAAAAATGCACTGAAGGTTCTAGTTGACTAAAATTATACGATTCTGGAGTGACTGCACGTTCGAGCGCTTCATATTTGTACTTTCAAATATCTTATAGCATGCAAAGGGAGAAATGCTACCAGAATCAAATCACCCGCAGTAATGTGGTGCCATTTCTCTCTTTTGGTATACACCGAGTAAAAATATCACGAAACGAATAAACATGTCCACCCGCGCTCGTTTTCATCCGAAAAGTTGTATCAAATACTCATCACTTTGCTGCCTCTCGAAATATATGCAAAACAAAAGTTAGTCGTTTACATTCCCAAATTTTTTTTTTAAAATCCCACATACAAGTAATTTTTGCAACTACAGCTAAACGAACTACTCATCACGAAGTCTCACGCGCAACTGAATTGAACTGTACTCATATTTGATTGCTACGAAAACTGCAAGTACTAAAATTTAATGGGGTGCCATACCATCTGTGGGTGCCACATCTCCTGGGCTTACCCTATGTCAGTCTTGCAGTAAATGATCAATATGAGTAATGTTTAGAAAAATGAATGAAATCAAAATTCAATACAGTTTTGACTTTATTTCTGTGAGGTTTTTTTTAAAATTTTGGTTTTTGAGTTATGGACAAAGTCCAGAATTATAAATGGAAAAATAAGGGGAAGGCAGTTTAAGTTTTATTCCTGGTAAGTTACTTTAAATTGAAGTGTTTAAAAGCATGTTTAATGAAATTTTGTTATTTTGAGTTTTGATAACAAGTTTTATGTTTTTTTGAGTTATGTTTGTATTGAATCAAATGATCGATATTAAGACAATTAAAAAAAAACATTTAAAAACTAACAGCTCAAGTTCTGGAATTTATTGTTCGTCGATTGTATTTGTATAACAAATTAAATTTTTGTTATTTTTAATTATGACAGTATTGAATTAAGCGATTAATATTGAGAAAAATTCAGAAGAAATATTGGAAAATTAAAGTTTTGAAATTGATTGTTCGTCGTTTGATTTTGTATTTTGAATGCAACCCACAAGAATTTTTTTTTTTCAAAATTGTTGCATCAGTGGGCAGCTAAAAAGGTTACTATTTCATGAGGAATGAAGCCACAAAACCTAATTAGTAAATTCAGAAAAAATTAAGCTCATCGAGCTCATGAGTTCGGACAAATTCAGCTGAGTACCCGGATGACTAAAAGAAACATCAATACAGAAACGCAAAGTTTCAAAAAAGTTATCTATCCGAACTTTTATATTAAAGACAGTGTCACATCTTGCACCAGATTATCCAATAAAATGCAAGTGCATTGTCCATGATCGACTAAGATGATCAGTTCTTAATATTTTATGTTAAAGTAAATTGATCAGAACATTAAAGATTCAAGGTTTCACCAAAAAAAAAGGAAAAACGTTCTTTTATTTTTCGCCGCATATCTTTCTTTATTTCAAGTCCACGCAAATCTTCACTTTGAAAACATCATCCATCTTCCATTTAAATTTGCAAATATTTGCATAAAAAATAAATTTCGACGCATTCAAGAATTTTTTAACGAAAATCTCACAAAAAAAACAGAAATATTTTGCATAAAATATCATGCGAACGAAATTTGCAATTTTTAACGCAAAAAAGAATAAAAAAAAATTCCTTCCCCAAACGAAAAAGGCATTCAAATAAAAAAGAATGCGAAATAAATTGCAATTATTGAGCAATGCAAAGAGCAATGCGTACTCTGTCCAGGCATTAAAACAAAAACAACAAAGAAAAAGCCAAGTTATTCCTCAAGTCTAAAATGACTGAGAAAATTGCATGCGTCATGTGACAAGATGAACAAAATCGAAATGAAATGAAACCAAATGGAAGCGTTAAATCCAACAACCAACCAACCAACGATACAGCGACGGCAGTGACGACATTTGGCCAGGTTGAGAAATCGCAAGACTTGGCTTAAATCATTTGGCAGCAGCAGCAGCAGCAAACAGATACATATACGAAAATGGTTAAAACAGCTAAAATGGTTAAAATAGCTAAAATGGTCAGTTGATGGCAACAGGCGACAATAAATCGTTCACTTGAAAATGTCAACTTTGACAAAATCCAAGGTCGGTCGGTCGGTTGGTTAGTGCAGCATTCGCTCGGAACGTTTGGCTGTTGCTTAAGCAACAACAACAACAACCGATTGAACGCGCGAGCAAGTCAAAAAAGTTCTGGCAATCAAATTGTTTTCGCACCTTTTTAAAGCACGAACGAACGAATCACATCACATCCATCCCTACGCTCATCTTCACAATGCGCTGTGCCGTCGTAGATTTCACGCTGTGCCAATAATCTGTTTTAATGAAATGTTGCACGCTGAATGTGAATTTTATTGGCGCAATTTGATGGCAGACCGTTGTGTGAGCAATGTGTTGCTTGCTATTGGAATCTTTTGATTTCTTCTCTAGTCGCATGTGGCAGAAGAACTCTTGGCTAAAATTGGCGAAAAAAAAGCAGCTAAACGTTTTTCATACGTCCAGCCGTGCTGCGCGCAGCATTCTTCAGCGCTCTTCTACAGATCGATCGATCGTGCTTTCGTTTATTCGTATGTTCTCTGTACGATCGATCGTTGGAAATTGGCAGCGCATTCGTTATAATTGACACCTTTCGCGTTTATTTATTGTGGACTGAGGTGCTGAAAGCGTTAAGATTGTGATTCTTAAGCGCTGATTGTGACAGGACGACAGCTGAGTGTTACTCGAATAAAACACACAAAAAAACGGCCAGAGAGCATTTGTTTTTTCTTTGAGGAAAGTGGAAAATGTGTTGGGGTCAATAAACTTGAGAATTTTCCACTAAAAAAATCGTTAAGGGTAAGTACAGGCAGTCGGAATAGTTTTCTTGTCAACTGGTCTTTAAAAACCAAACCAATGATGGGAGAGTAATGTTATCTGAACTCTCATTAGCAGTCTATCTTTCGATTCCACGGTGTTAAGCATTGCGTAGTACGTGGGCTGCTATATATATTTCTGGCCTAGGCAACACTAAATGTTGCAAGGTGCAATCTGACATTTCCATTGGAAAGTTTGACATTTTTTAGCATAAACGTACTGTGTTGTTTACAGTGACTTGAAAATATCAATTTGGCAAAAAAAATGGAATTAATTCGTGAACATTTTCGTGCGATCATTTTTCACAACTTTCGACGTGGATTATCACGACAAGAGTGCATCGATGAACCTAAATCTTTGTATGGCAAAGAAGCACCAACTTATAGCACTGTGAAAAACTGGTTTAATGAATTCAATCGTGGCCGATGCTCGCTCAAAGACGAATTCCGTGAAGGTCGTCCAAAAACGGCTGTTGTGCCAGAGACCATTGATGGCGTGCGTGAACTGATAATGCAAGATCGTCCTGAGGCATATTGTGAGATAAAGGCATCCATGGGCATTAGTTCCACTCCAATACATTCGATTTTGCATGAACACTTAGTTGTAAAAAAACGTTTGTTCTCGTTGGAAACCCCATAATTTATCAATCGCTTAAATTATCAATGAAAAAATTAATTTTTTTAACTCACTGTAAACAAAACAAATAGCACTTGTACACCAAAATGTTGTGAGTACGTTTATGCTAAAAAATGTCAAACTTTCCAATGGAAATATCAGATTGTACCTAGGCCAGAAATATATATAGCAGCTTACGAAGCCTAAAAGTTGCAATTTGAGCTCTTTAACAAAAATCGTCCTCCCTCATTTTGTCCTGGACCAGAAGTCTACTGAAATATGCCATTCGGGGAAAAAATTCATGAATCGTTTTAGTAATGGAGATTATAGCCACTAAAATGAATCACATCCTATGGACGCTACCACTCCTGTAGAAATTAGAGGAGAATTTGAAATAGAAAAAAGGTAGGTAGATGCGTATACTTGGAATTATATTTTGAAACTTTAATATTTTATTCAAAATTTTTATTCAATTCTTTTTCAGTTTTTTTTTTTTTTTTCGTTTTTGAAAACATTTATTTTTATAAGCACTTAGTTACTCTCTAGGACCGGCGGAGACAATCTTTTCAATAGACCAAAAATGGTCCAAATGGAATGCAAACGATAGTGTATCAGTCTAATGACTTGCACTGCATGGAGAGGCCCAGGTTCAAATCCTTCACTCGGTGATTTTCAATTTAAATTTTTAATTCTATTATTTTGTACACAATATCTCTGAAGAATGCTCGGAGCGGAAAATGAAAAATGTGTCCAACATAGCCGAGGTATAAAATAGTAAGAAAAATAAATAAAAAAAAATGCATCCACACCGAGATTCGAACCCGGAACACAATGCTCAGATATATATAACAAACTCTTAAGTACATTTTTCTAAGAAAACTTTTGACGTTTTTGTGATAAATTTGTATATTAAATTTTATTCTTTGGAATTTTTAGGTAAAATAAAAAAAAAGTTGGTCTTTCACTGATCCGAATGTAATACATAAGAAGACATTTGACTTTTTTCTGGTCCGAAAGGAGACATTTGGTTACGCCTAATGGTAAACAATGTAAATCGTAAAGAGTGGTTTATATGTGATGGGCTCAGAATTTGGACTAGTCGGTTTCTCCCATGGAGCAGTTTACAACTAGTTTTGGAATAGTCTGTGGTCCTGCAGGGTAAAGATACCACCTTTAAAAGGTAATTTTGTCATGTTTTCACAAACAATTTTTAAGAAGATCTAAAAATAGTAAATATAGAGTTAATAGCCTGATTTACTGCATTTCCAAAATAGGTCAGAGCTTGAAAATTGTCTAAGAAATGTCCTAGACTTGGGTAATATCTTTCCGTTCCGAAACACTAAACTTTCCCGGAAAGTCCCAAAAAACCTCTTTTTAACGCTAACTTTATTTTTTCAGCCAGACGAATTAACAGAAAAAGTTAAAGACAATGGAGGTTATCGTAAATCAATATTCCCGTGGATTTTTTCTCAGACTTCCGTGCATTCTCTATTGCAGTTTCAGAAAAATTCCCCGATAACCTCCAATATCTTTCGTCATAAGATTTTCGAGCTAGTTTCGAGCTGATTTTCATTTTTTAACCTTTTTACCCTAGAATCTAGTAGTTTAAAGTGTGACTTAAGCTTTCAAATAGCCTTTAGGTAGCTTGTTACCATTCCAATTCACGTACTGCCGAAAATTTATTCTTAAAATTTTTTACACAATTTTACAAAATCCACAATAAGAAGAAATTAAGTTCTTGATCCCGCAACTTTGAAATATCAAACAAAAAACAACAGACATAAATCATTTGAGCCATCCACCTTAACTTCTTAATATTTTGTTGTAAAAAGAAGCGGATAACCTTGTTCTACTTCATGGCGTTTGTACGACCGAACGAACAATTTCTCAGTCGGTCTGTCTGTGTGTCCATTCAGTCGCCTTTTGGCGAACAGTCAACGTTCATTTCCATTTCCATCTCCACCCATAAAACAATTAACATCTGCTTAAAAACTAATTTACAAAAATTGTGCGAACTTTTTCGTACAAACGACACCACGTGACAGCATAATGAGAAATGGAGGTAAAAAAAAAAAAATGAAACGAAGAAGATGAGATGGAAAAACGCTCGCTGCGGTTGCTGACTTTACACACAGACAGACAGACCTATAGCAACTTTGGTTATTAAAATTATGCTTAGTTGGTTAGCAGTAAAAAAACAACACAATGCTTCTTTCGATGTAGCCATTAGATACATCCTCATATGCTGAGTAGCTTGGCATTTGATAGAACGCATGTCTATTATGTATATCGTACGTACCATGTAATCATATAGCTGTGGGGTGTAGTTCTCCAGAGGATGCGGAATAAAAAAAAATAATTGATATAAAAAATAACAATCTTTTTGTTAATTTTTGTTTGTTTAAAGTCAACATAAATGAAACACATCACACAAATGTCTGCGCACAGTGATTTGGTTCAGACCAAAAATAAATTTTAAATGATAAAAAGATGCAAATTGCATGAGATTAAAAATCCCAATAAAATTAACAAGTCGCAAAAATTTACAAATGATTATGCTACTAAAATAACGCATGGTATTAAAAATCTACATGACACTAAAACAAAAATTTGCCTGACACTAAGAGTCGCATGCGACTTAAAAGTTTAAGACATCGCATAAGAGTCGCAGATTAGACTATAATGTCGTCCTTATGTGACTTTAAAGAAGTCAAAGAAAAAAATTTATTTCATATATAGCACACTTTAAAGATTTAAATTCGAGTAAGGTTTAAAAGTAACATGCTATTCAGAATTACATAGAATCGAGAAATCGCATTAAACAAAAAAAAACTTACATAACCAAAAAGTCGCAAATTGCATGAGACTAAAATCCCCATAAAATTTAAAAGTTGTAAAAATAAAAAGTTTCATACTATTAAAAAGTCGCATGGTATTAAAAACTCCCATGAGGCCAAAAATCGCTTAGCATAAAAAAAGCACAAAAATTCAACTTAATAACTAAAAAGTTGCAAATTGCATGGGAGTAAAAAACCTCATCAAAATAAGTTTAAAAAAAAATAAAGACGTGCTAGTACAATAAAAAGGCACATAGTATTAAAAACTCACTTGAGATTTAAAAGTGTTTAGCCTAAAAAAAGTCACAAGAGAAAATTTCTATTAAAAGATGTGGTATGCATAAAAGTCAAAAACAACGTAAGGCTAAAAAAGACTTTAGATTAAAAAGTCGCTAAGTCTCTGCTTAAGCCAAAGAAATTTGAAGAAACACATGGAGGATAACAGCGATGGCATTTGTCTTCAGGAGTCATCAACTTCATGAAGAGTAGGGCAGACGAAGCATATCTGTTTACCTTGGTCCCATTCATTTTTCTTCTTACAAAAAACTATTTTAAACAAAAAAGACTTCTGATTTTTTTTAAAAAAAAAACCCCTTAATTTTTTTTAAAAGTACTTTAAACTAAAGCATAATTTATAAGTTTTGAAATGATGTAAGACTCAAGATGGGATTCGGTCGCTAGATGAGAGTTTTAGGCATTTGAACGCCCGCGGTAGGCAAAACTCATTGTTTACTCAAGAGGAAGGCATCTTACGAAAAAAGTGTACTGGGCATAAAATGCTTAGGATCGTATAAAGAATACGTGTGAAATTTTTGGAAAGTTAAAAAATTTTTTTTTTTTTCTTTTGAATAATAGACGGAGAGCCAGCGCTTGGCTGACCCTCCTCATAGTATCAAAGCTGAATTTTTTTGTGAGTGTTCTTCCAATAGTAGGTATGAACTTCTGTTCTAGTGAATTCCTGAGAGGTGGTGCCTACGTGAGATATCGGGCGCAAAAGGTCGAGAAAAACAGTTTTTTGCAAATATTTCGCTAACGGTTATATCTACAAAAAAAATAGTTTCCACAATTTTGTAGCTCATTAAATTTCATATCGAAAAATGGTGCAAATTGTTTTCGCACGACCTATAGTTTAGGAGATATGGTCCAGTGAAATTGGACTTTCCAACCCAACATATAAAATCCATAATTTTTTTTCTTCTAGTCGGCCTATTTTTTAGTTTCAAATTATGCACCAAAATTCGAGACCGATTTCACTGTCGTACAAAAAGTTATTCAGGCACAAGGGTCGAGAAAATTAGTATCTCGCTAACGCTTATTTCTACAAAAAAGTGGTGCTCCACAATTTTGTAGCTCAGAAAATTTCATATCAAAAAGTTGTGCAAATTATTTTCGTACGACCCACAGTTTTGGAGATATCCTATTTTAAGATATTTTCCGCATGCAAGTGTTCATAATATGAATGTTGATTTTCAAAGTACTTTAACTACGCCTACGTCATAGAATCATGGCTGAATTTTTTTTGTGGGTATTCTTCAAATAAGGAATTCTATTTTTTGTTTTAGTTAAATCGTGAGAGATGGTGCCTTCGCGAAATATCGGGTGCAAAAGGTAGAGAAAATTAGTTTTTTGAAAGTTGATTTTGAAATTACTGTAACTACGCCTACGTCATGGTATCATGGCTGTATTTTTTTGTGGGCATTCTTCCACTAGTGGGTACTGACTTTTGTTTCAGTCAAACAGTGAGAGGTGGTGCCTTCGTGAGATATCGGGTGCGAAAGGTAGAGAAAATCAGTTTTTTGAAAGTTGATTTTCAAATCACTATTACTATGATCGATATCTCGCGAAGGCACCACCTCTCACGGTTTGACTAAAGCAAAAGGTGGTACCCACTACTAGAAAAATACCAACAAAAAAATTCAACCATGATACTATGACGTAGGCGTAGTTATAGTGCTTTGAAAATCAACACTCATATTACTATGTACACTTGTATGCGGAAAATACCTTAAAATAGGATATCTCCTAAACTGTGGATCGTACGAAAACAACTTGCACCACTTTTTGGTATGAAATTTTTTTGAGCTACAAAATTGTGCAGAACCATTTTTTTGTAGAAACAAGCGTAATCGAGATACTTATTTTCTCGACCTTTGTGCCTGAACGACAGTGAAATTAGTCTCGAATTTTGGTGCATACTTTGAAACTATAAAATAGACCGACTAAAGGAAAAAAAAATATGGATTTTATATGTTGGATCGGAAGGTCCAATTTCACTGGACCATATCTCCTAAACTATAGGTCGTGCGAAAACAATTTGCACCATTTTTCGATATGAAATTTAATGAGCTACAAAATTGTGGAAACTATTTTTTTTGTAGATATAACCGTTAGCGAAATATTTGCAAAAAACTGTTTTTCTCGACCTTTTGCGCCCGATATCTCACGTAGGCACCACCTCTCAGGAATTCACTAGAACAGAAGTTCATACCTACTATTGGAAGAACACTCACAAAAAAATTCAGCTTTGATACTATGAGGAGGGTCAGCCAAGCGCTGGCTTTTAGTCTATAATTTTTGGAAAATTTAAAAAAAAAAAAAAAATTTTCCAAAATTATTCAAAAAAAGTTTAAAAAAATTCACACGTATTTCTTGAACGATTCTAAGCATGTTATGCCTAGTACACTTTTTCGCAGGATGCCTTTCTTTTGAGTAAACAAGGAGTTTTGCCTTCCGCAGGTATTCAAAAGACGAGAAGAGTAGACCGCAAACGGAATGGCCCGAATCACCGATGTAATATTGCTTTTCAAGTCTGGAATCGTCTTCGGATCATTCACAGAAAAAAGTCTAACGTCGTCAAATCGCATAACCTGGGCGGTTAATTCACAATATCACTACGAGAAATTACACGGTTCGGGAATTCGCGACGCAAAAAGTCCAAACTGAGGCGAATTGTGTATAGTGTAGCGCCGTCCTGTTAAAACAACATATCGTCCAGACCCTGAGTTTCAACCTCCGGCACATAATAGTCGTCCACCATAGTGTGGTACCGCTTAGAGTTGGCATTTTCGGTGTATCCATCCTCATCTTCGAAAAAAACCGCCCGACCAGTAAATTGCACTAAACAGTGACTCGCGGTGGATGCATTGGCTCTCCACGATCACTTGTGGAGTTTTAGAGCCCCACATATGACAGTTTTGCTAGTTAACATAGGAAACGAGCCTCGTCCGAAAATATGATTTTTTGGAATTTCGAAATTTGGAATTTTTGGAATTGACTTGGAATTTAAGATCCAAAATTCGACGTTTTGAATGCGTTGCGATTCCGCTCCAATGTTTAACAATATATGTAGCTCTATTGCATAGTAAACGGAGTATTACGAAGGAAGCTTAGGCATGCAAGATATTCTTAAATGGTCTTTGGTCATTGGTCTTTGGTTTTTGATTTTTGGTCTTTGATCTTTGGCTTTTGGTCTCTGGTCATTTGTGTTTGGTCATTGTTATTTAGTCTTTGGGCTTTGGTCTTTGGTCTTGGTTTAGATATTGAGTCTTGATCTTGATTTTGATATTTTGTTTTGGCCTTAGGTCTTTGGCTTTTGGTATTTGGTCTTAGATCTTTGGTCTTGGTCATCCAAAGCTAAACAGTTTCACTAATGCCACATAATTTTGTCCAACTTGTCAAAATACTGTGCGCAGAGCAGAGTTGGTAGGGTCGATAATTTGTGTGATGGTTGGTCGGAAGTTCTCCACCTGCAAAATGAGCGCCATGTTTATTTAACATTAAGCCCAACAACAACGACAGCAATAACAACAATAGCGATAACAACAACAACAGCACTAACAAAGTAGCAAACGATTAATAAAGTAGGTAAGTAACTGTGTATGTATGTTTGCGTTTTATCTATATCTAAATATATTAACCGCACAAGTATCTGGAGAATGTGCCGCAGCACTGCGGTATCTTCACGCTGCTGTTCTTCCGCTGCTGCTGCTGCTGGTGATTCTTCTTCACTGTTTAAATGAATACTTTTGTGTATCTTTGGTAGTTAATTGCTTAGATTAGTTGGTTAACAACATTCTTGTTGTTGTTGTTGTTGCTGTTGTTCGTTTCGTACGACGCGACGCGTTTCTGTGTATCTGACGTTCCTTACGCGCATATCTATTAAGCGCGTATCTTTTATGCTTTATGCGCTGTTTTATAATTAATTAATTAATTTCCACAGCTTGTTGATGAGGTTTTCTTCTTTCCAACTTATTAAAAAAATATATATATTGGTGTTGTTGTTTTATATCTTTTAGTAACATAATACATATAAAGGTTTGTGGTGTTCTCCTTTCTTTCTTGTGTATTCTTGATTGCATGGACTCATAGAGCAACACCGCGCTGTGTTAACATGTTGATTAGAGATTTTGTATTTGATTTGCCGCATATCTTGCCAATATTCTCATGTATTTACATTTAGAATTATGCACCGGCATTTATTCAATAGATACAAATATGTATCTACATGGTGGCAATTGAACTTAGATCTTGCACTTAAAGCGTTATCTTAAATGCAAATAGTTTTAGTGACACGGTACTTAAATCCAATCAGAATAAGATTATTCGAAAATGTTTAAAAACTTCATGATCGCAGGATAGTTCTTTCAATACAGCGCGTAATGCCGCTAGCATGTCTCCCGATGTGCGGAACGATCCCCATGGAAGCCCTCTAGGTACCTACTGACTGGAGCAGTATCATTGCATATGAAGGTGTAGAGACGTTCTATCCGGTTGATACCAAATGGATGGCTAACGATACTGCTATGATCGCTGCTGCCATGAAGAAAGAGATTGCCCTGGTTTTCTGATTACTGATTACAATTCCGAGAGAGAGCGCTGACCAACATAAGAGCTGTGCATCCGGAGCTCTTGTCTAGGAAGGAAAAAATGTCTTGTGTTGCTAGCCGTGAAGCTATGGGAGTGCGGTCTAACGTAGAGGGTACCTGGAATGTGTTTAGTGCTTTGGCGGTGCTTGAAAACCAAGAACGTCCAGTGCAGTTTGTGAGTGGTAAGTGGCGTTTGGCAAACTTTATTCCGCAATGGGAAAGGCGTGACTTTTGAAGAGATGAGATGAGATGATTTTCCACTAATCTCCAATTGTCACTTTACGCATATGGCAAAGTGGTCAATAGCAATCCAACATAGGATTTTTAAGGTTTCCCTGAGAAATTCGCACTTAGTAACATTTTCGTACATGGTTAAGTGGTTATAGCTACCTAGGATAGGACTACTTCACCCAAGAAAGCCTAGAGCTTTCTTGAAGAGAGCGATGCACCAAGAAATATGTTTCCGCAATCCGTGATAAATCGACTTGGGTGATTAGTCTCAGGCTTATCAGAGCTCTACTAACAGAAACGTACTGCTACGAAATCTGACCAGAGATTATTCTGGTACCACTGGAGTCAGTAGCCCTTTGGAGTATACGGTTCGTTGGATATTCCAAATGACTATTGAGATAGTTTTTCGGGGAGTTTTGTTCTGCCTCTGGTTTGGACCTAACTCGCAGTTTGATCTTAAAGCTCGGTGTGGAGTTGCATACTCAACCGCGTGCCATGACCTAAAGAATGGCAGAGGTTTAGATAGTTCTCATTTCCTAACCATTGGAAGGAATTGTGTCTGATTGCATCATTCTAAAAATGGAAATCAGTCATCGGCATTATGCTAATGGAGGGTTACGCTGTCCGTCGTTAAACTGAAACGAGTGTGAAGAACACCGTGAGATTAAGCCAACATGGCAGGTGCTCACGTAAAACACAGGAGAATTCTGTCTCACCTTTTCATAGCATTGCTATAAGTCTCATTAGAGTTAAATAATCTGTATGCTGACTGGATTTGATCCTCATCATATACTATGTTATAGACGTTCCGTGCATGCACATCATGAAGTTCGACCAGAGTTAATCAGTCTGGTTGCACTAGGTTCAATCAAAACATCTGGAAGTAAACTTGCACTGCAGGAACTTGCAGGATGCATTAAAACTACCCAGCCAAGCTGTCGTGATTAAAGACGACGCGCTTTCTGTTGACTACTTTCGAACGTTTTTCATTAAGCGCTTTATTCAACTTTGGTAATTGTTGACAGTATACTTAGTTCCAAATTAATCGTTTGGCCGCGCGGATGCAGCTTGCGATCCCACTTACCAAATACTAAGCAAAACCTTTATTGATGTCAGTTCCGGCTTTGCGACGATTGGGCAGGCTTATCTCGTTTTGACCATGATGTTTTACGCACATTATTATCATGGGTTCTCAATTTTACGTCACCAGTAACCAATCTGTGCAAAAATAGTTCGAGATCATTGCGACTCAGAAGAGATTCACATACTGAAATGCGGTCAGTAAGATTTTTTCACTCAGATTATGTAGCGATGTTGCGACTGCTTTTGTGCCGGTCTTCCTACATCTTTGCAAGAATTTCGTCCACTTTTTCAGTACATGGTCGACCAGATTTAGATGCGTCTTTTACATCAAAATTTCCAGAGCGGAATTTATCATACCGTTTTCCAACTGTCCTTTCCGATAAAGTAAGTACCTTCTCCATAATGTGCACACATTTTTCTGTGAGCCTTTGTGGTCGTACAGTGCTTTTCGTAGAAATAAATTGAAATGTAATGAATTTTTTCCGATTTTGTACTCATTTAAGTGACGTTAAAACTGTTAAATAATGAAGAAATGTCAATGGGTAAAAATTTTTTATGATCTTCAGAGATTTTGACTGCCTTCAGCAACAAAGAGTTGCCAGATCGGACTACTACTTTCAGAGTTCTTGCACTTTTAACTTTGCTTTTTCAATCTTCTGAACTTTTTTTTTTCAAACAATAGATTTTCGTGGCCCAGAGAACGACAGATGTCTTTTATAGAGTTCGCACTCACCAAACGGGAAAGTTATATTCAGATATGCACACTTTCATCTGGTACCGGGAGGGTATTTGTACTACAATACGGCAATCCAGTGAATAAGAAGCACTTTGTATGAAAGCTTTCTGCCATTTATGTCATGTACGTAAAAGTAATAATTACACAGTCCTGCGATGAAAAAAAGCAGTGTTTAAATTGCTGCAGTCAAAGTAGCAAAAGTCGCAAATTTTTGCTATTTTAAGCAGCAGCTATTTGCACGATTTCAAAATAAACTGTTGCTTAAACTTCTGCTTGCGACAATTAAACAAGTCGAAGTCAAAGCAAACGCAAAAATCCGCAGTTGACAAAATACGAAGCACTTATTTTTCAACAACTTCGGCAGTTGTCGTTTTGCTGCGACTGAAACTTTTGAAAAATTTGCAAGTCGAAGCAGTAGCAGCTCGTCAACTTATTAAGTCGGAGAAGCAGCAGCTCGTCAACTTATTAAGTCGAAAAACAGTTGCATTCGCAGTCGACTGTTTTTGACTTATTCAGTTGCTTAAGATTTTTTTTTTTCAACTTTAAATATGAATGTGGACAAAAATTATGAAAAGGGTAAAAAGATTGTCAGTATCAATACTATTCAAACTGCATTTTTGCTAAATGCGAGTGATTATAGGTAGAAAAAATTTGCTGAACCAATTTTTTAGTACAGACAAAAAACAAATATGATCCGCGCGACATTTCGGCGACATTTCATGAGCAAAATTACTTATTTGGTGTAACCCTTTTTGTAGGTAGCGTAATATATTTTTGCTTATTGGGCTTAACCACGTAGGTACGCGCATTTTTATGTTTTGTTCTGTTAATGCGTTTTAAAAACTATAAGCATATAAGTGTACTTTAAATTTTCTTTATTTTAAATTCATTTATTTTTCAAAACTCTTAAACTTATGCATGTTAAACTTTAAACAACAAAAGAAAAATGGTAATAAAAAATTTTTAAATTTGTACTTAGTAGTATTATAACATTTCAGTATTGTTTTATATAACGATAAACAAACGATATCACATCTTTATTGGATTAATTTATTATTCATCGTCATCATCTTCAAACAGCGGCAAAGAATCAATAGCTGCTTCGAGGAATTTCGGGTTCAGCTTTACGAGCAATATATTTTCTAGTGTTTCCTGGCTTAAACGATTTCGAGAATCTGAAAGAACTAGTTTTACCGTTGAAAAGGCGTGTTCAATTGTAACCTGAAGGTATAAAGTTGTAAAAATTTTAAGTTAACTCATAGCTCTGAAGCATGCAAAGTGACTGATTATTATGTGTATAAATATGTTTAATATAATGCAATAATTACCTGCGTTGGAGCCATTGCAAAGCAAACATTACTCAATGCATACAACTCTGGATCAGTGTACTCCTTCTCCTTCCAAAACGTTAACACATCTGTATCGCTCCTTAGAAATGGAAGTTGAAGGTTCTCAATTTTTGTGTGGACGTCAATTGTGTTGTCTTCGTTCTCTTGAATACCATTCGTTAGAAATTCGTTTAAATATTCCCAGTGTGCCAGACGGTTCATATCTTCGCTTTTTTACCCGTTACGGATCCGTTACTGATCCGTTTGCGGGAGAAATTCCAAAAAAAAAAGATTCGCCTTTTTTTTGGGAATCTCTGCCGCCAACGGATCAGTTACGGATCCGTAACGGATAAAAAAGCGAAGATTTGAACCGTATGGCACACTGGGTTCATCCTCTACATCAAAAAACGTGTTATTCTGTTCTGTACTGCAATGTGGTGTTGATCATTTAGTGTTGCTAGAATCCAGTTCCTTAATGCTATCCCACATTTGTTTTAAAAAATTTATAGAATCTGATGCAACTAAGCCTTTATTGGAGAGTAACCTTGCTGTTCTTTTTTTGAAACTTAGCAAAATCAAATTTCCAATGAAGAGTAGAAATTTGGGTCGAATCTTGTACAATTTTTTCTGTACAAATTTTACACTTTAACCACTGTGCATAAAAATTACCAAAATGCAATTGTTCTTCCTGAAATTTTTTTATGCTTTTTTGCAAGGGGTTGAAAACAGTGCTATAGTTATCAATAAACTCCCAAAATGAATCGTCGATTTCAAAATTTTCATCTGCACTTTTATTTTTTACTGATTCAATTTTAATCAATATATCTTTGGCTGCCTTCAAATTATAATAATTATAGATTATAATCTATTGTTTTTAAGTTTTTTTTTGCAAGTTTTACATGACGCTAAACAGTCGTTTTCATTGTTTTCAAAAAATTTCCAGATTTCACTGTTACTTGGCGCCATTGTACGAACAAACACTTCACTTGGTAATGATTTAAAGACTAAAAAAATATAACCGAAAATATATTTTGTACACTTGCATGCATACTAGAGCGAGAAACAAAATATTAAATCATATGTAAGTACAAGGAGCAAAGCAAATTCAGAAATCAAAAGAACAAAAAATTATCCTAAGAAACACTTGGTTTTAAAAACTGGCAGTTTACATTTCGAAATTTTTCGAACAAATTCTTTGAGCATGTAGGCAGGCGGAGGGAAACTTTGCAAAAATGTATTACGCTACCTATGAAAAGGGTTACCGAATAAGTAATTGCTCATGAAATGTACAGGTCAGTCTTTAGACGCCGAAGTGTCGCGTGGATCATATTTGTTTTTTACGCCTTTTTAAATTTATGCATCTGTACTAAAAAAATTTTTCTACCTATAATCACTCGCATTTAGCAAAAATGCAGTTTGAATAGTATTGATACTGACAATCTTCTTACCCTTTTCATAATTTTTGTCCACATTCATATTTAAAGTTGAAAAAAAAAAATCTTAAGCAACTGAATAAGTCAAAAACAGTCGACTGCGAATGCAACTGTTTTTCGACTTAATAAGTTGACGAGCTGCTGCTTCTCCGACTTAATAAGTTGACGAGCTGCTACTGCTTCGACTTGCAAATTTTTCAAAAGTTTCAGTCGCAGCAAAACGACAACTGCCGAAGTTGTTGAAAAATAAGTGCTTCGTATTTTGTCAACTGCGGATTTTTGCGTTTGCTTTGACTTCGACTTGTTTAATTGTCGCAAGCAGAAGTTTAAGCAACAGCAGAAACTGTGAAAGAAATGTCAACTTTTTAAACGCTGAAAAAAAGTATGAGATCAGAGCAGGTAATTTTTATAGATTTTTGCTCGCTGAATCTGAATATGACCTCCGACTTGCTCCATTACGTCTGAGATCCGAGTTATCCTTGATTTTAAGTGGAGAAAACGCTATTTTCAAACATATGGCGTTCATCCTTTTGACAGCGGCACTGAATAACCCTGAGCTTCCTCTTTAAAGCGTACTTTAAACTTTTCCAATTAGATCATGTTTCCGAGATATCGTCCATTGAAGTAAAGGTATACAAATTAAAAACAAAGTTAAAAGTACGCGTTAAAGAAGAAGCTCAGGGCTATTCAATACCGCTTTCAGGACGTATGCCATATGTCTGAAAATAGCGTTTCTTGCACTTTAAATTAAGGATAACTCGGATCTCAGACGTGATGGAGCAAATCGGCGGTCATATTCGGATTCAGCAAGCAAAATTCTATAAAAATCACCTACTCTCGTTTCATACTTTTTTAACTTTTTTAACTTTTTCAAAAACGCAGGACTGTGTTATCAGTCAGAGGCACAGATCATTATGATTTGCTCAGAAGAAATCTATGCCATAAAGTTTAAAAATTATAAAAACCACAAACCAATTGAAATTCTAAAATTAAAATGGGTTTATATTCCATCGAAACCGTATAATTAATAGTTCAAAAAGGAACTTTAAGCTCAAATATAATTTATTCAGACATCCTTGATGAAAATGTTTTTACAGTGATTCTAAAGAATGACCAGTTTCCAGTTTTGTTAATGGTACTACATTTTATGCTCAAATTCAATTTGAGAATTTCAAGACATCAAAGTCAAAGTTGCTCTAATGTACAAATGTTGTATCTGTTGAGCACGTACGGATACATGTGCTACTACAACATTTTGGTACGCAACGGAGCTTGTTACGCCAGTTCAAATGTTAACTAAGCACTTTGTTTCGTATTGTAGATTTTTCTAATTACCTTCTACCGCAAACTTGTTCAATTTTGCTATCGATCTATGAGCAGCAGCATATCATGGATGGGAAAATCATTCAGTGAAACGTTTTATGAGCAACGGTCTAATTTTTAAAAGGAGTCTTGTTATTTACTCTACACAAGTTCAATTTAAAAAGTGGTTTGTTTTTCTTCTATCATACGTATGATTGGCAAAGCTTAAATTAATTGGATTTTCGTTAAGATTATAAATTTACTGATCAATTGGTTGATGCATGGGTATTGAATGTAATGTTTTATGAAATTTCTAAATTACACTAGATATTATCAAAATGTGCTACTAATTTTCTTTGGGTTTTATCAATGTTAAGAAAAGTTGCACGCCTTAGTTTCTAGAAAATATTTATCGATGTTTAAACAATTGAGCTACATAAGCAGATCTTCTTAATTTATTATTTCAAACTATATTTTATATATGAGAGGTTGCATATTTTGCAAAATACCACCTAAGAATTATGTTGACGCAACTGAAGCCATCTTTAAGAAGCTAACAAGCAACGAAATAATCCTCAAAAGAGGCCACAGAAGTGGCTGGCGCATCACAGATTCTAAGTCAACTCCTCTCTTTAACCCTTAAGTGTTAAATAAACCTTAATTGTTTGCGTTGAAAACAATTACATATTCAAATGTATACATTTTTGAAAAATATCAATATGTATGTAGGCGCATTTATTAAAAAAAGTAATAAGTGCACTGGCTTAGAGTTCAATTTTTAGATAATTTGCATGATTTTTTTGACTGTGTGAAATTATTTAATATATTTTGATCAAACAAATTTTTTTAAATATTTAGTAAAAGGAAAACTAAAAGTGAAGAGAACGAGGAGACTCAGTTCTTTTTCAGCTCAGTCAGTTTTAGTTTTTCGATAGTGAGCGTTAAAGCGTTTTTTTTACTTAAAGTTAAAAAAATATTTTTAAAGAACGTCATTCTCCCAATAAGTTTTTTTTTTTATATGTGCACATTCTGTTATTTTTAGATAATTAAATCAATAAACAATTAGAGTTGCTATCCACCAGTTTCGGTTTTTTAAAAATAATTGCAATTTTCATTGTGATATTACTGTTTTTGCAACACATTGTCATTCTCCCATCTAGTCATTCTCCCGTCAAATTTACTGCAGGAGTATGATTTTTTACGAGATATTGCTGTTTATTGATTAATTCATTAGACTTGTTGAACAAATTGTCCTTTTTATGTTTTCACAACGCTCCTAGAGGGGATGTTTTCGAAAACAACCACGTGGCAACCCTAAAAATTTATGTTCGATTTTAAAAAAAGTTTATTTAAGCATTTTAAGACTAGAATTTTGTTTTGAAATTTTTTATATATATGAGCCGTTCAAAATGACAATGGTGCAAAACCAAATCGAGGCAAAACTAATGTCATAATATTAATTGGGTGACATTTTGTCAGGAATCACTAAAATTGATTTCTGTTTTCACGAAAGAATTACTTGATGATATGGAACTGCTGAAATTATGTTGAAAAAATGATTTCGACCATATGACCGATCATTATGGCACATAATTTATACGACATTAACTCTGCCTCGTTTTGGAGTTGCACCAATGTCAATTTGAACGGCTCATATATATGTTTCAAGCGAAACATACAAAAAAACATTGGTAACCCTGAAAGTTACTGTTAATTCTTCAAAAAGGTTCCCGAAATTATGGTCATTCTATATCTTCAAATTATAAAAAAAAGTGGGATCAAAAATAGATTCTCCCATACATACTATGTATAATGAGTTCGATACAAATCATAGTATTTAATTGTCAATACTCTGAACTTTGAATTGTCAAATTTTAGAAACTTTCGACCTCTTTTAAAATAGACCAACAAAACTATAGCCAAAATGTGAAAATGTAAAAAATTATATATGTGCAATTTCGCGCATCAAAGGGTTAATTTTTGTACTACACACGGTGTACTAATGATCAGGGTGGGCAAATAAAAACAAAAGAAAAATCCACTGGAACAGTTGGATGAAAACGTGCCATTATAAATTGAAAGAAAAAGGGGACAGACAACCAAAGATAAATTCGGCGTTGTAGCAGCGCGTTCTTCTCGAAACGGGGTTCTTCTCATTGCCAATCTCTCCAAAGCGACGGCGGCAATGGCAATGGCAACAGCCAATGCAAAGCCGTGCTGCTGCCGTCGCTGCTGTCAATGTTGCAGTTGATGAATTATTACCTTTGGTGCTTTGAAACTCAAACATATAATTAAGTTGATAAAAATCGAAAAACAATTTGCCATCATCAAACAATGAACAGAGAAGGAAGAACTTTGCAAAGCAGGAGCGATGAAACAACAACGGGCATCAGGCCAACAACAACAACAAGAACCAACACTAAAGTACCATGTCTCTTCTCATCACAAGTGAATCTAATAAGCGAGGAGTACATAGCAAGGAAAGACAGAAAAAATTTTCATGTTGATGAAAAATTGATAAATAATATGGTAAAAAACCCAGAACACTAAAAAAAAACACCCGTTGAACACTTACTGTGAAACAGTGGGCTGTGAACTAAAGTATATTTAATACATTTTTGCACATTTTTTATGCATTTGGTAATAATTAAGAAATGGCATATTTGGTATAGCTGAATAAAATAAATGATATTTTTGAACAAGTGCCATATTTGAGCACTTTATCTTCCCATTTTTAGCCTATGGTGCCCAAAACGGACCCAACATTTTTTTTTTTTTTTTTTGTCAAAAATGATCACTTCACTAATTTTTTGATATGATTTTTCCAACTCACACCCGTTTTTTTCTAAGCATTTTTTGACGTGTACACTTTTTTCGTAAGATGCTTTCCTCTTGAGTAAAAAAAGATTTTTGCCTTCCGCGGGCGTTCAAAAGCCAAAAACTCCCATTTAGCGTCCGAGTTCCATCTTGAATCATACATCATTTTAAAGCATATAAATTATGCTTTAACTGAAAGAACTTTTAAAAAAAATCGAAGGGGGCTTTTTTTAAAAAAAAATCAAAAGTATTTTTAAGTGTAAAAAATGTTGGTGAAAAAAAATTTTTTCACCAAGAAATATTTTTTTTTTTTTTGCAAAAACAACACTTCAAAGTGAATGGGACTAGTAACTTAGATTTATCAATTTACAAATTTTAATGTAAGCTATAAATTTTTGAAAAAACACCCTTTTCATGAAAATGACTAAAAACGCCAACTTCAGCACCCTGTATTATAACAACAAATGGTACTAGGACCAAATCCTCCCGTATTGTTGTTCTTGTACACCGGATCTACCATATTGCCAAATTTGAGCGAAATCGGAGAAAAAAAAATTTTGATCTGGTACACTTGGCTTCATAGATATATCCTTTACTCAGTGTAAGTAAAATTTTTTCGTTTTTGTTCCACAGTGCCAAAAAACATAAAACTTTTTTAATAACACAGAATAAGACATGAAATTTATGAATAAAATTGTACCGCTTTATGTAAATAACAAGAAATTCGTATGCAAAAACCACATATAAAAGCCAAATTAAATGCACCCTATATATTTACATATATATCGATGCATAGATCAAAATTAACCTGCTTTGATGTTTGTTTTTTGTTGGTCCGTTTGATTATAATTAAAAGGAATCTTTATCTTCCCCCTCCCCTTCGATAATTCGTGTGTAGAATTTCTGGTATTGTGTTTCACATTTGTACATACTTACATGTCACGTAATTAATGATATCTACTTAAAAATGGAGCACATAAGCTAAACTTAACATGGGACTAAGTCGTCTAAGCGAGCCTCCCTGTTAAGTTGCCTAAACTGGACCTGTACGCTCTCAAGTACGTTAAACGCTTTTAGCCTGAACTAGGAAAGTTCCTTACTGATCTTTTTGCAAAAAATGTATACACAAACTGTTTATTGTTGTCAGTAATATAAACACAAGCACTTTGGATTGCAGTCTAGTAACAGTTTGATTGCAATGCAGGACTGTTTAAGTATTAAGTATTGAACACAAAAATTATACTATACAACAATTTTGACGCTTTTGAAAACCCCAAGAGTTTAGAAAACGGTTTTTAATGTATTTTAAACTTGTAAACACGTTTTTTTTTTAAGTGGTAAGGTTTTCTGTGAAACCGGCTTGGAAGTTATTATGAAGACGGTGATGTATAATATCAGCTAAGAATATAAAAAGGGACGAACAAGCAAGGCATATTTTACCATAGCACCTTAAGCCATTATATCCTATTTTATGGGACTTTTTAACACTTTTTCCAAAAACTGGGCTATAATGGAATATATTACTCTACAGAAATATTTTACGAAAAATTTCACGTGGGGTCACCAATGGCCAGAAAGTCTGAAATCTTAAGAAAATGTGTTAAAAGTTCACTTTTGGACGTTAAATGATTTTTAAAGCCCCATCTGGTGAAATTATTGGGTGTACAACTTAAAAACCGGAATTTGACGGTGGATGTCCGTACTAACAAATATCGTGAAAGCTCGAACTTTATATATATGTCATTTTGAAGGTACATTTGGCAGCTGTCAAAATCAGTCAACAAAACAATTTTATCTTGTGTGCATCATTATTATTTTTCACGATGAATAACTTCGAAAATTGGAGAAAAAGACAGCATTTGCGGGAGGTTCTGTTGGGTCATTTTTTTGCAAAGAAAACTGCTGCCAAAAGTCATTTTTGCATCGGATCGTGACTGGGGATAAAAAATGGATCCATTACGACAACCCGAAACGCAAACATTCATATATGAAGCCCGGACAACCAGGAACTTCCCAGCCAAAGGCAAATATCCATGGTGCCAAGGTAATGCTCTGTAATGCTCACAGGTGACCTCTATCGAACACAATTAATACGTTTGAAGCGTGCCATCATCGAAAAACGCCCGGAAAATGTGACCAGACACGAAGCAATAATTTTTCATCATGACAACGCCGGGCCACATATTGCTGCCCCAGTCAAAAATTACCTGGAAAACAACGGAAAACAACGGATGGGAAATTTTGCCTCACCCACTTTATAGCCCAGACCTTGCACCATCAGACTACCATTTGTTCCGATCAATGCAGAATGTCCTATCAGGAATACGCTTCACTTAAGTTCAAGATATCGAAAATTGGATAGATTCATTTTTGGCCGCCAAGCCGGCGCAATTTTTTTGGGATGGAATTCATAAATTGCCTGAAAGATGGGGAAATGTTGTAGCTTCCAATGGACAATGCTTTGAATAAAATATATTGTAACAATTTTCCACAATAAAGCATCAAATTTCGCTAAAAAAATTCCGGTTTTTAAGTTGTACACCCAATACTTTTTTAACACTTAAGCAAATTTTACACCCTAATACCTTTCTAACGAGCCCACGACCACAAAAATCGAAACACTTCTATATTCATATTAAAATTTAGGAGATCAAAATACACTTAAAAAGGTTTTTCAAAGCTCTTTGGGCCTGTTGTACATGTGAAGATAATTTTGTATAAACGCTAAAATTTTTGGCATTTTTTTTAGTGTCACGAGGTTTATGCACAACCCCAGTCCAACAAATAAAAAGTTCGCACTTTATAAGATCCAGTCTTTGGGAAAAATACTTGTAAAATGTGAAAATTTCATTTGGCAAGATAAGTTCGCTTTTCTCTTGGTCCGTTACATTTATAACATTTTGCATTCGCATTGTGTTTTTCCCCATTATATCGCTGTGATTAATGAGTCTGCCTTTTAAACGCGCTGACATGCATCAACTTCCGTTGTTAAATTGTGAAATAATTTTTTATTGTAATTAATTTCCCGACAAACAGCAGAAGCTTTAATTTTAAGCTTTTTCCCCCCATTTAAAACTTTATCACTATTTTCTTATATTTTTTTTATTGTTTTTTGGAATATTGAGTTAAAACAAACACTTTTATTAATGCATTTAAAACTTTCCGCTCGGTTATGCTAAATTAATTTTCATAATTATGATTAAATTTTTATCTTAACCCTACACAGAGGGTATAAGTATTCACTTTGTTCTACAGTTTGTAACGCATATAAGGAGGCGTGGCAGTCCATATATGTATACAATTTGAGATCATGTGCACATTCAGATTGAGTCGTTACAGATAATCCTAGGAAATTTTCTTGCAAGCTCTAAATAAAAAATAGACGTGTCACTTTCCACAAAAGCAAAATCTTTAAAACGGTATATTTTGCCCATTATTTTAATTCGGATAAGCAATAACGCCTCCAATATATGCCAAATCTTTAAAACGCTATTTTGCGATCATGATTTCAATTCGGATAGGAAGGCGTGACATCTACAATATAAACAAAATCTTCAAAACACTATATTGCGAGCATTATTTCAATTCGGATGAGAAGGAGTGATGCTTCCAATATAAGCAAAATCTTCAAAACGCTACTTTGCGAGCATCATTTCAATTCGAATAAGATGAAATGATGCTTCCAATATAAGTAAAATCTGCAAAATGTATGTTTCGGTCATCATTCCAATCCGGATAAGAAGGCGTGACACCTACAATATAAACAAAATCTTCAAAACGCTATATTGCGAGCATCATTCCAACGCGGATAAGAAGGCGTGACACCTCAAAAAATCTTCAAAACACTATATTGAGAGCTTTATCTAGCATCGTATACAACTACTAAAAATGGTTTGTTGAAGCTTTGAACAATAAGAGCATGAAACCTCCGAAACAAACAAGAAATACACAATGCGTTTAACTAAGTGATAAATAGGAGAGCGAAATACATCTTATTAAGTTTTAACCCTTTAACGACCAGGTCCGAAAACGCGAAACGATTTCAAAATAACAATTTGTCAAAATCAATACAATGGGGCCTAGCAAAACGTTCATTTAAGCAAATGGGGTGCTAACAAAGATACTTGCCTTTAGTCGTTAAAAGGTTAAGACCCTTACCGCAAGTTTTTGTTGTATACGCAGTGTAGAGTATTTTTTTTTAGTATGACCAAGACACCATTACTGTTTATTTTTGTTGATTTTATTAATTCGTTTTAATTTTTTTAATAAAATTTAATGGAAAAATTGTGGCAATTCAACTGGCCACGAAACAAAATTGAGACGCACAGGTTGCAATCAGATATTTCACTCTATTAATTTTTTAATTAATTAATTTGCCTGGCATGTGGCAGCAAGCAACAAAGGGGAAAAAATTAAATCTGGGTGGTGATTATGAAAAATACCCTAGGTTTCAGTTAAAATTAACATAATTTTTATTATTTCCATTTAACAATGGATTTTCTGTTAATGCAAATCATGGTCATATAAAATTTAAAAAAGTTTTTGCTTTTGGCACCATTTAGTAGATGCTTCCAGGCCTTGTGAAGGCTTGTTTTTTCTTACTTTTTCAAACTTTAATACAAAATAAAGAAATTTCAAGGTGTTAATTCAATAAAAAGTTTTCCTTGCTGTTTTTTTTCGGCCTTTGAGATGTACCCAATTAAGCTATGTTCAAAATTTAAAAAAAATAAAAAAAATCTTTTTTTTTATTTTCCCAAACATTTTTGTTCAGAGGAAGCAGCGCCTTAGCGTTTACATAAATCGCTAAGGACACACCTTCATTACTGGCTACTTGTGTCAAAGTTTTGCCCAGTACAACTACGACAATTATAACCGCTGTAATGAAATTTTGTATTTTCTTTTTTACTTCAAGAAATTTTAACTTTTTCTTTTTAATTCATCAAAGTTTTCCACCGACCGAACTTTTAATGATGACAATTTCTTGGGAAATTATGTCCTAGTTAAGATTTTTCAACTATTGTTGTTTTTGTTGCTGGTGTTGATGTTGTCGACCTTAGTTGTAAAAAGTGAAACCGCTGGGTGAAAAAGTTAAATAAAAATTCATTTTCAATAGCGCACCTAATGAAGCGCTATTTTGAAGTTATTGCGTTTATGCCGAATTGAAATTATTCAATTATGACATCCAACTTTGGGCAAATGTTCTTTTAAAAGGCTAAGGGTTCTTCGGATAGAACATAGTAAAAAAAATAGCAAAAGTCGAGCTGTGTAATCATCAGAAATGGCCATTGCTGTACTGAAAGCATGCAAATGATGAGGCAACGTTGCATGAACGTTAAAACACACAATATACCATCCTATGGAAAAATAACTTTCAAAGCGCCCTGTGGTATGAAGATTGAAGTAGTTTTGTATTGTATGTTATGGTGAGAATACCGTTATTACATATATCTCTTAAATGGCTTGAAAAACAGATATTTACATGGGAAAGCATAATAAATTCTTGTTTGGCGTGGAATGTTCCATATCTAAAGATAGTTAACTTGTGCTATTGGCAGAGTCCTACTTAAACGTCCCGAAGAATATTTTAGAAAAGTTTAGTTTTATTATGCATTTAAATACCATTTAACGACTCGTTCGTTTAACTTCTTAAAACAACATGGCACCATTAAGCGTGAAGCGTCATTATGACATCGTAAATGTTACTTTGTTGCACTTCCAATTACACAAGTTTCCAAAAAAAAAAAAATAACTGAACAAGAAGATTAATGGTTCAAATTATATGAGGAAAGTAGATTTTTTATGTCAAAATAAAATTCGAAAATTCACTCAATAAAAAATACGCAAAAATAGAAAAAAATTAATTAAAAATTTATTCTTATTTGGAACACACAAATCCTATCTTCACAAATCCTATCTTTGAGCAGATACAAAAGTATATATGAAGAAAATCTATGCATAAATAATAACTAAAATTTTACTAAATTTTTATACCTTACACCGAGTGTATATTTACTTTGTCCTTCCGTTTGTAAGTACATATGGGGCATTATATACGTTGTAACGATTGTTTTGGTCTAGGGCTGAAATGAGATGCAGCTGTGTTCAGGGTCAAACTAAAAGACAATCCAAAACTTTCAGTTTACAAAAATATTTATTTATTTATTTGCTGGAACTCCTTCAGCAGATAAATTGGTTTCTTTAACTTAACAGTTTGGTTTTTTTATTGTATTAATTTCTTAATAATACTTTACAAAAATGGGTTATGCAATTCAGATTGATTTAACTCCAATGTTATTTAATAAATATTTCAAAATAAGACGTTTTAAATTCTCGGCCGGAATATACCGCGGTTTCAGCATTCGATGTTGAACTCCTTGACCATTTTAGTTGACAGCTGCTTACGGGGATTCTACGTAGTGCTGTTTAAACCAGGTCGGTAAAATTAAAAGAATTTTTATTTAAAACTATCATGCACGCCTAGCGAACACTATAAAAAAGTATTCGACGTACAGACTATAGCACTGTTCACCAGGCGCCTTCCGAAGGTATGAAAAACCTTCCCAGCTTAAATTCTTAAAAATACACTACCAGGCACGCTTGATGAATACTATAATAAGTATTACACGCACAGACTACGACACTGTTTACCAGATGGTATCCAGGGGCCTTCAGAAGGTATGAAAAACATTCCTAGCCTAAAGTACTAACTACCCTAGAAATACCTAAGTGATACGAGGCCTCTGCACTTTACCTTTAAGCTTTCAACGTTTAAATATCAATATTAAAATAAAATATTGATGTTGTCGCATCGAACGCTTGGCTGTGACTGCCTGCCTTCTGCCTTTTCGTTCATTCTTTTATAGTCGTGAATATTTTGCTTGAGGTGAATATTTTGATGGAGGTGAATATTTCACATGAGGTGAATATTTTACTGTGGTGCGTATACTTGAAGCCGAGGGTGAATATGCAATTTAGGTGAATATACTAATGCAGATGGACATAAGATTTGTGGCATCACTTGGGACGTTACAATGTAACCGGATAGCATTTGGCTTTTGCATCTCCGATTTTTTTAAACTTTTTTTCTTATAGTACTAGTTGAGAGTAGCATCAATTTTTTAAAATTATTTTTATCAAATCGTTTTCAGAGGCATAAATTTTAAAAAAACGGAAAAACTGCAAAAACTACATTAATAAGTTTTTTAAATGTTCATAACTCCGCCAATAGTCGGCCAAATCATGTTTTTTTTTTTCAAAACAGTTTTATTTTTTTAGGAAAATTTTTATAAAAATTAAAAAATTTTTTTAAATGATTTTTCAACTTTCAAAGCTGAATGATTTTTTTTATCTTCGATTTTTTAAAAAAAAAATTTGGAAAAAATTTATATATATTTGACAAATTTTAAGACTATTTCTAGAATGGGCAATTGATGGAATCTATTTTTTTTTTTTTTTTTTTTTTTTTGAATTAAAAAAATAGTGGTTGAACGTGGTTGTTGCAGCAGAAAGAGGGTAAAAATGTTCAGCGACGCTCACAAAATTGACTTCCCCAATATTTCCCTCAAAGATAGGTACTACCCCCATTTTTCCACCCCTTAAGGGGGCTCCCATACAAAATTCTCATTAACGGGAAAGAGCAAAAATGTTCACCGAGCCCCATTAATTTTTCATCTTCAACATTTTTTGAATAAGCCCAAGGGGAAAAGAAGTGCTTCAAAAACCCTTCTGAAGTGCATCTTTTTCACCAATAAGCGCTTCCGCTCCGTAACAACTATTCCTTCTTTTTAACATTGCATGTCATAGGATGTAAGCCCGCTAAAGCTTACCGTAGCCTTACTTCAATAGGCCATTTCAAGCGCTTATTTGTAATGCTGCGGTAAGCGTTTTTTCAATAAAATTAAAAGAAAAAGAAAAAAACTGGCAGCATCAGGATTTGAATCCGCGCCCGTTCGTGTGATACTCGTGTGAACTCGTCAGACCGCTACACCAATGCTCGATGATATGAAAAGGTCTATGGACTTTTGACAAAACAACCTAACTCGAAATTGGCAATTTTTCAGGAGAGCCTAAAAACTGATTAACTATTTTTCAATAACGTGGCTCAATTTCGTTGATGAAGCGTTGAATCACCTCTTTCCATACATTTTTACTAATCTTAAAGTGTCAGCTGTCAAGATATTTTCTTTTGGTTCATAACACTTCACCACACGATTGGCGCTAAGTTAAAATCTTGCGTGAACTATGGGACACCCTTATATCTCTGGAACAAGAAATCATAAAGACATGGTGATTACATTAATAGAAGCGTATTTAAATTTTATATTTAGGACTAAAATCCTGTAGAATTGTCTTATCTCGACTTAGGTTGTTTTATCAAAAGTCCACAGAGGTATTAAATTTTTATATTAAGCGAATGTTGTCCAAACAGAATTTGACATTCGAATGCTCCTACAGCCCTAACTAGAATCATTGTGTAATCAGTTTTAATTCAATTAAACAAAAGTAAATAAATAAGAGAAGGGCAGGGGTTCGAACCCATGTTGTTCTAACTGCAGCCTTATAAAAAATCATTGTGAAAGTGCTTCTAAATTTCTATGGGGACAAGCGCTTTTGAAGTACTTGTATTAAAAGCACAACAAATTTTTCCTCTTGGGTACTAACCCTTTTTATCCATCCCTTAAGAGAGCCTCCCATACAAAATTTTGATCAAAATATAAAAAAATGTTCACCGAACCTCATTAAATTTTCTTCCAATATTTTTCTCTAACGGATAAGCTTCTTTTTTCACTAAATAAGGGGGCTCCCATACAAAATTTTGAAAAAAATATCAAAAAAATTCCTCATTGCCGGGAGAGGAAAAAAAAGTTCAACGACCTGATTAATTTTTCCTCTCAAAAATTTCTTTAGTGAATGAACATGTGTAATTATTGTTCTGTTAATTAAGTAGACATTAATTCAGTACGTTCATTCGTTAAATTTAAAATATAGCTATCATTTTTCATTCGATCTTGGTCTGCAAGAGATCGAAATTTTTGATTTTTTTTGGTGCAGAAAATCTTAACGGGGTTGAAGCAAGATTCTGAAAATCATACAAAATTTGCGTCGAATTCGAAAGTTGATTTACTGAAGATTAGCTATTTTTTACTCAATGGAAACAAATAGCCCACTGCTAGAAAGGTACTTTATTTGGCCTTCTAACAAATTCTTCATATTCAGAATCAGATAATACGCTCTCGATACAGATCATTTGAAGTTATGTCTCCTACATTTTGGCTGTTAACTAGTGTTATTAGTCATTTCAGCGATTTCGACAAATCCGCGATAGTTTCAATGTTATCGCAATAACCACATAAGCACAGTTATCAGCATAAAATGTTTTAATTAACTGAATTTTTGTGATGCCAATTTGAATTTCGTTATATGCGTCGTCAGGCTGCAATCCAGCATAACGCCAATTAAGGGGACATTCGCTTTTGTAATTGAAAACAAAAAAACACTTTTTAAAAGTTTTATTCTGTAAAAACTATTATATTTATTAACAAAATTTCTTTTGAACATTGTTAAGTATTGTCCAAAAAATATGAAAAAAATTTAATTTTTTTTATTTTTAGTTTCCCTTGGCTGTTGTAGAGGGCGTCATCCAAAAGTTACTTTTCAAACTGGTAGGAAATTTTTCTCCGAATCTGCTCGACGGATTTTAAAAAACTAAAAAGCATTCGATTACTCATAAAAAATATTAAATAATAAACCTCTGAAGGTTTTAAAAAATACGTCCCCCTTTTTTTTACGGGGCATTTTTTGAGGTTAAGTCCCTCAATTTTTTCGCATTTTTCATAAATATTCATACGAAAACTTCAAAATATAAAAAAGTTTGAATTTTAAAGGCTTATTGTATAGTTTTGGGTCTCAAGAATAAAATCCATTTTGAATTTTTCAAAAATCTGTTACAGGAGGTCTAAAATATTTCCTACCGTTTAAAAAGTATTTTTTGGATGTCGCCCTCTACAGCAGCTAAGGGAAACTAAAAATAAAAAACAAATTTTTTTTCATATTTCTCAAACAGTGTTTTACAATGTCCAAAAGAAATTTTGTCAATAACTATAACAGTTTTTTCATAATAAAGTTTTTAAAAAGTGTTTTTCTTTTCAATTACAAAAGCGAATGTCCCCTTAATTAAAAAAAAATAAAATAAAAAAATTGCACTTGGGGGGTAATACTAAGTACGGTACATGACGGATGCCATGATGATATAGTAGGAGATACGAATAAGGAGAGATTTTCACTCATCTGTTTAATGGATGAAACCTATTTTTTATGAAAGTAAATACGTTTAGAAACATATTGTGAGTGGGTTGCCTAAAAAAATCCTGGCAAGGCTATGGTTCATTCCATATTGAAAAGTGCATTTTTTTCAAAAAATCCACTCATCTGTTTAATGAAAAAATCATATACCATTCGAAAGTTTAGAGCCTCTACAATATGTAAAAGTAGGGTTGCCTATTTTTTTCCTGGCAAGGCACAGGGTTGCCAGGCTTTAAAAGGTCGGCCAACACCACAAATTTCCACTCATCTGTTTAATGAAAAAATTATATACCATTCGAAAGCTTAGAGCCTCTACAATATGTTAAAGTAGGGTTGCCTATTTTTTTCCTGGCAAGGCATAGGGTTGCCAGGCTTTAAAAGGTCAGTCAATACCACAAATTTCCACTATGCGTTTAAAAAAAAAATGTGTTTAATGGAAAAATTATATACCAATCGAAAGTTTAAAGCCTCTACAATATGTTAACGTAGAGTTTTCTATTTTTTCTGGCAAGGCATATGGTTGCCAGGCTTTAAAAGGTCGGCCAAAACCACAAATTTGCACTCATCTGTTTAATAAATAAATTTTGTGTTAAAATAAAGATAATTTCATTGCGAACACGGTGATACAGGGTTGCTTGTGAAAAACCTGTTTTAAGCCAGGGTTGCCGAGCTTTATGAAATGAAATATTGGTACAAATGAAAATGTGTGACAGAGAGATCCGAGCGAACTATTTGGTTAGGATGTATACTAGACCTATCGTTAAAATTGAAAATGAAAAAAACCTTGCTTCCAGGGTCTTAAAAGTTTCCTATTGGTGTAAATATCCAGCATGAAAATTTTGATTCCGATCGGAAAATATTTTACAGTGCCGCAAGGCCGTTGAAGGTCGGAAAAACGCTATTTATATGGAAAAATGGTGCCTTAATCGCAAGAATCAGTCCTATCTCTGAAACTATTTGAGATAAGTGAATGAAATTTAGTATATGTACGAACAATGCTTAAGTTATTTGCATCCAATAAAAAAATGGACGATGCCATGCCCCCTCGATCCGAAATTCTTGTATCTCTGGAAATATTGGACTCAGGGGAATGAGACTCGATACATATGTAATTGGCACTGGCAAAAAAATGTTTCGTAAAAATGGGCGGGGTCACGCCCATTCCTTCTAAAAAAAACAAATTTGTCATATCTCTGAAACTATTTGATACATATGAATAAGATTTTATTTCAGGTAATGTGAAGAGAACAGGATATGGCACTGTAAAAATGTTAAAGCAATTTAAGCTACTTAGTTGATATAGAAGCAGTAATTTTTTCTGTTCTTATTTTGGTCTGCTAAGTATAGACACCATGCAAAAAAAATTTGGTCACTATCGGAACATATTTGACCGTGCCACCAGGCCGTTAAAGGTCGGAAAAACGCTATTTATATGAAAATAAGGAAACAATCAATCCTATCTTTGAAATTATTTGACATAGGAGGATGAGACATAACAAATTTGTTCTTTTTTTTCAATGAGGGGGCGTGCCCCCCCGTTTTTTTTTTAATTTTTTTCCCAATGACAATTAGAAAAATACCAAACCTCATTTACCAGAGCCAAATATTTTCAGAGATACGACAAATTTCGGTTGGAGGGGGCGTGGCACTGCCCATTTTTTTATTGAATACTATTAACTTAAGTATTCTTCATATAAATACTAAATCTTATCCTCCTATGTTAAATAGTTCCATAGATGGGATTGGGATGGGATGATTGTTTCCTTATTTTCATATAAATAGCGTTTTTCCGACCTTTAACGGCCTGGTGGCACGGTCAAATATGTTCCGATTGGGACCAAATTTTTTTTGCATGGTGTCTATACTTAGGAGACCAAAATAAGAACAGAAAAAATTACTGCTTCTATATCAACTAAGTAGCTTAAATTGCTTTAACATTTTTACAGTGCCATATCCTGTTCTCTTCACATTTTCCGATCGGAATCAAAATTTTTTTGCTTGATATTTACACCAATAGGAAACTTTTTAGCCCCTGGGAGCAAGGTTTTTTTCATTTTCAATTTTAACGATAGGTCTAGTATACATCCTAACCAAATAGTTCGCTCGGATCTCTCTGTCGCACATTTTCATTTGTACCAATATTTCATTTCTTAAAGCTCGGCAACCCTGGCTTAAAACAGGTTTTTCACAAGCAACCCTGTATCACCGTGTTCGCAATGAAATTATCTTTATTTTGACACAAAATTTATTTATTAAACAGATGAGTGCAAATTTGTGGTTTTGGCCGACCTTTTAAGGCCTGGCAACCCTATGCCTTGCCAGAAAAAATAGGAAACTCTACGTTAACATATTGTAGAGGCTTTAAGCTTTCGATTGGTATATAATTTTTCCATTAAACACATTTTTTTTTTAAACGCATAGTGCAAATTTGTGGTATTGACTGACCTTTTAAAGCCTGGCAACCCTATGCCTTGCCAGGAAAAAAATAGGCAACCCTACTTTAACATATTGTAGAGGCTCTAAGCTTTCGAATGGTATATAATTTTTTCATTAAACAGATGAGTGGAAATTTGTGGTTTTGGCCGACCTTTTAAAGCCTGGCAACCCTATGCCTTGCCAGGAAAAAAATAGGCAACCCTACTTTTACATATTGTAGAGGCTCTAAACTTTCGAATGGTATATGATTTTTTCATTAAACAGATGAGTGGATTTTTTGAAAAAAATTCACTTTTCAATATGGAATGAACCATAGCCTTGCCAGGATTTTTTTAGGCAACCCACTCACAATATGTTTCTAAACGTATTTACTTTCATAAAAAATAGGTTTCATCCATTAAACAGATGAGTGAAAATCTCTCCTTATTCGTATCTTAGACTAATAAAAGTATTATTGCAATGCAACTGTGGCAATGGCAACATCAAAGAGTTTTCCTGATGACGTAATTGCTTGATTTTAAGCGCCTGGACAGTTGATTAAATTTCAGCAAAGTTAGCTGCAATATTTGCAACAAAACTACATAGTGATTTTATGGCAAATCTTTTTTTATGGTTTAATTTCTTAGTTAGTAAAATATCAACCGAAACAGTAAGAAATGAGGTTTGCACGAAATTGTATACGAAAAAAGCGATTTATGCAAAACAAAACAAGAAAATTACAATTCCAAGATTTGTTGATTTTATTGAAATTATAAAAGTTAAGTCAGAAAAGCATCTTTTTGGAACCGCCCAGTGGCTTGTGGCTCTGCAGAAATCTTAATTCCTCGCGAAAAACTTATTGCCTTATGTTGTGAAGTAAGTATCTTGGTAACACATGAATAACTTGATATGTTTTCACTTATGTTATGTAATGTTGCTGGCGCTTCTGCCCACAAACATTAGGTAAAACAAACATTAATTACAATTTTTCATATTTTTCTTTATATTTTTTTTACTAAACATTATTAACTCGTCATCAGAGTGAAGTTTTTCTTGCCATCATTCAAGAGTTGCAAATGTTAGGCGGAAATCATTTTCAACTTCCTTAATTTACTTTTTTTTACATATTTTGTTTTTATTCATATTGAAAATCAGTTTGTGCTCATTAGGGTGTAGCAAGAAATGTGTGTTTTTCTTCCAAACTTTTTCTTATTACTAAAAGTTGCTTAAGGGCAGGCTTATCATGTATAAATATTCAAATCATGCAATCGCATGTAGAAGGAAAAATATTAACTGGAAATTAAGGTAATTGGCAACATTTTGGGGAGGGAACATTTTGACATTTGTAGTAAAAATTTATTCTCCAATTATTTAAGAGAGAATTCCAAGTGCGAATAAATAACACTGTGCAACTGTTTTGAGGTCATTGAATCCAAACAACTTTTTGAATTCTGTTCCTTAAAGTGTGTATATGATGTGACTAACAAAACCCAAATAGGCTTTGGCTCCTGGTTGGTTTTTATAGTATTATATATACACGTTTTGGGTTTCTTGATTTTATTTTCTATCTTTAAGAAAGTGTTATAGACTAAAAGCCGCTTCAGACTATCTGAGAAGTCATACAGAAACTCTTTTGAGTTGTCAAATATGGCAACTCTGATAGTGTAAATGTAAATTTATTACACAAATGATTTATCAGAAGAAAACTCATATGAGTTATTTTGGCATTAGATTTGAATCTATATGAAAAGAGAAGTCATAGGAGTTTTACAATTTTTAATGTTGTTTGAAAAATAAAAAATGAAAACAATTTGAACAGGAAAAATCATACACCAAAACACAAGAAAACGCATATGACTTCTCAGATAGTCTGAAGTTCCTTTAAAAAATAGAACAAGTGCAACAATTTGACTTGAAAAAATTCTATCCTTGGCCTCAAATCACAAAAATGCCAAATGTTTTTTACCAACCAATTAATTAATTCAAAATTGTAGCCAAGACTAAACTGACCAACTCTTTAGAGCATGCCAATAGTATTCGAGTAGTCCTTGATACCGTTTTATGCCTACATGCCCACAAAAAACGTATATTCGAAATTTCACTCTATTTATAACTCTAAAACAAAATTTTTGGTATAACTTGTTGGGCAAGGAACAATATTCTGGAACATATTAACCCATTATGTCCTATTTTTATGGATCTTTTTGGCCCTTTTTTTTATTGTTTTCAAAAATTTAAAATATTTAAGATTGAAGGTCTTCTCTCTAGAGAGCGAAATATATTGAGTCTTATCATGCAATGAAAACTTCAAGGCAGTCGTCTGAGGAAAGATTCTAAAGAATATTTAATCATAAAAACCCCTATTATCAACAAGAGATTTCTAAATAAATTCAGCTCTAAAACCACTAATGGCTTTTTCAATGCACTCCAAGCTTGTCTGGGAGTGTTTTGAACTTCCTCAAGCCCTAGCCAGGAGGAATGAAGTAACTCTAGTTTGGATAACAGGGCACGAGGGGAATGAAGGCAACGAAAGGGCAGACTGCTTGGCCAAGAGGGGCGCACTCAATAATTTCATAGGCCCAGAACCCTTCTGCGGAGTAAACAACAGTTTTAAAAATAACTTAATACGAAAATGGGAAAAGGAAAGCCTCTCCGATCACTGGAGAGTCAAAGAAGGTATGCGACAGGCGAAGAGGCTGATCGATCCAAAACATGTTAAGGCTGAAGCTGTTCTAAATCTCAACAGGAAAGATATAAAAACGTACAGTGAGATAATGACAGGTCACTGTAAACTTAATTATCACCTAGAAAAGATGGGTTTGGTAGAATATGACTCCTGTAGACTCTGCTTAGAGGACTTGGAAACAGCAGAGCATGTGCTATGTGCATGCCCTGCTGCGTTTAGACGCAGAATTAAGTACCTAGGAGCTGAGATTTTAGATCCAGGTGACATAGGTAAAATTAATCCCATGGCAGTAACAAGATTTATAGATAGTCTGGAACTGTTTTGATTAGGGAAAGAGGCTGTACAAAAGATCTTTTAGGTCGCAGTACAATCTAGAGCCTTTTAAATAATAATAATAATAAAAAAAAATTAATTCACTACTAGGCCTTAAAGAAATTGTGTGTAGAACATAAATTGAACTTGAAATTGTGATCCCGATTTTTATATGCTGATCGCGATTCTTTTTCCCAGTTTGGCCTTTTCATAATCTGACGGAGTTCATAACTATCTTTTCTGTATATGTAAAAAGAAAAGTTTCAACTGCAGGCTAAATAAAGTCAGTCATCTTCGCCAAGTAATGTGCTTCATCACTAAAGCCCGAATTCACAGTCATTAGTAAACTAATGACTAGGGTTTAACCAACAAAATTTCATTTTCAGTCTTAAGTTAACCATTAGGTAAGCTTTTAGTCAACCAACTGCTGAAGAAATAGAATTTACATAAGTTTTGTGAAAATTCTAAAAATGTTTTCAGACGTAGAAAATTTTGAGTCTGATATCGAAAGCGACGCAGATATTGACGAAATTCGAAATACATATTGGGGTTGATAATCGGCAATAAGTTTTTCACAATTACTTGCTTTTTTCTCGTAACTATGGCGCAAGGAATTTCGTAAGATTTCGCTTGCACTCTTGAAAACAAAAATATGTTTTCACAAAATCCACAACTTTAGCCGGGTTGCCATATTTTTCTCTTCTTCATTGTTTTAGTTAACCAAAATACTTTGAATATGAAACATTAGTTAAACTCTTGTTACAATTTTTGCTAACGAATCGGTTAACTAATAACAGTGAACCGGGCCCAAAACGTTTCAAATCAGTGGCGGATCCAAGTGGTGGGTTTTGGAGGGGGGTCATTTTACTATGATCTTTTTGAACCAACTTTCCAAAACCTTCATAATTTTTGTAGCATTGCAAAATTTCGGGTGGCTCAAAAAGACGCAGCTTATTATCAGGGACATATTTATGGTGGGGCCCCTCCTCCCCTCGAAATTAACAACCTTCCATAAAGTCGTATGCTCATTTCACCCGAAAAATTCCTGCGTGCGGCTCTGCTTATTATTATTACATAATATTGTCATTTTGGATAAAATTGTCCCAAAATCATAACGATATCACACAGGAAACATTTTCTTTGAGAACATTAACCCATTATATCCTGTTTTTATTGGTTTTTAACCTCTTTTTCAAAAATTGAGCTATAATAGGTAAAAATATTGCACAAAAAAATTCTACGGAAAATTATATTAGGGATCACCAAAACCGAGAAGTGTTAAAACCTTAAGAAAAATACGTCAAAAACGTAATAAAAATGCAATGTATGACGGCCTTTATTGACGTTTTTTGGCTTTCGCGATGAAATTTTGACTTTTTAGTTATTAGCGACTAGTGATAAAATTGTACAGAAAATATTTCTGTGGTACATACTGACTCAATATTCCCCGTTTTTAGGTGTAATTTTTGTACCTTTTTAAGAAAAAAGTTAAAAATTACCCATTTGTTGGAGATGTTACTGTTTTCTACAAAAATATTCCTCGTAATTTCCTGCATAACTTTTCAGAATACCTCTTCAACACAAGGATATTATTATTTTTAAATTTTTTATACTTTGAAAATCGTTTAAAAAAAATCGACCTGATCCAAAAAATCGGGAAGCCATATTTTAGCCATATTTTGCAGTTGTGCAACCAAAAGTTAAATTTTGTCGGATAGTGTTATAAAGACGAAATTTTCAACACATTTTGAATCCAATCTAGGGAGTTTTTTTAACGAAACTTAAGAAAATGTGTAGGTTGATATCGATGAGTTACGCGTCCATATATTGCCATCATTAAAAACTATTAATCTGACAGACCTTGACTTTTTTGAAATGTCAATTCTCAACTCATTGTCAGTAAACATTGTACAACTGTACAAGATATGATGTCAGGGACTTGAAATTTGTTGCAATCAATTGGTTGATTGAAACAAATATTCGCATAACAGTGATGAATTCGTTCATAACTCACAATGTGTCTCTCAACTGAACAATTAAAATAATGCAATAAATACAACAAATATGAGAGAATTGATACTTGAATGTCTTGAAAACAGACTTGCAATTTAATATATCAATTTTACTACTTATGTTCACCCTCTTCTCGTTTTCTACACAAAATCGACACTCAGTCAAGTGACCAATTGGCCAAGTACGTGAAGAGTGTTGTAGTTATTTATGACAATAAAATGTCAATTTGTCACTTAATTGCAATTGAAAAAACAAAACATATTTTCGAAATGATTCGAATTTGCACTTAAATATGAGTGAACTTCTCATATGATACACATACAACATACGAGTATGTTTTCTTATAAGTTTTGTGAAACGAGCAATTTCTCATTATTCACATTTAAATGCCGTATATCAACAGCATTTGACAGCTATGGATTATTGAAATTTATGTAGCAATTAAAGTCATCATATGCGCAAGTGTGGTTTAGTGACTCTTCTCAAAAAAATTGCAAAATTAATATTCATTAAATACGTTTCTATAATGTGTGTAAAATACCATTTAGGAACTGTTTGATAAAAAGCAAACAATAATAAGATCTAATTTTTTGTTTTTTGGAACAGATGATGATTAACATTCTTAGCTACCAACAATGAAAATACATTGATGGTTGGAGCTTACTGTTCAGTGTTTTTGAGTAAAACAACAATAAAAACACAAAAAACAAGGCAAAAATACACATAAATAAAAAAAGCAAAAAAATTTATCGGAAGGCTGGTTTGCGTTACTAGTTTCGGGACCCACCACAGGTCAAAATTGACTATAATAAGTCAATTCCTCATCAGACGCTTTGCCGACGTCTTATGGAATTCTGCAAGCATACTTTATTTAACTTTTAGCATAGATTAAAAGAGAATCACAGCTACAAGAAAAACACAGCACATGCAAAAATTCCAATTTCTTTGTTTTTCCCTTTATATGCATTGCCCTGCCGTTGTGAGTCATCGATATTATACTATTTTTGCATAGCGCTTCGTTTGCAAGGTTTTTTGCCGAGACAAAACGAAGTAGCAAGCGCATTCGTATGTGTATCAGTTGGCTCCCTGAGATTTTCTAATTTTTTGTTTTTTGGAACAGATGATGATTAACATTCTTAGCTACCAACAATGAAAATACATTGATGGTTGGAGCTTACTGTTCAGTGTTTTTGAGTAAAACAACAATAAAAACACAAAAAACAAGGCAAAAATACACATAAATAAAAAAAGCAAAAAAATTTATCGGAAGGCTGGTTTGCGTTACTAGTTTCGGGACCCACCACAGGTCAAAATTGACTATAATAAGTCAATTCCTCATCAGACGCTTTGCCGACGTCTTATGGAATTCTGCAAGCATACTTTATTTAACTTTTAGCATAGATTAAACGAGAATCACAGCTACAAGAAAAACACAGCACATGCAAAAATTCCAATTTCTTTGTTTTTCCCTTTATATGCATTGCCCTGCCGTTGTGAGTCATCGATATTATACTATTTTTGCATAGCGCTTCGTTTGCAAGGTTTTTTGCCGAGACAAAACGAAGTAGCAAGCGCATTTGTATGTGTATCAGTTGGCTCTCTGAGATTTTCTAATTTTTTGTTTTTTGGAACAGATGATGATTAACATTCTTAGCTACCAACAATGAAAATACATTGATGGTTGGAGCTTACTGTTCAGTGTTTTTGAGTAAAACAACAATAAAAACACAAAAAACAAGGCAAAAATACACATAAATAAAAAAAGCAAAAAAATTTATCGGAAGGCTGGTTTGCGTTACTAGTTTCGGGACCCACCACAGGTCAAAATTGACTATAATAAGTCAATTCCTCATCAGACGCTTTGCCGACGTCTTATGGAATTCTGCAAGCATACTTTATTTAACTTTTAGCATAGATTAAACGAGAATCACAGCTACAAGAAAAACACAGCACATGCAAAAATTCCAATTTCTTTGTTTTTCCCTTTATATGCATTGCCCTGCCGTTGTGAGTCATCGATATTATACTATTTTTGCATAGCGCTTCGTTTGCAAGGTTTTTTGCCGAGACAAAACGAAGTAGCAAGCGCATTCGTATGTGTATCAGTTGGCTCTCTGAGATTTTCTAATTTTTTGTTTTTTGGAACAGATGATGATTAACATTCTTAGCTACCAACAATGAAAATACATTGATGGTTGGAGCTTACTGTTCAGTGTTTTTGAGTAAAACAACAATAAAAACACAAAAAACAAGGCAAAAATACACATAAATAAAAAAAAAGCAAAAAAATTTATCGGAAGGCTGGTTTGCGTTACTAGTTTCGGGACCCACCACAGGTCAAAATTGACTATAATAAGTCAATTCCTCATCAGACGCTTTGCCGACGTCTTATGGAATTCTGCAAGCATACTTTATTTAACTTTTAGCATAGATTAAACGAGAATCACAGCTACAAGAAAAACACAGCACATGCAAAAATTCCAATTTCTTTGTTTTTCCCTTTATATGCATTGCCCTGCCGTTGTGAGTCATCGATATTATACTATTTTTGCATAGCGCTTCGTTTGCAAGGTTTTTTGCCGAGACAAAACGAAGTAGCAAGCGCATTCGTATGTGTATCAGTTGGCTCTCTGAGATTTTCTAATTTTTTGTTTTTTGGAACAGATGATGATTAACATTCTTAGCTACCAACAATGAAAATACATTGATGGTTGGAGCTTACTGTTCAGTGTTTTTGAGTAAAACAACAATAAAAACACAAAAAACAAGGCAAAAATACACATAAATAAAAAAAGCAAAAAAATTTATCGGAAGGCTGGTTTGCGTTACTAGTTTCGGGACCCACCACAGGTCAAAATTGACTATAATAAGTCAATTCCTCATCAGACGCTTTGCCGACGTCTTATGGAATTCTGCAAGCATACTTTATTTAACTTTTAGCATAGATTAAACGAGAATCACAGCTACAAGAAAAACACAGCACATGCAAAAATTCCAATTTCTTTGTTTTTCCCTTTATATGCATTGCCCTGCCGTTGTGAGTCATCGATATTATACTATTTTTGCATAGCGCTTCGTTTGCAAGGTTTTTTGCCGAGACAAAACGAAGTAGCAAGCGCATTCGTATGTGTATCAGTTGGCTCTCTGAGATTTTCTAATTTTTTGTTTTTTGGAACAGATGATGATTAACATTCTTAGCTACCAACAATGAAAATACATTGATGGTTGGAGCTTACTGTTCAGTGTTTTTGAGTAAAACAACAATAAAAACACAAAAAACAAGGCAAAAATACACATAAATAAAAAAAGCAAAAAAATTTATCGGAAGGCTGGTTTGCGTTACTAGTTTCGGGACCCACCACAGGTCAAAATTGACTATAATATGTCAATTCCTCATCAGACGCTTTGCCGACGTCTTATGGAATTCTGCAAGCATACTTTATTTAACTTTTAGCATAGATTAAACGAGAATCACAGCTACAAGAAAAACACAGCACATGCAAAAATTCCAATTTCTTTGTTTTTCCCTTTATATGCATTGCCCTGCCGTTGTGAGTCATCGATATTATACTATTTTTGCATAGCGCTTCGTTTGCAAGGTTTTTTGCCGAGACAAAACGAAGTAGCAAGCGCATTCGTATGTGTATCAGTTGGCTCTCTGAGATTTTCTAATTTTTTGTTTTTTGGAACAGATGATGATTAACATTCTTAGCTACCAACAATGAAAATACATTGATGGTTGGAGTTTACTGTTCAGTGTTTTTGAGTAAAACAACAATAAAAACACAAAAAACAAGGCAAAAATACACATAAATAAAAAAAGCAAAAAAATTTTTTTTTTTTTTTTTTTTTTTTTTTTTTATCGGAAGGCTGGTTTGCGTTACTAGTTTCGGGACCCACCACAGGTCAAAATTGACTATAATAAGTCAATTCCTCATCAGACGCTTTGCCGACGTCTTATGGAATTCTGCAAGCATACTTTATTTAACTTTTAGCATAGATTAAACGAGAATCACAGCTACAAGAAAAACACAGCACATGCAAAAATTCCAATTTCTTTGTTTTTCCCTTTATATGCATTGCCCTGCCGTTGTGAGTCATCGATATTATACTATTTTTGCATAGCGCTTCGTTTGCAAGGTTTTTTGCCGAGACAAAACGAAGTAGCAAGCGCATTCGTATGTGTATCAGTTGGCTCTCTGAGATTTTCTAATTTTTTGTTTTTTGGAACAGATGATGATTAACATTCTTAGCTACCAACAATGAAAATACATTGATGGTTGGAGCTTACTGTTCAGTGTTTTTGAGTAAAACAACAATAAAAACACAAAAAACAAGGCAAAAATACACATAAATAAAAAAAGCAAAAAAATTTATCGGAAGGCTGGTTTGCGTTACTAGTTTCGGGACCCACCACAGGTCAAAATTGACTATAATAAGTCAATTCCTCATCAGACGCTTTGCCGACGTCTTATGGAATTCTGCAAGCATACTTTATTTAACTTTTAGCATAGATTAAACGAGAATCACAGCTACAAGAAAAACACAGCACATGCAAAAATTCCAATTTCTTTGTTTTTCCCTTTATATGCATTGCCCTGCCGTTGTGAGTCATCGATATTATACTATTTTTGCATAGCGCTTCGTTTGCAAGGTTTTTTGCCGAGACAAAACGAAGTAGCAAGCGCATTCGTATGTGTATCAGTTGGCTCTCTGAGATTTTCTAATTTTTTGTTTTTTGGAACAGATGATGATTAACATTCTTAGCTACCAACAATGAAAATACATTGATGGTTGGAGCTTACTGTTCAGTGTTTTTGAGTAAAACAACAATAAAAACACAAAAAACAAGGCAAAAATACACATAAATAAAAAAAAAGCAAAAAAATTTATCGGAAGGCTGGTTTGCGTTACTAGTTTCGGGACCCACCACAGGTCAAAATTGACTATAATAAGTCAATTCCTCATCAGACGCTTTGCCGACGTCTTATGGAATTCTGCAAGCATACTTTATTTAACTTTTAGCATAGATTAAACGAGAATCACAGCTACAAGAAAAACACAGCACATGCAAAAATTCCAATTTCTTTGTTTTTCCCTTTATATGCATTGCCCTGCCGTTGTGAGTCATCGATATTATACTATTTTTGCATAGCGCTTCGTTTGCAAGGTTTTTTGCCGAGACAAAACGAAGTAGCAAGCGCATTCGTATGTGTATCAGTTGGCTCTCTGAGATTTTCTAATTTTTTGTTTTTTG